>OZ020615.1:8440590-9640590 GCA_963971575.1 Liopterus haemorrhoidalis
TCTATGTATGGTATGTTGGTCTCAACATCCAGGAGGGTTATGTCCGGCTTTCAGTGGCTTTAGAGTCTCTTAGTAGCCTCGAGGTGTAGTAATTCCAATAAATTCGGTAATTGGAATTTTCCATCACCGATTTTATGTCAGAAGGGACATACGGTATAACCGGTATTTAGTCAATACCATAGGCATGTTTAAGATGGTAGAAGAGCAAAATAAGTTTATAATTATTATTAATATTATTATTACTTAATACCAACAAAACCCTGAAATGTGTGAAAATTCACAGTTCACATCAATTTTATTTTATTTTCTGTTCGTCAAGTTTCTCGAACTAATAATTGACATTATTATCTCGAAATTGTCTAATATTGAACTAACGCCATTTTTCATCTGAAGTCTTAATTTATTTTGTATTCTTTGCATTAATTTCCGAGCCCATTTTTCTGAATGCTCATTAAAGGGGGTTTTACCTGATTTATTTGTGTAATGATTTCCACATCATCTACGTAGGACATATTTGAAGTGAACCATTTATAATTGTGTGCTTTATCTTGTGTTATCCAAGATTAATAGATATCTTGGATACTGTGTTAAGTTTATTTGAAAAACTTGAATAAATATGAGAAAATTATTTAAAATTCTTACAACTTTAATGAAATTTACCTTATAGTTATTTAAATGCTAATGAAAATTCTTCTTAATCAAATTTGCATATTTCTTAAAGATCCAAACAGATATACTTTAAGTAATATGTTTAAAATAACTCGTTTATAAACCTTTTTCACTGAAGCTGTTAATTGAATACACGTGTTTTCTTTTCGAAAAACGATTAGTTTTCCGGTTGATGGAAAACCGGAAGAGAAAAACAAAATTTATTAGATTCACTGAGAGATCTTTAATTAAGGCTGCCATAGCTGTTCATCAATGTCCATTCTTTTACTTAACAATCAAAATAAAAAACCAAAATAAAAAAGCGAATTTAATTAATATTTTAGTCACTAAAATATGCACAAAATGATGCACAAGATAGATGCATAAAATTTGTGCACCTATGTAAATATATAAATTAGTTTGTTAGTGTATATAATTTGATTATCCAGTCAAGATCATATTCGAATGCTCCGAATTGAGATTTTAGCCACACCTCTCAAAATGGGGCCATTGACGTAACAAACATTTTTATCTTGAGGGCTTTTAATTCAGAAACATTTAACATTCTTTATTTTAATTATTGATGTCCATAATGTGATTAATTTTTTGTTGCTGATTTAGTTCGTTAAATAACTTTAATTAGTTCGCTCCACTCGGTTCTACTAGCCTGACACTTTCCTAACCTAAGATTACGTTGTGTCTTTAAACTAGAAAGTAAATAGCTCACTCCGCTCGCATTCTACTAACCTAAACGAACCTAGCACTGCGATGGAGGTCAAATTTATGCTGAGTTATGGGGAAATATATCCTAAAATTGCAAGTTTTAAAAGTAAAAAATAATGAAAACTGTAAAAAACTAATAATTTCCGTACCTAATATAATTTATTATTATCTATATTCCTCTAGCGAAAGACGAACGGAGGGATAAACATAGTAGAATAATTGAGGAGGAGAGACGAGGAGGTAGAGGAGCAGGAAAGAACAGTAAGAATAGACAATTCAAGAAATGTGAAAAGGTATAGATATATAAGGACGGTAGGAATACCTAAATATTTGAAAGGGAGGAGAGGAAAGGCAGGGGGCAGAGTTAGGAGGATTGCCAGATTAAGATGTGGAAATGAAGAACGGAGTAACAGGTATTGGGCAAAACCAGAGGATAGGGAATGCAGAATGTGTAAGGAAGAGGAAGAATCCTTGAAACATCTAACAAAAAGGTGTGGAAAGATGATAAAATGGGAGGAAGATATAAAGGAGCTGTTGAGTGAAGAAGGAAAGGGAGAAAAATGGGCGAGAGTACTCGAGGAAAGAAGGAAGGAATGCGGAGAGTTAAGGCAAAATTGAGAACAGGAAGGAAGAGAGAGGCAAAGAAGGAGGAAAGAAGAGAGGGAAGAGAAGCGAAAAAGAGACGAAAGAAGGGAGGAAAACTGGGGTCAAGAAGGAAGGAGACCGGAGACGGAAGCCGAAAAAAGAATAGGAAGAAAGAGAGGGACACCGGAGGAAGAATGAAGAAGAAATAAATTCATAAATTGTATTATTATTATTATTATGATTATTTCTAGTCTAATGTAGTAGATAAAACCCTAAATGCCGCAAGGCCTAGGGGAAATAAAGAATTATATTCTTAATAAAGATGTCTGCAAAAAATTCATGAAAATAATGCAAATTGAGTGATGACTCCAGAGCCTAATCTTAATTATAATAAATATTAATTCATATTTATTTACCTGCTGAACTGCATGTACAGTTAACAAAGGTCGACTGTTTTTCTTACTCTCGTAGGAAATATTCGTATAGGTTATAAATCAATTCATGGGATTACATTTTTAACGTTTTGCTTTTTACACTCATATTGTTTTAAATAAATGAAAACAATTATTTAAAACACAAATATCATCCTGAACAGAACAGATTTAATAAAAAAACACGATGAAATAAATAGCAAAACAGAGTTTTAGACGCTACTGATTCAGTACGAATGACACTAGGAAACATAAGTAATCTCAGACAAACCCCGAAATTGGATAACGTACGGTACACGTTTGTATATATAAGTGCGTTTGTCGTAGCTATACCTGAACAATATACAAAATTAATTGACAAACTTCATCTGTATTTCTCTTACTATTTTGTCAATGTAAGTGAGAGAGAAACACATCGGTACTTTAGTTATTATTTCGGTCATATGACCTTAGCTGGACTTCTTTAAATAATCAAAGATTATGTATGTTAGTTCAAAACTAAAGAACGGCTGTAGCGATTTTAAAAAAATACATTAGCGTGTTCATGGCATCGTTTATGGTAAAATGGGTCTAATTTTACGATTCTCAGGGTCTCTGAAATATTTTAAATAATTAAAATGAAGCAAAAACGTTAAATATTTATGAAAATAAATTCCCTAAAATCGTAAATGGTCAGAACTCTGTCCCTACAGGCAGACACATGGGTGACGGTATAAAAGTTTGATCTGAACTAAAAAACAGTGGTTTTTCATAAAATTGTATTTATTCATTAATTCAGAAAATAATTTTGAATTTTTTTTTAAAAAGGTCAAAGATCGTCCAAAATGTTACTACCTAAGACGAGATTAAAAATACCAATTTTATATTAATTGCACTGAAATGTTTTAAAAATATATTTTCAGTGAAGTTTTACAGTTGCCAAGAAATAAAAGTCCAATTCTATCAAGTTAGTTTTCGTAAATAATTTATAAACTCCCGGCAACATAATTTACGATATTTTGCAGCATCTGTTACATAAAGATCCTACTAAATTTCAGAACAACAAAAGAGGAACAGAACTACGTAAAATATGAAAAACATATCAATATTTAATAGCCAGTTTCAAAGTTTCTCTAAACTCCAAAAGGACTCGAGTTCTAGAAGTGAAAAACGCGTAGCTGTTGATAATATAAAATATTTCAAAAGGGTCAATTTTACAAGCCATTATCACACAAGGATTAAGAGGTGGACGATTACAGTTAATAGAAAATATATGAGGGAAAGATGGAGGAATTAAAATTGAGTATAATTTTTATTTTTAGGATAAATAATTATTTAAACTAGCATTAATTTAAGTCTTACTAGCCTTAACAGTGGAAATAATGTGAGGAGTTCCTCAAGGTTGTATCCTGTCACCCTTAATCTTCAACATGTACTCCGAAGAGCTTTTTAGGGAGATTTTTCACGAAATTGAAGACCTGCATAGTGATAAATGGCAGGACGATTAAAAGGGTAATGTACAGTTAAGGACATAAAAAAAGTAGGTCATCTTTTTAATCTAGTGTGTATATTTTTTCTAAAATTTATTTGTTTAAAACAGGTTTTCTAATTATGACATTTGTCAAATATTAACTGGTCAATATACGAGGTCTGTTCAAAAAGTATCGCGAATTTTGTGTTTTTTCAAAAATTATTTATTTTTTCATGAATATCTATTTTGTCAGATATTATACTCTTGTGCCAACGTTTTTTCCAATCCTCGAAGCACTTGAAAAAAACATTTTTTGGGATCCTGTTCAGCTCTTCCTTCGATGCCGTCTTTATCTCCTCACTCGTAGCCTAGCGTCGTCCTTTCATGGGCCTCTTCAGTTTCGGGAACAAGAAAAAGTCACAGGGGGCCTGGGGAATACGGTGGCTGCGGCATTATTAGTGTGTTGTTTTTGGCCAAAAATTCGCGCACAAGCAACGATGTGTGAGCAATTTTGGTACGAATTTCGCGGCGACACGTCTCATGCCCAAATCAGTGGTAAAAATCGAATGGCACGAGCCAATCGATATGTTTAGGTCCTCAGCAACTTCTCTAACGGTGATTCGACGATTGGCCAATACTATTTTCTTCACTTCATCAATGTTTTCGTCTGTTGTTGACGTGCTCGGGCGTCCGGCACGCTCTTCGTCGTTCACATCTTCTCGGCCCTCTGAGAACATTTTGTACCATCGATAAACGTTGCTTCGGTCCAAGGTAGGTTCACCATATGCCACAGTCAACATTCGAAATGCGTCCGCGCATTTTATTTTGTTTTTCACACAAAATTTGATACAAATTCTTTGATCCATTTTTTGGTATAGGCAATAATCGAAGACGAGCCAAAACACGTGCAAGCAAAGCAACTGTCAAAAATTAACTGAACATTCAAAATGGCCTTCAATTCAAACATTCAAAACACATTCAAAACTTGTCGACAAAAGTGAGAGACATGAGTACCAACATAACGCCACAAAAAATCGAAAATCGAATATACGTAACCCGCCGAAATTCAAAATTCGCGATACTTTTTGAACAGACCTGGTATTGTCAACACTGCAAAACAGGTATGCCCTCCATTAATAATTTTGTTAAGGCTAAAGCTGATGCGGAAGATGGATGGTCGGTGCGGCGAATTGCATGCTTTTATAAATAAAATTGATACACGTTTTGGCTATAGACGCCTACTTTTCAAATTCGAATAAATAGATTCACACTAGACAAAAAACGGTGTTCTATTTTTTTATGTCCTTAACTATACCTAGGTTTCGCGCAACGTAACCATCTAATTATTTGGGCTGTAGAATTAAAACCAAATATTGCCGGATCAGTTTAGTTTTTTTTTTTCATTTGAAAATTTTCGATGAACTTGTAAAACGATACAAATATATAATCTATGATTTTCCACCTACAATTGTTACCTTGCAATCGTTTACCTTGCAGGTATTTAGTAAGTGAATGATGATTATTTGGGATGCGAAAACAAATTTTATATTAAAATATTTTTTTTGTTAATTTTAATTCGAACGCCTAATACCATTATTTAGGTTTCTAAATATGTGCAGTATTTTTTTTTTTATATATATATAGCAAGGTTCATTAAGAATTTTAAAAATTGCGCCTATGGCTTCCATTAGTTGTTATAAAGTTCCGCCTCTCTGATTTCGTGTACATTGAAACAGAATTAAATTATAATTTAAACAATTTCCACTGGTTATTAAATATACGCTTTTAAAAATTAAATGCAACATTTGCCAAAATATAACTAGAATTTTGAAAAAATAATTTAAACAATGTAAAAATTAAAAAAAAAAAAAAAAACTAAAAATAATATTGTCTCTTCTCGCAGGGTTCGATCCCTTTCGGATCGAGTTACTTGGGTGAAAAACCAGCGTAAAAAAACCACTACACCAGCATACACGTTCCAGTGCAGTGTGTTACAAGCTGTAACTTGTGTACATTATTAGCAAAAAAATCACAAACAATGCGTTTTTTCCAAAAACATAATCTGATCAAAAATTCCTGTTGTACTATTCCGGTTCACATCAATGTACATTACTTAGAATTTTTTCAGATTTTTAGTTTCAACCATCTGGGCTACAGGGTGTGGGACAAAAATCGCTTCAAAATAATTTATTTTGCAAAAAATTTGATCGTTAATCCACTTACCAAGGGCATTCATTTGATACCCTACTCAGAATTATAAAAAAATATTTTTTTTTTTCGATGAGCACATATTTGTTTATATTTTTAGGAGGATATGTTTTTTAGATGTTTTAGTATTTTTACTATGTGCGGGTCAAAGAGTTGTATTGCATGCCAAATTTCAACTCTCTAGGTTTAGCCGTTGGCTACAATTTTTACCGAACAGACAGACGAAAAAATGACGGTATAAGGGTTTTTTTGGTCATACCTACAAAACCCAATGAATGATAAATATATAATAATATTTATAAAAAAGAATAAATAATAATATTTGCTTAACAAGCGTTTAATGGAGGTTATATTTCCCGAGGCTGTTTTGTTTTAATCATTCGAGTTAAATATTTTAAACATATTTTTGTTAATAAACACTTATTCAAATTGGGTTTTATCCTTGTAATAACCATTTAAACCATCATTTCTCCATAAAGTTCATTTAAAGTGTTATTTGTCTGAATTTAAATAATATTTTTTTCATATTTTAGCTCATCAAAATTTAAATGACATGCTTGAATTCAATGTTTGGGATCTTAAAAATAAGTGGGTTGAATTTGATTCCTTACTTATTGAATTTAGGATTTAATGTTTTTTGAAATTATCTTTCAATTGTTTTACTGTGATAAATCAGGTTTTGGATGTTATCTCCTCAAATTGGTTTGCGACGCAACAAAATTCTTTTGCGATTCAGGGTTTGGGAACCACTGTTCTAAATCCATAATGCGTCTGTAAATTTTGTATTTCCATGAATATTTAAATAAATTAACATATCAAAAATAGTATTTCAAAAATATATTAGAACGAATGTCTATGTAAAGACTTCAAAGTATTCTGCATGTGACATTGTAAATGTTTGACAACTTTGACATAAACATTTTTTTGGCATCTTTGTCGTTCAATACCAAATGTAAACACATTAAGATCTTAAAAAAATATACTATTTCTATTTACACATCATAATACTGCATAAAATTCACCACAGCAACCTTGTTTGAATAATCGATTTTTACAGGTTTACAATATGATGTGCACGACACCTCCAAAGAATTCACTAGTCAAACTCGGGTTTTATCCACGACATAAGTCTCTCAAGGTCATGGTACTTGGGCAAGCTGGAGTAGGAAAATCAGGTAAGAATTTTATTACAAACTAACTGGGAATTCTCTGAGTTTTTTCTTATAGACGTTTTTGTTGTAATGTGGATAATAAGTTTTTAGGTAGCGCTTCCTACAGCTCCCTAAATTTTAAACTAAACCCTCCATACACTATGATGCAAGTATCTATGCATGCATCGAGTCAGTCGTAACGCGATGCAAGTATGCGATAAAGGTGTTTGAAAATTTCCACAAATATTTGATATTTATTAGGCTTTCTTTTCAGGATTTATTAGGATTTATTTTAGGATTTAGTAGGCTTTTTAGTGCCGGATTGCCGATCCATGTCCCGCTTTACTATCGGTACCTGTAATCGTCCCGGAAACCTATTTATTTTCCCGAACGTTCCACATTTAGAAACAGCTGGGCAGCAAAGTGTAGGGGAGATGTGGGGACGGTGGCACACATTTTGGTTTTCTGTACATAACATCTTTAATTTTGAATTTTTTAAATAAATCTTTTCGCCACTTAATACTTATAATGTCGTTGTTTAAATAACCTGTTAAAAATTAATGTCCTTATCACGTGCCATTTATAATTAATATTTTTGTTGACCTCTGCAATTGTGCCACTGTACCTATACGTGAGGGTACAGTGAAACAGCATTAGGAATACAGTGGAACAGTAAATATAATAGGTATTTAAAGAATCTGTATATGTATCAATAATTTTGATTGAAACTTCAATTCAATGTCTTTAAAAATAAATCATCTGAAAGGTACTGAAAAATTTATAATATTGAAAAAAAAAAATCAAATTTTTTGGAACAAACTACTAAGTAATTAAATAACGTATATAAATATATAAATGTAAATTTATTATTAATATAAAAAAAAAAAAAACTTTGGTAAGTTCCTTGGAAGCAGTAAGTTTTGATAGTTTTTATTTTAATATTAATTATATTTCATTAAATTTACTGTAAAAATCAAAACGTCTAAACGGTGTTTTGTGCTACCAGACGGAGCAGGAGATGGTAAAACTTTTATCAGCTCTGATTTTTTAAATGTGTAATTTTCATTTGTTTTAATAAATTTAAAGAGTAAAGTCAGCCGGAGATATGTTACAACAATATCGTCAGTCGTTATTTCTATGATTTCCCCTATAGAGTGGCTCTTCATTTTATTCTTTCCGTATCCTTCAAATGTTAAGGCATATTGCCTTACTTTAATATCCTTGTTCACGTAGTCTGTCGAATCTGTATCAGATGTGTCTGAACTTACAAGAATATCTTTTAATTTTCTGATCTTTTTTATTTTGAGCAGCTTGGAATTATTCTTCTAAGTCGTACCCACGTACGTGGGTACAGTGGCTCACTGTACCACTGTACCCACATAACACGTGTGCCACTGTTAACCTAACCCTATTTTCACGAACATTTTATCAAATATAATAAATGATATAGTTTAGAACATTAGTAATTGCTTTACACTGTAGACAAATGACCAATTTACAACATGTAATACAAAATTTCTTACTAATTTAGTTGTGTCTCGTTCTAATAAAAATTTTCTGGTTACGAAAAACTTTGGTTTGCCAACCTCAAATCAACATTTTCATCATAGATGGCCGGACTTAAATTTATAGACTCAAAATGTGGATAGTATAATTTCTCAGTACCAGAGTGGCCTATATATACCCAAACAGACATGAAAATATTCTGTATTTCAAAGATATTTCAAATGTTCCACTGTACCAATTGTGCCACCGTCCCCACATCTCCCCTATTTAAGTTATTTAGAAAATAAATATAAGTACCTGTTTCAGAAAGCAATTTTAATTCGTGCATGAGACGACCTTTGACGAGGTCTTCGCTCTCTACTCTGACATAAGTAACAATGCTCTTAGACAGGTACGAAGACTGTTAGGCGATGCGGTATAAGTACAATAAAACCGGAAAATTATTATCAAAGGTTTGCGGCATCTAATCAAACGTTTTTATTGCACTTAAAATTGTGTGTCCCTCTACCCATAGATAATAGACAATCACGTTTTTCTCATTTTAATCATTATTTTTCAGTGTTCTGAGTTTAGTCAGTTGTGAGATGACTTTTGCAGTTGGTGTTGGTGTATGGTAAGGTGACCATACGTACTGGTTTTACCAGGACAGTACTGGTTTTTTGGTCATTGGTCCTGGTTAGTCGTAAAATATAACCAGTACAGTTTACGAACACAAAATCAAAAATTATTATTTTTTCAAAAGATCGAGTAATCGATCCATCCTTCAGTACGCCAGTAAATTTAAACACAAAATACGGCTCAGCAGTGTGGCGATCTTATCGAAATGACTGTTTAAATATATTTACAATATAAATAAAAGAAGTAAATTTTATTGCACTTTTTCACTTAAAGGCAAAAAAATATAAGCTTACTCCACAATATCTTTTTAACATATATTTTACAACAGCCACTATAATTCATGCGCACGCACTTAGTAAAATGACTGAGGTGGGTCTATTTCTAAAAAATATCTGTTAAATAATACAAAATTTATTATTGCCCCTTTACGGGGAGGGGTGGTCTAACTTATGTATTGATTGAAATTTTGACTATAATTTTTTTTTATCAACAAAAAAGGTGACTTTATTTTCAGTAGCTTAGTTTTTATTGATTAAGTACAGTCGATTCCGCTTAATTGGGACACATCGGGACTTAGGCATTTTGGCCCAATTAAGCGGCTGCCCCAATTAAGCGTATTTCACATAAAATTAAACAATGCATATTTTTCTTTCAATAATTTTACTTTATAAACTCTTGGACAAAACTATAAATTACATATAACCAAAAAATATAAACTTTTAAGAAAAAATAATAATAAATTCCAAAATAAAATAATAAATAGCAACATACAATTTAATTCAATGCAAAAATGCGTCAAGTGTAGTCTGTCTTTTGTTTTTGTAACATTTCACTTCTACAAAATCAGCACAGGTATTCAGTGCGGCTCCCTTCATTTCCTTCCTACATAAAATAACGCTGTAATATTAAATTCTTTGTACATATTTTTTCTTTAGAATATGTGTAACATAAAATGTACTGTGATCTTAAATTTACTGTCCCAATTAAGCGGAATTTTGTCCCAATTAAACATGTAAATTTACTGTTGGTTCCTTGGTTTGGTTTCTGTTCTTTGAGATTTGGCCCAAATAAGCGGCTGACCCAATTAAGCGGTGGCCCAATTAAGCAGAATCGTCTGTATATGATTTTTTAGTTTGGGGGGGGACAGGACCCAATGACCCCCCTCCTATTGTACGCACCTGTGCTTGAGCTATTTTAAATGTCCTGGTTTTATATTTGAAAAAAATGGTCACCTTATGTATGGCTTTAATAATAATATTATTAGGGTACTAATATCTCTTTACTATTGTTAGTGTTTAATTATTGGTGCTGAAAATTATTATTGGTCATCAAAACTGAGACTTTGACGCACTAATATTTATTAGGGTTTTGTAGGTATGACCAAAAAATCCTTATACCGTCATTTTGTCGTCGGTCTGTCTCTCTGTCTGTCTGTCTTTCTGTCTGTCTGTCTGTCTGTCTGTCTGTCTGTCTGTCTGTCTGTCTTTCTCTGAAATTTGGCATGCTTATACAACTCGTTGACCCGCACATAGGAAAAATACCAAAACATCTAAAAAACACATTTAAAATATCAACAAATATGTGCTCATCGAAAAAAAATATATATTTTTTTTAAGGTCTCAGTAGAGTATCAAATGAAATCCCTTAGTACGTGGGTTGACGAACAAAATTTTGTTTTTGCAAAATAAATGATTTTGTCGCGATTTTTGCCAAAATTGTGCAAAAATTTTTTTGTCCCACACCCAAATCTAACTAATGTACATTTGTGTGAACCGGAATAGTACAACAGGAATTTTTGATCAGATTATGTTTTCGGTAAATAATGCATTTTTTGTGTTTTTTGCTTGACTATGTAAAATATTTAATGATATTATGTAGTACACTAAATAGAGCGCTTCGATGGTGTAATGCTTAGTATACTGGCGTTCTAATTTGCAAACTAGAGTTCAATCCCGCCTCGGGGCAATTCCATTTTTTCTATTTATTTTTTGCATTTTTATTTTGTTTAAATTAATTTTTCGAAATTCTAGTTATATTTGGGCAAATATTGCATTTAATTTTTAAAGCGTAAATTTAATAACCGGTGGAAATTGATGGAATTGAATTCTATTGGACTTACAATCAAGTAACTTAAAATATAACGTAACTATAAATATATAATACCATGGATACAAGTAAAAAAAATGAAATATATAAAATATATGTTATGTCATGTGTTATAATGTCTGTATCATATTAGTGTCTAAATATATTACTGCTATACTGCTATTTATATTCCTATAAATACAATAAAACGGAAGGGCGGAGCTTATGACTAAAACAATCAATGGAAGCCATAGGCGCAATTTTCAAAATCTTATTGAACCTTGCTATATAAGAAAAAAAATACTGCACATATTTAGAAACCTACATAATGGTATTAGGCATTCGAATTAAAATTAACAAAATAAAATATTTTAACATAAAATTTCTTTTGGCATCCCAAATAATCATTATTCACTTACTAAATACTTGCGAAATCCTGAAATGTGTAAAAATTCATACTTCACATCAATTTTTTATTAATTTTGTTACCCTTAACATTTATTATGTTGCCAAAAAAACGTTTTTACAAATTTAATGAAAATTTAGCCTGTATACTAAACTTGTTAGGTCTTCGTTTACTTTATCACTCCATTTCTTGTGAGGTCTTTCTACTGATCGAGTGTTTTCCTTCCCGGATCCTTTTTACTGTACTGTCCTCTTTCATCCTCATCACGTATCCAATCCAATGTACTCGTCCATCTCTCATTTTAAATGTCTCCGGGAAATTTATTATATATGTGAAGTTCTAGAAGCGACGTGTGTATATTAGAAATCAATATATTATCACTGGTCAACACAATTTTTGCTTACTTACATCTAAGACTTGTTTCTTACTAATTTGCTACTGCTGAACTCAAATATCACATCAGTTTTTGCCTATCACATCAGATTTTTGCTCTAAAATAAATACATATTTTCGGCCAAATAATGCTTCTATCGTTTAATTTTAGACGTCGATACTGCAATTGGTACAAATTTGGCGAACAATAAGGAATGAATAATTAGAAAATATTCTTAAAATTTTATTTATAGTGAAAGAAAGAAAATGAGAACAATTTTAACTACATTTTAATACATTGGAGTATTAAAATAAAAATACAAAATAATTTAAGGATTAAATGGTCGTTTGTAAGACCTTCTGGAGTGCACCATTCCCGATAAGTCTCTTGTAATACTCCAACAGTAGTCAGCCATCATGTGAGTATCCCACCTTCCTTGACAACGTCTCTCCATCTCTTTTAAATCCTGATGGAAACGTTCACCCTGTTCATCACTAACATCTCCAAGATTGACAGGAAATTTGTCAAGATGACTGTTTAAAAAATGAAGTTTCACGCTCATGTTGCACCCCAGATGATGATAATTTTCAATCAAATTTTCAAAGACCTCCACATAGTTTTCCGCTTTTTTATTCCCAAAAACTTTTTGATGAGCGCCACGAAAGACTGCCATTCATTCTTCTCCATATCATATATATTTACAGTGAAATGTGCATCATTCACTAATCTTCTAATTTGTGGTCCGTCAAAAATGCCAGCTTTTAGCTTCTCATTACTGAGACTTTGAAATGTTTCAGATATATATTTGAAACAGTCATCATCTTTGTTCAACGCTTTTACAAACTGCTTCATTAGACCCAGTTTAATATGAAGAGGGGGGAAAATGATTTTTGTAATATTTATAACAAGTACCTGCATGTAAGGCGTTCCTACGAAATATATTGGACAACAAGAACGAAGTTAAAATTTAAGTAGACGTATATCAGAACGTGAAAAGGTGAAAAAAGTCAAAATACGATACAACAAATATTTTAGGTGATAGGCAGAAACTGTTAACATTTTTGAAATCAGTACCCCAAAATGAGTTAAAAACAAGTATCAGATCTAAGTCAGCAAAAAAAAGTTTTAATTTGTTGACCAGTGTTATTATAGTATACCAGTCGCTTGTTAACTATTAAATATGCTGATAGGCGCTAATAGCCCTAGATAAAATCGGTAAAAAAGAAAACCAAATACATGATGATAAAATTTCAATTCAACAAAATCTAGACCTTTTAACAAGATGTCAAATGCTAAGATGACAATTTTAGATAGTAACCAGGAAATAAGAAAAAATATTTCCCTATTCTACTAAGAGATGGCAGAAAATTTATCAGCACAAAAATCACGTTTAACAAAAGAATCAATCCTGTTTCATTGAACTTATAATTTGAACTTTGAGGAAGGTCAGGGTATGCCAAATATATTTAGGGACGACGTCACGCTGTTCATTCCGAGAAATAAATTCCATTTCCCTACAGAGAAATAAATTGAAGATTCCAACGCTACGGCGGTCAATTTTTAACTTCGATAGATGATATTCTTAGTTATTGTCACACAGCTGTCCACCAAAAATTATACGAATAAATATAGTTTACAATTTCTTATGATCCAGCTTTGCCGTTTTATCAACAAATTAGGGCCGATTTCTGAAAGCTTAGCCGAGTTTAATCTTTTGGTTAAACTCGGTTACAATATAACAATCCCATAAGTAACCATAGCAACCATTTTCTAACTATTTGGTTATAGTTATTTAAGTATAGTTAATTAACTATGTGAGTGGTAAGCTATGTAGAACAATTTTCTTACTGAGAAATCTTGTGGACATAGAAACTAAAGATGTGCTCTTAGTAGCTTATTACTCACTTTTTCAATCACCTATTTCTTATGCCCTCTTAACATGGGGACACTCGTCCTCTGCTGATTTTTGCATTGCAAAGACGCGCTGTGAGAATCATTGACGGCATTTCTTACAGAGCAGACTGTCAAAAATCTTTTTTATCTTTGCAAATTATGACTCTGCCATCACTGTACATTTTTGCCTGTTTAAAATTTTTTTACAAAAATAAAACTACTTTAAATCTTTTAGTGACATTCGTAATCATAATACTAGATACGAGAATGATATATATCCTAAATTCAGCCGTCTATCAAAATCAATTGTACTCTGTGTCCGAATATTTTGATTTAAATTTTTATTATTATCATGTAGCTGATTAATAATCTGAGTAATAATTGTATCTAGGTGGGATAGATACCCCAGTTATAGAAAAACAATCGTGTTGCATTAATCTTAATTATTAAACTTTATCTGTTACTTTGTTATAATTCTTAGATAATCTTTCTCCACAATAACATAAGATTAAAACACTTATAATTATTCTAAATATATAAAATTAATGATTTAAAATAGTACTGTAATTGGCCATATATCCCATATCGATGGGATTTTTGCCCCATATGGTGGTATTTATGCCTCACTAAAATAATACATTTGATTTTGACCAACAATTTTAATATTATTTTAAAATAACAATTAAAAATTACAATTTAATCAATATTACAATTTATTATTATTTTTTTTTACCGACTGCCAACATATATACGGAGTGGTCATACCGATTTTGACTATTTTTAGCATGATGTCTGTTGGTCTGTGTGTCTGTCGGTCCATGGAGATGTGTAGAGCAATTTTGGCTAAACGGATTTTTATGAAACTTCATATTTAAGTTTTTGACATCAATGGCACCAGTTTTTCAACTTTTGGTACTAATCGGTCAACTATAAATGTAAGTTTACTCGCGTCGTTTTTAAGATTTTTGCGAATATTTCACAACAGAGAAAATTTTCGAAAACATCTATTCTACAAAAATTACTATACAAGTAATAATTAACAACTTTTATTTGAAAATTTTTTTGATAGGACTTAATAAATTTTTATAAACTATTTTTTCTAAGTATCTATTTTGGCATACATGTTGTTGCGTGTCCTTGGGAAAATATTAGTATAAGATTATATATATATATATATATATATATATATATATATATATATATATATATATTTATATATATATATTTTATTATAAGATTATATATACAATGCCCGAGCCATATATCCCACATTTATTGCGGCCTTATATCCTTTTTCTATGGGATATATGTCCCATCTGTTTATTTCGAATGTATACAATATTGAGCATTATTTTCTACTCTATAATGTGAGGTTAAGTGTCTTCTGATACCTAGTAATGAAACTAATTTTGTTAAAGTTATAGTTACGTCATAAAACCTTAAGACAAAATGTCGTAATTATTGAAATACAACCACACATATGAGAACCTACCTTTACAATTTAATTTTTCATAAACTATTAACATTGATGATAATTTAACACATTTAGTTGACGAACATTCAGTATCAACGGCGTTCGAACGCCGGAGGACGTTGTTCATTCTGTGCACTTGCGTACGACAGCTTGGTTTTAACTTTCTTCTGACAGATAGCGCCGTACGTACGCCGTCAACGCGTCGGCAGAACTCGGTGCATTCTGTTTCCCACTTAAGTATGGGGCTACCTTTTAAGTTTTTACAAAAACTAAGAAAGACATTTTTTTTTTTGTTTTGGACAAACTGTTTTATTGGTTTTCAAAATATTCGCCTTTAATATTTATACACTTCTGCATGCGTTCAAACCAATTCTCAAAACATTTTTTCCACTATGAAGTGGTTATCTCAAAAACATGGTTTTCGAAGACTTCAACAACTTCTTGAGATGATGAAAATCGCTGTCGATGCACTTTTTGTTTGAGATTGGAGAACAAAAAAAAGTCGTTAGGGGTTAAATCAGGTGAATACGGACAATGAGACATTAATTCGATGTTTTTCTCCTTCAAATAATCAATTGTTTGACTTGCTGTGTGGGAGCTTGCATTCTCATGATGAAGAATGAGCGAGGTTTTTGGTTGTTTATCCTGATTTTGTCGATGACTTCTGGTAAACAAATTGTTATATACCATTCAACATGAACTGTTCTCCGATCCTCTATATATTGACTATAATTTGAGCTAAAACCTCTAAGCTTTAGAGTCTGAAGGAATGGTTGCGACATGTCCAGTACAACCGAAAAAACAAACGATTATTTTCTTGGAAGTGCTTCGTGAACGAACAACTTTTGTGGTTTCGGTTCATCTTGGAAGACCCAAACAGTGGATTGTTGAACCGGAAACGGTTCATATGAATAAATCCAAGTTGTATAATAATATGATGTATACGGATTTTGCAGTGACTAGGTTGAATTTTGTTAGCATTCCCTTACACCAATCAAGACGAGCCTTTTTTTGAGCTTTGGTCGAATTATGCGGAATCTATCGGGAACAGATCTTTTTCACAGCTACATGCTCATGCAGAATCCAAATGATGCCTCTATCTGTTGCAATTGTAGTTCATTGTACCTTTTCAGCTTGCTTTAGCACATTCCTTAAGTGACAATGAGCTCTATATTGCGACATTTCCTCAGTAAATGCAAACACTACGCATTCTCAATTACCAATTACAAATAATGCAACTCATACAATTGTAAATATGTATAAATATTGTATTATATTAGAAATAAATCAGTCTTAGTTGAATCTCGGTCTTCTCACTATCCTTCGGGATACAACATATCCAACGGTAAGTCACATGCTGATCTTCTTCAATCATTTTGCGCAGAGCATCGATATTTTTTTGAATCACAACCGATTTTGGTCGACCTTTCACGTATTTTGTGGTGGCGGTACATACTATGATGGCCACAGCTGATTTTTTAAAACATTC
This sequence comes from Liopterus haemorrhoidalis, assembly GCA_963971575.1. Classification (NCBI taxonomy): domain Eukaryota; kingdom Metazoa; phylum Arthropoda; class Insecta; order Coleoptera; family Dytiscidae; genus Liopterus; species Liopterus haemorrhoidalis. The sequence goes on from OZ020615.1 coordinate 8,457,631, forward strand.
TTTATCTGTTAATTTGAGTATTAAACTCAGTTTAATGCTTATTCTTATGTTATGATTATGGTATGAATCTACTATAAATAAGGATTTAATCTACATTTCAAAATCATAAATATAATGTATCCAAATTCTCTTATGAATGAATTAGTAAGCTCGACATATTAATTTATTCTGTGAATGAAGCAAATCAAGCAAGCTTTTAAATTTGATATTTGTTGACAACGTATTGGATTTTCTGTGGGTTAACAGTTGAAACGTTAAGCATGGTCAGGTCTGGTACTAAATGAAATCCAATTTATATAGGTTAATTAAATTCACGCACACAATATAAAGATTCTAATATTAACTTTTTTGGTCGTTTATTTTGTCGCCATTCCTACTTTACTACGTCTGGAATCGTAAATAAAAGCTTTGCCATATCACATTTCTACATAAAACGGAATATTTTAGTTTGGGTTTTTGTAGAGATACTTATGGTTAGTATAAGATTGATTCCAGAATTGAAAACTGGATCGTTAACCCCAGCGGCGTAGCAAGGGGGGGGGGGTGTAAGGAGTGCGATGCACACGGGCCCATGAGATCGAGGGGCCCACGAGCCAAAGTGCCAATGGGGCCTTATTTTCATTAATACTTACCATTTTTAGGGTTTTGTAGGTATGACCAAAAAACCCTTATACAGTCATTTTGTTGTCTGTCTGTCTGTCTGTCTGTTTGGTAAAAATTGTAGCCAAACGGCTAAACCTAGAGAGTTGAAATTTGGCATGCTTATACAACTCTTTGACCCGCACATAGGAAAAATACTAAAACATCTAAAAAACATATCCCCCTAAAAATATAAACAAATATGTGCTCATCAAAAAAAAATATATTTTTTTAAAATTCTGAGTAGGGTATCAAATGAAAGCCCTTAGTACGTGGATTAACGATCAAAATTTTATTTTTGCAAAATAAATTATTTTGAAGCGATTTTTGGCAAAATTGTGCAAAACAAAAATTTACAATTAGTATGCAAAACTTTGATTATTACAACAAAAGGTAAACTTAAATTCCTATTTCGGAATAATTGATATAAAACATTATGTATTTGTAGGTATGTGGGTTCCTTAAAATATCCTTATTTGGTATCCTAAAATATCCTACAGGTTCTTTTTGTAATTGCTTGGTAATTTGTTGGATGAATCGTAACCTATTATTTGAGGGTGAGGTACACAGAAAAAAAAAAAATTTTGGTTTAGGTTTCCTACGGTTCTATTCGCGACTCAAACTAACGTTGGCGGAGCTGTGTACGACAGTTGATGGCCGACGAAAAGCGAATATGCCAGAAGTTTTTCTTAATATTTATCTGTTCAAACAATATTTCGGCAAAAATGCACTGTATTTAAGTCACTATAATTAAAAATACGTCTTAATTCACGTAAACTGCAGCACAACACACTACAAATATTATACAAATATACGCTTCTGTTTAATTTACCAAGCCGCTACCAGATGTCTCACTGTTATTTGGAGTCGCGATTTGTCACAGGTGCAAAGTGGCGACTGAGTGATACCAATCTTGTGTAGGTGTTCTGGGTATTTGGCGTGTCCCGTTCTTAATCTACAGAGGGTAACAATGGAGCAGCGCTGTATGGCTACATGTTGGAACCATGGTTTCTTTGGTAGTGTTCTTTCTATGGCGGCATAAAATCTTCCTTTATAATTAGATACTGTTTTCCATTCATTATTAAAATTAAAATTTAGAAAACAGAGATTAAAATTAAAATTAACGACTTGAAATTTGATCCTCATTATTTATAACCAGCATCGGTCATTGCATTGTTGGACAATGATTAGCGTGCCAAAAGTACCGAGTTTGAATCCCGGCCATAGAGATGTAGGAATAAGTACGAAAATGTGACAAGAAGAGTGAATTTTTACACATTTCAGGGTTTTGTTAGTATTTTTCGTTATCACCTTATCACGAATTACATAAGGAAATTAATAAGCGAATTTGGTTGGACGCGTTCGATGTAGTTTTGACGCTCGCAAGTATGGACGTTTGACACAAAGTGTACATAACCTAGAGTAGATAGTAAATGATAGTTAATACATTTCTTTAATTATTTTTCGACATTTTTCGCCAGAAGTTTAGACTCTTCAAGATCTTTTGCATGTTGTATATATCAGTGTTTCTCAACCTTTTCTGGTACGGGAAACATTATTTGAATATCTTTTATGATTGACTAAAAATTGTATTACCTATAATGGTTTGAAAGTAAAGTATTTTAATTTACAAGTGTTCAGAGTTGCTTTCCAATTTGATTTAGACACTTTCGTACCCTTACTCTTGAGTTATCAGTAGCTCGGAGCATAGTAAAAAATAATAATAAAATATATTGCACTTTTAAGTCCTTGAAAGTACTTGAAGTACCTCCAACACGGATTGTTTTCATAAGTGGGGTTTATTCAATTCAAAATATTGATCAATTAATTGAAAAAGTTGACATTCAATTAATTGATGTGTGTAAAGTGTAAAAATTTCGTTAATTAATTGATCAATTGACAAAAAAAATGATAAATTTATTTAGAAATAAATTATTTTATATTCACTCCCATAAACATTATCTGAACCGAAAAAAAAAATCGGTTTATTTCGGTTCAGCTCCGACAAAAATTTCGTTTTTTTTGGTTTTCGGTTTTCGGTTCAGTTCCGTTTCGAAACCCTGAAAAATAATGACAAAGATTAAGGCAAATAGAATCGGATATACCACCAGAATGCCGACACAGTGCCTCCAAGAATTTAACAACTTGTTTACGCTAACTGGACCGAATACTTTCTGACCTCGTCTTCAGAGAGAGACGAGTGTTTTTTATAAGGCATTTCTAGGAAGAAGGGTAAAAATATTGTTCAAGGAATTGTCAAAGTTATTAGGTTAGGATTGCAGCTCCTTTAAAAGAAATGCTCGCAACGAGTGGTTTGTGTTTGTCCGGGTGGACTAACCGATTCGCTACATGATTGAAATAATTGTTTTTATTAATCCGAGCCCCAGACCCGATTTGACTGCACACTTTGTTTATTATTTAGCTGTCATCAGTTATCAGTATTTTTGGCCCCTTTGTGTTGTTTCTATCTGTAGCTTCCGCAAGGATAATGGGCATTTTACGTAATCATATCTTATTCATATATTTTATTACAGAAAAATAAAGATCAATTTCTATCTACCCGCAGTTTTTTATTTTCGTCGGGGCCGTGCTTAACGTTTTCCGGAGGATAGGGCCGAATTATTATTTCCTGGAGCCTAGGGATTATTTCCTTACCGGGGCCCAGTCCCGCTTTTGACATCCCTGATATTAATGTGAACTAAAGAGTACTTACAAAATTTTTGAACACATACTTCTTCGAAAATATACTTATGGCTGACAACCCGAGGGTACTTGAGCATAAAATTAATATCGCACTTAATGAGTTTAACCAGTGGTGCTATAATAACAAATTAACTGTCAACGAATCCAAGACTAAACTACTTCTGTTTAATAAAAACAAACTTCCAGCGGATATCTCAATAACATTCAATAATTTTACATTAGAACCTAATATTCAAACAAAACTCCTTGGTGTAGTTATTGATGACTCCCTAAGCTGGACATTGCAAGTGGATGCCGTATGCAAGAAACTACAGAAAGCCTATTATTGTATAAAAGTGCTAAAGCAATACCTTCAGCTAAATAGCCTTAAGCAGGTATATTATGCGATGGTCTACTCAAATTTGGCCTACAATGTCTGTGTCTGGGGTTATTCAATTGAGAGCAAAAGGGTATTCATTTTGCAGATGCGAATACTCCGTTTAATTTTTAACCTAAATAGTCGTGATTCTTGTAGAGACTGGTTTATTAATAATAACATCCTAACATTTTTTTCAATATTTATCCTAAAAGCGGTTACCTTTGTAAAAGAAAATCCTAGGATATTCAATTTAAACAAAGATCTGCATAACTACCACACCAGACATGCCAATGATATAAGAGTTCAATATTTTAAACTCTCAAAAAGTAGAAGAAGTCCATTTTATATGTCTTGTGTCCTATATAACAAACTGCCGCAAGAATTGAAGGATATATCATCGATCCATATCTTTAAAAATAAAGTAAAATCCTTCCTATTACAGAAAGCGTATTACTCTGTTCAGGACTTTCTATCTGACACCTTACATTTGGACTATTGCTTCCGGTGAAAAAAAATTGTCTAAAATTATGTTTTCCATTCTCTTGTCTTATCTTCTTTATATGTATATTTAAGAATTATTATTTTACTATGTATGTACATGACAAATTCTACTATCTCTGTATAGTTCATGAATAAATATATATTATTATTATTATTATTATTATTATTATATAATAATTTTTGGGAATAAAAAATAATTTAAATTTTTTAATTTAAAAATGTTATATAATGTTTGAAAATAGAACCTTTAATTCTTAAATGAGCAGACTTAAATTTTTATATAGCATTTAAAAAAAAATGCTTTTGACACGATTACAACAAATAATGTGCCCAAAATATGTTGTTACTTACTAAATACCAACGAAATCCTGAAATGTGTGAGAATTCACACTTCACATCAATAATTTGTAGTTATTAATGAGATCTAAACGTAAATTTGTAATGCAATTCTGCTTTACATATAGATTGCTGAAAAAAATTACTCAGGCTAGAGTTTATGGATGCATTACTTAATTTGCTTCCTCGAGCATAAATTGAAGTGGTCTCTTCAACACGTGTAGTCAAATTAAGTAGCTGCAGTGTGGATAACGTAGAGAATTTATGACTATCTCGGGTTCATAACACGCGAAACCCAGAAAAAATAAATGAGAATTTTATCTGATTTATTTCGACATGCTATTTTGGACATTGCGCATTTATAGTAAATACTGTGTATAATTGGACAATGCTACATACAAGGGTGTACTAAAGGTTATGATTTAAGGCTTATAATTCTCAGTGGCGCACCCAGGATTTAATTATGTGGGTGGCGGATTTGTTAGATGAATATATTTGAAACTAGATGCAAAATAAAAACTAATTTGTATCAAAGAGGTATAATACTTCACAAAATATATAAAATTCGGACGATAATAGTACTAGTCTAGAATATTACAATATATTAGGTCGTCAAGGATGAAATTTGTAGAAAATAGGGCAAACTTACAAATATAAGGAATTATTTTATTCATCAAAGTGTCCACCCATATTCTCTATACACTTTTGCCATTTAAGCGGCAGGTTGTTCAGGCCGGTGGTACAAAACCCTGCAGTGGAGCACACAGTTTTTTGGCTTGGGGGGTCCAATTATACATAATTTTTATAGAGAAATATTATACATTTAAAACTTATAAAACTTTCAATTTTAAGTGAAGACCTAAAAAAGAAATAACATTCTTACTTGTAAATTTTAATTGAAGAGCAAAAAAAAGGTCTTCACTTTTAAATTTCAAGTGAAGACTAAAAACAAAAAAAAGGTCCTCACTTCTAAATTTCAAGTAAAGAGCAAAAAAAAACACAGGTGCTCACTTCTAAATTTCAGGTAAAGAGCAAACAAAAAAAAAATGTCCTCACTTCTAAATTTCAAGTAAAAAGCAAAAAAAACAAGGTCCTTACTTCTAAATTTTAAGTGAAGAGTAAAGAAAAGGTCCTCACGGTACGGGGGGGGGTCCAGACCTCTTGGAAAAACTAATGTTTTTTTTTAATTTTAATTTTTGGTATCAAAAGAAAGCTCGTAAGATATAAAGGTAATGAAAAGTATTTTTTTTTTTAATTCGTTTCTCGTAACAGACATTTGCAAAAAATGTGCTAAAAAAGTTCTTGTCCCGCACCCTTTTACCCGAAGAGGTTGAACTAAAAAACTGAAAAAATTATTGGTAATGTATAGTCTGAGTTGGAAATGTACGAAAGCAATTTTTGATCAGACAGCGTTTTAGGCAAAATATTGCAGTTTTGTGTTTTTACAAAATAAATTATTTTTTTAATTCATGGCTAATATTTTTATGGATTTTTTTATTTATTGCCAAGGTAGTATGTGTCTTCTTTTGAAAATAAAAATATAATAATGAAAAAAAAAAAAAAATAATAATAACAGTTGGGAATCAAGTTTAGGTGTTTAAGGAGACTATTATTGACGGAGCTCCTATTGTTATACGCCTTGATGCTATTGTGTGAATTAGTTTAGTTTTTGTTTTTAAGGTATCCAGAGCCATAGCAATGTTTTTGGCGCCCTTTGCAAATAAAGTAAATGGATAAAATTAACCTCAAATCCAAGTGAAGAGCAAAAACAAAAAAGGTTCTCACCTCTCAAATATAAGTAAAGAGCAAAAAAAAAGGGTCTTCACTTCCCAAATACAAGTGATGAGCCAAAAAAAAAGTGCTCCGCCCTGCAATGGCGCCCCTCGCCAGACCACGCGGCCTCGTTAAACCTCGCGCCCCTGGCAAATGCCCCTATGCCAACCCGTTGCTACGGCTCTGAAGGTATCGAAGAAGAATTAATCATTTTTCAGAGTAAAGTACTTATAAATCAAATAACACATTGTTAATAATAAGAAACACGTTTATGAAATTGATAAAAATTAAGCCATTTATTAATATGTTCCTCATTAATGTGATTTGCAAGAGGTTGAATTTGATTTTCAAAACAATGAATTTGTTTTGCAAAAGGATCGATTTTATTTGTAAAAGGTTGAATTTGGATGGCAAAACCTATCAAAATCTTATAAAATTAAACAGAGCACATTTTCTCGCGAAACTGACTTTGGGAAAAACTGCTCTAAATGGATTTTAGGGCCTGCTTCCTATATTTTTATCATACTGTACAGGCTACATGTAGATTTTCTATTAGATATACAAGGTGTCTCAAAAGAAATTTTATATTTAGTGGATCGATTAAAAAAAAAGTAAGCCGTATATAGAAAAAATGTTTATTAATTATTAAAATACACTTTTTGGGGATTTATTTCTTAAAAATAATATCGTCTAAATGTAGACTCTCGCGTTCTCGGCACTCATTTAATCGAACAGTAAAATTACTTATGACGTCTCGGCAGGTGGACTCAGGGATGGCTGCCATTTCGTGACGGATATTTTCTTTCAAATGCGCCAGTGAAGTCGGTTTATTGGCGTAAACTTTAGATTTAAGATAACCCCATAGGAAAAAGTCCATAGGGGTTAAATCTGGACTGCGTGGAGGCCAATTTATGTCACCTCTCCGGGATATCAATTTGCCTGAGAAAATTTCACGAACACGTGGCAGAGACATATTGGACGTGTGTGAAGTTGCTCCGTCCTGTTGGAACCATGTTCTTTGGTTATAGCCAGGAAAGTTTTGCAGTTCAGGTACCAAGAAGTTGTCTAACATCTCCACATAACGCTCTGAATTCACTGTAACTGCACGCCCCCTTTCGTCTTCAAAAAAGTAAGGGCCGATAATTCCTCGCGCCGACATCGCAGCCCATACGGTCACTTTAGGCGAATGTAGGGGTTTCTGATGTTTGCGTTTCGGATTCGTTGCATTCCAGTAGCGGCAGTTCTGCTCATTTACGTGGCCATTAAGATGAAAATGAGCTTCATCCGAAAACAAAATGTTGGTAAACGTTGAAAATCGCTCAATCACCTGATTTACGAAATTAAGCCTCTGACTGGCATCTTGGGGCTTTAATTCTTGCACCAATTGAATTTTGTAGGGGTGCAGCTTTAGGTCTTTGTGCATAATGTGATGTAATGATGATCTATGCACATTTAAAGCACTTGCGCGCATCCGAATTGAAAGGTTCGGGACGTCACGAACAGACTGATTAACATTCTCCACGTTTTCTACCGTTCTTGATGACCTAGGTCGCCCGGATTTTGAAATATCCAGCGTTGTACCAGTCTCTTCAAACTTTTTAACCCAATGTCGAATGAGAGGAATGCTTGGCGCATCATTTAAGTGGCGAAAACCTCGAATACTGCAGAATTTTCTACGCGCCACAGTCGCCGAATCACCGTTTTTGTAAAACTCTCGCACGCATAACGCGCGGTCTGCTCCCGAGAAACGCTCCATAGCGATTGAATTCCCAAGAGCCAGGCTACCGATTGATATATCCCCCGCGCCCCTCGGATACGTTGAGTTCACGCAGTAAGCTAAATAAATATAAAATTTCTTTTGAGACACCTTATATCCATAAGAAAGGTAAACTGATTCTAATATATTAAAATATTTATTACATATGACGTTGAAGGTTACGGTGTAATATATAACCAGCGGTTAAGTCTGCGGTTAAACTGTATTAACCTTGTTCGTTGCTGACATCGTGAGTTGAAGTTTTGAATGACGCTGTCACCTACAAGTGTTTCATCTAAACTGCATATTAAACCAGCGTTTGATCTTAGATTAAAATACCGTTTTGTGATATTTACTTCGTGGGTAATAGCTATTTCCTTTAATTCTGCAAAAAAACCTATATGTGAGATAGAAAAATCAATGATCAACAGAATGAAAGCAGAAAAAAATCTAGGTGACGAGTATGACGTCTTGGAATTAAATATTTGTAATGCATTTCAAATTGAGTTCATAGTACACGTATTGATTGTTAATATATTACCCAACTAACACAAATTGCTTTATAAAAATTGTATAAACATTTTTACAGCAATATTATACAACTGATAGCTTTATAATTCAGTAACAAGAATGTATATCGAGCAACAAAAAAACACTTAAACTTGCAAAATAGGCGCAGGTTTATAAAACCTTTTGGCTATATTAATATTGCATACGCAACATTTAAAAATCTAATGGCACTCTTTGGAAATGTTTTTAAAATGGTTATAAAATAAATAATAAAACATTAATAAAACTTTTTGATTAGTTATATAGCAGCAACTTTTTATCTATTATATTTATAGATTTGCTATTTTGTAGCTGCATGTTAAAACAATTTTGCAACTGCGATACATATAGATGAAAAATCTTGTTGAAGTATAAAATCACTATGACAATGAAACATATATGCATTTTTATATTTATCCTATTGCTACTTCTGAACTAAAATTTTGCGGAGGCCAATTTACTGTGAAAATATAAGGTAAAACATTCAAAAATTACAACTCGCCAAAGATATATGATTTTTTTTGCTAATTATCTCAATTAAAAATGTTATAGAAAACGAAAAAAAAAAAAAAAATTAAGTCTATTATTTCAATAAACGGGAAAAGTTCGTATTTAATGGTAAAATATTAAAAAACAAAAGTAAAATGCAAAAATAAACTATTTTTTTTCTAAGTAAAATATACATTCAGTCAAAATGGACGTCACTTTGTATTTACATTGTTCATAAAAATATGGCCGTTTTGATTATAAAACCTTAAGAAATCCTATAAAGCTACTAAAAAATTATTTAGACATCAGAATAACCAAATTGTTATTTAAATGGTTTATATATTATATAATCTTTACTATAATATAATATGTATAAAACGTTTTGATTTTATAATTGTGCAATTTATTACTTTCAGTGTTATATGAATTTTAATAAAACTAGCTTCGCAGCTATAAGCTGATATAAAATAGTTAATCGTAACCTTTATAAAAAAAATTTCATTTATTATTATGCTAAGTTATTAAAAAGTCGCATTATTGCACCGATGTATTTGCTTGCCTTCTAAATAAAGCATTTATTTAGACCTTAACATAATATGTAATATGCTTTATTTGACATTGACATGTTGTTTTTTAGTAATCATGAAGAAGTGATGTTTTATCATTTCTTGAAGATTTAGATTTACTTTTCTTTATACAGTATTCTAACAAATTGCAAGAACCACAATAGTCTGAAAATTATTTTATAATTATTCTCTTTTAAGAAATATAAAATATTTATAAGACATTCTTATGTTGTATCTATTGCAGTTTTTATAACATCAAAATATCAGATAAAAGTTATAAACTGGCTTTATAATTGTTTTCAAATCGATTATATAATAACTATAAATTAAACTTAATTTCTTATTTAGGTTTTATTACTAGTGTTATAAACCTTTTTTCATAGCAATTATGGCCATTGACTAGGAAATAAGTTTTATTCACTACGAACTTATTTGGAATCCTAAAATAAAGTTATATTATTATTATTATTATTATACACCACCCATGCTTTCAACGGGATTCGAACCCGAAACCTTTTTAGAATTCTTATGTAAAAAGGTTAATAAAAGATTTGCTTATATTAAACATCTAGAGCCACATACGTCATTATTTTTTATTTATTTTTAGGTGCCCAGCCTAGGAAATTATTATTGCTTGTATGCATAAAACAAAAATAAACTATAAATGATGTTAATAAAATATCTGCTCTCATGCTTTAATTAAGAATTTTATTTTTTAATTAATTAACATTAATTTGTAATAAAAAAATAATTAAAAGGGCTCGTAATCCTAAAAAATAAATTGTTTATCAGGATCTGAACTATTCCTAGGTCAATTATTTTATGTTCATTATAAGTTGTTCTAGTATATGCTGTATAAATGATTTTCATAGATATATTTATGCCACCAAATTTTAAAATATGTTAAAAAACTTTTATATGTGAACTTAGCTTTATAACATGAATGCTGGATGTCACAAAATAATAATAATAAATATAGTGTATAATTACTTTATATTAAAGCTGATAGAACATTTTTAAAACTATTTTTCGACACCAAATTGCTTATACAGCCATTTAGTATATTTGAAGGTTATATAAAACAATTAAGTTATATTTGTTGCCATAATAAATATGCTATATATCATTTAAGTTTTATGTTGTACCTTTTGTGTTTGTTGGGTAGCATGTAACGCCTGTATTTAATATAATAATAAATAATAATAATAATAATAATAATAATAATAAACTTTATTGACCTAGATACATATACATGTTTTAAATCAGTCAACAAAAAAAAAATTAAGATAAATACAAAAAAATAAAGATAAAAATTGTCACAATTTAAAATTATAATTAAGAAACTCCTCTGTGGAATAAAACACATTTTCCACAAAGAATGATTTTAAAAAGGATTTGAATTTATTATATTCCAAATTTCTAAGGTTCGCAGGAAATTTGTTCATAAATTTCACAGCAAAATAATTTGTGCTATTCCTAGATTTGACTAACCTCAGAAAGTTGGGATATATGTTAGTCTTGTTTCTTGTGTTGTAGTTATGTATATCGGCATAAGTTTGATTTTCTCTCTCCTTTTTGTGGAGGTATAATAGACAATGGTACATATATATTGAAGGTACAGTCATTATTTTTAGTATGTTAAATTGACTTCTACAGTCGGACCTGTAGGGTGTAGACGTTAGAAGTCTTATTGCACGCCTTTGCAGAGAAAACACTCTTGAGGCTGCTGAAGAATGGCCCCATGCTAAGATGGCGTACGAAATTTGAGAATGGAATAACGCATAGTACGTTGTCATTAAAACATCTTTTGAAACAGCATTCATTAAATTCCTCATAAGGAACATGGTTGAGCACAGTCTACCAGTCAAAACTTTAACATGGTGATTCCACGTCAAACCGGGATCAACATGCACTCCAAGAAACTTAACATGATCCTGATTAACACGGTCATTTTTTCTTAATTTTATTAGAATTTCTTGGGTTTTGCTGAGGTTGAGAGAGAGTTGGTTCGTATCAAACCAGTATTTTGCTTTTTTTAAGGCCGTTTGGCTTTTAGAAATGGCGTTCTCTAAATTCACTGCTTTTGTTACCATAGTGGTGTCGTCTGCATATAAAATACTGGGATGATCGATATAAGTTGGGAAGTCATTGATATATATTAGGAACAATAAAGGACCAAGGATGGAACCCTGCGGGACACCTGTATCAACAGTTAAGAGATCGGATTGACGGTTCCGGAGAGCAACGACCTGTTTTCTGTCTTTAAGGTATGATTTCAAAGATATGCTCAATATATGAGCATTCTCGTGGTTCTCAACCATTTAAATTTAGGAAATCTCATCATCTTCTTCTCCGTTCTACGGAATTGTGCGCGCATGTTGTTCATATGTTTTTCCTAGTTTTTCGTATAACTGTAGTCAAATTTCCAGACTAAGCGAGCATAGGGATGTTCTGATACTACTGATACGATACCGGTATCGATACTTTTCATTCTATATCGCGATTTTAGTATCGATACTAATCTTCCGATCTTATATCAGTACATTTGAACCAGTATCGTATCGAATCGTTTTTTTTTTTCCAGCAACCGTCCAGTGCTGGAACATACTGACATTGCACATGGGAAAAGGAAACTAAAATCAGGCACAGGCCAACGTGGTTCTAACAAAACTGAACATGAACTATCACTATATTTGAAAAATCCAGTTTCACCTCTGAAATCCAATCCGCTACTGGTTTGGGACGATATGAAGACAGTCTTCTCAAACTTATAAAAAATTGCTCAGAAATTCTTGTCTGTAGTAGCGACGTCAGTTCCTTCATAGCGCTTATTTTCGAAAGCAGGAGCCACTGTATGCAGAGACAGAAATAGGCTTCTGGGCAAAAGGCTTACTAAACTACTTTTTCTCGGTGCTTGCAATAAAGAAGAGTGGAGTGTTTAATTATATTTTAAACAAAAACTCAGACCTATAGGCGCCATTGCCTTACAATTTTTTACCATTTTTTAATACCAACCTGACGTACAATTTCAAAGGTGCAAACTACTGAAATCAAAATATCCTCTTAGTTTGTTTTTACAAAAGTTAACAGCATATATAGGCTATCCAAACGTTTAGGTGGAACTAGATTTTGAAATTTAGTCATATTTATCTATTATTTCGGAATTTTGGTCATTTTGTTTAAGCTTTGTAAATCATACTAACATTGCAAATTCTAGATTAAATTAACTGTCATTATAAAATGTCCTTTTCATTGCATTTTAATTTTTTGTCATTATTAATAAAAAATTCCCATTTATTTATTTATTTTGTATTCAAAATATGTAAAAAAGTATTAAAATTTTTAATAAATGTCATTCGTTTCTATGGTTTCAATCACAGAACAGTTTAACTGCTGGAATTTAAAATTTTCACATACCAATCTGAAAAATGAAATAACCCAAGCAAGGTCTGTTCTCGTGACTCGTGCAAACCTAGAAGAACGAAATTCCCATTTAGTTCCACTTAAACATTTGGAATAGCCTTTATACTTTAATCTGTTTATTATTGTAAAACAATTAAATTGTTATTATAAGAATAAAATGTTTTTTACGTTTTATAGAAAATATAGTCATTTTTTCTTTCGATAGTTAAAAATATCAATATTTTGTTTCGATAAGATACCGGTATCGATACTTTTTATTCGATATTATCGATACCCAAATATCAATACTTTCTCAGTATCGCATATCCCTAATCGTGCTTACAGTATAGCCGTGACAGTGAACTAAAGCAAAAAATTACGTACATTTTCTTAATCTTGAATAAAATTGAGTTCCGTGCAGTTATAAAAAATTTCTTCTTAAAAGGCTTAAATGCTAAAGATATAAAAACCATGTTAGATGGAGTTCAAGGTGTATTTGCTCCTTCATACGGAACAGTTGCACCACGTTCTGGTAGGTCGCAAACAGCTACCGATGAAGAAATGGTTAGAAAATTCCACGGAATTGTGTTCAACGATCGCCGATTAAAATTGCGAGAGAGAGCTAAAGCATTTCATATGACCGCACACATTGCATTTTACACTAACATTTGGACATGACAAAGCTTACTGCAAGATGGGTGCAGCGTTTGCTAACAAACGACCAAAACCAAGTGAGAATGAACATATCTCAGCAATGTCCAGATACAGTGAATTTCTTATATCCTGCAAGATTGAAATTATTACTATGCATGGTTTCCCTAGTACCGACAAATTATTTTGACAGTAATGTAAAGTTGTGTTCCATTTATTTTGCAACATAGGGATAAACATTCATTGAAAAGGCTAATCAATTTTTATTGAAAATAAATTGAAAATACAATTATTAAATACAAAAATAACAAAAAAATACCTAAATTAAATGTTCAAAAATACCAACATTAACTTATTTAAAACAATTATTATTTGTCCTTGTGGGATAGTGTTTGATGCTTGTATGGTTTTATTCCGTGATGCTTCTTACTTCTCATATACTTTAGCTTTAAGATATCCCCAATAAAAAAAAAAAATCGTTTGGTGATAAATCCGGAGATCGTGCTGGCCAATTTATTGTCCCTCCTCTCCAAATCCAACTGTTGAAAAATTCCTTGTCCAAGTAGGCCATTACTCGTTTGGAATAGACACTTGAGTTCCATCTTGCTGGTACCATATTAGACCAGCAAAATTTAAATTTCTTAAAGCAGGTACAATGTGATTTTGTAATAAGGCCAAGTATTTATCCGCATAGAGGTTAGCATTGATGAAACAGGGTCCTATTATGTGTTCCTATTATGCTTGCCCACACATTTAATTTTTGCGGCCTTTGCGTACGTGAAGCATTTAAATAAATGTAAATTTTCTCGACTCCAATACCTAAAATTTTGGCGGTGCACCTCACCATTTAAATTTGTGGGTATTTGGTGCAAATAAGTTACGCAGTTTTGTATAAAAAACGTTTTTATTGATTTCTTAAAAAGACAATTGAATTATTATTTTATTGGACAGTTGTGATTCAAATTAATTTATCTGATCACAGTAGTCTGTGATGTTTACATGGAGAATCGCTACGGTTGCCACAAATTAAAAGTTTCTTCTAATAACCTCAGCAATTGAAGCGCCCCCAAAATATATCCTAAAAAAAAAAGTTTCTTCGTCGGCAAATAAAATTTTTTGGAGCATAATAGGGTTGGTGTTAATCTTTTCGAAAATATTAAACCAAAAGTCTATCCGTACTGCCGGATCTCTCTCTAAAAGTTCTTGATGGTTTTGAAATTTGTTAGACCGGTATTTTTCACTGTTAAGAGCTTTATGTATAGATGACTTACTCACAGATACGGTTTGAGAGATTAATTTGGTAGATGTACAGTTATTACTTTCAACTTCTAAAGTAATTTCTAATTTCTTTTCTTCACTCTGTATAGTTGATGTTCGTTTCCTTCTTGTATGATTCAAATTGAGGCAACCATGTTGTTGGCATTGGTAACAAGCCTCGATATTGTAGAGGGATTCGATATAGAACGTTTCGGATAAGTAGCACTGAACATAGCAGAAACTTCTCTCAAACTCATCTGAGAATTGTACCAAGTTACAAGCATGCTGTTTTCTTCACTTCTGTACTTTTTTTTTTAATGAAAAAGATCTTAAATCGCCTATGTTACAAATTAACAGAAACGCAATTTTACATTGCTGTCAGATTTCAATTAGTAACGATTATACCTATATTGCAGGATAAAATAAATTCACTGTATGTTTAAGTGCAATAACATTTTGTAATTGTGGGTGAAACGTGAATACGTCACTACACTCTGGCGACTAAAGAAAAATCAAAACAGTAGATAGCACGCGGTGAACCAACTCCGAAGAATGGCAGGATGATGCCTTCAGCTAGTAAGGATATGGCTACCATCTTTTGGGATTCCCGAAGAATTATTTTTTATCGACTACTTGCAACATGGAAGAACAATTAGAAGAAATCAAATAAAAAAGGCCTCATTTGACAAAGATTTGATCCGCCAAGATAACGCATCTTCCCACAAAATGGTAATTGCGATGTCGAAACTGAATGAATTCATGGAAAGATAATCAGTAGTCTGCCTTTTTTTAAATAATCTCCTTGGAAGTCACAAGGCACCATACTATTCCACCACCACATAAGTGTTGAGAACCACTGACTACATATGACCTACAACTATACACAAGATCTGCTTTTTTTAGAATTGTTTTCCGGATTCTTAAGTAACAAATATTATTGATTATATTATAAAAAATATCATAGCTGTTAAAAAATTTACTAGTTGTTTTTTGAGGACTTCCACATTTTGTAAAAATACGTCCTTCATAACAAAAGTATCAAAGGAATTTAATAAACAGTTCAAATTTATTATTTTTGTAAAATAAAATGAAGGTCAAATTTTGTTCATTAAAAATTTTTATATTTATTTTTTTGTGTTTGTTTTTATATACTTTTTTCTTTATGTCTTTCTGTTGCTGTATTTGTAGATTAATTAAGACATTTTGTTTCTTTTTGTGTAGTCTTTAACGCGTTCTTGCATATTGCATTGTTTTCAAAGAACAAGCTAATCAAGAAAATAATTATGTTCTTAGGTATTACCAACTTTGTTACTTAATAAAGTCATTTTAGTAGAGAAGTGAGATCTCACGATAATTTCCACAATTCAGATCGGGCATATCACAGCTATTTTTCATTTTTCGGGAAGCTCCTCTTTTCTCCATACCATCAAAATAAGATCATGTAGTCTCTTGTGAAGTCTGTCAACGCGAAACTTAATAAAATCGCTAGGGATGTCATCAATTCCTGCAGCTTTATTATTCTTTAATTTGCTTATTGCTGCTTTGACTTCAGATAGGGTTGACCTTCAGGTCCAGAATCAGAATCACAATTCAGTTAGTTCTCAAAATATTCTTTCCATCGCTGTAGCACTGTCGAATTTGTGAGCAAGTTGTTGCTCTCATCTCTTACAGTTTGAATAATTGTTTGATGGTTTCTTCTAAAGTACTTTATTAACACTATTCCAAACGTAAATGATATTGGCTAACCGTATTTGTGTTAAAAATTTAACGCCGCAGCTCTAAAATTGCAAGTTAACGTTTTACAATAAGTGCCTACCAAAACGGTGGCTTTAAAAGTTAACGATAGTGTTTAGTTTGCAAAAATTGCAGATCCTATATTAGTAAATGTCATATTACTAAAATAAAATGAATATAATGACAGATGATAAGAATATTAATAACTATAAGACTGAATAAAAACTTTATATTACTCTTTAAAGTGAATTCTTTAGAGAAAAGCTGAGAATGATGTATCGTCATCAACAAGTAACATTTTTAAATTACCAGACGTAAGTTCAAGAAATTGTATAGAAAGGAAGTAAATGCAGTATTGAGGAGCAGGATTGGTTTTTATCGAGACGCAGAACTTAAAATTATAATCCTGTGGCAGCTACAAAAATCTTTTATGCCTCTGCCGTGCTTCACAATATCGTAAAACATATTAATGATGTGTTATGTGGAGATATTATTGATGAAAATTATAATGAAGATCACAACAATGTTATTCCACATAATCCAGGTTGTGACAATAAGTTTATGTTTAGAATTTCTTATTATTAAAAAATGTTTTCTTTCAGGTATTCATATAAATGGTAACTGGTTAAATTATAGTTTCAACACTTCCCACTGGTTATTAAATTTACGTTTTTAAAAATTAAATGCCACATCTACCAAAATGTAACTAGAATTTTGACAAAATAATTTAAGTAAAATAAAAATGCGAAAAAAAACATAAAAAATAAAATTGACAGGAATCGAACTGTAGTTTGCAAATTAGGAAGCGAGGACACTAAGCACTACGCTACGGGCGCTTACTTATTTACTGTGTTACATAGCGAATTAAATATTTAATATGTTTTAGTTAAAAACACAAAAAATGCATTATTTTCCGAAAACATAATCTGATCAAAAATTCCTGTTGTACTATTCTGGTTCACACCAGTGTAAGCGTGCCAAATTTCAACTCTCTAGATTTATCTATTTTTACCGAACAGACAGACAGACAGACAGGCAGACAGACAGACAGACAGACAGACAGGCAGGCAGACAGGCAGACAGACCGACGACAAAATGACGGTATAAGGGTTTTTTGGTCATACCTGCAAAACCCTAAAAAGTCATGTATTAAAATAAAATTATGGCTCTTTAACATATTTCCATATGCCTTAAAGGGTGAATTTGGCTCTTTAGCCTTTAAAATTTGCCGACCCTTGACCTAGGCGATGGTCCAATTACGGCAACTCTCGCCTATGTATTATGTACTAAAAGAAAATTAAAAAATCTTGAAACACCAAGAATCTCGTGGAATTTCATTGAAAACTTTGTGACAGTATTTATGGTAGTGATTCTACTCGAGAATTTCTCGAGAAAAAGTTTTAATTCTCATTTTTCATTTCTCGAGAAATGTAAAATTTGTCGCCGCCTTTACTTTAGTACTTTAAAGGTGATTATAATTTTAACATGTTTTTATCCTCTACAATATTTTCAACATTAAAAAAAGATGTATATTCTAATATTCTAATAATTATTTTTCTCGAGATTTCTCGAGAATTCTCGAGAAAATCAGTCTAATGTCGATAAATCAGAAACACTAGGACTAGGTATGTATTTTTAACTGCCCTTAATCTAATTTGGATCCTACATCTTCCAGCTAGTCCTCCTGCCACTGAATAAAATGCGATGTAATAGAACATTAAACATATTGTTATATTTGGAGTGTTCATTAACTCTTTTGTTTTGAAGCATAATTTCAAAATAATGTTACTGGGTATATGCTAAAAATTCAAATACGCAGTTGATAATAAAATATTAAAGTTACGCTCAGAAAATTTTATGAAAAGAGTCAATGTGTAACTTCATTGTGTCGAAATAACCGGTTTACAAGTTTTTGGTGAGGTTTCATAAAGTTTTATACTCAAATATGAAAGATATTCCTCAAAGAAACGAGACAATTTTTAAAATTTGTTTGTTTGACATTTGATTAAGTTGGTGAAGATGTCACCATAAAGAAAAGAAAACTAATATATTTTGGGCATATGATTCTCAACGAAAAGTAACGCAAGATTCTTCTTAAACAATTTTTATTTTAAATTCATATTACATTTCATCTATAAACTAATCTTATTGAGAATAAGAAACTTAGGCATTTGAAGTTAAGTTGTAAAAGTTAAATTATTAAGAACTCAGTTAATTAATTTTTTAAAATATCGTTGTGAGACACCTTATGGAATTAACCAGAGAGCATTTTTGAATCATGATTTATTATGATTTTAAAAAATGTTTAATCGCCTATGATTGCAAAAAAAGTTTAGATTAAGTTTCTAGTGAACAAGCGCTTTTTTGTCTACAATTTCTTCTTCTTCAGCCCATTAACATCCCACAGGGGTCTTACCGAGCTGTAGTTTTCACTACCGTACTGCTACTTTTATGTTGGGCACGGGCCTTTCACACCGAAGAGCGAAGTTTTGGGTCTACAGCTTCCACGTTGACCTAATTCGGGTTGGGAGCGGTGATATATTTATGATACGATGCTATTTCTAAAATTTTTATTTATTTTTTATTATATTAAATGAGGATGAGGTGATGACAAATACAAAATCCATGCCCTGACCGGGATTCGAGCCCTGTAATTTTTCATTTCTCGACTTATTTTCTCGAGAATTCTCGAGAAATCTCGAAAAAAATAATTATTAGAATATATATCATTTTTTAATGTTGAAAATATTGTAGAGGATAAAAACATGTTAAAATTATAGTCAACTTTGAAGTACTAAAGTATTCATTTAAATAACATTAGAACAAATGGATAACGGGGCTTTAAAATGATTACGAAAATGGCACGTAATTGCATATTAATTGTAAATACGTATGTACAGAGAAATTATCAAAAAATTAAGAAATTAATAATAATAGTAATAATTATTTTATTTAACTTGTGGGTAATCTTTTATATAACAGTTTTAAACTGAACACAACGTGAAATTGATTATAATAAATAATACTCTAAATTAAAATAAAATATTGTAACAATAAATGCTAATTAGCGAAATATTATAAATCGCTTCTTATCTGTTGCCACAGCTACGTTGCGGGAGACAGAAGAGAAGTTTTATCAAAATTAAATTATAATCAGTGACTCACTAAACATTATATTTTTTTAAAATAGTTTTCTAAAAGTACAATGCGTTTAACGTGGAGTCGAGAAAAATTTACATTTCTCGAGAAAAAAATGTTACATTTCTCCAGAAATGAAAAATGAGAAAAAGAAAAGAAACACTAGTCATAATCGGTCTGATGTTTATATGGTATTCGAAACATGTTTTGACACAGAAATGTTTTGGTGATAAAAATGAATTTGGTTTTGGATAAATTTATTATTTTATTTTATTTATTTAAGAAAGAGGAAGACGGTGATTGGCTACAATTTTTACCGAACAGACAGACAGACACACAGACACACAGACAGGCACACAGACAGATAGACAGACAGACGGACAGACAGACAGACAGACAGACAGACAGACAGACAGACAGACAGACAGACAGACAGACAGACAGACAGACAGACAGACAGACAGACAGACAGACAGACAGACAGACAGACAGACAGACAGACAGACAGACAGACAGGCAGACAGACAGGCAGACAAACAGACAGACAGACAGACAGACGGACGACAAAATGACGATATAAGGGTTTTTTGGACATACCTACAAAACCCTAAATATAGAACTTAGCTTCTCTGCACCACTTATTTGATATGAACTTTCTTTTACTGCTTTTCAAAGACTGTTATTTCAATTGTTGTCTTATAGCATAACAATAACATTTACAAAAAGTTTTATTATGTTCAAGAAAAATCAATGGAACTAAAATACAACGTAGATAATAATGAAAATATAAAAGAAACAGAGATAATCAGGAAATCAGAGAAAGCATTTTGTTAGGCCATACAATCAAAGAACAAAAGATAAAGATAACAAGTGGATAAACGAAAAAAGGAAAAAACAGAAAAGAACCTATTGATTGTAATTAGAATATTTGTAACAGCATTCCAATAAAAAATCAAAATTTCTAAACGTGTAAACGCCGGAAAATATTGTTGCATAGGCAACCAAATATACACATACACATGCGGATTGCATACCAATTAAAAACTTTTGTTCATTTGCTCGCTTGTTAATTCTTTTTAATATAAAACGTCAGAGCTCGAAATGGAAAATTTCATAAACTGGAACACCACTATTAAAAGCCAAAATTATTGTGCGACTGAACAGTACAACATTTCAATATGCTTAATAACACTGGTAAACAAAAATGAACTTATTTTTTGTGACACGGACAAAGCATGTTGTATCCCACGTAAAATTTGACCTAAAATCCGAAAATGAGCACAGATTTTTTCTATCACCAATCATATTTTTACTATGAGATATTGTTGGTTTCTAACGAAATATAGCGATAGACGAATTATTATTAATTTTAACTTACCTCAAATTGTTGCTTATGATATTTTACGTCAATATTTCGTTTCTAAAGCATCTCTAATGTCCTCTAGTGTTCAGCAAGCAAATTTGGGTTCCATTTATCTTGATATCACCTTTCATTGGAGGAAATGTCTTGATGGAATCGTTCCCCATGTTCATTACTTACTGCACACAGATCTTCTGGAAAGAAATCTAGATGAGTTCAGAAAGTGAATTTTTAAAGACATCCTACATCACAATTCTATGTAGTCATTAAGTACTTCATTCATGATATCCCTTGATAGATTTAAGTCTGGAACTAAGTCATTAAGTTCAACCTGTGATATCAGATGCGGTTCTGTTGAATTTTCTGGTACGTTAAATAAAGAATCGGGTTCGATTTATTTTACAAATTCTTCGAGATGAAAAAATTTTACAAAAATTTTTCGAAAAACGTCTCAACTAAAAGTTATTAGTTATTGATTAGATGAGTTACGTCCGTAAGTCAGTAATTATAGTTGAAGGTTATGGGATTCGGACCAGTCAGAAAATAAAAACAAATTTATTAACTTCGCTAACGTTTCGATTTTTATTTTAAATCTTCATCAGAGCTTAGTTAATAGTCACGAAATAAAATAACAATTGTAAAATTAATAACGAACACATCATATTGTCCGGTATTGAACTCAGAGATTAGCAATCAATGAATTCATTGCTAATCTCTGAGTTCAATACCGGACAATATGATGTGTTCGTTATTAATTTTACAATTGTTATTTTATTTCGTGACTATTAACTAAGCTCTGATGAAGATTTAAAATAAAAATCGAAACGTTAGCGAAGTTAATAAATTTGTTTTTATTTTCTGACTGGTCCGAATCCCATTACCTTCAACTATAGTTATTAGTTATTATTAGCATTTTTAGCCACTTTTATTAAATAATTTTTTTCGAAATAGTTTTCTGTTGCTAAATATTCACAAAAATCTTAAACTCCCATTTCTAGAGAACCGATTTTCACCAAAATTTGATCAACTCGTGCCATTGATGGCATAAGCTTCAATATGAAGTTTCATAAAAATCCTTTTAGCCGAATTTGCTCTGCACGTGTACACAGACAGACGGATGGACGGACAGACGGACAGATAGACAGACAGACAGACAGACGGACGGACAGACTGACCGACAGACATCATGCTAAAAATAGTCAAAACGTTATGTAGGGACCTCAATTCGTGGAGATCCATCGAAATCTCGGTATGATCACAATACCTCCCTTACATATGTTGGCGGTCGGTAAAAATAATGATCCAATTAAACCTCGCGCTGACAATCCACACCACACTGTAACTCCTGGTAAATTTAAATGATGTTCTGCAGTAACATGAGGATTCTCTGGTGCCCAGTAGCTGCAATTGTGGCGATTGATCGACCCGTTTAATTTAAATGTTGTCTCATCGCTCCAAATAATCTTGTGTGAAAACTGTATGTGCTTTGCATATTTTGTTAAGTACCACTCACAAAACTCCACTCTCCGATCATAATCATCTTCATGGAGGGCGTGGATTAATCTTGGAATGGAACTCTTCCAATGTACGCGCTTCAAAATGCGATGAATGCTCGATTTTGAAATGCCTACATCACCCAGCAAACATTTTTATCCGGACCAGTACTGGTAAAGCACATACTCGCCGGCATTGAAAGTAATGGGCCAGTGCTGGCATTTCGTACTGGGCCAGTACCCCGGTGTCCCGCGGCCCTTAGCTGGCCCATTGATGTATCAGTTGCTGGCCCAGCAACGGTAAAGTGCATTGAAAGTAATGGGCCAGTGCTGGCATTTCGCACTGGCCCAGTGCTGGCATTTCGCATTAGTCCAGTGCTGGCATTTTGCACTGGGCCAGTACCCCGGTGTCCCCGTGGCCGTTAGCTGCCCCATTGATGTATCAGTTGCTGGCCCAGCAACGGTAAATTGCAAAATAATCGCATTAGTTGCAAGATTTATTTCTGACAGACTAGTGCTTATATTATACCCACTCTCTAGTGTTTCAAATGTAATATATGTGTACTTACCCAGTATTAAAATAAATTAATGGTTAGGTGCAAAATAAATACTCATTTGGCCATTTTCACCATCGTTGAATAAATTTATTTAAAAGTAAAGTTGACAATATCGCATCGGTTTTAAACTATTAATGAAGAAATTAACATTGCTGTCAATAGAATGATGCGATATTGTTAACTTAAGTTGTTAAATAAATTTATTGAACGATGGTAAAACTGGCCGATTGTAAATTGAATTAACAGTTATAAATTATTGATTTATTTATAAATATTAAATAAATATAATTTCAGGAATAACAGGATATTAGTTTATTTAATTTATTAATTTAATGAAGAATTTTAAGAAAATGGTTTTCTGCCATTTCGGTCAAACAAATTGCATCCTAAAGATAAGGGGTGACTAATAATTTTCGCCAATATTCGTCTTGTATTATCTACCACATCTTTTCCCCCTGACTTGAAGAGTGCCAACCTAAAGAAATCATACTTGTTCAAATAAATTCAATAAACAAATTTTATAAGCATTAATGCTATAAGCTGTTCACTTTTGTAAGAACAAACTAGATCTGGTTATTTTGGTGATTTTTATAGTGTATTACTGACTTTTAGAAACTTGGTTATATTGTAAAAAAAGCTTTACAGTTTTGGATTAAGTTTGTATTATTTTAGGTTAGTATTATATTTACAAAATATTTATCATGTCACTATTCAAAATGAAATATGACAAATTATATTTTTTAAATGACATATTTATAATCTTGTATCAGATTTATTAATAATTGAAATTTTTATTACATGAAAAAAACTATGATTGAACTAAACTAAAAATTAAACAATTTAATATGAAACAGTTTGTGTAAACTACGTCCTTAAATCTAACAAAACACACACAAATCACAATAAAAAAACTGTATAATCTTGATAAACTGTCCACCAACACGTCCCAACTTGTACTCACAGAATATCACTTGTACCGACCCTCGAAGGCCACGCCATTAGGGTGTTTTATGACTAAGAACGATCATAAGCACTGGCCCGCTAGAAATAATCTTGGATTAATACAAATAAGGAATGCTTATAAAATGCTGGTAAAGTACTTCGTATAGGCGGAGTCCGAAATACAAATGTGAAGTACATTATTAATACTGGCGTTGCACTTACTTTTGGTGCCAGCAATGTACCAGCGTAAAAGCAGTTTGCCGGCATTCGGCCGTTAGTTCAATGTTTGCTGGGCACGTGCCGCTTGCCGAACAAATTTTCTTGAAGTTTCACGATTGAAGTTTCCAGTAGTTCTTCTTCTCTTACGGAGCTTGTGGATGTCCGTGGTCTCCCAGAACAGTCCTGTTTCTTTCAAACTTATCCCTGATGCGAGTAATGGTGAGTCTCGTAGGTGGATCTGTCTGAAACTGCCTTCTAAACCGTCTTTGCACTTCCACTACGTTCTAACACTTATGTTAGAACTTTAAAATAAATTTACGTTTTTAAAAGTCTAGTCTAATATCAGCCATTATTTTAAATGGGTTGTACCTAGAAAAGAAAAAATAAATTAGAAAGTAAAAAAAATGAGGTATTAAAGTGTGTATACATTTTTTTGGAACACTCCGTATTATTAATAGCAGAAATCCGAATTAATCGTACAGACATACAGCCTTGCGACAGCTTATCTCTTTTAATATCCCTCTACAAGGTAACCAAATATCTAATGGAGCACTCATCGCTCCAAATCTTTAGATATTTGGTGCCAAAGTTCAGTTTCCTTAATAGTTTTTCCATGCAAAAAGTAATGCCTTATCAATACACAGAATTCACTTTTCCATTGTAGCAAATAAACACTCATCTGCCACCGAATACTCTTAAAAATGCACTATTTTACAAAGTCTACAAAGAATGTCAAATATCAGAAATAATATAAACTTGCTATCTGAGTGGCATCTCTTATTCAAGTCATTGACTTATCAAACAACTCTCGTACCGATCACGTGAATTTCATTAAGTACCGGAAGTAAAGTAACAAGGAACCTTCTTTATATTATGTTCCACTTAGACGTTGGTAACCTATTTTATTAAAAATAACTTTATTTTTTTGTTGCAGCAATGGTTGTTCGTTTCATCACAAGACGCTATATTGGCGAATATGATCCAAGCCTGGAGAAAGTTTATACGTTTCAAACAGTGATCGATAATGAACTGGTCTACTTCGATATACTCGACACAGCTGGACAACCGGAGGTAATGTTCATTATATCATCAATATATTAGCCATCAGCCATCAGAATCCTCTATCAAACTTATTTTATATTACGTAAAGTTCAAAGTGCACTAAAAGAGATAATTTGATTTTAATTTAATTTTCCGTTAATTATAGTTCTGTAGGTTAAATGAAATAGTTTAGCTAATATAGTTGTTATGAATAAATTCTTTGAATAGGTAAGTTCAGCCAGGCCCGGATTCTAGCAGAAGCGGGATAAGCGGCCGCTTCAGGCCCACCAGGCCTGAGGGGCCCACTTCTAACCAACTTTTTTGCAGAGCTTATTTTACAGTATAAAATACATACATACAACTTCTTTTTCTTCAAGTTCTGTTCTTAGTTCAAGCTTAGTTTAGCTTTATTTCAAAATTACCAAAATTTGTTTACAATTTATGGCTAAAATCTGATTTTTATTATACGTATGTTTGAAGAAACAAGTGTTTCAGATGAAGGAAAAGGTCAACTTGACTACATACATTTTAAAAAATGCTGTAAGGGTTTAAAACAAGTTCACTTACAATTTTGCAGTGAATCTGTAAAGACAGTTTTAGTAAATTAGTAAATAGTTTCGTAATATTTATATTATAGTTATAGTTTTATAATAGTTTTATAATTGACTTTTTTTTGTTGTGGTTTTGTGTTTAAAGTCAAGAAATATTTTTTTTAGGGGCCCACTTTTCATTTTAACCTTAAATCCGGCCCTGAGTTCAGCAGCGTAGAATAGAATAGATTTATTGAAATATTAGATACAAAAAATTGAACATAATTCCAGTCAGTCAAAAAAAATAATAATATATA
Source organism: Liopterus haemorrhoidalis (assembly GCA_963971575.1). NCBI lineage: Eukaryota > Metazoa > Arthropoda > Insecta > Coleoptera > Dytiscidae > Liopterus > Liopterus haemorrhoidalis. The sequence goes on from OZ020615.1 coordinate 8,483,942, forward strand.
ATATTCGTACAGTATAATACATATTACAAAACATGGTATAAATACAAACTATAATACATCATCTAAATTATGGTTCATATATTCTTGTAAACTATAGAACGCATTATCGAGGAGGTAAGCTCTCATGGTAGACCTGAACTTACGCACATTGTAGTTCCTTACTTCTAATGGTAATTTGTTAAATATGTCTATAACTACATTTTTACAGAAACATAAAGATTTTTTATACTTAAGACGGAGCTTAAGTATATTATGGCGACCTCTAGTGTTATATTCATGACCATTGCCACATATGGCCATCTCGCCAATGCCTTCTCTGACCAATGTGAGCGCTTCTAGTATGTACAGGCATGGGAGAGTAAGGATTTTGCTGGATCTAAATAATGGTCTACACGAATCCCTCCAAGCACTGTTCGTAATTATTCTAATGGCTTTTTTTTGTAGAATAAAAATCCTTATCCAATTTACCGAATTACCCCATAATATGTTGCCATATGATATTAGGCTATGAACGCGCGCGAAGTATACCGTTTTAGCTGCTCTAAGTGATATGTGATTTACCACTTTTCTTAACATAAACAAGGCTGTGTTTATTTTATTTTCGAGATTATTTATGTGTATCTTCCAGGTTAACTGGGAATCCAAATAAAAACCTAGAAATTTAGCATTATTGTTAGCATATGGTAAAAGATTCTCTGAAAAATTTCTGTTGAGACTAAAAACCATTTCAATAGTCTTCTCTATGTTCAGGCTCAAATTGTTGGATGCAAACCAATTGAAAGCCTGGTTTAGAGACGATTCCATAAGGTCTGGAATTCTCCTGTAGTCCATATTTTTATTTAAAAAAGTACTGTCATTCGCAAACATAAAAGTATTGGCAGTAATGAAGTCGGGTAAGTCGTTAATGTAAATAAGGAACAGTAATGGCCCCAAAATGGAACCCAAAATGGGACCCATGATTAACCTTAAGTTTATCTGAAAAACTGTTATTAACATTAACGCACTGGAACCTATCTGTTAGAAAACTACGTAACAGAGCCTTAGCTGTGCCCCTAATACCAAAATGCTCTAATTTATCAGCTAATATGTCGTGTGAGACACAATCAAAAGCCTTGGAGAGATCGCAAAATGTGGCGGCCAAGTGCATACCTTCTTCAATGCTAGTCATTACATCTAATAAAAATTTAAATGCAGCCTTAGTGGTGGAGCTCCCAGATCTAAAACCAAATTGGGAAGTGGATAATAAATTATATTTTTCTAAATATTTAACAATTCTATCTTTAATTGCAATTTCAAATATTTTTGAAAAAATCGGAACCAGTGATATTGGTCGATAATTAGATGGATTATCTCTTTCTCCTTTTTTAAATATGGGAATCTCCTTCGAATATTTTAACTGATCTGGATAAATGCCAGTTAAAAAGGATTTATTAATAAAGTGCACCAGAGGTTCAACAATAACTTGACTACATTCTTTTAAGAGTTTTGCATTGCAATAGTAGACATCAGATGCTTTGCTATTATTTAATCTATTAATAATGTTAAGTACTTCATATCTATCAACGGGAATAAGAAAAAAATTATTACTAGTACTTTTAACTCGATAATATTCATAACAATTCTTATGTGATATATTTGATATTAATTTCTGGGCTATAGATACAAAAAAAAATATTAAATTCATCGGCAGTTACCGGAATTGTGTCTGTGATTCTGTTTGAAGGGCGTATAGAAGGGGGTACTAAGGATATTACAACTAGTGAACTAGTGATACGCCGGATCACATAAAAGCCAAATAACCAGTTCCAGTTAGTTACTTACAGTACCTAGACAAAATATTATAACCACTTACAAAAACAGCTGTTTATTAAAAATGCCGTGGTATAGTCATATGCTACTTTATTTATTTCTTTAACATATCGTGTATTTATTAAAAGATAAGCTATTTTAAACATTTTCAACTCTGTATTTTTATTATGAGACTGATTTGCAAGAACAAAAAGTACCGATTTTGTTCTGGCCAGGTAATTCGCCGGATATCAATCCTATCGAAAATGTTTGCAACCTTCCTGAAAAGACTTGTTTATGATTTAAATAATACTAATAAACAAGTTTTAATAGATGATATTAAAAAAGTATGGCATGGTTCTCCAGAAATTGACAATTGTATTAGGGCATGTATTGAGAGTATGCCTCGAAGAATTGCGGCAGTAATAACAGCAAAGGGGGGGGGGCAACACAAAATATTAAAAAACATTTTATAAATATAATAAAATAATTTGAAATAATGAAATACAAAATAAAAATAAAATTGGTGTATTACTATTTTGTTAATTTTGTGTAAAACAATGAATTTTTAAAAATCATAAGTGGTTATAATATTTTGTCTAGGTACTGTAGTTCAACATTTTGGCGCACAGTAACCATGTATACGAGGGCTACCTTTTAATTTTTTACAAAAACTAAGAAAGAAACATTATTATTATTTTTTTTTAACAAACTGTTTTATTGCTTTTCAAAATATTCGCCTTTAGATTTATACACTTTTGCATGCGTTAAAACCAATTCTCGAAACATTTTTCCACTCTGAAGTTGGTATTTCAAAACATGGTTTTCGTAGGCTTCTACAACTTCTTGAGGTGATGAAAATCGCTGTCCATGAATTTCGTTTGACATTGGGGAACAAAAAAAAAAAATCGTTAGGGGATACATCAGGTGAATGCAGGCAATGAGACATTAATTCGATGTTTTTCTTCTTCAAATAATGAATTGTTGGACGTGCTGTGCGGGAGCCTGCATTGTCATGATGAAGAATGATGTTTTTTGCTGTTTTTCCTGATTTTGTCGATGACTTCTGGCAAACAAATTGTTATATACCATTCAGTATTAACTGTTCTCCAATCCTCAAAAAGTTGGTTAGTTAAAATTTTTGGTGAACAGCAACAAAGGCTATTTGCGCCTGATTCTCTGAAGAAATGGTTGCGACATTTCCAGTACAACCGAAGAAACAAGCGATCATTTTCTTGGATGTGTTTCGTGAATGAACAACTTTTGTGGGTTTCGGTTCATCTTGGAAGACCAAAACAGTGGATTGTTGCTTAGTTTCTGGTTCATATGAATAAATCCAAGTTTCGTCACCTGTAACGATGTTGTATACGGATTTTGCAGTGCCTTGGTTGAATTTATTTAGCATTCCCTTACACCAATCAACACGAGACTTTTTTTGAGCTTCGGTCAAATTATGCGGAATCCACATCTTTTTCACAGCTAAATGTTCATGTAAAATCGAATGTATTGCAGTCTGCGATATGCCAAAGGATGTTTCTATCTCACGGTAAGTCACATGCTGATCTTCTTCAATCATTTTGCACACAGCATCGATGTTTTTTTGAATCACAACCGATTTTGGTCCACCTTTACGAGATTCATCACTGACGAAGCACGACCACGACGAAATTCTGCAAACCAATTGTAAACAGTCTTTTCTGACGGTGCTTTAATACCAAAAGTTGAACGAAGCAAATCTATGCATTGTTGTTGAGTTAGGTTTTTACTAAAATCGTAAAAAATCATCCAACGAAGACCTTCACGAGTAGTATCTATTTCTTCACAAATTTGTTCTTTTTTTTAACGCTCACTGTCACCTACTCGGTCAATTTGTAAGCTGCCATTGATTTCACAAAAACAAATGTCAAATTTTACGAATATAGTAATGACATATTTCAATATTGCTATCTAGTGGTCGTTTGTAAAAACATACAATTGACATTGTACCCCAATGTCAAACAAAAATTACGTGGACAGCGATTTTCATCACTTCGAGAAGCTGTTGAAGCCTTCGAAAACCCTGTTTTTGAGATACCAACTTCAGAGTGGAAAAAATGTTTCGCGAATTGGTTTGAACGCATGCAAAACTGTATAAATCTTAAAGGCGATTATTCTGAAAAGCAATAAAACATATTGTTCCTAAAAAATATTTTTTCTTTCTTCGTTTTTGTAAAAACTAAAAAGGGAGCCCTCGTATTATGCAAAAAGTCCCGGGAGTTCTCGGGACTCATTTCAGAAATCTCGAGTTTGGTGAATTTGAAAATTGTCGGGATTGAAACACCCTATTAGCTACACTTTTCTATTTCAATGTTTCCCACGTAAGTTAATATTTATAAGTAGTGTCTTACGTAATCCTTTACCTACATCTTTTTTATGTAATTCCGTGATTTACAGATCCCTTGGGATTACAAATACATGTGTCATCTCGTGTTCTAACGAAGATTTATGTTCATAAGACGGAGACATTTCACAACCTGATTCCAAATCGATAATCTAAATATTTTTTTCTAAAAATTCCAAAAATAAAGTTTTTCCTGGAAATGAAATAATAATTGTATATTTGTTAAAATAAATTATAATGAGGAGAAATAATGTATTAAAAAATATCTGTTTCCAAAACTAAATACCTCGTTAAAAAGAGGAAGTGAAATGATTGAAGAGATAAAAATAAATTCAGATACTACAAAAGCAATTGATCAAAAGTCTCATTGAATCAATATATATAGGCCAGCGGTTCCCAAACTTTTTTGACCGCGACCCGGTACGAGGTTTTAAAATTTTTCGCGACCCACCTTATGAAAAAAACCATTTGTTTTGTAAATAAATTTTATTTTAAAGCAGTAGCTTTATAGTAATAAATGTGGAGATGGTCGTGTCCGTAATGAATAGAAGTGGAAAGGTTGTACGGGTATCGGACATAAATAAAAACAACTATCTACAGCTGACCAGTTTCTTGTTATACTTATACTTATATTATATTCATTTATTCATATAAAATGTACACTTATACTGTATTCTGATTTTCCTTTATGTAGCAGCTCTGATGAAGGAATAAACTATTCCGAAACTGGTCAGCTGTAGATAGTTGTTTTTATTTATGTCCGATACCCGTACAACCTTTCCACTTATAGTAATAAAGAGTAATAAATAGTAATAAAGAGTAAAAAATCTTTTTCGTGTTTTTACAATTTTTTTCGCGACCCGGCAAAATTTTTCTGTGACCCGGTGCCGGGTCGCGACCCGAATTTTGGGAACCGCTGATATAAGCTATTCCAAACGTTTAGGCGGAACTAAATGGAATTTAAAGTTGTCATTAGCTAATTAAGTATAAGTATAATTGTACAAAGTATATTGAAGTTGGCTTTTCCTAAACAAAATGATAAAAAGCTTCAATAAGTCTGTAAAAGCTAGATTTGAAAATCTAGTTGCCGACCGGCGTAGCATAGTGGTAACACATGTGCTCTGCGTTGCAAAGGTCTCGGGTTCGAATCCCGTTCAGGCATGGAAATTTTCTCAAATAAAAAATTGTCCTGGCTAATTGCCACAGCAGCAAAGGCCATAAAATAAAAAAAATATCTAGTTTTGTTTTTTTTTTTCATTATATTATCATTTATTAAAACTTATTTACTTACAGTTAAATAACAATAAATTTGATTAAGTATCGAAAATACAACTTTTCGCTAACTTAAACTTCCAGCAATATATTATTTTTTACATATAATAATATTAATTTTTTATTATAGTTGAAGGTAATGGGATTCGGACCAGTCAGAAAATAAAAACAAATTTATTAACTTCGCTAACTTTTCGATTTTAATTTAAATCTTCATCAGAAAATCTTTTTATTTTATATCATGACTATTAACTAAGGTATTGTAAATTTAACATTGTTTTTTATTCTTTAACTCATATTTAATATGTTTTTATTATTTAATAATTATTTTATGTTATATTTTAAATTCCGACAATTTTGTAATGCTTATTTTAACTACTTGACTTGTTAAATTTGAACACTATCATAATTTTATACATGTAAACTTATCAATTTAATAATTCTATATTTCTATATATCTTTGTAGCTCTGATGAAGATTTAAATTAAAATCGAAACGTTAGCGAAGTTAATAAATTTGTTTTTGTTTTCTGACTGGTCCGAATCCCATTACCTTCAACTATAATTACTAACTTACGGACGTAACTCATCTAATCAAGATTAATTTTTTATTTTACATTAAGTTACATTTTGTAGGGAAAAAAGTATAAAACCTACATTACATAAAAATTAAGAAAATTTTTTACACTCTATAGTTCTGTTGTAGTCACTTTATTAGAAAAGAATATGCTTCGTGAGTTTGTGTTTGTATTTTTTATATTGTAAATCACTTAGTTCATAGTTGCCTATTTCACTAATTAACTGGTTTTCACTTATAGTACATTTGGAAAAAAGGTTTCAGTAAATCTGTATATAAGGTCCTTTATGAATTCGATGTTTATTTCATTGTGCATGTCTGTGATCCTTTTGTATTTCGGGTAGTTGCCAGCAATTCTGAGGAATTTATTTTGAACAATTTGGATTTTGTTATAATTTGATATTGAGGTGTTGCTCCATACTAGGCAGGCGTATAGAAGACAGGGTCTGATGATGGCTTTATATAAGAGAATCGTGTTTTTACAGACAAACTAGATTTTCGATTGAATATAGGGAACAATCTACATACATTTGCTGTAGCTGCTTGGGTTATTTTGTTGCAGTGATTTGTAAAATTAAGTCGTTGGTCCAAATGCAAGTATTTTACCGTTGTGTTCCAGTCAATGTCAGAGTAATTAATTTTAATTTTGTTAGTTAAGTGTGGCCTTCTTTTAGTGAATAGTATAGCTTCGGTTTTAGCATTATTTATTTTGATTTTCCATTTCTCCATGTATTTAATTATTTTCTCTGCTGCATGCTTCAGACGATTGATGATGGTATCTACACGCCACGATTGAGTAAATATGGCTGTGTCATTTGCGTAAAGCGAGTACTGGACTTTGCTTTCTCGTGGTAGGTCGTTTATGTAAATACAAAAGAGAACTGGTCCTAGGATTGATCCTTGGGGAACACCAGCTGTTACACTTCTAGTTGTAGATTTGTCATTATACATTTTTACCTGAAATTTCCTGTCCTGTATATATGAATTAATAAGGTGAACAATGTAGCTTGGGAACTTCATATTAATTAACTTCAGTATTAATCCTTTGTGCCAGACCGTGTCAAAGGCATTTTCAACGTCTAGTAGTACCATTCCTGTATATGTATTTAGATTGAAACCGTGAGTTATAACATCTAAAACCCTAGCTAGTTGTGCAGTAGTTGAATGTCCTTTTCTAAATCCAAACTGTTCGTTGGTGATTAAATTGTTTGTATCAAGATGGTCACTTATCCTTTTTAGGAAAATCTAGTTGCACACTGTATAAAGAAATGGACAAAGTCACAATTGTACAACTAGTTATAACTCATTTTGTAATATGTAACTAAGAGGGAAACTTCAGTTTTTATGTGATGTATGCATTTATAATATCATCTCAGGGTGGCAATTTTGAAATGGCACCTTTTAGAATATTTGACAATTAATTGACATTAATGTTTTTGTCAATTTATGTTTATGAAAAGTATATACAGTAAATATCGTAAATGTGCAGTGTGTGGTCGAGCGTTATCATGCAATAAGATAGAAGTCGATCTGTTGACCCATCTAGGCTGCTTTTTTTCCAGTTTTTGCATCAATTCGTCCAGTTGGTTGCAGTATATTTCTGCTGTAATCGCTGAGCTAGGTTTTCTTTTTTAGGGTTTTGTAGGTATGACCAAAAAACCCTTATACCGTCATTTTGTCGTCTGTCTGTCTGTCTGTCTGTCTGTCTGTCTGTCTGTCTGTCTGTCTGTCTCTCTGTCTGTCTGTCTGTCTGTCTGTCTGTCTGTCTGTCTGTCTGTCTGTCTGTTCGGTAAAAATTGTAGCCAAACGGCTAAACCTAGATAGTTGATATTTGGCATGCTTATACAAATCTTGCACATAGGAAAAATACTAAAACATCTAAAAAACATATCCCCCTAAAAATATAAACAAATATGTGCTCATCGAAAAAAAAAAAATATTTTTTTATAATTCTGAGTACGGTATCAAATGAAAGCCCTTGGTACGTGGATTAACGATCAAATTTTTATTTTTGCAAATAAATTTGAAGCGATTTTTGCCAAAATTGTGCAAAAAAATTTTTGTCCCACACCCTGTAACCCAGATGGTTTAAACTAAAAATCTGAAAAAATTCTAAGTAATGTACATTGGTGTGAACCGGAATAGTACAACAGGAATTTTTGATCAGATTATGTTTTTGGAAAAAACGCATTTTTTGTGTTTTTTTGACTAATAATGGAAGGCTTATCTTGGTGTAGTGGTACTTGCGCTGGCTTTTTCACCCAAGTAAGTCAGTTCGATCCCCACGAGAAGAGACAATATTTTTTTTTGCTTTTTTTTGCATTTTTATGTCTAAATTATTTTTTCAAAATTCTAGTTATATTTTGGCAAATATTGCATTTAATTTTTAAAAGCGTAAATTTAATAACCAGTGGAAATTGTTGAAATTATAATTAAATTCTGTTTCAATGTACACGAAATCAGAGGGGCGGAGCTTATAATAACCAATGAAAGCCATAGGCGCAATTTTCAAAACCTTAAAGAAGCTTGCTATATAAAAAAAAAAAAAACTGCACATATTTAGAAACCTAAATAATGGTATTAGGCGTTCGAATTAAAACTAACAAAAAAACAAAAAAAAATTTAATATAAAATTTGTTTTGGCATCCCAAATAATCATCATTCACTTACTAAATACCTGCAAAACCCTAAAAAGTGTGAAAATTCACACTTCACATAAATTTATTTTTGGTTTTTAAGTTACCTGTTACGAAATTTAGCGAACCAATTTGGTACTGTCTGCTACGCAGTAACACTAGAGCCAAATACGTTATAAATCGGCGATCTGCGATGCCGTAGTTCCATGTAAGAACTCATAGTTCGAAAGAGTGCGAATTTCCGACCGTGCCATTTTCAACAAAATTAATTTAAAATAAAGTTTTTGATATTTTTTACAGCATACAAGGATTTCTTTAAAAAGGCGAGATGTGTAACTTTCTAACAAAAAAAAAAAACAGAACGGTAAAATATTAAGCCAATGTCAAATAATAAGCTGTTAAAGTTGGCAATATTATTAACTACAAATTTCATCCTTGACGACCTGATAGTTCTCGATATAGATAATGGTGGACAATTTAAAATGAACACTCTGTATAGTGCAATGTTGAAAATATCATATCTTTGAAAGGGTTGGTTTGCGGACCTTTAGTGATAAAGTTTCTTTCATGCATTTTAGTCAATATTATGCGTTCTTAGAATTTCTGATCTGTTTTTTTAACAGCCTGTATATATTTTTATATTTTTAAATGCATTTGCTAATTGTGATGTTTACTTAAATATTTTACTTTAATAAAATTAAAAGAAAGCAACCCACGGTTTCGGAACTGACCTAGAAAATTACAAACAGACTTTTTGTTCTCGCTGTTAACAAAATTGTTAACAATTAAGCACAGAAAACCCTGATAACTTTGTTAAAACTTCTTCCAGACTTCAAGACCTAATTAAGGACCTTAATTTTTAGACACTGAAAAAATTTAATTATAAAACTATACTGCGAGACAAAAAATCAGCTGTCATCACAAAGTATTTGAAAGTGAAGGTAGAGCTGTTTTGGATACCAGAACATGCTGATATTGGGGGCAATGAAGTTACTGATGAAGCTGCAAAGTCGGCTTGCTACCGACCTACTATTGATGTGAGCTTCTCATTTTTTGATGGCGTAAAAGCTCATCAGAAGCAGTTGGTGGTAACTAAATGGCAGGATGAGTGGAATACGAGGGCTGCCTTTTAAGTTTTTACAAAAACTAAGAAAGATTTTTTTTAACAAACTATTTTATTGCTTTTAAAAATATTCGCCTTTAAAATTTATACACTTTTGCATGCGTTCAAACCAATTCTTGAAATATTTTTTCCACTCTGATGTTGGAATCTCAAAAACAGGGTTTTCGAAGGCTTCAACAGCTTCTTGAGCTGATGAAAATTGCTGTCCACGCATTTTTTGTTTGACATTGGGGAACAAAAAAAAAAATCGTTAGGGGATAAATCAGGTGAATACGAGCAATGAGACATTAATTAGATGTTTTTCTCCTTCAAATAATCAATTTTTTGACGTGCCTTGTGGAAGCTTGCATTGTCATGATGAAGAATGATGCGACGTTTTTGGTTATTTTTCCTAACTTTGTTGATGACTTCTGGCAAACAATTTGTTGTATACCATTCAGAATTAACTGGTCTCCAATCCTCTAAAGCAGCGTTTCTTAAAGGGTGTGCCGCAAAATTTTCCATGTATGCCGCGAAATCTTAAAAAAAAAAAAAAAATAGCGTTATAAGTTTCTTCTTCTATGACTAGATAGGTGTGCCGAGAAATTTTTCTTCTTTGGAAAATGTGCCGCGATAGTATATAAGATTGCGAAACACTGCTTTAAAGGAATAGTTGCGACATGTCAACAACATGTTACAACCGAAGAAATAAGCGATCATTTAAGTGTTTCGTGAACGAACAACTTTTGTGGGTTTCGGTTTATCTTGGAAGACCCAAACAGTGGATTGTAGCTTATTTTCCAGTTCATATGAATAAATCCAAGTATTGTCACCTGTAACGAAATGTATACGGATTTTGCAGTGCTTATGTTGAATTTTTTCAGCATTCCCTTACACCAATCAACACGAGCCTTTTTTGAGCTTCGGTCAAATTATGCGGAATCCATCGGAAACAGATCTTTTTCTCAGCTAAATGTTCATGCAAAATCAAATGTCCATCCAGGCATCCTTTGGCATATCGCAGACTGCAAATATGCCAAAGGATGCTTGTATCTCACGGTAAGTCACATACCGATCTTTTTCAATCATTTTGCGCACAGCATCGTTCTTTTTTTGGATCACAACCGTTTTTGGTCGACCTTCACGAGATTCATCTCTGAAGGACGCACGACCACGACGAAATTCTGCAAACCAATTGTAAACAGTCTTTTCTGATGGTGCTTCATTACCAATAGTTGAACGAAGCGAATCTATGCATTGTTGTTGAGTTAGGCCTTTACTAAAATCGTAAAAATCATTCAACGAAAACCCTCACGAGTAATATCAATTTTTCACAAACTTCTTTTTTTAAACGCTCACTGTCAACAAACTACTCGGTCAATTTATAAGTTGCCACTGATTTCACAATAACAAATGTCACATTTTACGAATACTGTAATGACACATTTCAATATTTCCATCTAGTGGTCGTTTGTAAAAATATAAAAGGTAACCTTCGTAAGAATGTCAAATAGAATTACGTGTAATTTAATACAAGGTGTCTCAAAAGAAATTTTATATTTATTTAGCTTACTGCGTGAACGCAACGTATCCGAGGAGCGCGGGAGTTATGTCAATCGGTAGCCTGGCTCTTGGGAATTCACTCGCTATGGAGCGTTCCTCGGGAGCAGACCGCGCGTTATGCGTGCGAGAGTTTAACAAAAACGGTGATTCGGCGTCTGTAGCGCGTAGAAAATTCTGCAGTATTCGAGGTTTTCGCCACTTAAATGATGCGCCAAGCATTCCTCTCATTCGACATTGGGTTAAAAAGTTTGAAGAGACTGGTACAACGCTGGATAAATCAAAATCCAGGTGACCTAGGTCATCAAGAACGGTAGAAAACGTGGATAATGTTAATCAGTCTGTTCGTGACGACCCGAACCTTTCAATTCGGAAGCGCGCAAGTGCTTGTGCATAGATCATCATTACATCGCATTATGCACAAAGACCTAAAGCTGCACCCATACAAAATTCAATTGGTGCAAGAATTAAAGCCCCAAGATGCCAGTCAGAGGCTTAATTTCGTAAATCAGGTGATTGAGCGATTTTCAACGTTTACCAACATTTTGTTTTCGGATGAAGCTCATTTTCATCTTAATGGCCACGTAAATAAGCAGAACTGCCGCTACTGGAGTGCAACGAATCCGAAACGCAAACATCAGAAACTCCTACATTCGCCTAAAGTGACCGTATGGGCTGCGATATCGGCGCGAGGAATTATCGGCCCTTACTTTTTTGAAGACGAAAGGGGGCGTGCAGTTACAGTGAATTCAGAGCGTTATGTGGAGATGTTAGACAACTTCTTGGTACCTGAACTGCAAAACTTTCCTGGCTATAACCAAAGAACATGGTTCCAACAGGACGGAGCAACTTCACACACGTCCAATATGTCTCTGCCACGTGTTCGTGAAATTTTCTCAGGCAAATTGATCTCCCGGAGAGGTGACATAAATTGGCCTCCGCGCAGTCCAGATTTAACCCCTATGGACTTTTTCCTATGGGGTTATCTTAAATATAAAGTTTACGCCAATAAACCGACTTCACTGGCGCATTTGAAAGAAAATATCCGTCACGAAATGGCAGCCATCCCTGAGTCCACCTGCCGAGACGTCATAAGTAATTTTACTGTTCGATTAAATGAGTGCCGAGAACGCGAGGGTCTACATTTAGACGATATTATTTTTAAGAAATAAATCCCCAAAAAGTGTATTTTAATAATTAATAAACATTTTTTCTATATACGGCTTACTTTTTTTTTAATCGATTCACTAAATATAAAATTTCTTTTGAGACACCTTGTACAACGTATCTAGTTAAACAGTTAGTTTCTCGAAACGAGCAAAATGTGATATATATCACTTTTTTTTCACCCCCTGGTATGTATTTTACCAAGACCTTGACTTTGAATTTATTCAAATTTGCTTTAAAACAAACTTCTAACTTTTGTTTATTATTTACACAGCAAGGATGACATGTTGAATAAATATTGTGCGTTTTAGTAATTGTTGTTTCTCAAATAAATGTACGAATCGTATCCAGCCCTTCCATATTTACATTGTTAAATTTAATTTGTATCAATCACATGCTTGATGTCCTATTCAAATATCAACATCACAATTGATTCTCAAAACTGATCATAAAAGAGAAAATACTATTGACAATGTTCGGTTAAATGTTTCGAAGGCAATTTGATGCCAATAAAACCATATTATTAACAAAATTAAAGCTGCATTCAGACCTCTTTAAATTAACGAGTTATAGACTGTTCGTTGTTACGCTCTGACTTATGTTTCTATGCATTCTTTTTAACGTTCCATGTACCGTTCACATCTGTTATAAATTAGTACGTTACGAACAGCCCTCCATCTGTGAAGTTTGAAACCAACTATTTAGCTTCGTAAAATATTTAATATGTATTATCGTTCTTATAATTCTGTTGTCTTAGATTTTAACTACCTAATTACCAAAATTGATCATATTTACTGTCCGTCTTTATAATTTTGAGCAAGATTTGTTAATGATGACATTATGTTAGGTTATGTAAAGGCATTCGATAACTATGGTGTCACTGATAGAATGCGATAGCCAATGTGTTTATATGTCTGTCTCAATAAAACATCTCACTAGCTATAAGTTTAGAAAATTATGCACAATCCACAACAAACAGCGTATTAAATTTGGAGGTCTGAACGGTTTCATGTCTTATCATATGACAAACTTTCTGGTGACAGTGAACAGTTCATAGGCTACAGTGCATAATCTATTGATTTAAGAGCTTTGAATGGGGCTTTATGCTGCATTGCCGCCTGAAATGCCGCCCAGTAAAAAAAATAATTTTTTTCTAAATATCCTTTTTGTAATACCCCCCCCCCCCTTTACTAGGAGCCTGAAGTGCCGCCCAGTAAAAAAAGTAGCTTTTTTCTAAATTTCCTTTTTGGCGCCCCCCCTTTTACTAGAAGCCTGAAATGCCACCCAGTAAAAAAAATATTTTTTTTTTAAATATTAATTTTGTGCCCCCCATTACTAGTAGCCTGAAGTGCCACCCATTAAAAAAAGGTAGTTTTTTCAAAATTTCTCTACATGGCGCCCCCTTTTACTAGAAGCCTGAAGTGCCGCCCAGTAAATAAAAGTAGTTTTTACTAGATTTAATTAAAGGTCACAATACTTATTAAAAAAATGAATATTATTTTAATTAAAGCTATTTTGATATTGTAACAGGCTATACATTTTTTCTTCGACGCGGCGCCCCTTTATCGTTGCGCCCCGATACGGCGCATCGCCTGCATACCGTCTTGAGCCACCCCTGTGTTGCATTTTATTTCATATTGTTAGTTTCGTAAATGAAACTTTTGAGAATTATACCGGTGTACCTCCCTATTACACATGGGTTTGGCAACACCCAGTATCTAGATCAGTGTTTCTCAACCGGTGGTACGCGGACTACTGGTGGTCTTTAGCAAAATTTTAGTGGTCCGCGAAAGGCTTATAAATTATTATTTTTGAGATTTTTTGTTCATTTTTAGGGTTTTGTAGGTATGACCAAAAAACCCTTATACCGTCATTTTGTCGTCTGTCTCTCTGTCTGTCTGTCTGTCTGTCTGTCTGTCTGCCTGTCTGTCTGTCTGTCTGTCTGTCTGTCTGTCCGTTCGGTAAAAATTGTAGCCAAACGGCTAAACCTAGAGAGTTGAAATTTGGCATACTTATACAACTCTTTGACCCGCACATAGGAAAAATACTAAAACATCTAAAAAACATATCCCACTAAAAATATGTGCTCATCGAAAAAAAACATATTTTTTTATAATTCCGAGTAGGGTATCAAATGAAAGCCCTTGGTACGTGGATTAACGATCAAATTTTTATTTTTGCAAAATAAATTATTTTGAAGCGATTTTTGCCAAAATTGTGCAACAAAATTTTTGTCCCACACCCTGTAGCCCAGATGGTTTAAACTAAAAATCTGAAAAAATTCTAAGTAATGTACATTGGTGTGAACCGAAATAGTACAACAGGAATTTTTGATCAGATTATGTTATTGAAAAAAAACGCATTTTTTGTGATTTTTGGCTAATAATGTACACAAGTTATAACTTTGTAACACGCTACACTGGAACGTGTAAGCTGGTGTAGAGGTTTTTGATGCTGGTTTTTCACCCAAGTAACTCGATCCGAAAGGGATCGAACTCTGCGAGAAGAGACAATATTATTTTTTGTTTTTTTTTTTGAATTTTTATATTGTTTAAATTATTTTTTCAATATTCTAGTTATATTTTGGCAAATGTTACATTTAATTTTTAAAAGCGTAAATTTAATAACCAGTGGAAATTGTTTAAATTATAATTTAATTCTGTTTCAATGTACACGAAATCAGAGGGGCGGAACTTATAACAACCAATGGAAGCCATAGGCGCAATTTTTAAAATTCTTAATGAACCTTGCTATATAAAAAAAAATACTGCACATATTTAGAAACTTAAATAATGGTATTGAGCGTTCGAATTAAAATTAACAAAAAAAAAATATTTTAATGTAAAATTTGTTTTCGCATCCAAAATAATCATCATTCACTTACTAAATACCGGCAAAACCCTGAAATGTGTGAAAATTCACACTTCACATCAATTTTTTTATGAGCTTTTGTTCATTTTCTGTGTATTTTGTTAATTTTTCAGTGATTTATGTATAAGATATATATAGAGTTTACATACACAATTTGTTTAATAGTACATTTATTTGAATGGTAAAAAATTAAATAATTTACTGGTCCGCGATACGTTTTCAGTTGAGAAACACTGATCTATGGTCTATTTCAAAGTAGAAAAATGTGTGTAAGAAGATAGGAGCTGTTTGTCCTTGCTTCGGATTGGTTTAGATCGTCGTCCCTATTACACTGTAAAAATATTGTTTGTAATCCAAGTTGACAGATGTTCAGTGTCGTACATTGGAAATATATATTATTTATATTATTTAATTTTTCTCATATATTTTGTTATTATTTACATATTTAGACTTTTATTTATATTCTTGGCGTAGATTTTATGGAGATAATTCTCCATGTAATTTGTTTTTACGCAGTTATATATTTTTTAGGTTATCTGACATATAAATATTTTTTGACAGTTGACAATTAACAGATCAAGAAAGAGGACTAATGTGAGGCCAAAAGACAGCCCAGCTGATTGTGCCCAAAGAAAAAGTTATTGATATAATTTTTAGACCTTTATATATACATATATTTTTATTTACAATAATTATTTAAATAAGAAACTTTAGCTCTGAAGATATATTGTTTGTTTTATTGCTTTGTTTAAACTCTTTTAGCCAAATCTCTCTTTTTATATATAGTACATAATTTTTAAAATTAATATTTTTTTAACTTTTTTAAATTTTAAATTTCCCATTAAACTGAATTTATGTCGTATAAATAACGTAAGTGTATTATCTGCCTTGTTTATTTCAATATCTTATTAACCTTTTTTATATTATGAAAATCACTTGCTAACCCAGTTGCTACGCCCATGCCCTAGTTGTAACTTATTTTAAATTTCCCGCTATACTGTATTTGATCAGTGTAAATCGTACTCGGTTCGCAGCGCTATCTATTTTTTTCTACTTTGAAATAGACCATAGATCACTCCTGGGGGTGAATTATTGGAGTTTTAGAAATATATTTATACGCAATAAAATTATATGTAAACAATAATTATCTTCAACAATAATTATAAGTTATATATTTACTTTTATTATCAAAGAAATTGTAAGTTTCAAATTAATTATAAAGTTATTTTTTAATTAAAAGTTAGGAAATAGAATAAAAGTATATATTTTTTTTGCAGGAAAACGAGTGCTTGACATTGGAGGCGAACATAAGATGGGCAGAAGCATTCATCCTGATGTATTCTGTCACAGATAAATGCTCCTTCGACGAATGTAACAGGCTCAAGTTTCTTATTAACTATAATAAAAGGAGAAGAAGGCTGGGGTCCAATATCAGTAAGGTATTCATTTATTTCATTTAATTCATATTAATTAGCCTTCATTCAGTAATTTGTGTTTTCAAATTTATTTAACAAATGTCATATAATAGATTTGCGTAGAGATACTCTACTTCGCTTCTTAAAGGGTCTGGGTTTGAATACAAGCCAGGACATGGATTTTTGTATTTACAGTATTGGCCATAAAGATAGCAACTTTTGATAATCCTCTTTTATTTTTATTCTATTCAATATTTTTAAAATTAAAAAATGTAATTCTTACCTTTAACAACCCTCTACATATATTATAATAAAAAATTAAATTTTAATAGTAAATTCTATTTATTTTATAGTATTTATTATTTTTACCTGGACATAAAGATAGCAACTACTCTAAAAAAAATATTTTTTTATTAATTAAGAAAATGAATTATTATTAACAGATCACTTTTAATATTTTGTATAGTAACCACCAGTATTTATAACTTCCCGACATCTTTTCGGCATTGATTCTAATAATTTAGTGATCATTTCATTATCAATATTAGACCAGGCACCCTGCAAAGCTTTAAACAAATCTTCAATATTTGAATGCGTTTTGTTTCTAATCTTTCTGTCGACAATCTCCCAATGGTTTTCTATTGGATTTAAATCGGGTGACTGTGACGGCCAAGTCATTACGTTAATTTTTGAATCATCGAACCATTTTTTGACCAACTTCGAAGAATGTTTTGGGTCATTATCATGCCGAAAAATATGTTTTAAAGGCATGAACTCATCAGAATAAGGTTCCATAACATTCTGAAGGATGTCTTTATATTTAAATCGATCCATTATTCCTTCAATGTGGTAAAGAGGACCCATACCATATTTAGAGAAACAGCCCCATACCATCACACCACCTCCGCCATGTTTAACTGTTGGCAAGGTGTATTTTTGAACAAATCTTTTATTAGCAGGCCTCCTAACGTAACTTACACCATCACTTTAAACAAATTGAACTTAGATTCATCACTAAAAATAACTTTTTTCCATTGATCCAAAGTCCAGTCAATATGATTTTTAGCAAATTCTATTCGGGCCTTCACATTCTTTTTGGATAGAAGTGGTTTTTTAGCAGGACGGCGACTAAAAAGACCCTCACTAACTAATCTTCTGCGAATAGTTCTTGTTGAGATGTTTTATTGATCCATTTGTGGCAAAAGGCCCAAAATTTTCTCCGATGACAAAAAATATTTAATTATCTACCTATAACCCGGTAGATAATTAAATATTTTTTTTATCAGTTCGTTTTGTAGTTTTTCGTGGTCGTCCTGGAATTTTTGAAACTTCAAACGTACCTTCTTCTCGAAATCGTTTTATAATTCGCGACACAGTAGATTTATGAACATTTAAATTTTGTGAAATCACATTTTGCAGCAGTCTTTAAAACCAGAAATTATTAATACTACGACCGTTTTACTACGACCCATGATTGACAAATATAAACTGAAATATTACTTGTGCACAACATATTATTTATGGATGAAATCTGCATATAACAAGAAAATTCAAGAAGTTGCAATATTTTGGCCAAGCAAAAATGAAGAAATAATTTATTATTAATCTGTAAGTCAGATTATTTGACTATTGATTGATGTAACAGACAAAATATGATTAAATTATAGAACTAAGAGTATTTATTTTCCAATATTATTATTAAAATTTGAAAAATTGAAAAATGTTAAAAGTTGCAATCTTTATGGCCAATACTGTATATATTTATTTAGAAGACCTCATAAAACATGGAACCAAACAGTGTCACAGATTCTAGATAAAAAAGGACTGACATGGAAAGAAGCAGAAAATAAGACTCACAATAAGACAGAGTGGCGCAATAAAAGAATTAAACTGAGAAGAACAACCTCTACACCGAATGGTAGAATAGGTTTTCAAAATATATATTTAAAGTCTTTTCCTTTAGTTTAGGCGGAACTAGATGTTCATTCTAGTTACATTTACCAATTGATTGAAGCTTTTGATCATTTTGTTCAGGAAAAGCCAACTTCAAAATATAAAAAAATAGCTAATGACTTACAAAAATGAAAATTCCGGTTAGTAAGACGTTAGTAAGACAGAATTAGGAAAACGATAATAAATATTTTAGGGATTTCCGATCTTTCACTTGCACAACTGGTGTGTATATGAACTCTTGCTAGGCTTCATGGCCTCGTCTACCTCTTCTCTTCATGAACGCCTCTTATTTATTAGTTCTTCCATGAACGAATATTCCTCACCTACATTGTTTGTAGGTTGCCAATTTATTGTTACATACTATTTTAATCTATTTATTATTGTAAAACAATAAGATTGTTATTATAAGAAATCGTTAATTTCGATACTTGAAAATATTGATATTTTGTTTCGATAAGATAGCAATTTCGATAACACAGGTCAACAAAAAAAATAATTTTTTTTGAGTCTTTATTTTAATGACTATTTTCTGTTTCTTTATATCGAAAAATAACTAAAACCTTCGATTATTTTTGAAAAACTTTGCTTTTGTACATTTTACAACGATCAATATACATTTATTTATTTTTATGACCATATACGGAGAAGCGCGTTATATTAAGTAAGGGTGAGGACGAGCGGGTGGAAAGCAAGTAGCATTTCACTTACGTGGTTCATAGTCGGTGTGCGCATGCGCATTGCAGCGATACAACGCATTTTGTGTGGCGGCAGATCCAAAAAATGGCGTCAAAAAGTTGTAAACACGAGGTAGACTCATCCTGGTATATTTGCGGCGAATTTATCAAAACAAGAGAATGGTGGTATTTCTGATGGGATAGCATCCCATCAGAAATCCAACCATCTTAAAATCCCCTATCACTGGCCAGGTATACTCATCATTCTTTAAACTCTCAAGCACCATTTTCACAATTTCGTAATTTTCTTTGAGCATTACGGAATGAGCCAAAGAAAAAGATGGAAATTTATTTCCATTGTGAAGAGCTTTTAAACTTTGTGTAGAACTGTCTATGAAAAGATGCCAGTCAGAAGGAATGCATGAGATTCCGACCGCTTTGCATAGGCGGTGATACTAAATATCCTTGCTACCTTTATTTTTGTCGGACCACAAATAGAGAAAATAATGGCCAGTGACAAATTTTCACAGATACTCAATACTCATGAAAGGAAAGCCTGAAAGCAGTGGTTCATGGTTTTCTCGGAAATAACAGAGCAGACAATTACAAAGAGCTTATTGCAACTATGCTTGATAACTTTAAACTCATGGGTTACAGAATGCCCCTTAAAGTGCACATGTTACATGCGTACTTGGACCAATTTAAAGATAACAAGGGAGCCTATTCGGAAGAACAAGGTGAACGTTTTCATCAAGATGTGATGGACTTTGAACGTCGTTATCAGGGGCAATACAATGAGAGTATGATTGGGGACTATATTTGGGGGCTAATGCGAAAAAGTCCATACAATCACAGAAGAAATACGAAAAATAATCATTTCTAAACTTTTTTATATATTCTGTTACAGTAGTTGTTTGTTTCGAATGGTTTTCTTGTAAATAAAACTGATTCAAATTCATAATAAAAGTTTGTATTATTTTTACATACAATAAAGATCTGAAAAAAGGGAAATTTTCTTAAAATGCGTAATTTCATTCTGATATCTACAAAAGCAAACTTTTTCGGGTAAAACTATTTTTTTTAATTAATAATGTGGAAGAAATAAAAATCAGATATGCAGAACCCAGACTCAAAATTCCTGTTGACCGTAAATGTAATTTTTATTTGATATTATCGATACCCAAATATCCATACGTTCTCAGTATCGCATATCCCTACATAAGGATACTCTTCACTATTAATTGCATCGAAGATCTTCATCCTCCACTTGATATCGTCATTAAACCTTCTCTCCCCTATCCTCCATAGCTTTCCCATAACCAGTGTGAGAACTCAGCTTATTAATTATATTTAACGAAAATAACAACGCTTATGTTGCGACTAGAAGTTTCTGCTCTAATCTACAATTACGATTGACATGCTATGAAGAGATTATGTAATTGTTTGAAGGTTACCGCGATTAAAAAACATCTTGACAGAAACAGTAACTATTTCATCCGTGAACACTAAAAGGAATACTGCGCGTACGTGTGGAATCTCATCCACGAATAAAGGGAATATAATTTGATGGTATAATAACGTTTCCCACTGTTCATATAGACAAAATATTAAAAACTACGCGATAAGAGCACCGAACGCGGAAATTTTCAAAAAAGCTACAAAGCGATTTTTGTGTCGCCCGCGGCTGAAGGCTTAAATATAAATTAAACAGTAAAAATAAATATAAAAAGGTATAATAAATAAGGTAAAAGTAATGAATTTTATTTGTTTTATAAATGCGTTGAAATACATGAATAAATCTTCGTTATTGTTATTATTTAATAAATTAAATGTTTTTGACAGTCTATCAGCGAAAATATTAAAACCGTAATTAGTCGCATGGCTTCTGCAATAAAATAGTACCTGGGAACGAGTCTCTCTCGCAGCTACTCGATTATCAAATATATATAGGGTTGTCAACATTTGGAAATATGAAAAGTGAATTTTTCAAAGAAAACTTTTCAAAAAAAGTTTTGAAATTTATATGTCATTAATCTGAATAAAAAAAAAAGAATTATGTGATATTGAATTTTCACACATTTCAGGGTTTTGTAGATATTTATTAAGTGGTAACAAATTGTTGATACATATAAAAAAAAAATCAGCTGTGGCCACCACAGGACCGACCGCCATCGTAAAGTACTTATATAAAATACATTCTAGCAGCAGAGTAGAAATGACTTGGCCTAATATTTTCTAACAGAGATATTATTTATCATGACCATGGAAACGTTACATATTTACAGAAATTATTCGAAATTATTCGTTTTATCAAAAAACGTCTCATATAAAAGTTATTAGTTATTGCTTTTATAGCAACTTTTGTTCAATAATTTTTTACGAAATATTTTTTTTGTTGTGAAATATTCACAAAAATCTTAAAATCGACACGAGTAAACTCCCATTTTTAGTCAACCGATTTTTACCAAAAGTTGAACAACTCGGGCCATTAATGGTAGAAGCTTAAATATGAAGTTTCATAAAAATCCTTTCAGCCAAATTTGCTCTGTACACGTACACAGACAGACATACAGACGGACGGACGGACGGACAGACAGACAGACGGACGGACAGACTGACAGACCGACAGACATCATGCTAAAAATAGTCAAAACGTTATGTAGGGACCTCAATTCGTGGAGATCCATCGAAATCTTGAAACGTCAAAATCTGTATGATCACAATACCTCCCTTATATATGTTGGCGGTCGGTAAAAATTGATGTGAAGTGTGAATTTTCACACATTGCAGTGTTTCGCAGGTATATAATAAGTGAAGGCGGCATGCTGAGTGTGTAGGACAAATTTTGCTTTGTAATAATCATGGCAAAATGAACAATATTTTTAAAATAATTTATCGTTTCCATTGGCTTCCATTGGTTATCAAATGATCCACCCGTTTGGTTTCGTATGACACATAGAATTAAAATATAATTCCAACATACTAACTGGATTTTAAATTTACGCTCTTAAAAATTAAATGCAACATTTGCCAAAATATAACTAGAATTTTGACAAAATAATTTAAAGAAAATAAAAATGGAAAAAATAAAATTGTCTCCTCTGCCCGGGAGCGAACCCTAGAATTCTGGGTAGCTAGCGAGCATGCTAAACATTAGACCATTATACGTTTTCTAGTCTAGTGTGTTACAGAACTATAACATTTGTAAATCGTCAACCAAAAAACACAAAAAATGCGTTATTTTCCGAAAACAAAATCTGATAAAATTTTTTTGTTGCACTATTCCGGTTTACACCTATGTACATTACTTAGATTTTTTTCAGATTGTTTCAGATGGGCTACAGGGTGTGGGACAAATTTTTTTTGCACAATTTTGGCAAAAATTGTATCAAAATAATTTATTTTGCAAAATTTTGATCGTTAATCCACGTACAAATGGCTTTCATTTGATACCCTACTCAGAATTTTAAAAAAATATTATTTTCTTCGATGAGCACATATTTGTTTATATTTTTAGGGGGATTTTTTTTTTTAGATGTTTTAGTATTTTTCCTATATGCGGGGCAAAGAGTTGTAAAGCATGCTAAATTTCAACTCTCTAGGTTTAGCCGTTTGGCAACAATTTTTACCAAACAGACAGACACACAGACGATAAAATGCCGGTATAAGGGTTTTTTTGGTCATACCTACAAAACCCTAAAAAGAATATGTTCTTTTTAAAAGATATTTACTGGCAACCCTAAATTTACATAATATTCTATAATAGTATTTATCCTAATCACAAAAAAAGCAAGTGTTACGTGTCATTCCATTTATTCCCCATCTCAAGCCAAATAGTTCTTATCGACGATTTTTTTATCGGTAAGTTTTATAAGTAGCTATATATTTCAGTATTTCAGTAAATTTATCTTATTCTGAAGAGTAGAAGTAAATAAAATCTTTTTTCATTCATCTTTAGAGAGTAGGTATTTGTGTGAATTTCTCGTGAATTTAGGATGAACGCTTTTCACAAAATGCAGTTTAACAATTTTGATTGATCCATCTTTTCAACTCTTAAATAGGGCGTTCTTTTTAGTACCTCAATAAAACATCAAAAGAATTTCAAATGAGATATCTTCAATATTGACAAATAATCGAAAAATTTATGTGGGTCAGTATTTCATAATTGGTCAAGGATCGACAACTCTCCGATATCTATTATTAACTAACGTATACTAGGCCAAGTATGGAATTTGGGGAAAAGAAATTCGGAAAAGATTTCCATAAAAGAATATTTCTATTCGACGCCTTAATACGGAGTATTTTATTATACGGAACAGAGATATGGGGCTGGAAAGAATATGAAGAAGTAGAGAGAATTCATGAAACCTTTATCAGATGAACACTTGGACTGGACAAAAGGACCCCAAGCTACATAATCCTAGAAGAGACAAAAAGGGACAAATTAAGGATAAGAACCGGAACAACAACGGTAAAATACGAAAAGAAGATTAAGGCTAGCAACAACCCCATATTACAAGAATGCCGAAAAGATAAAGAAATAAGTCAACGAACTAGCTGGAGAGAAGACAGAAAGAAATATTTCGAAAGAAACAGATATGGTATAGAAGAGATAAGAAGACAAGAAGGAGGAGAAGAACTAGAATATATATATAAGAGGAACGAGACAGACAGGTACAGAGACAGGAGCAATAAAACATAATCCAGAAATCAAGGTATAATCAGGGATACAAGAACATACAAGTTCCCTCAGTACCCCTATACCTCGCCAAGCCAAAAGGAAACCAGTGGCGAAGGGAGACCTCCGCTAGACTTGCCCTCCCATAAAAAAAATAATAATAAAAAAAAACATAAAAAAAAAAATATTGTTTTTAATTTAAAAGCGAAGATTTAGGTAAATCTTCAAAAATACATCAAATTATGTCCTATACAAATTTTTGTCCAAGGCTTGGTTTACTAGTTACGAATTTTTTTAAATTTTAAGGTTTAATTACTTCCGTTTCCGGTTTCGGATTTTAATAAAAAACAATAGGGTTCTTCCCAATTATTAGGAGAGTTTTTTAGTACCAGAACGAACTCTTTAAGTTAAATCGTTTTTGAGTTATCGTGTATACACACAGACACACACACATACGGACGGCACTTCGAAAATAGGTTTTTTGGATTCTCTGGAACATGAAACGTGGTCCTCAGTCAAAATCTCGACATCTCGACGCGATTACAATACTTGCCCCTTATATATTAAGGTCGGGCAAGTAAAAATCAGAAGACCATCGCTAGATTCCGGTGTGGTAATGAAGAACGGGCTAACTTCTTCTAGAGAACTGAAGGTGAAAGGACATGCAGAACATGCGGGGAAACCACCGACACAATAGAACACCTACTGTCCTGCAGTGGAGTGGAAGAGGAACGAAGGGATATACACAGTGTTGGACGAGGCAGGTAGTGGCTATTTGTGGATGAAGGAGGTCATCCAAAGAAGAGAGTTGTTAAAGGAGATAAACAAAAAAATACTAGGAAGCGCAGTCCAAAGAGCCAGAATACGTTATTTGTTTTGAAAATTTGAATTGTTGTTTGATTTTTGTTAATTTGTTATAAATTTATTATAAATTATATTATTATTATTGAATGTGTTATCACACAAATGGTATTTTGGGAAAATGAATGTACAAATTCAAGGCCGAAAGGCATGAATACACGATTATCTATCTATCTATTAAATAGCTAACTAATATTAATTTTATTAAAAACTACATTGAACAGAAAAGAATCGTTTACTCAAAAATATAACCTCTCACTACAATTGCCAACTTCGATTATCACAGTGACTAGGAATTTATTGCCAAATAATATCTTTTTAAATCGTGAATTGTATATAAATCAATTATTTTGCGACGTTGTTCTTTGTGTCTTTTTTGTTTTCGTTCTATCTAGGACACTGTTTCAGATATAAAAACAAACTTCGTCCTAAACCAACAACAAAGTATAGAATGTAACACTAGAACACGTAATTCTTTATTACTCCAAGAATTATTTGATAGCTTCCATAGAATCATCAATAAGTGTCAACTTGACATATGTACACATTTCCAGGACGCATTGTACATAGAAAATATAATAGATCAATAAAACACATAATTATTTCACACTTAGGTCAACTACAACCCCCCCCCCCTCACTGTGTACTGTCAGTCTTGTTGACTAAATGCGAATATTTTTGTTTCAAAATTGGTTTTTAATTAGACAACTAAAAAGGACTGGTACTAAGAGGAATTAATTTACTTGGAACTCCAACCTAAGTGAATTACCTAATAATATTAAGTAACTTATAAAAACTAAAAATAAATTTAGAAGAAAATTTCAACAAACACGCGAATCTGCATATAAAAATTATTATGCAACTAGGTTATTACCCGTCAACAATGACGGATTTATAATATAAAAATTTGAATTGTTTGTATGTGTATTTGGTTTTATTTTTTAATGTATCTTAATTTTAAGTGGAGATGGTCGTGTCCGTAATGAGTAGAAGTGGAAAGGTTGTACGGGTATCGGACATAAATAAAAACAACTATCTACAGCTGACCAGTTTCGGAATAGTTACTACCAGACGGACAGACGGACAGACAGACCGTCTGTCCGTCGAACTGTCCTGCATAAACGACCTGAATTCGTGGAGATCCATCGAAATCTCGAAATGTCAAAATCGGTATGATCACAATACCTCCCTTATATATGTTGGCGGTCGGTAAAAATACTCCGGACTTATATTATTAGACATCGCAAAAGCCTTCGATACAGTCTTTATGTAAGTCACAATCTGATAAACTGTTTAATTATCGACCGCCAACATATATAAGGGAGGTATTGTGATCATACCGATTTTGACATTTCAAGATTTCGATGGATCTCCAATAATTGAGGTCTGTCGGTCTGTCTGTCCGTCCGTCTGTCCGTCCGTCCGTCCGTCCGTCCGTTCGTCCGTCTGTCTGTCTGTGTACACGTGCAGAGCAAATTCGGCTAAAAGGATTTTTATGAAATATCATATTTAAGCTTCTGCCATCAATGGCACAAGTTGATCAACTTTTGGTAAAAATCGGTTGACTAGAAATGGGAGTTTACTCGCGTCGATTTTAAGATTTTTGCGAATATTTCATAACAGAAAAATATTTCGAAAAAAAATATTTAACAAAAGTTGCTATAAAAGTAATAGATAGATAGATAGATAAAGTCTTTATTCGTGCCTTGCGGCTTTGAATGGAGTACAGTTGTTACATAAATAACCCATAATTTTTGATATATATAACAAAAATAAAACAAAAATAAATATTTGATACTATTTACAAAAAGAAAAATGAAAAAAAAATATATATATACATTTATAAACTTATAACTAAAGTATGCCCTTTTTACTTTTATATTGCACTCTTTTTTTCTCTTCTTTTCTTTAGCACCCTTTTCATCCATGTTAACCCGGCTCCCGACTCGTCCAGCAGTTCTTGAATCGTCCTTGGTTCTCTTCCTATTTCTATACAATTTTGTAGGTGTTCTATCGTTTCTACCGCTTCGCCGCACGTTCTACATAATCTCTCGTTTTCTTTTTTCCAATATTTACTTGCCTCTGTCTCGTTTCCACACCTAAATCTTGCTATGGTTTTCTGTGATTTGTTGCTGTTTTGCAGATATTGTGGCCGCCATTGTGTTTGTATTCTCCCATATTCTTTAAAATACCTAGACTTGCTAATTTTGTTCTGTTGGTTCTGCAGTTGTACTTCTCTATCTCTTTCTGTTGTTATTTGTTCAATTGCAACTCCGTTCTCCTGCTTTCTTCTTATCTCGTCTGTGCTGTAGCCGTTTCTCTCGTAATATTTTTTTCTGTCGGTTTTCCAATTTGTAATAAAATAAAAGTAATAACTAACAACTTTTATTTGAGATATTTTTTGATAAAACGATTTTTTTTTGAAAAATCTACTATTATATTGCACAAGTGTGGTATGTATGTTCTATTCAACGTCTGGTGTATCTTCATTTTTTCGGTAACGCGGAGAGAGGAAAATGAACCGCCCTCTCATCCGGGTGATATTTTTTTAGTGATTCGGCTTAATTTTATTTCGACAGGGGGTACTGACTAATTTTTATTGATAAAAATCATGCATTTTTTCCTCGAATCCGTGTCGAATCAAAGTCACCATTGATCGGCACGGACAGGTTTTATCAGACGATAATTCAAAAATATTCTTAATACAAGACGGCCGGTCCAGAATATTTACGGCGAGAATCAAAGTGTTAAATGGTAATAATGGTTCAGGATAGCTTTTTGAACGTGCGAGATAATATTTTGAGGTATCAGAAAACATTTTTCAAAGAATCTGGGCCATTATTGGAAATATGCTTACAAGATTTCAGAAGGTGACAGCTGTCAAATTTTTTGCATTTTAAAATGGGACGAGATTTTTCGCATTTTGAACGTGTTTCTTGACAGAAGAATACTAATTAAGGATTTAAGGTGAATTAAAGATAAAGTTTAAGACATTTGCAGGGCGAATTTCCATAAAATAGTGTTAAAAAAGATTTATAGATATTAAAAATTTCAGGGTTAATCAAAGTGTTAAGTGGTGATAATGGTTCAAGATAGCTTATTTGACGTGCGAGATAATATTTTGAGGCATCAGAAAACATTTTTCAAAGAATCTGGGCCATTATTGGAAATATGTTTACAAGATTTCAGGAGGTGACAGCTGTCAAATTTTTTGCATTTTAAAATGGGACGAGATTTCACATTTTGAACGTATTTCTTGATAGAAGAAAACTAATTAAGTATTTAAGGTGAATTAACGATAAAACTTAAGACATTTGCAGGGGGAATTTCCATAAAATAGTGTTAAAAAAAGATGAGCGACGAATTTTATAATCGACAAGTGCGACAAAATTATATTAAAACGAGTCGCGAAGCGACGAGTTTTAACAATGTATGGGAGAAGACCGGCGTAGCCGGGCTGAGGCCCCTACTTAGTATCTATTTTTTCATACTAATATGTAACGTTTCCATGGTTATGATAAATAATATCTCTGTTCGAAAATATTAGGCCAAGTTATTTCTACTCTGCTGCTAGAATGTATTTTATACAAGTACTTTATGATGGCGGTTGGTCGTGTGGTGGTCACAGCTGATTTTTTTTTTCCTTAATAAAGGTTCTTCGTGACTAGATTTTATTTCATTTCTCGTATTTTTCTTTTTTTTTTTCCTAATTATCCCGTAGAATTTTTTTATCAACATAACCAACAGTATAATTTTATTATGCGATAGTTTCTATAGGTTCTGTTGTAATTGGTATATATGTTACATAAATATTAAACTGAAAATTGAATCAGTGCTCTAATAATATTAGTTTGGAAGCAAAATTAATGATATGACCACAGACACAAGCGCTACTAATCAACTGTGATATTTAGTTAAAAAATAAAATTATTCACTGCACAATTCTATATGTATTTGTCTGTATTTTATATTAAATCCAACCCAAATGAACCCAAGAGAATGACTGTAGCGCAGTTGATTAGTGCTTAGCTAGCTGGGCATACAATACCAAATTCAACTCCCGGTGTAAAAAATACAATAGCATCAAAATAGTATTTTCATACTTTGCGTTTACAATAATATCATTGTTACACTACAAACAGTTTAACAATAGAAGCTATTTTTAGACTGTTTTTGGTGAATTTTTCTTTGAGAGTTTGGCAGTATTATCTATCTCATTTTGTAATACGAAACTAAGAGGGAAACTTCATTTTTTATGTTGTATGTTTAAAATATCATCTTAGGGTGGTAATTCTGAAATGGCACCTTTCAAAATATTTGACAATTCATAATTGACATTAAATTATACGTCAATTCACTATAAGCAGTTCACTTTTGTATGAACAAACTAAGAGGGAATTTTGTTTTCAATAGTTCGCACTTTTGAAGCTGTATGTCATGTTATATAACGCGCCAACATATATAAGGGAGGTATTGTGATCATACCGATTTTGACATTTCGAGATTTTGATGGATCTCCACAAATTGAGGTCCCTACATAACGTTTTGACTATTTTTAGCATGATGTCTGTCGGTTTATCTCAGACATATTTTGATAAAACGAAAACAATTTTTCTACATTCTTTATAAGTATCTATTTTTCATACTTATATGTAACGTTTCCATGGTCATGCTAAATAATATGTCCGTTATACCCTTTTCACACTAGAACTTTAAGACGAGTGAACTTAAAGTTCACCGATGTTTAACATCGGTGTGATTTCACACTTGATGTTTAAATCTCTGGTGCTGTCATCAGCTATAGTAATTTTGTCCTTGAGTTACCGTCATGAAATTACCAGTTTTAAACTGTCTGCGCAGACGCACATTTTGAATTATTATAAACAAATATGGATATTTCATTTCATTCTACAATAAAGACACCAATAAAGAATATATTACACCTGTATTAACATGCAAGTCGATACATTTTATCTCAATTATTCTAGCTCTGTAATTTATTAAACACATTATTAAAATAAATAATTTTATTATAACAATAAGTATAAACTTCTTATAACGTCGATATAATACAGTATTCTTGTTTATGATAATATAAAATGTTGACAGCGCAAATTCAAGGAGTATTTTTTTATAATAGAAATTAAGTTGGCAATGCGGACGATGTTTAAGACGTAGATCTCTGTCTTAAACATTGCTTGTATTTAGACGAGGCCATACGGTTTCACATTAGCGTTTAAAGATACATTCACTTTAACATCCGATCTTAAAGTTGTAGTGTGAAAAGGGTATTAGAAAATATTAGGCCAAGTTATTTCTACTCTGCTGCTAGAATGTATTTTATCCAAGTACTTTGTGATCGTGGTTGGTCCTGTGGTGGCCACAGCTGATTTTTTAAATGATGAAATGAATGTAGTCTATTTATTGATTTTTTTCCAGGATAGTGTTGCTGATGTCCCTGTAGTCCTGGTAGGAAATAAAATAGACCAAACAGGTGACCGCATGATCTCACTTGAAGAAGGTCAACGAAGGAGTAAGGAAATAGGATGTGTCTGCTTCCATGAGATCTCGGTTCGAGAGAGCATCGATCAGGTAAGAGCCAACAAGTGGAAAATTGGCGTATTGGCAAATTGAGTTATCAATGATATTTGAGATGTAAAATTCCAGTACTCGTTAAGGGATAACAGATTTTTTATGAACAAAAATATACATCAAATAAGGAAGATAAGATCTGAAAGAAAATATTCACGTAAAATTATTGTAAATATATCGTATCCTCGTATCCTCTTTGCATGTAGCCTTGTTTGAGACGTAGTAAACGAGCGTCTTACAAGTGAAACATTATAATACACTACAACAATTGAATTATAATAGGCCGGGAGCTCATGACAGTTTTTGGTCTCCGATTTCATACAGCATGCCTTTTGGAGGAGAGAATATTTACCCTGTGACAACAAAAAAGGGATGGTACTAAACCCCTGCACGCTTTCCGGTCATAGGGAAAATTGCATTTCCACTTAAACACAAAATTTTTGTGCTTTTCTCTGATTTAATATTGCTTGCCCTTTTGTCAAAAGAAAGTTATAACAAATTTAAAGTCTTTTAAATATATGCATGCGATTCGGAGGGTCCCAAAGGGCTCAAACGGTCATGTGATCTTGTAATAAAAAAATATGATTTTCCGCGTTTTCATACAGCATGCCTATAATTAAAAGACTTTAAATTTGTTATAACTTTCTTTGGCAAAAGGGCAAGCAATATTAAATCAGAGAATAACACAAAAATTTTGTGCAAGTTGAAATGCAATTTTTCCTATGACCGGAAAGCGTGCAGGGGTTTAGTACCATCCCTTTTTTGTTTTCACAGGGTAAATATTCTCTCCTCCTATAAGGTTTTATAGCAATTATTATTTCTATTACCATAGTCATGCTGATGGGCTTGAGCTTCTCTCCCAAAAACTTAAAAAATATGTGGTTTTAGTGCTTTTAAGAAATATACTTGAATTTTAGAACTCATGAGTTTTTTTTTTAGTCTCCAGTCGTATTTTGGAAGTAAGGACATTTTTTTAGGTCATAAGTTATTAAGTGACTATTTTAGAATATCAAAAAGCATACAGATGAATAACTTTTTGAGTGCTTTGTTTGCTGGGATGTTCCTTGTTTATTTGCTTGTCGGACATTATGAATTTATTTTATTTTGTCTGAATTAAGATTATTGACCATGTCTATTTTATTATTTAGGTGGTGTGACTATCGTCATCTGCATAGAAAATGATACTAAAATGTTGTCTTTTTATTCGTGATCGTTAAAAAATAATAATAAAATAAATGGCTAAACACCCTTACGGTCGCTCTTTGGGCTTTCTAAATCCTTTTTCAGGATGGATCAATTACTACATCTCGCTTTAAATCTTCTTTGTAATCTGTCTCCATAGTTGTCTGTTCCTAACTTTATTTCTCCATCTCGTTATTCTGGTCCTTTTCAGATCTTTTACTTTTTGCATCCATGTTAGCTTAGGTCTTCCCCGTTTTCTTTTCCTCCCTGGTTCCATCTGTAACACTGAATATGCTATAGATATTTCTTCTCCTCGCAATACATGCCCAAACCATCTTACGCTGTTGTTTAATTTTTCTGACTATATCGTCTCCTTCCAGTACTTCTAATATCTCATGATTCAAAATCTGCCTATATTCGTTCTCCCCAATTTTTACTGGTCTAAGTGCTGCTCTTAATAACTCCCTTTCAGCTATTCTGAGTTCTTCTTCCTCTTTCTTTGACAATATAGAGTGTCTCACTTGTATATAGTAGTTGAATTATTATTGATCTTATTACAGTTTTGTATATGTTCAGTTTAGTTGTTTTTGTCAGTGTAGTACTATTTAGGAGTTTTTTATTCGCATAGTAAGCTCTATTTCTTGCTAATATGTTATCTCTTAGCTCTCCCTTTCTTTCTGCTGTGTTTGATATCCACACCCCTAGATACTTAAAATTATCTACCATTTAAAAATAAAATTTTCCTATTTTTACTTCTAATTCTTATTTTTTTCCTATGCTCATCATTTTCGTTTTATTTTCATTTATTATCATGCCCATCTTTGCTCCTTCTTCGACTATTTCCTGCACCATATTTTCCAAAATTTTCCTATATTTTGCAATTAATACTACGTCATGTGTATGTGCAATAAATTGACTTCCTCCTGTCCTGATATTTCCTTTATTGACATTGCTGGTAATATATTCGAGACCCAAATTGAATAAAGTTGCGGACAATGCGTCACCTTGCCTTACTCCTTTGTTAGCCACAAATTCTTCCGTTTCGCCTTTTGATGTTTTCTTCATGGTCATTTTAATAAGTCTTCTAAGTTTAGGGTGTACGTTTAGCTTTTTTAGTGTGTCCATGAGTTTTTTTCTTTTGATGGAATCCAATAGTTGTTTGAAATCTATGAATAATAGTTCCAGTTCCATATTATACTGTTCTGTTTTACGTATTATTTGTTTCACTGCATGAATAGCTTCTGTGGTAGATTTTCTTGTCCTGAATCCGCATTGATACTTTCCAATTATATTCTCGGTTATTTTATTTAGGCGTCGCTGAATTACTGTCGATAATATTTTATATTCCTCATTTAGTATCGTGATTAATCTATAATTTTCACAACATTGTTGATCGCCTTTTTTATGTATTATTATTATTTGGCATACTTCCCATTCCACTGGCATTTTTCTTCATTCCATGTTCTTCTTATAAGAGCGTATAATTGATCTTGTCTTTTGAATTTGTGTCTTTTTAATCGTGATCTTGGCTCTGCTAATAATAATTTTAGTGCGTCGAGTTCACTTAGAACATCCTGTATAGTTTGACATTCTTCACCTTGTTTGTACCTAGTTACATGTGGTTCTTTGCAAAGAGACACCGTCTAAATTAACAAACATTTTTTTTTTTAATATTTCAAAGTAACATTTAATATAGATAGAGTTGTACACATTATCTTAATTCTTCTCGTTTTCCAGTTGTTCTCTTGAAATACGTTTATAATTGTCCTTTTCTGAAATTTAATTATTTAACAATTAGTGAAACAATGTAAGATAAATGAAATTCTTGAGAGCTATTACATTTCATTGCAGAGTTGCACAGAAGCAAAATAAAAGTCATTTTATATCAAAGTATTATATATTTTTAATTTTAATGTAGTCTTTTATCTTTTATTCTGGTCAATAACTACGTTCTGTTACTTTAATCACGTCTGATACATCAGTTATTTTATATAGTAGCCAGTGGCGTAACTTCAAATTTTTGACTCCCTGCAAAATATAATTCACCCCCCCCCCCAATAATTTATATATATATATATATATTAATAAAAAAGGTATTTTATGAATAATAAGACATGATTTTATTGATCAACTAATACGTCTCACACATCATATGTTATATTTTATACTATTCTATTTACATAAAACAATATGCCTTGGCCGTTGCCAAGGCATATTGTAGCCTACGATCGTTAATAAGTGTAAATGTTGCATAATTATATTTTCGCTAACACGGCCAGACTGACATGCGGAACGTTCTCGGGACGCAACTGTATTCTTCACACCATTAACAGCATTGTTGTTATCAGCAACAGCAGCCTGCATATCACCAGTGGTCTGCTCCATACCAACAACAGCATCCTGCATCTTGCGTACCAGTAATAGCATCCTGCATACCAGGATCTCCATTCTTGAGCTGGTCCACCATTTATCTTCTACTGCATCTTCAAATTCTTCACCTAATTCATAATCTGTAAATAGAGCAATTTGGGCGCAGAATTGATTTTTAACAAAATCAACTATGCACCAATATCAATTAGTAAAAATAAATATTTGCTTAAAACAAAACCTTCCAATAGAGAATTATAAATCGTGATCTGAAAGTTTAGAGACTTTTTGTTATCATTTCATTTCCCTACCACGAGCTCAGTGACTAGATCAACAAGCTCAGATACTCAATAACTATCTATTAGTTTCCTTCATTACAGATTGTCTACAGTACAACAAGCTCAGAGACCATCTATTTGTTTCTGCACACACAGTGCTTTATCATAATCATCATCATCAGCCCGTCGCCATAGCTCACCATCTGCCACCATGGTTACAGAGCTATTACCGGACTGATGCCTCTGGCAGAGGCTTGTCTTGCGGTACTCAACAACCTTTTTTCTCAACGCATTAGCAATTACATTTATCAGTTTATTCTGCCAATCCGATCCCAGTGATCTGTCATTTATCTTTTCCAATAAACGCTCAAATTCAAAACTAAAATCTCGACACTCAGATCTTAATTATCAAATCTCAAACATCAAATCTCAAATATTAAGTTGCAAATATCAAAACCAAAATCTCATATTTTGGTGTTTCAAGTCTTAATACTCAATTATTAAAATCTCAAATATTAAATCTCAAATCTAGTTTTTACTCATTATGGCTAACACGTGCCATATGATTTAACCAAAACAACCTCTTACCATTGTCGTTAACAATCTTATTAGTTACCTTCATACAATGTGTTTAATAACAAAGCAACGCTCGTTCATCCTGACAATTTTTAGAGATATGCTTTGGATAGTTAATCCTGACATATTCTTTATTTTTCAAAAAAATGTCACATTTCAAATTTATTCCAATGAGTGTCATTTCCATAGAAATCACTTGAAGTATTTTTTTGACAAAATAACTTAAAATTCTCCAATCTATTATCTAGCTCATAATTATTCATACTACCTTTATATGATTCTCAATCATCACCTTAATCTAAACCTTTACATTAACCTTTGCAATATTATACAACAATTTCTTTACAACAATGTATTGTTGCATTAAAAAATATTTTTAATATTGCACTTATAGTCTTCTATTTTAATTTTCTTGTGGGTGATAGGCCAATCGCACTTCTGATATTAATAAAAAAGGTATTTTATGAATAATAAGACATGATTTTATTGATCAACGATATATGTATGTATATATATATATATATATATATGTATATATATATTCGAAAATTACAAAAAAATAGATAAACAATAAAAATAACTTCAAACTATATAAAAAAATATAGTAAAAAAAAAATCGAAAATCTTTTCTCTTTGATTTTAAATTTGCAAAATCTCCAATGGCATTATTTATTTCAATATTTTTTGTTGTTTTTTTTCAATTCCTAATAAGGAAAGATTATGCAACTATTGTTCGCCCGTCGACTTGCGTAAATAATTTTTCTCCACGACCGCTATAGAATTTACCAATTCTAAGATCAATTTTGACTAAATTAATATTCTAACACAAGAGTTGGAATGTTATTCTAAAGCACTTATCTTTTTATTCATTTTGTGTGTATTTCACTATTGCATTATTTCTTCACTAGTGAAGGAATGATTATTCCATGCTCGTTGTCAGATGTTATTGTTCACTATAAGGTATGCATTCCTCCGTGCTGAAAATTAGTGCGGACGGTATCTATGGCGTATAAATACATTAAATAAATGCAAGGTTTTTTAAAAAAATAAACTAACATAACTTACTAAACAGTAGTAAAATAGTGGCCGATGTGCGGAAAATTAAGCTAAAATTAAACTAAACAAAAAGTAAAAATATAAGTTTAAACAATTAATTAATTTGTTTTGTAATGTAAATTATTTATTAAAATAAAAATAAAAAATATTTGATGAATTTCTTTTTAGGATTTTGTAGGTATGACCAAAAAACCCATATACCGTCATTTTGTCGTCTGTCTGTCTGTCTGTCTGTCTGTCTGTCTGTTCGGCAAAAATTGTAGCCAAACCTAGAGAGTTGAAATTTAACTTGCTTATACAACTCTTTGACCCGCACATAGGAAAAATACTAAAACTAAGTCTGTAGGCGACTTTAAACATACGACGCGTCATTTGGAAGTAACTTGTCATATTAGCCATCATATCATAAGTAATATCAGTTCAAGGAGCGCTCTTGTGTCTTGGAAACCTTTAATTTTATATACGAACTGTGTTAAACAAGGCGAACTGTTTAATGTTAACATAAAAAATCTAGTTACCTATACTACTAATTTTCTTTTTTACGCGTCTATAAAGAGTAATAAGCTGTAATTTTCAGGTATTCGCTGTGTTCAGGGATGTGTGTAGGTTTTGGCGTATGCACAATAAATGTCCCAAACTGAGAAGATCTGGCAGCGATCGATTAGAGACTAGCTCGACAGAATCTATGAAATTCTTTTGTTCTGGTGTTCCAAGCAGTGGATTTTTCAACACAACTTGTCGACAAGCAGTCTCACCTATCATGTTATTAGGTAATGTAAATTTAATTATAATTTAGGTTAGTAATTAAACAAATTACTAAGTACAGGGTGATTTAAAACCTTGTACTACATAAGGGGAAATTACTTAAAATTTGGAGCTTTTAAAAATTGTAGTCTAAATTACTTATACGTAGCTAACGAAACGGTACAGACAGCTAACATTTAAAAATTGAATCAAAAATGAACTGCGAGATTTATTTCAAATTTATATATTATAAAATCTTTAAAAATATTAGATGTAGTATCTAATTAGTACCCAATGAATATTGTTAACTGTTTTTGAAAGCTTACAGATGCAGATGCAAATAAATAGGTAAATCGTGGACTAAAAAATGTACATCACAAATTTAGTATGAAACTTAAAAGTATCTTAACATCAAACAATTTCATTGAATTAATATACTCCTACGAATTTGTATATTGTGTAAGATAAACATGTATACTTATAAAAAATATAATCGAAGTGTTCGGGAGTAAAACGTGTTAACAAGCAATTTTATTTATTGTAGTAAATTCAGTTTTAAGTTTCATTGATATATTGATATTGATAAATTGATATATTTTGTAAATTAATTATATTATATTATTAACTAAACTGGACAGAAATAAAAAAGAAAAATAATAGCGGTTTTATTTAATATATTTTACATGTTTTTAGCTAAAAAACACCAGTATTGTTGCTTAACCTGTTGCATTCCCGAACCTTTCATTATAAATTTATTTATCAAGAGTTTTGACTACTTTCAACTATTATTAAGTAAAAATTAAGATTTTTATTTTGCTTCTGTTGGCAGTATTGACATTTGATATATTCACATGGCATTTTAGCATTCAGCCATATTTGATTATCCAATCCAATCAAGTGCCATATCTTGTACAGACATCGGATACCACGGTACGCCACTTGGTTCTATCGTCAACTTCACTAATTAGTTTTTGAAAATTTCGAGTCCATATTTCACTTATAATACTAGAAACAACAGTTATTCTTCTATGTCCCCTTTCACGTTTTTTGTCACTTGGTCCACTACATAAGTTACACTCAATATTTCTTTCCCTCACTATATGACCAAAAAATGTTAACTGCTGTCTTTTAATTTTACTTAGTAACTGTCTGTTTACTTTCATTTTGTTTAATATCTCTAGGTTATTCATTCTGTCAGTCCACGGTACTTTTAAACATTTCTTATACACCCACATTTCATAAGCTTTTATTTTATTAGTATTGTATTTATTTAACACCAACGTGAGATTTCCAAATGTGAAAACACTCCAAAGATAGCAGTTTATTACACGATTTTTAGTACCTGAATTAATATTAAATTAACAATGAACTAAGTTTATGAAATGCAGCTTTAGTCATGCCTATTCTGGTATTAATGTCTGCATCTGATTCGCCATTTTCTGATATAGTACTTCTCAAATATTTGTATTGTTTCACATGTTTTATTTCTGTGTTATTAATTTTTAAGTTTTGGTAGGTATTGTTCACTTTGTTTTGCTATTACCATGTAAACTGTTTTCTCGGTATTCAGTTGAAGATCTCATTCTTCACTCTGTCTCTAATTTGATTATATGTGTGTGATTTTGTGCTTAGAAGCAAATTACTAACACAGTGTGTGAAACTGAAATACTTACTTGATATTGTAATAATATTAAGTAGTTGACAGTGTACAAAAAATAATATTTCGCATGTAGGTAAATGTACTTGAAAGTGACGTCATTGTTTTAGTAACTTTTATTGATGACGTAAATCCCCTGATATTGTGGATCACCATTATTTCATGCAACACTTACATCTTCCATCAAAAAAAAATTTTTTTTTTTGCAGTCATGTTTATTTCTTCAACCAATTTTCATTAACATGGCACTTTTTTGTATGTATGTCCAAAAAACCCTTACGTCAGTTATGTGTATATCTGTCTGTCTGTCTGTTCGTTTGGTAGAAATTTTGGCCAAACAGCTGAAAATAGAAAGCAGAACATAAAATTTAGCATGCTTGTACAACTTTTCGATCCACATATAGGAAAAATAGAGAGAGTTCAAATAGAGAGAGTTCAGTTATGTGTATATCTGTCTGTCTGTCTGTTCGTTCGGTAGAAATTTTGGCCAAACAGCTGAAAATAGAAAGCAGAACATAAAATTTAGCATGCTTGTACAACTTTTCGATCCACATATAGGAAAAATAGAGAGAGTTCAAAAAAATACATGATACATATCGGGAAAAATATAAATAAATATATAAATTTTTTAATTTTTCGTGGTTTCAAATGAAGCCCCTCAACTCATAGATAGTCCAACAAATTTAATTTTTCAGAAATGAAATAATTTTAAGGAATTTTCCCCAAAATGTTTCAAAAAACTTTTGTTTTCCACCACATTTCCTAGAGAAGTTAATCTCAAAATCCAAAAAAAAAAAAAAATCTAAATAATGTACATTGATGGGAACCGGAATAGTTCAACAAAAATTTTTGATTAGGTTATTATTTCGAAAAATATCGATTGTTTTGTGCTTGAAAAATATAATTTTTTTCTTTCTATAATGTATTCATTGTGTGGTATCAAAAAAAGCTCTTAAAACGTAGATTAAGCACAGAAAAGTAGTTTTTTTTAAATTCTTTTATTTAAACACCAAAATTTAGTCAAAAATTTGCTAAAAAAGCTCTCGTCGCACACCTCTAAAAATCTGGAAAAAAAATAATGTTAATGCCACAGAAATTTTTGATCTGATAATTATTTATAAAGTTTTTTGCACTGTGCTTACAATATCTGACTAACTAGGGAACGGATTATATATAGCTGGATCATAAAGCCAGCGCACCTCATAATTATGTGCGTTTATAGTCTTTAGAGGGAAGCAAGACGATTCTATATATTCTGTCAAAAGTTATCGAAATTTATGATTTTTAAAATATGACCAAAATTTATCACTTTATAATACCCACAAAACATATGAAAAATAACACCAAATGTAGGACGTAGGACACGTACTTCTAGTTGAAAGACTGTCCTATCTAAAGTTGGATACTTGGCAGCCCTAATACCAACTATTTTTTTTTTTATATGATTTATTAGCTAATTAAAATTTAACAAAAGGAACAACAAGTTTGAACAAGTATCGATATAAATAATTTCATCAACTGAAACTTAACATTTTAATATATCTACATTCAGAGTCGGCGCGAGGGTCTTTGGCGCCCGTAGGCAAGACTTAATTGAGAGCACCCAGGCTATTTACGCCCTAAATAGCTTTTTTCGAGAACTGGGTAAGATTTTATAAATGTTCTGGAAACAAAAAGAGTTCTTACTTCTAAAATACAATGACAAAAAATTGATGTGAAGTGTGAATGTTCACACATTTCAGGGTTTTGCAGGTATTTAATAACTGAATGATGATTATTTGGGATGCCAAAACAAATTTTATGTCAAAATATTTTTTTATGAATTTTAATTCGAATGCCTAATACCATTATTTAAGTTTCTAAATATGTGCAGTATTTTTTTTACATAGCAAGGTTCATTAAGATTTTGAAAATTGCGCCTATGGCTTCTATTGGTTGCTTAAATCATTAGCCCCGCCCTCTGATTTCGTATACATCAAACAGAATTAAATTATAATTTCAACACTTCCCACTGGTTATTAAATTTACGCTTTTAAAAATTAAATGCAACATTTACCAAAATATAACTAGAATTTTGACAAAATAATTTAAACAAAAGAAAACTGCAAAAAAAAACAAAAAAAATAAAATTGACAGGATTCTCTAGTTTGCAAGTTACCTGTTTACAAATTAGAAAACCAATGACTAAACGCACATAGCTATGAGTGCTGACGTATTAACTTGGTTACATAGCGAATTTAATATTTAACATATTTTGGTTAAAAACACAAAAAATGCATTATTTTCCGAAAACATAATCTGATCAAAAATTCCTGTTGTACTATTCCGTTTCACACCAATATACATTACTTAGAATTTTTTCAGATTTTTAGTTTAAACCATCTGGGCTACATGTGGGACAAAAATTTTTTTGCACAATTTTGACAATAATCGCGTCAAAATAATTTATTTTGCAAAAATAAAATTTTGGTCGTTAATCCACGTAAAAAAATATTTTTTTTTTCGTTGAGCACATATTTGTTTATATTTTTAGGGGGATATGTTTTTTAGATGTTTTAGTATTTTTCCTATGTGCGGGTCAAAAAGTTGTACAAGCATGCCAAATTTCAACTCTCTAGGTTTAGCCGTTTGGCTACAATTTTTACCGAACAGACAGACAGACAGACAGACAGACAGACAGACAGACAGACAGACAGACAGACAGACAGACAGACAGACAGACAGACAGACAGACGACAAAATGACGGTATAAGGGTTTTTTGGTCATACCTACAAAACCCTAAAAAAAGGTCCTCAAAAAGGTCCTCACTTCTAGCATTCAAATGATGACTTAAAAAATGGTCCTCGTTACAAAATTACATTTCACTAATTACTTTTACATTAATTTGGCGTCCTTTTGAGGCTCACGACAGCGCCCCCCTCGCAGCGGCGCCCACATGCACGGCATGCCTTGCATGCCCTCTTCCGCCGGCCCTGCCTACTTTAATCATTTAGTCTTTATAATTGTTCTTTATTTATT
Organism: Liopterus haemorrhoidalis; assembly: GCA_963971575.1. Lineage (NCBI taxonomy): Eukaryota > Metazoa > Arthropoda > Insecta > Coleoptera > Dytiscidae > Liopterus > Liopterus haemorrhoidalis. Next base: position 8,525,346 of record OZ020615.1, read on the forward strand.
TCTATGTAGGGAAAAACTTGTAAAAAACCTATTGTCTTACTTTTAATTTCAATCTATATTCGTAGAAGCATTATCTCATTCACTCTAGATTAAACATATTACCAAATAATACCAACTATAGTTCTCTAACATTTGTATTATATATTTACGTATCACGTATTTTATATTTTTAAATTTGGTGTAAAGTGAGAACGCTAAGCAAATTTTGTACGCCTAAAGCTTGTAGTCCCGACAAACACATCTACGTTGCTGGTTGCATACTTATGAAATCTGATAATATTTGTTACAAGCTCGTTATGCTATGAAATAGAATCTACTTGTTTACTGGAAATATGCAGACAAATAATATATATAAAAATATATAGAGCTCGCAAAAAACTGGCATATCAGCTGACGGAAGATCTGGCGTATATTGAAATATAACAGAGGTGTCATAACATTGCTGTCTACCGGTTGATCGCGTAATTATTTTTGAACGATCTCCAATAATATATCCAAGGTTATACTGTAGGCGCTTTATTATGTGAATAATTCGTTGAGGGAACCATCCACTGGAGCAGTGCTTCTTAACCCAAATCTTTCCACGGACCGGCAAAAAAGCATGTTTTTACGCGGTCTGGTAGAAATATTATTTTACAAGTTTAATTTACTGTAAAACTCCGAATTTATATTAAAACAGAAATATATTTTAGTCAAAATTTTAGTTTTATGTACAAGTTCTACTATCCGTAAATAATTATACAAAAAATATTACTCTTATTAAATTATATATATTTCACTGAATCAAAATCGCAATCGTAATCGCAAAAGCAATAAATGAAAGACAAGCTGCATTTCTTTTAATATTCTTACAATTTAATGTAAAGTCTGCGTTCGGAGCTCTTTAAATTAGTTGAGTGTTCACTGTGCATTGTTGATAAGATTATTAGATAGTTTTATAGTTCAAGGCAGCGTTAACAGCTAAGGAAATTAGTGCGTTACGAATAATGTGACATCTATATGTTTTTAAACTAACTACGGTGGCTTCATAAAAGGTTTATTATTTATTATTGTTTCCCTAGTTCTGTCCTAGATTTTTACTTACTAAACCTAACCAAATTACCTAAATTGATCATATTTACTGTTCCTCTTTGTAATTTTGGGCGAGATTTATTGTAATCGGCTGGATGACATTTTGTTAGTTTATGTAAAGGCATACAATGTAAATGTTCTCACCGATGTAGACTGAGATAGCCAATGTGTTTATATGTCTGTCTCGTTAAAACAACTCACTAACTATAAGTTTAGAAAACTATCGACAATAGACAACGTATATCTTATTAAATTTAGAGCTCTGAACAATTGCTCGCGTTACCATATGACAAACTTGATTGTCACTCATCAACAGTGCACAAGTTATAGCCTATAGTCGACTAATTTAAGAGCACTGGACGTAGCTTAAGTGTGTAATAAAAAATAAAAATAAAAAAAGAGTATTTAATGTTTTATTTTACCACTTAACGGTAATTTTATTATATTTTTACTAATGACAAAAAATCATGAAAATTTAACAACCGATTGCGTGGTGCGGTAGGTGCCGGCTCCAACACACCACTGTATAGAGTTCTATTTTATTATAATAAATGAAGACTATGAAAACAATAGCCGATCTCGGTAACGTAAAAGCAGTGACCATCCTTCCCGTACTAGAATTCAGTCCTGGTTTCGAATCCCGGTCTGAGATGGATATTTGTATTTGTCCTTATCACCTCACCCATATTTAAAATAATTCAGATAGAAAATTTTAAAAAAACATTAATTTATCACTTCTCCCAACTCGGATTAGGTCACTTTTAAGTTATCAGAGAGGAATAAATCCTTTATAGTAGTAAAATACTTATAAATCAAAGAACAAATTGTTAATAGTGAGAAATACGTTCCTAAAATTGATAAAATTAAGCCATTTTTCAATGTATTTCTTATTAATTTAATGAGGACTTAGATGCAAAGCAGTTGCAAAATAAACGCTGTATTTTTAATTTAAACTTAAATGTGAGGAAATTTTGGAAATTATACAAATATAGTTTTAAAAAGCAGCTGTGGCCACCACAGGACCGACCGCCATCATAAAGTACTTGTATAAAATACATTCTAGCAGCAGAGTACGAATAACTTGGCCTAATATTTTCTAACAGAGATATTATTTATCATGACCATGGAAACGTTACATATAAGTATGAAAAAATTGAGACAAAATTGAGAAATTTTTCATTTTATCAAAAAACGACTCAAATAAAAGTTATTGGTTATTGCATTTATAGCAACTTTTGTTAAATGAATTTTTTCGAAATATTTTTCTGTTCCAAAAATTCGCAAATATCTTAAAATCGACACGAGTAAACTCCCATTTCTAGTCAACCGATTGATTAACTCGTGCCATTGATGGCAGAAGCTGAAATATGAAGTTTCATAAAAATCCTTTTAGCCGAATTTGCTCTGCATGTGTACACACACAGACGGACGGACGGATAGACGGACAGACAGACGGACAGACGGACGGACGGACAGACAGACCGACAGACATCATGCTAAAAATAGTCAAAACACTATGTAGGGACCTCAATTCGTGGAGATCCATCGAAATCTCGAAATGTCAAAATCGGTATGATCACAATAACTCCCTTATATATATGTTAGCGGTCGGTAAAAATTAAATGAAAGCTAGTACGGAAATAAACACAATAATTTTTTAATTTAAGGGGGGGGTATGGTCAGAGCAGCACATTTTATACCCATTTTCAAGATTTTTTTTTAGAAAACTGTTAATAGTAACTTGATTGGGATAGTACCTACAGTAAAGAACAACCTTTGAAGAGTATCCAAAAAAAATTTTATTGAAAAATATCGAAAATTAAGCTCGTGACATAAATTTGAAATTTTCGTTCAGGACAAAGAGTTGATTTGCGGTGAGACACATAACTAATGACTGGATCATCTAAAACAAAAAAACCAAAAATATTTCGTTAGTTTATGAGTTTCTTGAGGTAACGCTGTCGAGTTTTTTCAAATATCTAGATTATTTAATTTTTGGTATAAGTTTGAAGTCAAAAAAACGAAAAAAACGGAAATTTTTTGTTCGAAATTTCTGTTTTCAGTTGTAAAAAATTCCATAAATAAACAAAAAGCAAGAAAAAAAAATATCTCGACAGCGTTACCTAGTAAATTGCCTACAGAAATAGTGTGCAAAATTTCAGAAAGATCGGTCGAGTAGTTTTCGAGTTACATGTCTCACCGACTTGAAAAATAAAATTCCTCAAAAAACGCGTTATAAATTTTTTTTTTTAAAACTTGTTAATTTTTCTTCATACTCACACGGAGTCATCAATTCCAATGCATCTTTTTGCTGTTGTCTTCTTAAAACCCGAGCTTCTTTAGTAGCCTCTGCAGCTTTTTGATTAGCTCTGCTAATCCGAAATTTATCCTCTTCGCGTGCCCATTCATGAGAGCTCGTCCCTACGCTTATGCCCATCTCTTCCATAAACGTTAGATATGCGAAATTGCTTTCATTAAAATAACTAGCTGCTACATCAGCTGCAATTTCAACAATTGTGGAGGTTCCACTCAGTATTTTTGGACTTATTTTCCAAATAAGTTGGTTCAAGCTCTCATTATTATTTTGAGTGAAACCTCCAACACAAATATAGCACAGACAGGTGTGGATAGAGTGGGAAGACTCTACTATTACGTATATGAGAGCTGCGCGCGGCTAATAAAGCAGCGTTCTGAAAGGAACGCTATAACACGCGATTTGTGCGAAAATATGAATTTGAGTTATTTGTATTGTTAAGCCGATAACTTCGTTAATTTTGCTCGGACCGACCTGAAATTTAAAAAAAAAAAAAAACGATTTTTTGACCATCCCCCCCCTTAATCTTAATGGTGGAGAAATTTTCGCAAAGTACACAAATTTAGTTTAAACCAATTTAATAAAAGCTCTTATTAATCAAATAATGAATAAAACTGATTATAAAAAAAAAAAAAGATTTTGATATGATAATAGAAAAAATATTCTTAGTTATCCAGCATTATGTTGGCTTCTTACACTTCTTAAACACCTACAAAATCCTGAAATTTGTGAAAATTGATATCTCACATATATACATATATATATATATATATATATATATATTGTATCCAGTTAGATCTTTTCGGTTTCTTTGTTTAGGTCACTGGTTTCTCGGCATGCCTTTTTGTTTACCCCTTTGGCCCGCGACTGCTTCCATTAAACAGAATATGACCCGCGTTAGTAAAAGTTTGGCCTTGACTCTAGTGTGTACCCGGTTAAAGGAAATTAAGATTGCTCAATATGTCCCATAAACTCATAAAAAAGTTCTTAGTCTTAAAAATGTGCATTTAAATTCTTTAGAGAGTGGACTAATGTTATATTGACTATAAAAAAAGTGTCTAAATAATAACGTATATGAAATTCTGAAGTAGATTTGTCGAGACATAATGGAAATTTATATATGACGCTTAATAAAACAGCAATAGACTCTTTACGATATATCACTTAAATGACTCATATTTTTCATTAATGACATATAAGAATTTATATCCTAGAGTAAATAAAACTACAAATGTGATAAAATTATAGGCATAATAAAAATAAGACGTAGTGAACACTTTCTTACTTGGAACCAATATTAAAACATATTTCTATCTTTAATTTCGATTTCGTTTATAATTACGTATATACAGGGTGTTTGTTTGAAACGGGGCACCCCGAAAATCTCCTTTATTTGTAAAGATACAAAAAATCTTCAGAACAAAAGTTAAACTAGACAAAAAGGCCCATCTAAAGGTTACTATAAGAATTCTGAGGCACTTCCGGTTTCACCGGAAATGATGTGACACCATACATGACACCATACATGACACCATACAATAAATTTAAAAAAAATATATTATTTTTTGTCAACATAAAATTCGATATTTAACTAACCTGATCAAATATTCCTATTCCTTTTTGATCAAACTCTCTGGATTATTGGGTGGGGGATAAAAATTTTTCACATATTTTTGACAAAAAAAAAAACATTAAAAAAATGATTTTTCAAAAATAAAAATGTTATCCAGTAGGTTTCATTTGATACCCTACTGAAAATGAAAAAAAAAATAATAATATTTCATTTAATATAGGTATATTTATTTATTTTTATCACGCGCTGTATTTTTTTAAACTCTCCTTATTTTTCCTATATGTGAGTTGTACAAGCATGCCAAATTTCAACCTTCTATGTTCGACCCAGGGCTGGATTTCCCTATAGGCTAAGTAGGCTTAAGCCTAGGGCCTCCTAAGTTCAGAGGGCCTCAATTTTCAAAAAGATGCATATACTAAAAAAATTTAAGAAATATGCTATAACTCAAGAAACACAGACCATACGAAGGGTTTTATAATTCACCCTAAATCTAGTTTTTCCCTTTATAGATTAACTAGGGCAAATACGTTTTTGAACATGTAGTAGCAAAAAGTCGATATCTCATTGGGCCTAAGAGATATTGAGGAATTCGTAAAAAAGCATTTCACCCCTTTAGAAAAACTCCTTCAGTCTTATGCAGACCTCTACCAAATAATGCATAAAGAAAAAATACAGATGGCTTTACCTAACATAGAAGCAGTCCTACGACTACTTTTTAATTTAATGGTCGCTAAATGCTTTGAAGAGAGGTCTTTTTCAAACATAGAAGAATCAAAAATGACTTAAGGAGCCCAATCGGCCCAATTCTGTAAGCAAGTTACTACGAAAAAGTTACAATAAAAGTTGCTAAATACAAGGTCAGTAACTATTTTAGTAACTTTCACGAAATTTGTATTCTGTAAGAGAAAAGTTGCTATGAAATTAGTAACTAGTTGCTAAAAAAGTTATTATGGATAACAACTAACAGAAAGCAGTTGCTACACTTAGTAACTTCAAAATAACTTGTTAAAATCGTGATAAATCGCAATTTAATAATGAATTATTTCAAGCATTTTACAATGAAGGGCAACATAGAGACAATAATTATAGAAGGATTTTTATTTTATTTTCTGTATAGCACAAAATTCTTCGAGTTCTTTATTTCAATTTCTATTTTTTTTTTTTTTTTTTTTGTTTATTTACATTTGTTTTATAATAGTATAACAGTACAATATTTTTTAAATGTATTAACTACGACTGTCAATAGAAGCCGCGCACACAAGGAGGTGGTCGACGAGTTCAGACCCCCTCCCCCAAGGATTTGAAAAATAAAATACTTATTTAATAAAAACTAAGCGATTACAAATAAGAATCACCTTTTTTATTACTAAAAATTAAATTATAATCAAAATTAAATAAATATATAAACCCAGTCCTCTCCCTAAAAACACAACAATACATTTGTATTATATTACAGATATTTTTTCGAAATGGACTCTTCCCAGATCAATGTTTTATGTGCGCGCCTGTACGATGGCTATCCGAACTTCTTTAACTGTATTTCACCCAATTCATTTAAATTTGGACTATAACTTGCACCACCACATAGAAAACAGTAGCCACATAGCACATCACCACAGCACCACCACTCGTTCCTGTCAATTATTTTTTAAACACTCGTAGCATCGACCATGACCGGGTTATTTTCCAGGAAATTCAACAGAATTTCCATCTGTTTGCAATTCTTTTTCTGATTTTGTTTATAAAACATTTTTCGTTTAACCTCAGAAACTCACAACATAGCTGTCAAACTCAATTAAAAACGAATACCTCGCCTGCGCAGAACGTAATCTGCTTCTAGCTTCACGGTTCTTTGTAGCAACGTTACTAAATATAACTTGTTATAAGAACGTTGCTTGTGCTTATGCTTGGAGAATACCAATTGTTTGGCGATTGATAAGAAAGTTACTATAAAAGTTATTTCGTAGCAACGTTACTCAGTAGCAACTAACCTAGTAACTTTTTACAGAATCGGGCCGAATGTCTGAAGACAGATTATCCGCACTGAGCATTCTGAGCATTGAAAGTAATAAACTTAGATATATTAAAAAAAGAGGTAGTCTATTGAAGGGGCCTAAAAATTTGAGTAGCCTAGGGCCTCGCGTTATTTAAATCCGGCCCTGGTTCGACCATTTGTCTATAATTTCTACCGTACAGACAGACACATGAATGACGTTGACGTTATAAGGTTTTTTTTTTATGGTCATACCTACAAAATCATAAAAACAGTTTGATGCGAGGGCCAATATATTCAGCGAGAGGGACCCCATACAAGGGGGTTTATCAACATCTACATGCACGCATTTGGACATTAGTACACTAATTTTTATATGTCTTTTTATTTTAAGGTCGCCGTTGGACAGAAGCAGATTTAGAAGAAGAAAAAGACAAGGAACACAGTGAAAGTACAGATGGTGACTCGAGTAGTTCAGGGAACAACGTGGAACCTTTCAGGAGTAGAGCGTCTACAGATAGCCACCTAGTTCAGAGACCTTGCAAATGGAAATATCCCCCTCCCGCACCGTCAGGGAGTTCTAACGCCCGGGTGGACAGGAGGATGAGTATTTCAATGAGAGGAAATAATGCCAGTTGTTGAAGACAATAAGGGAGTTGATTGAGAATTTATCTTAGAAGATTAGGGTTGTTAGACAATGTAATATTCAGTGACGGCACGTGAAATCTAGTCAGTGGTGTGCAAAAGTCAGAAGGGTTAAAATTATAATGCTGCAGAATCTACAGAATATATTAGTGTACAAATTAAATCAGTGCATTTTTTCAAGAAATTAAAGGTTTATTTACAGAAAAATAAAATATATTTGAATCTTCGAATTCGCTATTATTTTCGATGACTCTATCGCCTATCAGGCAAATTCTAACTATTCTTACAGGCCATCTGTTCGGTTGAATTTTCGAACGAATCTCACATCAAAATAAAGATAGTGACTTTGAATCGAAAGTCATAAGTGATTTTTAGGTGCTTTTCCACTGTGCATATTAACCAGATGATGTTGCCACCGTAAGAGGTGCTTTTCCGACTGGGCTAGGTCCAGTGAATAAGTAGCATGAGGCAGAACTTTATAGACAATGAAGAAATTTGTCACTTGGATCCGTTTTCTTTTTTCTTTTTTGTTTATTACTTGGATTTGTCTTCCTATTTTTTGTTGCACTTGAATCATTTCTCCTTTTTTTTTGTCACGTATCGGATCCTGTTTTTTTTTTCTTGTGGTCATTTGGATCCTACCGTTTTTTGTCGTCGGTTGAGTCCGTTTTCCTTTTTTGTCATTTCTTGATCCGTTTTCTTCTTATTTTTTCTTGTCGTTAGATGGACCGTTATTTCTTTTTTTATCATCACTTGAATACACCATCATTTTCTTGTCGGCATTTGGATCCGTTTTCTTTTTCCTTTATGTCACTTGGATCCGTCTTAATTTTTCTTGTTGTCAGTTATGTCCTTCTTCCTTTTTTATTGTCACTTGAATCCGTGTTCCTTTCCTTGTTGTCACTTGGATCCGTCTTATTTTTTCTTCTCGTCAGTTGTATTTTTCTTTCTTTTTTTTATCGTTGCTTGAATCTGTGTTCCTTTTCATATTATCACTTGGATGCGTCTTCTATTTTCTTGTCGTCAGTTGTATCCTTCTTCCTTTTACTATCGTCACTTGAATCCATGTTCCTTTACTTGATATCACTTGGATCCGTCTTCTTTTTTTTTTGTCGTCAGTTGGATTCTTCTTCCATTTTTAACGTCACTTTAATCAGTCTTACTTTGTTTGTCATCACTGGGTTCTCTTCTTTTTTCTTATAGTCATTTAGAACCATCTTCCTTTATTTATCGTCACTTGAACCAATCTTCCATTTTTTTTTCGTCAGTTGGATCCGTCTTTTCATTTCTTGTCGTCACTTGGATCTTTTTTCCTTTTTTCTTAGTTGACTTTTTAGGAGCACTCAACTTAAAATTGCTTCGGGGCGTAAAAACCCCTAGAGCCGGCATTAACCTAAATATCCCACCAAATACACAATAATTAATACCTCTTTGGTATGAATATTGGGTTTCGAAATCGATATTGATGGTGGAAACGGTTTAACCCACGATTTTATAAGTTTAGGTTTGTCATACAAGATCCGTAACGAAAATCCAAGGCTTCATTTATTTTTATTAAATTGAAACGCTGAAATACCACAGACTCCCAATGTTAGAATTTTATGTAACTAACATGCAAGCATTACTCAGCTGTTACACTTGGCTTCCACAGGTTTGTAGTCCTTTTTAAATTGCCACATCTTCGTCACTCGTCGTGTTCCTGTTTCATTTCTGTTTTAACAGCAATTCCCGTCATATTTCTGTTCAACTTGTGGACGAGTGAGGTTAAACTGTCATGTCATAAGACTTTCCAATATAGTGCCATTCAAATAGTAAGGTTGGTATTTTAAACTCCTGGTGGGAAAAGATTTAAATTTAAAACAAATTTATAATTGTTTCATTGTAAAGGCAAAGAATTAATTTGTACCTGATACAAGCAAAATCATGTGCCGTCACAAGTAAGAACTGATATGAGAATTTAATTTGGAGTTTATTTTATTTTGCGATTTCTGAAATATAGAACCTAGTTCTATATTCAAGGGGAAATTTGTACGATTTGAACTTTGTAAAAATGACCAGAATAAAAATAAGATATAATCAATGTAGATTTTGAAATCAATTTTTAAAAATATAAGAGTTGTGAATTCTTATTTTACAGTACATTATAACAGTGATTCTCAAAATGAGGTCTATAGACCCCAAAGGTCTCTAAAATACTTTCAGAGAATACACCAGATCAAAACTATTTTATTTTTCACTTCGCTGTTATTTGACCATAATGCCTAGGATACGAGATATTTAAACATATGCATAACAACTGGAGCATTATAAATCAATAACGCCCTCTCATTACGCATTACAAATATTAGGCTCATTTATGGCCGGTACCTTATATTTTGATTGCCATAGTCTAAAGCAGGGGTCGGGGAACAGGGGTAAATTGCCCCAAACGGGGTAAAGACGAAATTCTTGGGGGTAATGAGATATTAATAGACATAAATGATATAAATACAAAAAGTCATAAAAAGTGCGTTTCTAAAAACGATAGAAAAAAATATATAATTTTATATATTTTATGTTAAGTAATATGAAAATTCTAAAGAATTCAATAAATCCTTCAATGTAAATAACACAGCCCAACAGACATTTTGGTGCCTGCGAGTTTTTAACTGTCTCTAGGTAATTTTTGGGCACAGAATCCAAAATAGCCGTCAGATTTGGTACATCAGATTAAGTTTTTGAGATACGCTATATTGGCCTCTTTTACAATAAAATATCTTATTTCGTAACTTGTGTATTTTTCACGTTATTACTGTTACTATTTGCTCCAACTGCCAGTTGCAAACAAAAAAAAAAAAGATAAAGTAAGGTATTTATTTCACAAAGTAGGTAAATATATATTCATCACTTAAAAATGTTCTTTTGTACGACTTTCTAGAATGGAGTTTACCAGAACAGTCTTTCTGAAGACTCCAACAATAGTAGGCCATCATGTGGCTATCTTATCTTCCTTGATATCTATCTTCCATCTATCTTCCTGATGGAATCTTTCCCCTGGTTCTTCACTAAAATCACCTAGGTTTTCTGGTAAGTGGTCATAATACAACCGAGAATATTAAAGTTGGAAAGCATATTTTCCACTAATTCTCTGCCTTATGATTGCCAAGAAAATGTTGTACTACTTGAATAAATGAACACCAAGAATTAGATTCGATCTCGTTCATTGATACGGTTGGATTGGATTGCAGATCTTCAGTAGGTTGCCTTATCTGAGGACCATCAAATATTATGGCTTTCAGTTTTTCAGAGTTAATCTCAGGAAATTTACGTGTCAAGTAGCCTACACAAAGTCCATCTCGATTTAAAGCCTTCAAAAATTGCTACATAAGCCCAAACTTGATATGCAAGGGTGGAAATATAATTTTCTCTCTCGCAACCAAAGGTTCGATGACAACGTTTTGTTTTTCTTGAATTATGACATTTCTGAATGGAAATCACCCAATTTCTGATAACCCAGTGCTGATCCTTAGCTCTGCTGTCCCAAAGATATAAAAAAGAAGGATATTTTGTATATCCACTTTGCTGTCTAAGGAGGAAGTTTACCGTTTTAGATAAAAAACTAAAATCAATTAGTCTGTATCTCGACTAGAGCTGCTATGAAAAAGAGTCAGGTATTTTTGGAATCAGCACTTCAAAAATATCCAAAATCAGTTCTTACTTTTTCGGCACCAAGATACAAAAATTATTTTGTTGGGCAGTGTAATCTATGATTTTTTATACAAACCAATGGGTTAACTTCGGTGTAAAGAAATATAATTCTGGGTAATGGGTAAAAGTGTTCCCCGACCCCTGGTCTAAAGGTTTCGTATTCTTTTTTATATTTCTGTTTATATTTAAGGGGTAACAACTTTTTGTTGCTTTTTGTGCATTATTCTCGATATATTCGGGTAATTCTTGCATATTCATTGTGACCGTAAAATTAATTCTGACAATTAAGGGCCGGTTTCTGAATTAAGCCTAGTTAACTATAACCAAATAGTTAGAAAATAGTTTATATGGTTACTTATGGGATTGTTATATTGTCACGGGGTGAAGCCAAGAACGGAATCTTTTGTACAAAATTTATTATACATGATTAATTTACATCAGAATATGTAAAATTGTTGGTAAAATGGCTGCTGGTGTTGTCCGTTCAGAAACTGATGTTATTCTCGTTCTTACCCCGGCTCCTCCAGGATCGGTCGAAGGTAACCGCACGAAGCGAACACGTGGAGAAGCCCTGTAGACAACATTCACATCTCGTCTTGGTGACTTCAACAGCTGGGATGGTCCTTGGGTAGGGTGACCATCCGTCCCGGTTTTAGGTCAATTGTCCCGGTTTTTACATAATTCTGCATTTGTAAGAAAAGAAATAATACAACTAGTCAATCTGAGAGGTGAGGTCCTTTTTTTTGCTCTTCACTTGGATCTGGGAAATGAGGACCTTTTTTTGCTCTCCACTTGGATTTGGAAGGTGAGGTCCTTTTTTTGCTCTTCACTTGGCTTTGGGAGGTGAGGACCTTTTTTTTGCCCTTCACTTGGATTTGGGAGGTGAAGTCCTTTTTTTGCTCTTCACTTAGATTTGGGAGGTGAGGACCTTTTTTTTGCTCTTCACTTGGATTTGGGAGGTCAGGACCTTTTTTTTTTGCTCTTTAATTCTTGGATTTGGGAGGTGAGGACCTTTTTTTGCTCTTCACTTGGATTTGGGAGGTGATGACCTTTTTTTTGCTCTTCACTTGGATCTGGGAAAGGAGGACCTTTTGTTGCTCTCCACTTGGATTTGGAAGGTGAGGACCTTCTTTTTTTCCCTGTGTCCCGGTTTCCCTTCACTGAAATCTGGTCACCCTATCCTTGGGTAGCATGATGACCACCAACGTGATGACTGGTCAAAAGAATGACTAGCCCGACTCTATTTTCTAAGACCATTTTATAACTGTTAACCAGGACACTATGACATCAGGTCCTACCTCAATTGTTTTGGAAACATTATTCATTTGTGTAATTGTTGGCAGCAATTAAAAGACCATAGTCATCACAATTTGAATAATGTTTATCAACACATTAGAATGTAGTTCAACACTTATGTTAGCAAATATGCAACACCCTGCACATTCTATAATGCCCTAAACCGTACGTCAGCAACCTTGAACAACACAGCCTAAAGGCCGCTCAAGGAATTGGGACCTTAGAATACAATTATACCATAATTGTGACAATATTTTAGTTACAATATTGTCACAATGGTTAAACTCAGTTGAGTTTAACCAAGATTTTAAACTCGGCTAAGCTTTCAGAAACTGGCCCTAAATGATTAAACAAAATCATTTGTTTTTTATCTATAAATTGTCATAGGTTTATTGTCATACTATCAGATAGGTATAAATATCTGTTAATTTTACTTTTTATTTTATGTGAAGTGAAAAATAAAATCTTGTATGCACCATTGGTGTTACTGGATGATTATGCCCATCGAGTGACATCCATCCCTCGGGTAACCTGGGCTGTATAACGTTGCTTTCCGGGCGTAATCATCTTATTAACACCCTTGGTGTATAAATAGCTATTAACTGTCTCTAGTTTTGATGTAGAAACGAAATGGATTTTTAGGACCTCGCTTATGTTTAAGACCAAAATGGATCGCTGCTCTAAAATGGCGCTATATAAGTGACATTTTGAAGTTATATTCATATCGAGTTTGTACTGATTTTGAACATTTTTACGGCCTAAAGTTACTCCTGAATACAATAATATACTGTAAAAATTTGAAAGTTATATATCAAAGCTATTTACCAAAATGTAAGTTATATTTGTATGATATATGGTGTTAATATGAGAGTGAAAATATGTAAGTGACATAACCATAGGTTAAAAATATTTATTTAGCACTATTTTGAAAGAAGACATATTATATTTTGATTTTTTTTATCATATTACTTGAAAAAGATTTAACGAAACGATTTTTTACATCACACGTACGAGGGGCAATATTAAAATGTGTTATTACTATATTCGTAAAATTTTACTTTTTGTTATGGTGAAATCAGTGGCAGCTTTTAAATTGACCGAGTAGTTTGTTGACAGTCAGCGTTTAAAAAAAAAGTTTGTGATAAAATGAATATTACTCGTGAAGATTTTCGTTGGATGATTTTTTACGATTTTAGTAAAGGCCTAACTCAACAACAATGCATAGGTTCACTTCGTTCAACTTTTGGTAATGAAGCACCGTCAAAAAAGATTGCTTACAATTGGTTTGCAGAATTTCGTCGTGATCGTGCGTCCGTCAGTGATGAATCTCGCGAAGGTCGACCAAAATCGGTAGTGATTCAAAAAGACATTGACGCTGTGCTCAAAATGATTGAAGAAGATGGGCATGTGACTAAACGTGAAATAGAAGCATCCTTTGGCATATCACATTTTGCATGATCATTTAACTGTGAAAAAGATCTGTTCCCGATGGATTCCGCATAAATTTACCGAAGCTCAAAAAAAGGCCCGTGTTGATTGGTGTAAGGGAATGCTAAAAATATTCAACCTAGGCACTGCAAAATCCGTATACAATATCGTTACAGGTGACGTAACTTGGATTTATTCATATGAACCTGAAATTAAACAACAATTCACTGTTTGGGTCTACTGAGATGAACCGAAACCCACAAAAGTTGTTCGTTCACGAAGCACTTCCACGAGAATATACGCTGGTTTCTTCGGTTGTACTGGACATGTCGCAACCATTCCTTTAGAGGACCAGAAAACAGTTAATGCTGAATGGTATACAACAATTTGTTTGCCAGAATTCATCAATAAAATCAGGAAAAACGACCAAAAACGTTGAATCATTCTTCATCATGACAATGCAAGCTCTTACACAGCACGTTCAACAATTGATTATTTGAAGGAGAAAAACATCGAATTAATGTCTTATCTCCCGTATTCACCTGATTTATCCCCTAACGACTTTTTTTTGTTCGCCAATGTCAAACAAAAAATGCGTGGACAACGATTTTCATCACCTTAAGAACGGCGCTAGCGGGGGGCCCGGATGGGGGGGGGGGCTAAAAGTTGCCCTGGCTCCCAGTTGGCCTCTCTAGAATTGCTTGCAAAAAAATATATTTTAGAAGCCAGGACCATTTTTTTAGGTCATTACTTGTATTTTCATATGTAAACGATAAAAAAATATTTCCTGGCCCCCCCAAATTTTACTCATTTTTTTGCCAACGGCACCGGCGTCTTCTGAAAGTGTCTTCTGAATTTCTAGCAAAATTGTCAGTGTGTGAGCCTGAAATGCCCTAGCAAATTAAAATAGTTATTAAATTTTTGCGGTCCACCTGGAATCTCTGTCGACAAACAGTTTCTAGACACTGTTCTATTGGTGGTTTATAAAAAATCTACTTTTCTTAAAAATTAATATGATAAAAAAGTATTATTTATAATTTAATTGTTCCTATTTCCAAAGAACTGCTGTTTTAAAATGCATTTAAATTATTTCTTTGTTTAAAAACTGTGATATTATTTTAAAAATTTGTTGATTTTTTAAAAACATGCATGCTAAGTGTTAAGCTTTTATAAAATATATTGTAAATGTTGATATTTATAAATATTGTTACAAATATATTGGAAAACATTTTGCTATCTGTATGGACCAAAATAATTATACAATTTGAAACAAATATTCTCTTTAAGTACAACTGTATTAATACTTTTCTTCTCATTATCAGAAGCAGTAACGTACCGTTAAACGTATAAACCCCACAGATTACAAGTTTTTATACAAAACTAACAATCTGAAATTAAATGAATAATAATCTATATATCCTGCTAATTTATCGAACTAAATGATCTATTTTAACCCTTGCCGGACCATTTATGGGTCAAATTTGACTCGAAAGTTGAATTTTTTTTAAATAACTCTTTTATTTTTTAGAGTTATTTAATGTCGTACTAGGACTTTTCCTTATATATTATAACTATTTATTTTATGACGATAAACTTTTTTTTTATCAAGCCGATTTCTAGTTTTACAGTACAGGTCTAGCCTGACCCGATTTTGGGATTTGTTAGTAATGTCTTATATCAATACGTAATGCGTAATTACACACCTGCAATAATGCAAGTTTTGACAAGTTTATCAGTTTTACAGTTGCTTTTTCATCATATCTCAATCGGCCGAGCTAAGATACTGTTCTGTTTGTATTATAATATTATTATTATTAATATTACAAAAGATCCGAGCAGTTCAGGAAATAAACGAGGTCGTTGTTTTAGTTGCCATGGAAATGATAACAAATATTCAAAGAAATGTGACAAATGCAATAAATTCGTTTGCCCAAAACATTCAACTGTAATAGCAATAAAACAAATTACTTGCAATTACTGCCAAAAAGATGAAGATGGAGAATAATCAAAATTCTTCTGATATGTTATATGTAATTATATTTTTGTGTCTATGTAATTATTATATTTTGTTATATATTACATTTATGAATTCTGTTTGATTTTCATGTAAATTGGCAATGTCATAAATAATTTTTTTTATAATGCTTTACTCACTTTTATTATTCAAAATTAAATTATTTAGACCCTATTCTGTGATTTTTGACATGGTGTTAAATTGACAGGTTACTATGAAAACATACTATGCACCCGTAAAATTAACATCTTAAGATCTTGTTAAAAGTTACAGAATAGGCCCCTTAAGTGGACATAAATATAAATCTTGAAATATGGGTCTTAAACACATTTTGAAAAGTGGGTCACGTATGACCCATTTTTGGTCACAAAAAAATCAAAATTATTTTGGTCCGGCTAGGGTTAAATAGTAGAATTGTTATAATGTTATCGCGCAATAACTTAATAAAAGGTATCAGACAATAATTTTCTGTAATTTTTAAATATATTTGTTGGTTTAAAATAAGTTTTATATTTATATATTTTTGTGTTGACTATTCCTCATTCTTACATTCGATTATCGTATTCATTCGTAGTCCTTTTTGTTTTTACCGACCGTCAACATATGTATATACTACAGGGAGGTATTGTGATCATACCGATTTTGAAATTTCGAGATTTCGATGGATCTCCAAGAATAAAGGTCCCTACATAACCTTTTGACTATTTTTAGCATGATGTATGTCGGTCTGTCTGTCCGTCTGTCTGTCCGTCTCTCTGAAAATTGACTAAAAATGGGAGTTTACTCGTATCGATTTTAAGATTTTTGTGAATATTTCACAACAGAAAAATATTTCGAAAAAATGTATTGAACAAAAGTTGCTATAAAATCAATAACTACAGTCTGTTCCAAACGGTTAAGCGGAACTAGATTTTGCAATCTAGTTACTTTCATCGTTTAAATCGTGCTTTTCGGCCGTTTTGTTTAAGCTTTGTAAATCATACTTACAATAAACATTTTTTGGTTAAGGTTAATATCATTTTAAAATGTCATTTTCTTTATATTTTGATTTTTTGTGTCATTCTTAATACAAATTTCCCATTTATTTATTTTTTTGTCATTAAAATATAAAAAAAAATATTTAAGTTTGACATATGTCATTCGTTTCCATGGTTTCATTGTTGGAATTTTAAATTTTGACATCCCAACGTGAAAAATGAAATAACCCAAGCAAGGTCCCTTCTCGTGACAACCTAAAAGAACTAAATTCCCATTTAGTTCCGCTTAACCGTTTGGAACAGACTGTAATAACTTTTATTTGAGACATTTTTTGATAGAACGAAAAATTTCTGTAAAATTTTTAAATTTTTTCCAAGTCTCAATTTTTTCATAGTTATATGTAACGTTTCCATGGTCATGATAAATAATATCTCTGTTAGAAAATATTAGGTCAAGTTATTTCTACTCTGCTGCTAGAATGTAATTTATATAAGTACTTTATGATGGCGGTCGATCCTGTGGTGGCCACAGCTGATTTTTTACTGATAATATCTTGAAATTTAATGATTCGCTTTATGATGAAATTCGTTCAACAACTGCCTGAATTCGACCATGTAATATTGGGATATGTCTGTATTAAAACAATTATCAGCAGCTGATTTACTAAGAAGCCTCTTGTAGTCTATTGAAATATATAGTATAGCTTTTTAACAAATTCAATTGAATAGCACTTAATTTATAGGCTACTTGATTTGAACTGCTCTAATCTGGTTTCATTGGTAAATTATTTTCAGAAACAGAAATTTTAAGTACTTAAAAAAGATATTTGTATTCAAATTGAAAATATTGTATGTAAAACTTTTATAAATGTAAATATTTTTGACTGTGATGTATATAATATACATAATGTATATTATTTGTAATATATTTTGTGTAAAAAAAAATATTTTAATTTAATAATACTAATTCTTATATCATTCCTATAACACTTTTCTCAAAACATAAAACTGCATGCATCTGACGAATGAGTAAGGCTAGTTTTAGTTTTTGATGCACAGCAACGATGGCTATTTTCGCCTTATGCAGCCCATCTTTATGACTATATATTAATTTAGAATGCATTAAACAATAAATAAATTCTTATACACGTGTACAATAAAATAAACCTTGCACAGACAAACACAAATTAGTTAGAATATAGTTTGCTCGAATATTTGAACATACTCAGGACGATGGTAAGAGGCTGTAAAGGGTCTAGTTAACATAATATATTATGGGATCGCAAACGCTCGACCTAATTACACTCTGTCTCGGTTTTTGTCGCCGACACTCAAGATTATTAAAGTAAAGGTTGTCTCGTAACTTCTGACCAATCAGAGCGTGAGAGGGACTACGTAACACGTTTGCGTTGTTCAAACTAGCATACAGAATTAATATAGATGTTGTAAGTTTTTAAATATTTTTATCGACTATTTTCATAATAGATATTTATTTCTAAACAGTTCTACTGAATAAATTATAAATAAAAACCTAAGGAAATTTTATACTGATTTATATAAAATTTAAGGTGATGGGTATTTGTATAATAGTTAATAAATAACAATAAAATCGAATACAAATATAATTTGAGGTATATTTAAATAAAAATAGAAAAACAAATTGTTGTAATAATATAGTAATTAATAAAATTGGTAGTTATATCTGTTTTTAAAAATTGATGTGAAGTGTGAATATTCACACATTTCAGGGTTTCGCAGGTATATAATAAGTGAAGGCGGTATGCTGAGTGTGTAGGACAAATTTTACTTTGTAGTAATCACGGCAAAATGAACGATATTTTTAAAATAATTTATCGTCTGTTAATCATATAATAAGACTGGTTATTAAATTTACGCTCATAAAAATTAAATACAACATTTGTCAAAATATAACTAGAATTTTGACAAAATAATTTCAACATAATAAAAATGCAAAAAAAAACAGAAATAATAAAATTCACTCCGTACTCGAACTCGAAACCCTTCGTTTTCCAGCCAGTTTAAGAGTGCTCTAACGCATGTAGCCATCGCACGTCATGCATGTGAGTGTCTTACATTGGTCTAACTTTTGTACTTTGTGAACCAAAAACCACAAAAAATGCGTTATTTTCCAAAAACATAATCTGATAAAAAATTCCTGTTGTACTATTTCGGTTCACACCAATATACATTACTTAGAATTTTTTTAGATTTTTAGTTTAAACCATCTGGGCTACAGGGTGTGGGACAACATTTTTTGGCAAAAATCGCATCAAAATAATTTATTTAATAAAATAAAAATTTGATCGTTAATCCACGTACTAAGGGCTTTCATTTGATACCCTACTCAGAATTTAAAAAAAATATTTTTGTTTTCGATGAGCACATATTTGTTTATATTTTTAGGGGGGTATGTTTTTTAGATGTTTTAGTATTTTTACTATGTGCGGGTCAAAGAGTTGTATAAGCATGCCAAATTTCAACTCTCTAGGTTTAGCCGTTTGGCTACAATTTTTACCGAACAGACAGACCGACAGACAGACAGACAGACGACAAAATGACGGTATAAGGGTTTTTTGGTCATACCTACAAAACCCTAAAAACGGTTGGACGTATTTTAACGAATTTTGGTATATTTGGTATAGAGTAGAACCAGGATCAAATATAGGCATGGTATATCAAAACTTTTCTTTCTTAGGTGGTTTTTAAAATTGGTACAAAAAAATATTGCCTTTATAAACAAAACTATCTTAACAGAAAAAACTATACAATAAAAATTGTTTATAAGAAAACAAATCTTATTTGTTCTCTGGATTATTTAAATTTGATGAATATTAGAGTGGTTACGGGGGGACACCCTAAAACTAAAATATTGAAATATTTAACTTATTATTCTCTTCACATCAAAAATTAATGTAAGAAAATTTATTTATAACGAAGAAACATTCCTTTCGAAGAAAAAATAAATTAAAACAAGTAGAAAATCTAAAAATTAAACGATATTTTTATATAGCAAAAAATCAACATGTGTATATAACATATACGTTAAACAAATACTGACGTCTCGTTAGCATACGGTTGATGCGTAGCCTCTCTATTTACCCCCACCACTACAAGTTACGAGACTACCTTATACTTTAATAATCTTGGCCACTAACAAATTTGTTGTACTTGTTTAGATAGGTTCTGGATAAATTGATGCTGACATAACCTAGTAAATGTTAGTGAATATACTTTATTATTTATTTTTGGACATGTTTCACCAGTAGTTTATCTTTTTCAAGATTTTATATATCATCTCTTTCTTAGGTTTAGGTAAGTGGAACTAGATTATGAAAACCAGTAATTTTTAACTATTAAATGAGGCTTTTGATAATTTTGTTTAGCAAAAGCCCACTTCAGTTATTAAAAAATTGATGTGAAGTGTGAATTTTCACACATTTCAGGGTTTTGCAGGTATTTAGTAAGTGAATGATGATTATTTGGGATGCCAAAACAAATTTTATATTAAAATATTTTTTTTGTTAATTTTAATTCGAACGCCTAATACCATTATTTAGGTTTCTAAATATGTGTAGTATTTTTTTTTTTTTTTTTGTATAGCAAGGTTCATTACAATTTTAAAAATTGCGCCTATGGCTTCCATTGGTTGTTATAAGTTCCGCTCCTCTGATTTCGTATACATTGAAACAGAATTAAATTATAATTTAAACAATTTCCACTGGTTATTAAATTTACGCTTTTAAAAATTTGGCAAAAATCGCTTCAAGATAATTTATTTTGCAAAAATAAAAATTTGATCGTTAATCTACGTACCAAAGGCTTTCATTTGATACCCTACTCAGAATTATAAAAAAATATTTTTTATTTCGATGAGCACATATTTGTTTATATTTTTAGGGGGATATGTTTTTTAGATGTTTTAGTATTTTTCCTATGTGCGGGTCAAAGAGTTGTATAAGCATGCCAAATTTCAACTCTCTAGGTTTAGCCACAGGAAGGTTTTGGCTACAATTTTTACCAAACAGACAGACAGACGACAAAATGACGGTATAAGGGTTTTTTGGTCATACCTACAAAACCCTAAAAATGAGCTCCTGGCAACTTAAAAAATAAAATTCCATCTAGTTCCGCGTTGGAATAGCTTATATATATACGAAATTTTAACAGAAGTTTAATAAAACTACAATATAAAGATTATCCTACCCAATCAATCTTAACCCAGTAATGCCGAAGTAATTTTTTGTAGAAAAAATTACAACTTTGCATAGAATAGCTTAGGTTGTGAATTAGAATATTTTCTAAGTGATATTTAAATTTTTGTTTATGCACGTAGCACGCTTTACGCTCGGACGGCTCACAGGAAGATTGCAATACGTTCGTAACGTATTTCTAGCGAATATTATCTTACGCGATACATTAAGAACGGTTCGTTAAGGTAGGCCCAGATGAACATCTCTCTGACAACTGTATCAACGAGCATAAATGCCGACCGGCGTAGCATAGTACTAACACAGGTGTTCTGCATTTCTAAGAGAGAGTCCCATTCAGACATGGAATTTTCAAAAAAATAGTACTGTCCTGGCTAATTGCTTTAGTAAAAAAGGCCGTTAAAATAATTTAAAAAAAAACTAGCATAAACATTGTTTAGGTTCTTGCTTCATCATTTTCGTTTCAGATTGTTTACGTTCATTGGGTTAGTTTTCGTTGAACTTGTTGTTTTTATTCGTCCAAATGAGTTATTTAGATGTTTTTTTTTAAAGAAAGGTGGTTGAAAATATATCCGTCGAAAATGACGGTGCCCTCTCTGGACGAATGGAAGAATGTATCTTTTAAATTATTTCTCCCTTAGCAACTTTCCCTACTATGTCCTCTATGGGCGTCGGGACGCGTGCGACGTCGATCAATACTCCACTAGTCTGAATTCTCCAGGCGTCCGTTCTTACCGGCATCTGGAACGAAGTAAAAACGCCTCACACAATCTAGATGGAACTGTATGCTTTGGTTTATAAATCATTTAATCGAGAGCGTTTTGAAAAATTGTGCATAACGAGAGAAAATATATTCCCCTAGAGACCAATGTAAAAATAAATTTTATGTTTGTTCTTTATTAAATTTAGTTGTTTTTGCTTTGAACGAAACGTACTCCAAAGGATTGGATTACATAATTAAATTAATGGCTCCTCACTCCCATTCATGTTAAAGTTCAGAGAGTTATTTTTGGCCATTCACTGTTTGGGATATTCAATAAATTAGAATACGTCATTAGGAATGAATACGCAGTTATTGGACACTTACTTATATCAATATAGTGTGATAGATTAAATCAAATAACGGCATGCAGCTCATTGAGTGTGCATGTTAAACATATCACGATTTAAGACAACGAAATAATAGCTTTAACTCGGCAGATTCACGAGTTTTTATCACATTTAGCTGAAACCTCCTGTTAACAGAGTGAAGAGAAAATTACAAGGTCCGCCCAGTGTGTTTAATAATCCTGCTAAAGGGCAAACGGTCGACCAGCACATTTATATTAATTTATTATTTAAACATACAGTGTAGCCATTATGTGACAACGTGTCGTGCGTAAAAACCAATCGAATTTGTTGGAATTGTAGATGAGGACAATATATTAAATTTATCGGAGTTATCGGTGGTGTGTATGTGTGTGTGTTTGTGTGTGGGAAACAGTTGGTCAGTGTCCGTTGACGGGAGTTTGGTGTGAGGTGCCAGCCAGTGAGCGGGTTATCGAGCGGGTGTATTTAAGAGCGGAGCGATCCGGATTGTTTGGGATGCGTGGGAAGGTCGGCGTGCGAGCTTGCACGTCTGTGGGCGTACGGGGTGGGCCATAGTACAAGTGCTGATAACAAACAACCGGCCCGGCACCAATCCAGACCATCCTGGCCGGGCTCTGTCGCTCCGCCGCGACGATTTCACCATCCCGCGTCTCCCTCCATCTACAGGCTCAATGTCACCCCGTTGACCAATGGGGTGGCGCGACGCTCTGACGTCATCACGTGCAGGATCAATAGTCGAGAGACGAGAGGAGGACGACGGAGAAGCAGCATCGAACGTCGTCGAGCGGCTCCACAGCTCCGTGCGCCGCGTGAATTACCGCTCAGTTCGGGACTCCGGTGAACTTAACGCCGTCGTTACCGTCGCATCCGAGGCGACCGTTTCCCGAGTGGTGTAGCCCGTGGTGAATGTGTAGCTGTGTTGTCCGTGTCGCGTGTTTCATTCCGCCGTCAGTTGACAGCATCTTGCCCAGGGAGACACGGTATCTGTGTACATTGATGAATCCATCAGTGAGCGCTCATGTGCGGCCTAGCGTTTAGGACAAGGAACAGTCCCTCGCAGAAGACGTCCCTTCGGTGGGGCGACTGTTGTCCTCAGTCCGTGGTCAACTCGGCCCGCGCTCGCGCTCGCCGAGGCACCAGCACGCGGTCAGCCCGACAAGTACAACGCTAAACGGACAGGACACCGCTGCACTCAAGTATCTCATCAACCTAACTATAGCTCGTACCATAGATATATGTATATGTACATGTACTGTTGCATAGTTGATATATTTTATTAGATGTTTATATACGAATTTAACTGTTGCCTATAGTAAGATTTTTAAATGTGAGTGTCATTTTACGAACGTTACATAATGCGTGGATATTGATAATTGATAAACTCAAGAGCGCGACAAAGTTACCCTAATAAGTAGTTTTATAACTGGAATTAATACATAAGGGTAATTATCAGCCGTACTCCTGCTGGGATCACAATCTGACGGTGGTGTTTCTTTAGCATCAAGATGATCAACATAGCGGGAGTCATCTCAATCATTCTCTTCTATATCCTCATTCTGGCCGTGGGGATATGGGCCGGCAGGAAGAAGGAGGCTGGAAATGATTCCGAGGAAGAGGTGATGCTTGCTGGACGCAGCATCGGCCTCTTCGTCGGCATATTCACCATGACAGGTACATCACAACAGCCTTTATTACCTATATAAAAATAAAACAAACATTCACCTCATTATTTATTAAACAACACAAATATACATTTCGACTACAAAGTTGACATCATCAGAGTATCACTTTTGAATATTCACGTCTCGCTAACAAGTATATACAGTATGACTTCTTCGTCAAGACTTTATTATATTAAGCATTCTATTACAGTCAAACCCAAATATCCGTTCAGAGGGCTGTCTCAAAACTAAATTTAAACATTTTTTTATAACATATAAAGTATACCAAAAAATATATTTCAAATTAATAATTAATTTTGTACATAATGGCCTTCCAAATCTTTATTTATTATAACCCTTTATACTAGCGTCGGCGAATCAACGCAGTTACGTCACAATACGTAACAAACGACTATATTGTTTGGAACAATGTAATTGTTTGTTACGTCGTGTGACGTAACTGGGTTGATTCGTCGACGCTAGTATACCAATATTACAATTACAACGTTAAAAAAATCCAATCCAAAATGTGTCCAAATTTTTTTTAGCTTTTCTATCTTTGTGTTTTGACTTCGTCGTCGGTCGTGAAACGTGTGTCGTGTCCAGTGAGGCACACAGGTGTTAGGGCGCCTTGGCATCCTCCATAAAGTGATGAAAAAAAAAAAAAAAACAAAACAAAAATAATCCAAAGTAATTTTCTTGTCAAATTTCACTGTTTTTAATTATGAATCCACGAAGTTACCCCAGAACTTTGTAAAAGAAAGGTGAACTAGATTTTATTTTTTATATTTTTTAAATAAATATTTATTATCATCTAATGAATTTAATTATTATTATTTTTTAATTCGACTAATCCTGCACCCATAAATAAATCCTTGGTGCGCCACTGGCCATGCAGTTTCAAGTTTAGGAAGAAGTGGTAGTCGGATGATGCTAGGCTTGGAGAGTAGGAATGGCACTTAAAATGATAATAATAATAATAATTAGCAATCGAGATCGTATGTTCTTCTGACCCCTTGGGAAAAATCGTATCTTCCAGATTTCAGATCAAGCAGTAAATGGCTGGAACCTTATACAAATTTCAGACCGTATGGGGTGTAAGTATTTTTATACGACCCCCCTGCTTCTCTCAATGTCTCTACATTGAGCTAGCTACCTTGTGGTTGGTCTTATTAACAGATGGTAATTTAATTGCCATTTGGCTGATGCAGTCACTAACAGCATTGTCCCTAACAGGTTTGCACCCAAAATGTAAATGATGAACACCCCTCAAGAGCTTGGAAAACTCTTTTTCTTGTTTTGGTCATCACTTGTATTTTAGAAGTAAGGACGTTTCTTTTTAGGTCATTATTCGTATTTTGGAAGTGATGATCTTTTTAGGGTTTTGCGATTCAGCGCAGTTACGTCACAATACGTAACAAACGACTGTATTGTTTGGTACAATGCAATTGTTTGTTACGTCGTGTGACGTAACTGCGTTGATTCGCCGACGCTAGTATACCGACATTTTGTCGTCTGTCTGTCTGTTCGGTAAAAATTGTAGCCAAACGGCTAAACCTAGAGAGTTGAAATTTGGCATGCTTATACCTACAACTCTTTCGCCCGCACATAGGAAAAATACTGAATCATCTAAAAAAACATACCCCCCTAAAAATATAAACAAATATCTGCTCATCGAAAAAAAAATATATTTTTTTTTAAATTCTGAGTAGGGTATCAACTGAAAACCTGAATTGTGGATTAACGATCAAAATTTTATTTTTGTAAAATAAATTATTATGACGCGATTTTTGCCAAAATTGTGAAAAAAAATTGTCCCACACCTTGTAGCTCAGATGGTTTAAACTAAAAATCTAAAAAATTCTAAGTAATGTACATTTGTGTGAACCGGAATAGTACAACACAAATTTTTGATCAGATTATGTTTTCGGAAAATAACACATTTTTTGTGGTTTTAGCTTGACCATGTAAAATATTTAATAACTTATGTAACAAAGTAAATCAGCATTCTTTCATGGTGTAATGGTTAGGATTCTCGCGTTCTAATTTGCAAACTAGGTTCGGTATCGAGAGAATTTTATTTTTTCTGTTTTTTTTTTGCATATTTATTTTGTTTAAATTATTTTTTCAAAATTCTAGTTATATTTGGGCAAATGTTGCATTTAATTTTTAAAAGCGTAAATTTAATAACCAGTGGAAATTGTTGAAAGTGAATACACGAAATCAGAGGGGCGTAGTTATGACTTAAAACAACAGTTGCACAACAACCATAAGCGCAATTTTCAAAATCTAAATGAACCTTGCTATATAAAAAAAAATTCTGCACATATTTAGAAACATAAACAATGGTATTAGGCATTCGAATTAAAATTAACAAAAAAAAAAATTTTAACATAAAATTTGATTTGGCATCCCAAAT
Organism: Liopterus haemorrhoidalis; assembly: GCA_963971575.1. NCBI lineage: Eukaryota > Metazoa > Arthropoda > Insecta > Coleoptera > Dytiscidae > Liopterus > Liopterus haemorrhoidalis. Next base: position 8,551,742 of record OZ020615.1, read on the forward strand.
AATCATTCACTTACTAAATACCTGCGAAACCCTGAAATATGTGAAAATTCACAATTCACATAAATTTTTTATTAAGTCATCACATGTATTTTGAAAGTGAGAATCTTTTTAACAATTTAAATAATTTAGTCCCAGAGATCCCCCCACAGAAAAATTCCTGGGTACGCACCTGCTATCTAACATGTATTTACTGCACATGGACTGAGCGAGTTGCAGTGCCAGCACTGAACTAAATGAAGCAGTTGCTTTTTGCAACGGCTGCTCCATTGTAACTGGCCAGTATTTTGTAGTATGTTAATACCTGACGAAGAAAAAAATAGTGTTCCTACGTAGATAAACACTAAAATTCCCAACTGGCTGTTTATATTTATTGTTTTTACTTCAGCAAAAAATCGTTAAACTTAGTTTTGAGACGGCTATTTTATATCGATAATAAAAGCAACACGCATATTAATGCTAAAAATTGCCGTCTGCATCACAAATGAACAGACCTATTTCACGCTAGAATTTATTGTTGGGAAAATCTGGTGGAAAGCGTTTTTCTCACGCAAGTATTGAGCCATGCGTGCCACATTAATAATCAGTACGTGTCAAGGTCGTATTTACTATTTTCTTCGGATAAATGCAATGATAACACAATGAAATATTTTTTTTTCACAGCAACATGGGTTGGAGGAGGTTACATTAATGGTACAGCCGAAGCGATCTATACATCAGGCTTGGTTTGGTGCCAAGCACCATTCGGTTATGCCCTCAGTTTGGTTTTTGGTAATTGCAATAACATTTAGTTTTATATTGAAAAATCAATACATGTTACTTTCAGGTGGTATTTTCTTCGCAAATCCAATGAGAAAACAGGGTTATATAACTATGTTAGACCCTTTACAAGATTCGTTCGGGGAACGAATGGGTGGTCTTTTGTTTTTACCAGCTCTATGTGGCGAAGTATTTTGGGCTGCTGGTATTTTAGCTGCTTTAGGTTTGTTAAAAAATAATCAGTGGCGGCTCGTCAGGTGAAGCAAGTAAGGCTAAGCCTAACTACATATTTTTTCAATGCACATAAATTAAAAAATAATATTTTGTTAACAATTTTGGAAATATACGTTATTATCGTAATGCGTTTTAGAGCTGACAACGTCGACAAGCAAGAAAAGGATAGCATCATTGTATAAACCCATTAGAGAGTATGAAAAAGAACTAAACTCCATTCACAATAAATATGACATGACGTCACATTTGGTTAATTTAAGTACCAACGTTATGATATGTTTTAATCAAAATCAATCCATAACTCAGTTAGTACATTTATTTATTCAATCGTTATTTGTCAGGTTGACATTTAAGTGCTTATTTAGTGAGGTTATATATATATATATATATATATATATATATATATATATATATATATATATATATATTTAAATTTTACTGTAATAAAAATGTCCAAAGCTTGATCGTAGCAATAGTTTTCGAGATATTGGTCGAGTTAATTTTTAAAAACTGCAATGGTACCTTTGTAAACTACCATTTCTTACAGAGCGATTGAGACCAAAATTGTAAGGTTTTTTAAGACTCATAAAAGAGTATTAGATATCAAATTTTAGCTTGATCGAAGAAATAGTTTTCGAAATATTGGTAGAGTAAATATTTTAAAATTGCAATGGTACCTTTGTAAACTACCATTTCTAACAAAGCGTTTGAGTCCAAAATTTAAGGGTTTTTTAAAACTCATAAAAGAGTTGTAGATATCAAATTTTAGCTTGATCATAGCAACAGTTTCGAGACATTGGTAGAGTACATATTTAAAAATTGCAATGATACCTTCGTAAACTACTATTTCTAACAGAGCGTTTGAGCCCAAAATTTAAAGGTTTTTTAAAACTCATAAAAGAGTATTAGATATAAAATTTTATATATAAAAAGTAAAAATATAAATATATTTTATTTCGCGACAAATCGGTTAGAAAAAACTGCTGTGCATCATAATTTACATTAATTCCTATCCTCCATAGGAAATACAGGTTTTCAATATATTTTTAGAAGTTGTTCGATATAACCTTTTTTTGACAGTTTACGAATTGGCAACAAGGTGAGTTTTTCAACTGTGACGTCATTTCAAAGTTACGGTAAATGGACTTTACTCCATATGTCCTGTACTGAATACTCACCTTTGAACGGACTATAGATCACAGTGGGTTGCCGATTTTTATGCATAAAAAAGGGTGGTCGCCTCTCGGGTAACAGCGAGTGTTACACAGCCATATTAGACGGAACGCTCATCAAACTGATATTACAAATGATATGATGAATAATATGATAAGTAACTTCCAAATAACGCGTCATATGTTTAAAACCAATATACGTAAATTATACAGCGCTCACTGCACTTGCAAATCACTTCTATCGTCACAACTGTGTTACAGTCAATGGCGGATCTACATACGGGCTAATAGGGCTTAAGCCCTGGGCCCCAGATTCGCAAGGGGCCCCCAACCTCTCGGACATATACCTATTATATTCTATACCAAGCACGGCTTATAAGAGAAAAGATCAAAACAAAAATATTACTATAAAAAACAATACAAAAAAATTAAAAACACAAATTTACTAAAATTTATTAAAAATCAACATAAGTGAAGCGCATGTGTAGGGCCCCTTCGTATTTTTAAGCCCTGGGCCCCCAAAAAGATAGATCCGCCACTGGTTACAGTCTTTATAATACGAAATGGCCACCCTGACTTATTGATTCCAATAATGGCTGACAGAATAACCATTATACCTGCTGAGTTTATGGTTCTGTTAATAGTTGTTGACAGGACCGTAATAATTATTTAAAATAAACGTGATTTCTTATATGCATTAAATGTATTATAGGCATTCCTTCACATTTTTATCAGGCTTAGGACTGGCTATATTTGAATTATAAATATAGGCATGTTTAAAATCGTTTTTTAAAGTCTTTATAGTCTATATCATAGGTTCTCAAACTGGGGTACGCGTACCCCTGGGGGTACGCGAAGCATCTATTGGGGGTACGCGAGATCATTCACATAAACATACACTCATAAAGCCATATATACAAGTATTAATTTAAATTCATTGTAAAATGCTCGCAGAATCTTTTGAAAAATATTTTCAAGAAGACTTTTCCGAAATGCTATGGATAAGGAATCCATTCGCTATTGAAAAGTATCCATCAAATCTCAATAATAATAATAAAGAGTCATTGATTGAAATATCGTGCGATGGAGATTTAAAAATGAAGTTTAATGAATTGAAACTTGAACAGTTCTGGCTCATGGCTAAAAGTGAATATCCAGAATTAGCTAAACAAGCATTATTGTTTTTAATACCTTTTTCAACAACTTATCTCTGTGAATGTGGGTTTTCCTTCATGGTGATTTTAAAAAACAAATATCGAAATAAATTAAATATCGATCCTAATATGCGGTTAAAATTGAGTAATCGAGAGCCCGATATTGAATCACTTATTTCAAGCATACAGCTTCATCCTTCCCACTAAAGTTGGTAAGTATATTTTCATGTATGTTTTTTTCAGTCAAGTCTGCTTTGTTTAACAATTTTCAAATTGTTCCGATTTTTTTTTTTACCTTTTTGGGGGTACGCGCCTGTTCTGGAATTGACATAAAGGGTACTCAAAAAAAAAAAGTTTGAGAACCTATGGTCTATATTAAATACTTCAAATTTGCACAAACAAAAATCATTCTTTTTTTGAAATTATCAATTTATGGTAATTTAATATTATTAAAATATTAATCATTATCACTATTATCATTGTTAATATCATAATCAGAGTTTGTGTATACAAGTTTCATCATGTCTACAAAATGACACAAGGGGCAAGCTCAGGAAAGTATTGCTAAACAAGTTTAAGAAACAAATAAGTTTTGTTGTTATTTAACTGTACCAGTTATTTTTACAGAATAATTTTTGTAACAATAATGCAGAGTATTTATTTAGTATTATAACACTATACTTATAATTATAAGAATACAGGTGATTTTAAAGTCTTGTTATTATACAAAATAAGTTAGGATATGTTATTGTTATGATATGATTTTTTTAAATTGTTTATTTTTATTTTTCCTCAATAATAACTATTAACTTTCATTGAATATTAATTACTATACATCTAACATTTTAAGACATCTTCTTCGTCCGAGGTTATGATTGTTACTTAATTACATCATAGCAGTGAGCTCTTTATTCAAATCACGTTACTTCTAAATCATATCTTCGTTAAATCATTGTCAGATCATTGTTGTATCACTATCATTGTTACGTCAATGAGTGCTCGGGCTAACACTCCAAGAATTTAGAAATTATTCAACAGTTTTCTTCGTATTCAAGTTCATTTCCAAAATTTTGATAATTTCATTTGAACCATTTCCTAATATTTTTAAAAAGGGTCGTTTGTTTAACATATTTGGTTTAAGTATTGTTTATAAAGATGATCAATTTATATACTAATCAGGTCTGTGTCAAAAATACTCATTAAAGTATTTCAATTACCAAATACCGATCAAAGTATTTAAAGTAAATACTTGGGAAATATTTGAAATACTAGAAAATATATGACATAATAGGGAAATATTTGAAATACTGGGGATATATTTGAAATAATAGGTAAATATTTGAAATACTAAGGAAATATTTAATATATTAGGAAATAGTTGAAATACTAGGAAATATTTGAAATATGTACTAAGAAAATATTTCAAATACTGACATTTTCAGACAACAAATATCAAATACAAATTCCATGGAGAAAGTATTTGCAAATCCAAATAGCAAAAGCCAGGCCCTGAGAGAGCTTCAATGGGGCCCGGTCAAACAACATTTCGGGGGCCCTATACCCCTCCGTTTATTTATGTAATTTATGTAAAATATTAATAATTTGAGGGGCGCCGGAGCTACTAGAGCCCTTGGAGCCCGGGTCATATGGCCCTCCTAGCCCCCCTCTATCTAGGCCTGCCAAGAGAATTTTTTGAAGTATTTGAAATACAATATTTCAAATACAAGACAAAAATTGATACTTTTTCAAATACCTACTTTATTTCAAATATTCCCAGCTCTGATGCTAATATGGAACAAAGAGTTCAAATCATGATACAAAATACTTAATTTTTTTCTTCGGATGCCTTTCAATTATATTTTTATTTATTAACAATTCCAGCTATAAGCTTATTGGTCAAGAGAACTTTTGTTTAAACGTATAAAAACAATGGGGTTGGAACGCAATCTGCACTGGGAATTTTGTCTATCGAAAAATATATACAGTAATACCCCGCTACTCGACGTTAATTCGTTCTGAAAAAGCGTTAAGTAGCGATTACGTCGAGTGGCGAGTCGAATTTCTCCATAAGAAATAAAGGGAATCATAGGTACAAATATGCAATACATATAAGGAAATAGATATATGTATATGTTTTCCTTTTAGCTATGCTTGCATTTCTATCCTTTGGACCCATAATTATAAATATAAATTATTTTAGCAAAAAACTAAAAGTTCATAGCTGCACTAAATTTGAGTTTTTGTCGTCAAGACGCGAAATGCTGGCCATGCGTTCATTTTGCTTTGTTTACCAAAATATGTATCACGTGTTCGGTATTCGATCACGCGTCGGATAGCGATGCTCCATCGACTCTCACTCTCGACATTTACGTCGAATGGCAAAAACGTCGAGCTAAGAGGCAGTCGAGTAACGGGGTATTACTGTATTGAGAAAATTATGTGAAGAAGGCAATTTTTATGTCATAATAGACATTTTTATAAATCTGAAGAACAAGCGAATAAATGTAATTTATAAAACGTAATTATTGTTTTTACTAGCTTCAATTTGGCTGACGCCCCTACGTTAATGTCCTGCTGCGCCAAACAAATATATAAATAAATATTTATAACTTAGGCCCTAAACCTTCTCCCTCAGCCGCACCACAGGACCTACTTGGCCATAATTGCGACGCCGATTGTTTGGCGCCTTATTACTTGCTAACCATGCGAGTCGCCACTGTGAGAAATTTCAATAAATATGTACTAAAACAAAATTCTCAACAGGGGCCACACTAAGCGTTATCATAGATATGGACCACAGAACTAGCGTTATTTTCAGTTCTTGTATAGCGGTGTTCTATACCCTCTTCGGTGGACTTTACAGTGTGGCATATACTGACGTAATTCAGTTGTTTTGTATATTTATTGGACTTTGGTTGTGTATTCCCTTCGCCTGGACAAACGAACATGTTGTTTCCCTGTCTTCCATGGATGTAGACTGGATAGGAGAAATTAAATCATCTGAATATTGGTATTATTTAGATTATGGATTATTGTTGATTTTTGGTGGAATACCTTGGCAGGTAATTTTTCCATAAAATGGCGGAGATGGAGTGTAAAATGTTTGTGTTCCAGGTATATTTCCAAAGAGTTTTATCGAGTAAAACAGCTGGGAGGGCTCAAATTTTGTCATATGTAGCAGCTTTTGGTTGTATTTTGATGGCAATTCCCCCAGTTTTGATTGGAGCTATTGCTAAAGCAACCGGTAATATAGGCATCATAAAAGCCGTATCACACTAGAATTATTATTTACGTCTAGACTTGGAAAATTAAAGTTTTCGCATTCGAATCATTTGTATGTGATAGCATAAAAAATAGGTTTTAAAGACTTGGCAAAATCTTTGACAAATCTTTTTTATCGGTTATTAAGTCTTTCAAAATGTGCTTCTGCAAACGGGCCTGTATTTTTGCAGTCAGTCAAACCAGCGCAAAGGTATAGTTTGTCTAAGCAAACAAAGTCCCCGAAAAATATGTGTACAAATGTGAAAATTTTTAGGTATGTTCGGTCTGACCAGTCATTATTCCTAATCAAAATACTCTTAGGTAAAACTTGATGTAATATTTGCGTATTAGTGTTTATTTTTTATATATTGTGTTATAAACAAGTTTAACTGGGTTGTATTTATATTTATTATCAATGTATTGATGTTCTATATTATTTTCACTTTTGTAAAGACAAACCAGATCTGGTTATTTTGGTTATTTTTATGTTGTAATACTGACTTTAAATTTCAGTTAAAAAATACGTTACACTATGAAACAGACTTCAGAATTTTTAGTTATGATTTAACTAAATTATTATAACTAAGATATCATTTTTCAACATGGCATATGTCAAATGGTATAATTTGACATTTTTAATTACATTTTTCCACGACTATATAGATATATGTTCATTACAGGTGTGTCACTGATAGTTAATGTAGCTTGTTCCCCACTCCTTTTTATTACACACCGCTGACTTATTACGTAATAAGCTCATTACGCAATAGGTTGAGCTCATTACATAACAGGCTCAAGAAGCAATGGCCGACCGTTGCTAGGCAACGTAATAAATAGGTTGAAAGAATATGTCAAATTATTGTTTGTTTGTAAAGGAAACCGTATTAAAATTAAATAATATATTTAAAGTTGTCGTATTTCGCAAATATATTTTTTGATAGAGTTAGTCTTGGTCAGTCAGTTAATTAGTTGATGCAAGTATTGTTATTTTAACTGAATTTACATTCCATACATGACACGTATATGACCGTTGCTAGGTAACGTAATAAATAGGTCGGAAGCAACTGTCAATTTTTTTAAAAGGAACTGAATAAAAATTAAATAAATGATAAAGTTGTAGTCGTGGAAAAAGCATAGTATGAAACTTGCATGGAATAGATTCTATGCTCGTTGCATAATATACTATTATAATGCCAACATAGCATACAATTTTAAAGGTGCAATTATTGAAATCAAAATTTCCTCTTAGTTTGTTTTTACAAAAGGGTGATTCAAAAAAATAATAATAATAATAAATAAATAAATCATCAGAGTAGGCCGCAAAAAACTCACGTATGTACTAATAGATTTTGAATCTTAGCTCTACTCACATAATCTTTGAAACTACAGATTTATTCTTAAAAATAAATCTGATTTGTTTATTTATTATTATTATTATTATTATTTTTTTTTATAAAATAACAAGTAAAAATGGACACAAATACTTAAATAAACAAGCTCAAATAAATTAAATAATAAACTAAATAACGGGACCACTGCCTTCGTCAATACAGATTCTGTTCCTTCTGTTAATTCAGCGATTCCCAAACTGTGCGCCGTTGCTGGGATACAGGAGCGCCGCGAAAAATTCTAATATTCCTTCAACTGCGTTAGTTAGACCAATGTCTTGACTTGGGGCGCCGCAGAAAAATTATGATACAATAAGGGCGACGAGAACCGAAAAAGTTTGGGAACCACTATGTTAAATGATTAAACAAAAAATTAAACTTGCGAAAAATTACAGTAATAAACAATTTTTATTTTTGTTATTGCTCGATTATCTCCAACATGCCTTATATTGCTGCCTTTCTCTTCCACGGCTTACTCTGTGGTATAAATATACATTTTGAAATAAGTTACTAATGGCTGGTTGCTAAAGTAAGAATTATCCCTAACTCGAGTTAAAATCATTTGTTTTTGTATGTTGTAGCATACAAAAACAAATGATTTTAACTCGAGTTAGGGATAATTCTTAAGCCTGGAACAGAATGCACAGCGCGCTACGGCGTCAGCGCGCCGTCATTTGCGACAGCGTTGCGTTAGCGCCGTTGAGAATTTACGCCTGCACACAATGCAATAATTTTTAACGCCGTCAAGTGTCACTTGACAACCTATATCTGTGTTTATACGTGCGCTTTCTTTTATTATAAGTATAATGGATGATGAAGACTTGTGAGTGATGTTATTTATGTTGTATGCAAGTTAATTATACATATAAACACTTTATTATTCAGTAAAAACTGAGGTTAGGTGTTCTGCGTCAACGTTCAACGGCGTCAAAAGTTGGAAGTTGACGAACATTCAGTATCAACGGTCGAACGGCGTAGGATGTTGTCAATTCTGTGCACTTGCGTACGACAACTTGGGTTTAACTTTCTCCTGACAGATAGCGCCGTACGAACGGCGTCAACGCTCCGTCAAACTCGTTGCATTCTGTTTCCCACTTTACGTTAGCAACCCCGACATTAGTCATTTCATTATTACTATTTAAAGTACACATTTTTGAACATAACCTAAAACCGGTGTGGATCGTATTTATGAAATTGAGTGCTCTTGCAAAATTAAGACAGTGTTGTACACACCCACTCAGGGCATTTGTTTGCTTAGACAGAATATATGGTTTCCATATTCAAATTTTTTCTTATTTCCAATATCTTTAAACTTGAAAAATTGCCAAAAACTGCAGTACTAATAGTTTTTGATTTTGCTCTTCATCAGTTATCTCCACCATGCCTGTCATTATTTTTCACGGTTTCCTCTGATATATATTTTTTTAAACACATTAGTTATTCCATTATTACTTTTTACTGCACAAATTTTTAAACAAATCCTGAACCCAGCGTGGATCGTATTTTTGAATATTAATGTTACAAAATTAAACATCGATGTACACACTCACTCAGGGCTTTTGTTGCTTAGATTAGTGTTTCCCAACCGCCGGTCCGCGAGATTTTTTTTCACTATGCAACTATTCGCCTAATAAGTTATAACCCACTTAATTTGGAGATGAAAATCTCGGTCCTTAATCTTTTAATTACTTAAGTAATAATTTGTTTCTTTTTAGGGTTTTGTAGGTATGACCAAAAAACCCTTATACCGTCATTTTGTCGTCTGTCTGTCTGTCTGTCTGTCTGTTCGGTAAAAATTGTAGCCAAACGGCTAAACCTAGAGAGTTGAAAATTGGCATGCTTGTACAACTTTTTGACCCGCACATAGGAAAAATACTAAAACATCTAAAAAACATATCCCCCTAAAAATATAAACAAATATGTGCTCATCGAAAAAAAAAATATTTTTTTAAAATTCTGAGTAGGGTATCAAATGAAAGCCCTTAGTACGTGGATTAACGATCAAAATTTAATTTTTGCAAAATAAATTATTTTGAGGCGATTTTTGCCAAAATTGTGCAAAAAAATTTTTGTCCCACACCCTGTAGCCCAGATGGTTTAAACTAAAAATGTGAAAAAATTCTAAGTAATGTATAATGGTGTGAACCGGAATAGTACAACAGGAATTTTTGATCAGATTATGTTTTCGGAAAATAACGCATTTTTTGTGTTTTTTGGTTGACGATGCATACATGTTATACTCTTATAACACACTAAGTTGATAAGCGTTTGGTGGTCTAGTGGCTCAGTTGCTCGACAACCACACAGGATCGTTATTCACTACACAGGTTCGTTCCTGGCTTGTGGAGTCAATTTTATTTTTTGTTTTTTTTTTCATATTTATTATGTTTAAATTAATTTGTTAAAATTCTAGTTATATTTTAGCACATTTTGAATTTAATTTTCAAGAGCGTAAATTTAATAACCAATTGGAATTATATTTTCATTCTGTGCCATTTATACGAAGCCAGAGGGGCGGAGCGTATGATTTAAGACAACCAATGAAAGCCATAGGCCCAATTTTCAAAATCTTAATGAACCTTGTTATATAAAAAAAAATACTGCACTTATTTAGAAACCTAAATAATGATATTAGGTATTCGAATTAAAATTAACAAAAAAATATTTTAACATAAAATTTGTTTTTAAAGCTCTGAGATTAACAGACGATAAATTATTTTAAAAAGATCGTTCATTTTGCCGTGGTTACTACAAAGCAAAATTTGTCCTACACACTCAGCATGCCGCCTTCACTTATTATATACCTGCGAAACCCTGCAATGTGTGAAAATTCACACTTCACATCAATTTTTTCATTTATTATATGTGATTTTTTATTTGTTGTTTTTTTGTGTTTGTAAACAGTTCAATAAAAAATATAAAACTTTTGCGATACACATTACTTTCTAAACTTGCCAGTCCGCGAATTTTTTCTAAGTCGCTTTCCGGTCCGTCTTGAAAAAATATTGGGAAACGCTGGCTTAGATAGACTATATATTTTTACGTTTAAGTTTTGATTTTTGTTATTTTGTCCTCAATCATAATTAATATTTTTCAATCGATTTAATAATCGATTATGATATAACCTTGCAACTAAACCAAAGTAAAATAGTCAATAGCCATAAAATCACGATGTAATCATGCGTAAAAAAATTATTTCCAAGTCTAAATAATATTCAAATTATCATGTGATAAGTCTAGCGTAAAAATGTAAATCCTAAACTACAAGAAAAATCATGGATGGCGTTCTAGTGTGATACGGCCTTAGCGGATACTTAACAAGTTGGAATTCGATGCACGTGACATTTATTGCTTTTGCGATTATGATTGCAATTTTGATTGGTTTGTTGTTCGGAAGCAATAATGAGCACGCTTCGGACACCAAACTGTCAGAGGATTCATCCACAAACGCAGCTATAATTTACAAACATGTTTTAACTGTGTTTTATTTCAGCTTGGAATGAGACAGCCTATAAAGGCCCTTATCCATTGACAGAACAAGAAACAAGCATGATCCTACCAATGGTTTTACAATACCTTACCCCTGATTTCGTATCTTTCTTCGGTCTTGGAGCTGTTTCCGCAGCAGTAATGTCTTCAGCTGACTCCAGCGTCTTATCAGCAAGTTCTATGTTTGCAAGAAATGTTTATAAATTAATTTTCAGGCAAAGGGCGTCAGAAATGGAGATTATTTGGGTTATGCGTGTTTCAATATTGATCGTAGGTGTCTTAGCCACGATAATGGCCCTTACCATACCCTCTATTTACGGTCTATGGTAAGTTATTAACCTAATTAACTTTTAAAAAAATCTTATGTAACACTTTTTTTAGGTCAATGTGTTCGGATTTAGTTTATGTTATATTATTCCCTCAGTTACTAATGGTGGTGCATTTTAAAAATCATTGTAATACTTATGGAAGTTTATCAGCTTACATAGTTGCTTTCTTTGTACGTCTCTCTGGAGGAGAACCTCTCATGTTCTTACCACCATTAATTCACTATCCAGGATATGATTATGTGAATGGAAGACAAATGTTTCCATTTAGAACAATGGCAATGGTTTTATCCCTTGTGACTTTAATCTTTGTCTCCTGGTGGACCAAGTATGATTTTAACATAACATAATAAACAAATACTAAATATAATTGTTTACAGGTGGGTATTTGAGAGTGGAAGACTTGCGCCTGGATATGATTTCTTTAGATGTGTCGTTAATATACCAGATGACGTTCAAAGGGTTGGTGAACCAGCTGAAGATGGAGAACAGATGAGCGTTATGGCTTCTGGTAATAAACACAACATAAAAATTATTTATAAACTCTATTACAATTGTTTAAGCGGAACTAAATGGAATTTTTATTTTCTTAATTTGTGACGAGCTTACTTTTTACCGATTGGTAAACTAGATGATCAAATGTCTCATTTAATCGTTGATAGTTACTAGGTTTTAAAATCTTGTTCCGGTTATATCAAAGAAACAGACTATAATTACGGTTATAACGAGATTCGGACTAGTCAAAAAATTTAATAATAGTTTTAAGTTCACTAATGTTTCGATTTTAATTTAATTCTTCATCAGAACTAAAAAAATTACATATAATTTTGTCAGAAGTGTGAAAAATAGTAAAAAAGTAAAAAATTCATAATTCCTGACATCGGACTACGACTAAATGATAATACATAATTGATGGTACATATGAAAATAAATAAATAAAATAAAACCATTTTTTTTCTATGCACGAGGGTTGTCTTTTATATTTCGGGATTGCGCTAAACTTGTGCTGCCATCTGGCAACTGACGCTTCTATCGTAAAGTTTGACATTTTTGACGGTATATGTACTGAGAACGTTTTGACGTAGGAGCGCTATTTGTGTTGTATACAGTAGCTTGAAAAAACTCATTTTGGCTAAAAATGGAATTAGATCGTGAACATTTTTGAGCGATTATTTTTTACAATTTTCGACGTGGATTAACTCAACAACAGTGCATCAATGAACTTAATTCGACTTTTGGTGATGAAGCACCATCAAGGACTATTGTTTATCGATGGTTTAGGGACTTCAATCGTGGCCGTAGTTTGCTTAAGGAGGAATTTCGTGAAGGTCGTCCAAAATCGGTTGTTGTTCCGGAAAACATTGAGCTTGCATTGTCATGATGAAGAATGATGTGACGTTTTTAGTTGATTTTCTTGATTTTGTCGATGACTTCTGGCAAATAAATTGTTGTATACCATTCAGCATTAACTATCTCCCGATCCTCTAAAGGAATGGTTGCGACATGTCCAGTACAACCGAAGAAACAACGATCATTTTCTTGGAAGTACTTCTTGAACGAACAACTTTGGTGGGTTTCAATTCATCTTGGAAGACCGAAACAGTGGATTGTTGCGTAGTTTCCGATTAAATCGGTTAAATCGGTGGCTAAGTTATATGAATAAATCCAAATTTCGTCAACTGTAACGATGTTGTAAACGGATTTTGCAGTGCCTAGGTTGATTTTTGTTTAGCATTCCTTTACACCAACGAGCCTTTTTTGAGCTTCGGTCAAATTATGCGAAATCCATCAGGAACAAATATTTTTCACAGCTAAATATTCTCTATCTCACGGTAAGTCACATGCCGAATCTTCTTCAATCATTTTGCGCACAGCATCGATGTTTTTTTGAATCACAACCGATATTGGTCGACCTTCACGAGATACATCACTGACGGACGCACGACCACGACGAAATTCTGCAAACCAATTGTAAACAGTCTTTTCTGACGGTGTTTCATTACCAAAAGTTGAACAAAGCGAATCTATGCATTGTTGTTGAGTTAGGCCTTTACTAAAATCGTAAAAAATCATCCAACGAAAACCTTCATGAGTAATATTCATATTTTCACAGACTTGTTTTTTTTAACACTTACTGTCAACAAACTACTTTCTCAATGTATAAACTTCCACTGATTTCACAATAACAAATGTCAAATTTCACGAATATATTAAAGACACATTTCAATATTGCCATCTAGTGGTCGTTTATAAAAACATAAAAGGTAACCGTCGTATTAATATGAACTAAAATAGTATAACATGAAGTTTTGATCAGATTATTTTGAAAGTTGTAGAATTTTTTGGAACACCGTCCATAAAATATTTAACTGTCCTTACAGTATTGTATTATTCTTTTAAATGTTACCGAAATTTATGTTTGTTAATATGTACCCACAATTTGTTATCAGTTTTTTTATTTGTTATCGGGTTTTCTCGTAGTTGGAACAAACCTTTTATTTTTAGAAAGTAAATTATTTTGTGTGACGTTACTAGGGTTATTGTAAGAAATTCCTTTACTGATATTAATAATTTTTATTAGATATTGGTTTTGTGGTTTAGGTATTATGGGAAAAATGTATGGAGCAGCAACAATGGTTGGGAAAGACGAGATGAACGGAAGAGTTAACCCAGCGTTGGAAGCCGACGATGATATTCCTCCTGAAGAAGTAGAAAGGCTTAAAGCGATGGGTGGTGGTAAGGGTGGTAGTGGAAGAAATTCAACAGGGGGAGGGGGTCATAGAGGAAGCACAACTAACCCCACTACTGTTACTAGCGGATTGCAAGGTCAAACTGCACTGTAAATATAAAGCCCGATGGATTCCCTCCGTGTTATTTTGTTTGGAATGAAGCAGCGGGAAGTGCAATAGCTAGGTGCTAGTAGCTAGATAAGATGATTGTTATCACTCGCTTTCAGGCTGCTGGACGGCCTAATGATTGTATAGATCTATTGTCAAGTACAAAAATTAAGCGAACTAAAATATAAACAAACTAATTCTGACATTCGCGACGTCATTGATATGCAGTACCCAGCAAAAGTCTTAGTGCATGTTATTTGAAATTAGTTTGAAAAAAAATCAATAGAAATTTGTTATGCAAATAAATTATTTATAATAGATAACTATATAATTGGTTATCAACCAATTTATTATGTCGCATAAGGCTAGCCACCAGTGAAAACTTCTAATGTAAGTGCTGCAACCAGAAATATAACTAATTTTCTTTAGGGAAAGTAAATCATTATTAAGATGGACATAACAAATTTACCTTTATTTATAATAGATAACTATATAATTGGTTATCAACCAATTTATTATGTCGCATAAGGCTAGCCACCAGTGAAAACTTCTAATGTAAGTGCTGCAACCAGAAATATAACTAATTTTCTTTAGGGAAAGTAAATCATTATTAAGATGGACATAACAAATTTACCTGCATATATGTATACAAATAAAATCATGTAAAATATAGATATATTACATTATATGATTTATATATTTAATTAAGTTCTTTTATGCTATACAGAACATGCGATGTCCTGCATTCTTTTTCATTATTTAAAAGTACAATAATATCTGTAATCAAACGTGCACTCCGCCAGATTTTGACTGCAAACGACTGCAGCTCTGAAAGTGTATAAGCCGTTACCTCCAGTCAATGCCAGTTGCCGCGTTACCATGAAAATTCGAGCTGCCAGTGCTTACAGTAAATAGTACATCATAACTTGTAGATGAACTACTTGTTTTACGTATGACGCATGGCAGTAGTGGCTGTTTTTAATAAAAAAATTAAGTAAATTTATTAAGAGTGAGTGAAAAATATTATATATCTCTGTAATATTTAGATTATTTGAATTTTGGGGGTTCTCCAGATTATATACCGGGTGCTTCTGCTCATACAAATGAAGAAAAGACAACGATATATAAACAAATTAACTAATTAGTATTTTGTTGTATATTCTTACATTTATATTAAAGTCGGCAGAGAATCTATGTATTATACAATATATCCATCGGCGATGTTGGTAATTTTTCGGATCACAAAATATATCTATGGATCAAAAGCAACTGTAACAGTTGATAGGTTTGGAGAATTTATAAGGAAGCAGTGGACGAATTTGGCTTATGTGGCATTATTTTGCTTACCATTGAAAAAATCTACAATAGTAGCAATAAAATGAGCCATTTCTGATAACATTATTAATTCATTTTATATAAATAACAGGTTGCAAGACCTGGTGACTTTTGTGTTGTAAATGGACTTTTATGGAACCATGTCAACTTGCAAACTTGTAATTTTTGGTAAATTATGTTCACTTTTGTAAGGCCAAACCAGATCTGGATACTTTGGTTATTATGCTTATTTTAAATTCCTTACGTTGTGAAACAGACTTCACATTTGTTGGTGATGATCATTATAATTTAGATATCATTTTTTATTCTGATATATGTCAAACGGAATGACATATTAAGAAAGTGACATTTTTTACCATTTTTTAATACCAACATGGCATACAATTTCAAAGATACAAGCTATTGAAATGAAAATTTCCTCTTAGTTTGATTTTAGAAAAATGAACAGAGCATACGGCTTCATTGTATTTGCTGTTCACTTTTGTAAGGAAAAACCAGATCTAGTTATTTTGGTTACTTTTATAGTGTATTACTTTAAATGTCAATTAAAAATATTCCTTACGCTGTAAAACGGACTTTGGATTTATTGGTTAAGATCATTATTAAGAAAGTGACATTTTTTATAAATTTTTAATACCATGATGTTCAATTTCAAAGGTGCAAACTATTGAAAACAAAATTTCCTCTTAGTTTGTTCTTGCAAAAGTGAACAGCTTATATTAAATTTTTTTATTTTAATTTAATGGCCTTTGCCGCTGTGGCAATTAGCCAGGACAATTTTTATTTGAGAAAATTTCCATGCCTGAACGGGATTTGAACCCGAGACCTTCGCAACGCAGAGCACATGTGTTACCACTACGCTACGCCGGTCGGCTTATATTAAAGTTAAATTCATTCAAACATTACAAATGTCAGATTGTCATTAATGTCATTAAATATTTTAAATTGTATTCTTTCAAAATTACCACTCTAAGATGATATTATAAATATACAATATAAAAAATTAAGTTTCTCTCTTAGTTACGTATTCTAAAATTAAACTTATAATAAATTCGAAAGAAATTGTCAATGAAAGAGAACTGTCAATGTCACATTATATCCGTATCTTCTTTTATTATGAAATGCGTCATGTACAGCTAGGGATGAAAATTAATAACAGGGCAACGCGTTAAATTCAAACGTCTATCAATTATTAATATACGCTCTGTATAATTTATATGTTTAATTTTAAGTGTAGTTTGTAATAAACTATTAACAATGATACTATGTCACAATACTATCGATTGATCAAATACAACTTAATGGAGCTTACCGAGTTTCAAATTTTGTATACTTCTGATTAACATATGTCTGGATTAATTCTTGGCAAATATGGTCACAAAAGCATTGATTTGTTATTATTTTCGGCTTAAATATCTTAAGGATGGCATTAAAATAGAAAATCTGGAAATATTTAAAAAAATTAATTATAAATAATTGTACCTTAACTTTTGCTGGATGATGTATGTCTGTACTTAATAGATTTGGTACTTGACTATAGATGTAGTTATTTAGATAATTAACTACATATATGTAGTTTGAATTATACATATCATTAAAATCACATATCACTAAAAAAAATTGAAAAATGTTGTAATTAAAAAAAAAACAGTATTAATGTTATTTTTGTTAAAAATCGCGCAAATTATATATCTAAATGTTACTTTGTATTGTCTGTGTTAGCCAAAACACAGTGGCGTACCCAGAAAATAAGGGAATAAAGGATTGTGCCCTTTAACTGGATACGCCACTGGCCAAAGATGTGCGTTCTATAAGCTCACTTGTGAATAAAGTTTGACTGTGCCACTGTACATAACAGAAGGTCTAAATTCAGTTGTTATATATTTCTAAGATTTTGTTTAATTTTTTTTTTTAAATTATCCATTCTTATACCATCTATTCTTATTTTATCGTATACGAAGGTGAAATATGAAGAGATAATAGGTAACAAGGTGATTCCATCATATATATCTTGACAAACAATCGTTATTGCGATTTGTTTGGAAATATTCTGGTCTTTTCAATGAGACATTCCCATGGCTGCGTATTACAGACAATAGCAAAAATTAAATTGTTTCATGTAGAATAGAAGGGCTTCTAGGTGTATGAGCACAATATATTGCGCACATTTCGTTTTCAAACAGTGGCGTATCCAGGACATAAAGAAGAAGAGAAATTGGCGGAAAAACACATTAAATGCGGGCAAGGGCTAGATCTTATATATATGCAAGCACATTTCTTTCAGTTTTTAACAGGTAAACATGACTGTACAGAATCCACCTCAAAATCCATCATATCCACCAAATTAACCTTCTAAAACAGGGGTCGCTATCCAGGAGATAAAGAAGGAACTGAGAAATTGGTGGAGAAACAAATTAAATGCTCGCAAGAGCAAGATTTTGTACACGTCCAGGCAAATTTTCGTCTAGTTATTATCAGGTTAACGTGATTTCGTGCTGAATTCACCTTGAAATCCATCAGACTCGCCAAATTAACCTTCTAAAACAGGTGTCGATACATTTTTTTTTTTTTTTTTTGAAGTGCTTGATATTTTAAATTCAGAGACCCGAGCCTAGAGAAAAATATAGAATATTACATATGTAAACCGTATTTTTGCATTAATGTGTAACTGCTAAGTACCTACCAATATCAATTTACGAACATTTGTTTTTCCCTTTTTTTTGACGTTAACCCTTTGGTTCCCAGTGGTTACACCAAGAAACCACTTTAAAAATACTATTAGATAATATCCAGTTTCATGATATTTTAACTTAAAATGTTTGAACCCTTTTTTTTGTTGAAACAATTTATTTTGGGCCATAAAGGGTTAATGGTCTTTGTTACTAAAGTAATTAGCCAGGGAAATTCTATTTTTCATGTTGAAAAGTCTATGCCTGAACGGGATTCGAACCCGAGACCTTAACTACACAGGATAAGCGCCTGTGTTGTTACCACTATGCTACGCCGGTCGTACTTATTGGTGTTGATGGTTTGTTTAACGTTTATAAAATTCAATTAAAAGTTAAACCCTTTCATAATTGGCTTTTAACATCTCACATTGCAAATTAACAATTTCTAGTTGAAAGTTTGATGGAAGTGAATAGTAAGCCCAGAAAAAACAAAAATAAAAAGTAAATCATACTTAATTTTCGTTCCGAACATTAGTGTTGGAGCCATTCAAAATTAGGCAGCAGGCCATAGTTTACCGACTTCTGTTCTAGAACATCGAAATTAAGGGTGGTTTACTGGACATCTAAATAGAGGATGAATTTCTATTAAATCCATATCCAAATCTTCTTTACCTAGTTCTTGGAGCAAGTTGATAATTTCTTTGGGACACTCGTGTGATTTTTTATTGTTTTTCACTAAATCCTTCTGCAAATTCACGAAAGGATCCATAGAGCTCACCTCTGGGAAGCACTAAAGATTAAGTAAGGTTTCCTTGGGACATCATAAGTGGATTTTTTTTCCATAGAATCCGCTTCCATATCCCCTAATTCCGTTGAATCCACCTGCGGGAACACGGGTCGGCAACAAAGTATTTGAGAAGAGCAAAAAAGTCGTAAAATTCTTAATCTGTACTTTGAGAAGAGCCACAGTGACAAGAAAATATATATTTCGCTAGATCTAGCCACCAAAAAGAAAGTATTTTGAGAAACAGAGCTACAAAAAAAAAATCCGGTAAATAAAAAAAGAGTCATATTTGAATACCCAAAGAGCTGTGTCAAGAACCTTATGCTGCCTACCTCTGATCTAAGTTGAGGATTATTTTCTTAGGGCACCTAGCTGAAGGATGTTTTTCTACAAAATCCACATCGATGTTCATATTATCTAATCCACTTCCATGAGCATATAGATATAAGTTTCTTTGTTTGGAAAATCATATGTGGAGAATGGTTTTCCAACAAATCTTTCATATACACTACTTGGAACATAACTGAAGATAGTTTGCTTGGGACACCATAAATTGATTTTTCACCATATCCAAGTCCAAATCCACCAAATCTTTCAAATCTTCCGAAGCTCCTTGGACAGAATGAATTGCTTGGAGAAATATGAAAGTTTTTCCATTTAATCCACCAAATCTGGGAATTCCGGCTACATTATATGTTGTATCTGCTTCCTAATCCATCAGATCCTCCAGATTCACCACCCAGATCTCTGTAAAATGTGGATTTGCTTCGTACCATAAATGGAAGCAAAAAAATGGTACCAGATGGAAAGCGCTGCCGCGGTAGGACACCTACTCGATGGATAGATCTTATATCCAATCTCACAGGGACGAGATCTTGACAGCTGTTAGAGATGCCGAAAATCGAGTCACGGGTGGTCCGAAGAGTATTAAACGAAAATGACACATAATAATGTGATTACACGTCGTTCGTGATGTTATATTAAAATGATAAATGGGAGTATCTCCATCAAATTGGCATCAAAATTTGCCAGCAACTCAAGTTGAGATTTGTTTGGGGAATATCTGACAGAAAATCAAAAATCTTTGGTGCGATTACAAGTAATAGAATTCTATTCTATCGTTGCCAATAATTATATTGGTAGTTACCAAGTAACTAATGTTCTTTTGTCAACTATACAACAGAATTATGTGATTCATAATTTCACCATTTATCTACCTCCAAATACAAAACGTATAGAGTCCATTTACCATAACAATGACATGACGTCACAGTTGAAAAACTTCTCTTGTTGCCACTTCGCAAATTGTCAAAAAAGTTAGGTTATATCGAACTAGTTCTAAAAAGAAATTGCAAACCTATATTTCCTATGGAAAGGAATTAATGTAATGTATGATGCACAGCAGTTCTTTCCAACCAATTTGTCGCGAAATTTATGGTTTAAATTATATTAAGTGTGTAATGCAGTACTAAATAAAATAAATTCAAATTTCAGTGTATAAGAATTTTTAGAAATAATTGTTTTTAGAAATGTGTCGTGTTCTTTTCATCCTTTTAATAAAATTTACCTTAAAATTTCGCCTGGTGTCACATTGACACAGTGGGTTCGGGAAGCAAACTCGGAGTGTTCCGAGTTACTCTATTTAATTCCAGACCGCTCGAATAAACGCGTTTAGACCTTTTCTCGAATGCTTCGAGCTTGCTTCCCGAACTCACCTAAAGATATCGGAAAGCAATGATAAAGAGTAAAATTTTTTATTATTCGAATAGAACTTTTTGAATATTAGAATTTCAGATTGATTTTATTTACTTTAGAAATATTGACATCTAATGCAGCAGCAACTCTCTAAAAGTTAATTAACAATTATTTGTTGAAAAATATTCAAGTGTAAACACCATAGATATAAACAAAATTTAATATTTAATCACATCTCTTACACCTTTCAAATCCATTAGAGGTCCACCATTAACTCGCTCTCTTTCAAAATAATTAATAAGAGACAAAACCATCAAGATCTTTCGGCATTTTTATTACAATAATATTTTATTATAGTTGATAGATAATGGGATTCGGACCAGTCAGAAAATAAAAACAAATTTATTAACTTCGCTAACGTTTCGATTTTAATTTCAATCTTCATCAGATCTTAGTTAATAGTCTGATGAAGATTTAAATTAAAATCGAAACGTTAGCGAAGTTAATAAATATGTTATTATTTTCTGACTGGTCCGAATCCCATTACCTTCAACTATAATTACTAACTTACGGACGTAACTCATCTAATCAATAATATTTTATTTAATGAAAAATAAAATTTAATCTCAGTTAAGTAAATATCAAACCTGACTAAAAACGACTGAATAGTACAATCTCAAGCTGGCGACGTGTAAAAACCTTACCAACATTAAATAAATAATTGTACGAACTGAGTTATGGATTGATGTTGGTTAAATCACATCATGACAGTGGTACTTAAATTAACCAAGTGTGACGTCACCTCATAGTTATTGTGAATGGAGTTTACTTTTTCGAAAATAGAGTGTATGGACGACGAAAAGGGTCATATCAACGGATGTAAACGTAAATGAATACAATAGAATCGGACTTGTTTCTGGCACATAATAATCGGCCCACCACAGTAATTCTCCCGCATACAATGTGTTAAAAAGGAAATGAAAAATCCACAATTACAACGAAACTAGAAGATTAGAACTGTGGATTAAAACGATGAAAATGAAAAAAATTAAGTAGTTAAGATTTTAATAAACACGCAATAAAATAAATCGTCAATTATGGCAAAAAGAAATAAAAAGGTCATTTGAAAAGATTGAAATTGGGTTATTAGGGGTTTATTTGCCCCCAATCTCCTTCTCCTTGTTACGCCACTGTTTAACCTCTAAAGTAGCATTATCGTAATGCGAATTCTGGGCTGTCGCACTAACATATCATGAAAAGTGTCACTTATACTTGACTGTTAAATTTTAAAGTGACTATAGATTTTTTAGTGTATGTACTACTGAAAAAAAAAGTATCTATCGAAGTTATTTTTGGTGTAAAATTTATCTCAGAATTTATAAAATTTTGTGTAAAAAAAATGTCACTTTAAAAAAAATGAAAATATAGTAAATATTGTTGGGTCTATGCTGAGACCTATTTTACATATCAATTTTGTAAGTGTTCCTCAAATTTATAAATGTTTTAAAACAAATGTCGATTGAAAGAATTATCGATTAAAGGTTTCAGATGATTATATTCCCAACGAAATTGTCTATATGCGTATAGAAAATATACTTATATAAATGTATTATAAATGTATATACCCGCAATGACCCTAACAGACTGTGTATCTCTAAATATATGAATAAATGACTAGTTGCAAAATTACTGTGTTTCTTTCATCCTGTATACAGTGTCCAGACATATTCAGATCAATTCTGTAAAAAGTTACTGTGTAATAACGTTACTACAAGATAAAATATTATACAAAGTATAATGACTTTCATTCATGATAGTAACTGACCTTGCTCATAGTGACAGATTAAGTTACTATAGTCGGATTGCTGATAGGTGACTGTTACATGTATGTATCAAGTAGTACATTCATATAATAATCTAGTTACCATTTTTCAGCGATTTTAAAAATGTTTTTGTTATTACTCTTATCTGTCAGTGTCTGTTAATAATATTAATTAATAGAATATGCGGCCAATTATTAAATTTACATACTTTAATTTTAAATCTGCTGGAATATTTGAATTCCGAAAAAGAGAATAATGGGCCACTTATTTCTCTATCTTGTGTCCATCAAAGAGTAGCAGCTGCCTTGAAGATTTCGGAATCAACAATTCGTAGAATTATAAAATGTAATAAATTTGAACTTCTCACTAACAAAATCACGAGAAAACGAAGGAAATTAAAATCTGAACCAGTTTATTGATACATTGGCACAAACGTATGGTCATGAAGTACTAAGATTACCTCCTTATCACTGCCAGTTTAACCCCATTGAACTAATTTGGGGTATAACAAAAAATTATTATGATAGACATATTGGTCAAAACGGATATAGTGATAACGAAGTTTTGAAAATGTGGCAAGTAGCTTATAATCAAATTAGTTGTGAAACTTGGGCAAATTCTGTTAAAAAAATCAAAAATTTAATAAATGAATGGTGGGAAAGGGAAAGGATTGTTGATGATATTAATCCAATAATAATAAATACAAGAAATGACAGCGATAGTTCAGATGACGACGATATCATGCATTACAGTGACTAATTTTTTTTAAATAAAAATAAACATTTAAGTACAACTTGTAGCAATATATTATATGAATAAATATATTTTTACTTAATATTTTATTACTTTGTACTTAGGGGAAACATAAAAATTTAATTTAACTAAACAACAAATTATAATCCAAAATTTACATATGAGTATAAGTTTTTCCTTATTTATAATTATTACCTTAAAATTAATAATTTTGTTTGTTTGAGTACTGCTGTGAATTTATTTTCGTGCTCCAATTAGCAAAGATATCTACGAGTAATTCTGTTTCTTTCTAATGCTTTGTTTTTTATTAAAATAATTTGGAAGGTTAGTTGTCAACTTGCGTCACTATATGTTACTATGGGTATGCAAATAATTATAATGATATATACAGAGAAAGCATGTATTATTGTATATCGATACTTATAGCAACGAACAGTCACCTATCAGCAATCCGATGATATTATCATAGTAACTGAGTTACAGAATTGGTCTGATAGTGAATTTACCGTATTTTTCGGACCATAAGACGCACCGGACGATAAGACGCACCCCAAATTTATGAGACAATTTTTAGATATAATATTTATGGTTACAATAACTTGTACCAGCAACGTTCCGTTCCTCTTCATTCTCTGTACTATCACTCGTCTCGTTAATGTCATTGTTCGTATTATTTTCGTCTAAACTATTGTAGTCAATCTCTTCAAAAACCCAGTCATCTTCGATACTATCCAATGCGTTGCTTATACCGAATTTCTTAAAAGACTTTATAATAGTCTTTTCTTTTACAGCTTCCCATGAATTTTTCCCCAGGTACTTTTGAATTTGTCGTCCGTTTCATCCGTTGCTGTAATTTGCGCGATTTGGCTTTATCATTCGTTTGTTCCACTCTTCCCATATAAAATTATTAAATGGTTTATTAATCGACCCAAGGTTTGTCGTTGATTTGTAAGGCCTCCAGAAATTACTAATTCTGTATTCATTTCCATTATACAAGGTGTCTCAAAAGAAATTTTATATTTAGTGGATCGATTAAAAAAAAAGTAAGCCGTATATAGAAAAAATGTTTATTAATTATTAAAATACACTTTTTGGGGATTTATTTCTTAAAAATAATATCGTCTAAATGTAGACCCTCGCGTTCTCGGAACTCATTTAATCGAACAGTAAAATTACTTATGACGCCTCGGCAGGTGGACTGAGGGATGGCTGCCATTTCGTGACGGATATTTTCTTTCAAATGCGCCAGTGAAATCGGTTTATTGGCGTAAACTTTAGATTTAAGATAACCCCATAGGAAAAAGTCCATAGGGGTTAAATCTGGACTGCGTGGAGGCCAATTTATGTCACCTCTCCGGGAGATCAATTTGCCGGAGAAAATTTCACGAACACGTGGCAGAGCATATTGGACGTGTGTAAAGTTGCTCCGTCCTGTTGGAACCATGTTCTTTGGTTATAGCCAGGAAAGTTTTGCAGTTCAGGTACCAAGAAGTTGTCTAACATCTCCACATAACGCTCTGAATTCACTGTAACTGCACGCCCTCTTTCGTCTTCAAAAAAGTAAGGGCCGATAATTCCTCGCGCCGACATCGCAGCCCATACGGTCACTTTAGGCGAATGTAGCGGTTTCTGATGTTTGCGTTTCGGATTCGTTGCACTCCAGTAGCGGCAGTTCTGCTTATTTACGTGGCCATTAAGATGAAAATGAGCTTCATCCGAAAACAAAATGTTGGTAAACGTTGAAAATCGCTCAATCACCTGATTTACGAAATTAAACCTCTGACTGGCATCTTGGGGCTTTAATTCTTGCACCAATTGAATTTTGTAGGGGTGCAGCTTTAGGTCTTTGTGCATAATGCGATGTAATGATGATCTATGCACATTTAAAGCACTTGCGCGATTCCGTATTGAAAGGTTCGGGTCGTCACGAACAGACTGATTAACATTCTCCACGTTTTCTACCGTTCTTGATGACCTAGGTCACTCGGATTTTGTTTTATCCAGCGTTGTACCAGTCTCTTCAAACTTTTTAACCCAATGTCGAATGAGAGGAATGCTTGGTGCATCATTTAAGTGGCGAAAACCTCGAATACTGCAGAATTTTCTACGCGCTACAGTCGCCGAATCACCGTTTTTGTAAAACTCTCACACGCATAACGCGCGGTCTGCTCCCGAGAAACGCTCCATAGCGACTTGATTCCCAAGAGCCAGGCTACCGATTGACATTATCCCCGCGCCCCTCGGATACGTTGCGTTCACGCAGTAAGCTAAATAAATATAAAATTTCTTTTGAGACACCTTGTATTTTCTTGGTTGATTCTGTTTTATGCGCTCCGAATTGATTCCACAATAATATCGCATACTTTTGAAACAACGCACCTGTATCCATAAGACGCACCCCAATTGTGAGTCGATTTTTCTCTGTAAAAAGGTGCGTCTTATGGTCCGAAAAATAAGGTACTTGACTTTTTAATAGGTATACTGGAAACAGGGCCGGCTCGTGGTGTGTGCGAAGTGTGCAGGGCCCGCAGGCTCCTGTAAAAGAAGGCGCTTTTTACTATTTTTTTTTTTTAATTTACGTTCATTTTTGATATCATATCATATAGACCGGGAGCTCATGACATTTTTGGTCTCCGATTTCATACAGGATGCCTTTTGGAGGAGAGAATATTTACCCTGTGACAACAAAAAAGGAATGGTACTAAATCCCTGCACGCTTTCCGGTCATAAGGAAAATTGCATTTCCACTTGCACAAAATTTTTGTGTTTTTCTCTGATTTAATATTGCTTGCCCTTTTGTCAAAAGAAAGTTATAACAAATTTAAAGTCTTTTAATTATAGGCATGCTGTATGAAAACGCGGAAAATCATATTTTTTTATTACAAGATCACATGACCGTTTGAGCCCTTTGGGACCCTCCGAATCGCATGCATATATTTAATAGACTTTAAATTTGTTATAACTTTCTTTTGACAAAAGGGCAAGCAATATTAAATCAGAGAAAAGCACAAAAATTTTGTGTTTAAGTGGAAATGCAATTTTCCCTATGACCGGAAAGCGTGCAGGGGTTTAGTACCATCCCTTTTTTGTTGTCACAGACTAAATATTCTCTCCTCCAAAAGAAATGCAAAAGAAATGCTGTATGAAATCGGAGACCAAAAACTGTCATGAGCTCCCGGTCTAATATTGTATCACGCAATTTAAGATGCCCTTTTTCAAAATTCCTGTTGAGTCTTATATCTAATAGCGCCTTTTATTACATTGCATTATATGTATATTAATTCGGCTTGGTTTACACACGTATAAAACTCGTATCCATAAAATCCCAAAATAATATTTAAAATCAAATTTTTTGACGATCTTTTTAAAAAGAGAATTATATCAATGGAAGAACGTTTTGAATCATTTAAATCTGTTTTAAATCCGTTTGCATTCTTATATAATCTGTCAGAATATGATGAAATAGAAAATAATGAATTACAACAAAATTGTAGGCTACTTGAAAAAATGCTGTCGGAAAAAGAAAATAAAGATATTGATCTTGCAATACAGTTGAGATTGTTGTCTCATAGAACAACAGACAATCCTGAGGCAATTTTATAATGGATTTATTTACACAGTTTAGAAGAGTTATTTCCGAATGCTATCATTAGTCTAGTGTCTACGTCGAAAGATACTGCACTTGATGATAATGGAATTCCATTTGGCACACGTGTTCCTTATAAAAATTAAATCATTTGACCCGCAGCACCTATTTTTGAATCGAGACAGATTCAAGATGGCGGCGAAACTAGCGCGCCAATTATGATAACGATAACTAATTTTTATGATAGAGCGAAATAACTAAACATATATTTGTACAATGGACCTTTAGCTACAATTTGCCGCATCATACGCAAATTTTCGTCACTTAGTTAGCAAGATACTGTCCATAATTCATTCTCAGACGCAAAAAAGTGATTTCCGAAATGGTTAACGAATTTCGTATGATATGGCTCGTTTTCTATTAATTTAATGTCGTAGATTACGAATCTGTTATCAAAATTTCAAAAATTTTGATAATTTTTTTTTCCCAAATTTGAGACATGATAATATACTCCATCACTGCAAATCTGCGTATATTAATATTTTGTTTCAATTCTTCCTAAATCTGTAGGGCATGTTCTTGGCTACAAGAATATGTGCGGAATTTTTCTCCGACGGGCGCCGAAATTAAGATAGCGGCCGAAATATGTAAAGTCTCAACTTCGTATTATTTTGACACTATTTATATCGTTTTCGACCAAATCAGACCTGTAGATTACAAAAATTAAATAAAAAATGGCATATGACTTGTTATTATTCGGGTTTTGCCCGAAATGAAATAATAGATAGCACTGGAAGTCAGTATTATTAGCAAACATAGAGGAACTATCAACACATTAAAATGTTGTCCTAATAACTGGTAAAAAAATCAGAGAATATTTTAACCATTTTCGAAATAATAGTTTTCGGCCACCATTAGAATCGTATTAAATGTGTAGCAATCTATATTATTTTGCGAGAACTGCTATATACTACTCTTATGGATAGAGAGACACTGTCGTGTAATGAATCTCACTGCTATGTAAAGGATACATCAGAGAAAAATTCCGCACATATTCTTGTAGTCAAGGATATGCCCAACAGATTTAGGAAAAATTGAAACAAAATGTTAATATACGCAGATTTGCAGTGATAGAGTATATCATCATGTCTCAAATCTGCCTCGATTTAAAAATAGGTGCTGCGCGTCAAAATGATTTAATTTTTATAAGGACACGTATGCCAAATGGCATTCCCTTATCATTAAGTGCAGTATCAACGTAAAATATGGTGCGTAGGCACTAGACTACACAACTTTACAAATTTTATTAACCCTACCTGTTTCAGTGGCAAAAGGTGAGCGCACGTTTTCAAAACTCAGATTTATAAAAAACTATTTACGTTCTAGTTTAAACCAGGAAAATTTAAATGGATAGAACATAAAATAGTCGAAAGTATTAATACTGAGGAAATAAGAAAAGAATGGCCAGACGGGTCCCATTGAGTTAGAATGCCAAAGGCTTAATTAAAGTTTAATGTAGTTAATTTTGTTGTTTTGTTGTTTAAAAGAAATATAATCAACTGTGTGTGTTTTTTTTTTTTTTTTTTTGTTAGGCGCCAAATTTTTCCTGCACACACAAGAAAAATTTGACGAGTCGGCCCTGGCTTGAAACATTGGCCGCATTCAGCAGACTCATCGGTGTGGTACCGGTTAGTATTTTTTTCCCTGTATGCATACGTTGATCTACCGGTGAGTTACCGTACTTACACACCGGTTGCCATTTGTTAACCGGATTTCATTTACAGTTAGTTGCTCACCGGTGGATATATTGACAATTGTATATCTGAAATTGGTGTTACGTCTAATTACTTAGTTACTGAGAAGACTCATTTAAAGTACAAGTTAATTTTAAAATAACTGTAAAGGCTTACATTTAAATCTATTTAATAATTACTTAAACAAATATTCAGATATTAAATCAGATAGTATTTCCAAAATGAAATGGCCACTCTCACTTGCTGATTCCAATAATGACTGATAGTATAACCATTATACCTGCTGAGTTTATGGTTCTGTTAAAATTGTTGCCAGGACCGTAATAATTATTTAAAATAAACATTTTTTCTTATGTGCTGTTTAGAATGAACTATATATACTCACATGACATTCCTTCACATTTTTATCAGGCTTAGAAATTTATTTTATTAACCAATTGGCTAACCAGATTTTATTAACAGAATTGGTTATCTCAGTGTAATATTAATTTATTTTCCACTTATATTAATTTTCCAGTGAGCTTGTCCTATAATATTAACTTCCCAGTTTTCGTTGAGCTGTAATTGATATTTATAATATTGTACATTTGGGTAATAATAAAAATATTTTGCAATATACAATCGTTTTATTTTTTTCATACAAAAGCAAACACTATAAAATATAATTCTAAATTAATACTGTGGTGAATAAGTTTACAAATAAATAAATAATTTAGTCATTAATATGACCTTTTCGTTAATATCGATGGTAGTTAATTTTAGGACGTAATTACCGCCCTCAAATTCGCTAGAAGGCGATTATTCCTTTTATTAAATTTACATTTAATTGACTTAGTATGAATATCCACCGTTGCTCGCGTATTGTTGTCCACCACCTGCAGATCCGCCGAATGATGGTGCTCCATAAGATGAGGATGGCTTGCTTGGGGCACCATAAGAAGATGATGGTTTTCCACCACCAAAACCACCCCCAAAACTGCCTCCAGAACCACCACCAAATCCACCAGATGATGGAGCACCATAAGAAGAAGATGGCTTGGATGGTGCACCATAACTAGAAGATGGTTTTCCACCAAATCCACCACCAAAACTAGATCCACCACCAAAACTAGATCCACCAAAACTGGATCCTCCAAATCCAGATGATGGAGCACCGTATGAGGATGAAGGTTTGCTTGGGGCACCATAACTAGATGATGGTTTTCCTCCAAATCCTCCAGATCCGCCTCCAAATCCTCCAGATCCGCCTCCAAATCCACCAGATGGAGCTCCGTAAGAAGTAGATGGTTTGAAGCTAGGAGCTCCGTATGAGCTTGATGGTCTGGATGGTGCACCATAAGAAGAGGATGGTTTTCCGCCAAATCCACCTGATCCGCCAAATCCACCTGATCCTCCAAATCCACCTGATCCTCCAAATCCACCACCAGGAGCACCATAAGTTGAAGATGGTTTGCTTGGTGCACCATAAGAAGATGATGGTTTTCCACCACCGAATCCACCTGATCCACCTCCAAATCCACCAGATCCTCCAAATCCACCAGGAGCACCATAAGTAGAGGAAGGTTTGCTTGGAGCGCCATATGTACTAGAAACACCACCTCCAAAACCTGAACTGCCTCCAAATCCAGAACTGCTGAATCCACCAGATGGTGCACCATATGATGATGATGGTTTGCTTGGTGCTCCGTAAGAAGATGAAGGTGCACCACCTCCGAATCCACCTCCAAATCCACCTGAACCGCCGAATCCACCACCTGGAGCACCATAGGTTGAGGATGGTTTGCTTGGGGCACCATAACTGCTAGATGGGGCACCACCTCCAAATCCTCCACCGAATCCGCTAGATCCACCGCCGAAACCACCACCTGGTGCTCCGTAGGAAGATGATGGTGTGCCATAGCTGGTTGATGGGGGTGCGCCGTAGGATGAGCTTGGACCGGAACTACTGAATCCACCTCCAAAACTACCGCCTCCACCACCACCAGACGGAGGTAAGTATGAGTTGGATGGACCTCCAACTAATGGAGCTGTAACGAAATAGAAAAGAAAAAAAATAAGAAAAGATCGTTACCAGATTTTAAAAATGTACTTTCATATACATTGTTTTTCTTTAATTTTCTTCGAAATATAGGAATAAGAATTGTATTGTAATTGTACAAGACCGGAAAGTAGCATTTTACTAGACGAGGAGACAATATGGAAAGTCTACGAGTTAAGGAGTACAAGGATTTAAAAAATGTAGTTCAAAAAAATTGTTTAATTTCTATTTTCTTCTAAATATTGGAATAAGAATTGAATATTATGTACCAAGTCCGGAAAGTGGAATTTTACTAGACGAGGAGACAATTTGGAAAGTCTACGAGTTAAGGCAATGTGTCTCAATCGTTTTACTCTCGTGGCACATTTTCTAAAGAAGAAAAATTTCGTGGCACTCCTACGTAGTCATAGAAGAAGATATTTTGAATGCAGACGCCCCTGTATCCAGGATATGTCAATTTCAATTCGTCATAAAAAGATCCTTCGTGTACTTTATTCTTATTAATGGTACGTATATTCGGACAATGATGTTAAAATAATCGACGTTTTTTTTTTAAGAATTCACGACACATTTTATAATTTTGCGGCACATCCTTTGGGAAACACTGAGTTAAGGAGTGAAGGTGAGTACAAAGATTTAAAAAATTTACTATCAAAAAAATTATTTAATTACGATTTTCTTCGAAATATTGGAATAAGAATTGAATATTAATTCCGGAAAGTGGAATTTTACTAGACGAGGAGACAATTTTGAAAATCTACCAGTCGAGGAATCAAGGTAAGTTCCAAGATTTAATTAATATATTATCAAAAAATAGATAAACTTAAACCTTTTTCTTAATATTAGAATAAAAATTGTACTGTCGGACTACCTTAATCTGGCCGGTGGGACACTGTACTGCGTATAGTGCGGCAATAGTATGAGTGAGATATAAGTTGTACCACCCGAGTACAGTCGAATAAACGCATTTATATATTGAATACGCACGAGCGCTTTACAATTTGCTCCAAAAAATTATTTTTGTGTGACTGTATCGCACGAATTCTACACGAATACTAACGATGCTTCTAACCAGCCAGCTTACGTTAGCCAGACAGTATATTACGTATCAAGTTCGGAAAGTGACATTTTATTGGACGAGATCATTTTGGAGTCTGTGAGTCCAATTAAATGTCGCTTTTCCGATTTGTTGCGTACACTATTTTTTTCAGCAACCGACAATATACTGAAAAATACACAGTAAAGGATTTGGTATTAATTTGTTACAAATAATAATGAAAATTAAATTAGTCGAATTGTTAATAATAATAGGGCAATTTGGAATAGTACTGTTATTTATTCAAGGAGAAGTCTATTCACGATGTAAACATTCGAACTAGGTCACTTTTGTCCTGATAGGACTAAAAGACATTTAAATCACCTTTATCTATAACCTGTAATGTATTTTCACCCAATCATAGCAATAGTGACGTAGCTGTAATGTTTACAACGACTGCATGTTTTCAGCGAATGAAATTTGTATTTTCGTTATTTTTTTCTAGATTTTTTTTTCTGTAATGATATTTATTTGTAATTTCTATTTTTATTATTTATTTTAAAAACCGCAGAACAGGATTAAATGTCCTAATTACACTGTGGCTCACAAACAGCCATGCCCAGACCAGGATTCGAACCCGAACTTTTGGCTCGTGAAGCAGTAGTGCTACCTCTACGCTACCAAGGCCGATGTTGAGAATTCTTTATTCAGTCTCTAGCTACATTTGTTTATTTCCAATCGCCATGATAGTTATCATGATTTTAATTTTATTATTCTCTCTTTAAAATAAGAACAATTAATTACAAAATAACAAATATATTAAGTATACTTCAAAAACTTGTATAGTTAATTGGCTCGTTACTCCAGTAACTCATCTGTTTTTATATTTTACAATACTAGACCATAAGTAGTAATTTTCGGGACAAGTAAAGTAAAACGTCACTTTCTGACTAAAAAATGTCCAAACAACGCCTATTTTCTGGTTGATTACTAAAGAAATATTTCCTGATAAAATTGTCGATTTTCTTTGAAAATTGTAACAGGAGACTAACTCAATTTATTAAGAACTCACCGACCACGACATTCTGTACCAATTTAATACTAACTATTTCAAGTAACGAGTTAATTAACAAAGGAAAGTTTTAATGAGTTTTTGTTGAATAAAATCAATATAAAGTATAAATACCATCTCTCTTAACAATGGATGCATCAGCATTACTACTCCTGAGCTGGCTAAGGCACAAAACGGCGACGAGACACTGAAAAATAAAAGAAAAATATATTAAAAAAAGGAATAAATGGCAAACACTGGACTATATATTTTGGCCAGTACATTTTACCACCACTCGCATATGCTGGAGAAACTTGGTTGTTTATCAAATACACAAAACTAAGAGCTACTCAAAGAATTGTTGGTTTATAGTGTATATAAGCACAGCCAAATATAAAGGCTATATGGAGTTCAACCCAGTGCCCCACAGGAACTAAGGCTTTATATGCAAAAAGCTATTTTTAAAAATACATAATAATACAACAGCTTTATGAAATAGGTAGTCAAAACCTATTAGATTTCTAATAGAGATTGATACTGTATTCCGTACTAGTAATAATATAGGAGTATCATTAATTTGTTATGTCAAATAATACTAAACGACTGTTACAACTGGCGCCCCACGTTGTTCGCCAATTTGTTATACTTTAATAACGTCATGAAATAGATAGTGAAAATTATTAGATTTCTGATTCAGACATGACGTTAGCAAGTAAAAAATCTAAATATGATATTGTTTTTCGTACTCGCAATGATACATTTTAAATTTGTTATGTCAAATAATATTTTATAAATTTAAATAAATAGTGTTACTTAGATTAAGTGTTACAATAACTAATAAATTTGTTTACAATAAAAAATTCACTCATAGAATAGTAAATTCTGTAACAAGGTTGGAATGAGAAAATTCGATGCGAGTGGAAATTAAGAGCGCGAGCCGCAGGCGAACGTGAGGAACCACGAGCATCGAATTTTCTCTTCCAACTAAGTTACAGACCCAATTTTCTCCACGACAACCAGAAAAAAAAATTATTTTAACATTTTATCTTAAATAATTTATATTACATAACAAATTAATCAATTAATTAAACTTATTTTTATTTATTATTTGTTTAATTTTAATTTAATTTGCCGGACATCGTCCACTATTTTAGTACCTTTTAGGAAGTTATGTTGCATTTATTTAATGTAAACATTGCATATATTTTAATGTAACCCTACAAAAACAAATGACAACAAGTATGGAATAGTCTATAACAAGTGATGGAATGAAATACATGCAAAATGCATAAGAAGATAAGTGCTTTAGAATGACATTCCAACTCTTGTGTTAGAATATTAACTTTCTGTAGTCAAAATTGGTTTTAGAATTGGTAAATTCTATAGTGGTCGTGTAGAAAGTATATTTATATAATCATCATATCTGCTCAAGAGCTCAATTTTAATAATCAAGATCTTTGGGAAACACTAAGATTTTTATCCTTAATAAGATCACAGAAGAGCACTGATCTTGTCTTAAAGTACTGGGTATAAGATATTACCAAATTTTAATTCAACAACATCAGTATCTAAATTAAAATGGGTTCAGACTGGCCATGAAGATTTGCCAGAAACTGGTTTTTCTTAGCGTAAGGCCGAAAATTTTGGAGATAATGGGGAGGCCTATGGGTACGAACACTTAGAAATATTGTTGCCCGCGCTTTTTGATGCTAACTAATGGATACGTAAAAAATATGTTACCGACGCTTATAAACAATAGACGCATCGTCTATTGTCTGCGCTTGTTAGTAAACAAGTATACATATATTTTCCGGAGGCGGTTTATTGAAATATTTTCAATAAACCGATCACCTAATGGGCTGGTTTATTATGAATATTCCAGTAGCTGCTTAGGGATGTAATATATCTACTAAAACTTGCCACTTCTGCAAACTAAATATTGTAAAACAAATCCATAACAAAATAATAAAATTTATTCTACCGATAAATAATTGTAAATGTCCGTAATTCGCTACATCATATAAATTTTATCAGTTACTATGAAATATAAATGATTCATTACAAATAAGTGACTGTCAGCGTCTTGTAAGCCTGTAAATAATATTTAAAAACTTTAGGTTTAGTTATCCGCGCATATTGAAGCATCGACAAGTATTCTACGCACCCGGGCACGTTTGAAAGTAAGTCGATATTTATTCTCGCTAATCAGCGCATGTAAGCATGCACTAATAGACGCCAGCAACAACTTTTTACTTGTTCGTATCCTATTTTCATCATTAGGCTAATTCGGTGGGTAGATAATTATAAAGGATCAGATTTACAGCTTTAACGGTGATTACAATCGGATGGTCAGTAGTAAAAAATGAGATGTTTCGCCATTGCTTTTACTTTGTTATTTTGATAAAAGAACCCTATGCCCAAAAATTAAACCTAAAGTTGCACCAACAACTTCAAATTTAGTACACTGTAGGATACATGTTGTGGATAAATTTAATAGACTAATATTAAATAATAGTATCCACAACTATGCATAATAATTTAATGCGTAATGGATGTTGTGACATCTATGTGTTTTCGAATTAACTACAAAGGCGTGAATATTTTTCTATGGCTTTACGACCCCATCATCAGCGAGATCATAGTTTCTTACTCTATTTAGTAACAAAATTTTAGTCGCAACTAGAGCATTTCTTTTTCATTTCACGATTTCCAAAATGAATTGAAATTTGTGCGACTGTATTTTGTAAGGTTATGTAAAGTGAGACAGCTAGTCTCATTAAAACATTATATTAAGTATGAAGTTTGCAAAGTTTTGTCTACAGTGCGCTAACTATAATCACAATGCAAAATGCACTAAATTTATAGCTGTTAACGTTCGCTTAAGTTACCAAATAACACACTAGTTAGTGACAATCTACAGTGTGTAATAGATCAGTGTTTTTCAACAGGTGGTCTGCAGAAAAATTTTAGTGATCCTCGAAAGTTTTTGAATGTGTGTTTTGCAGTTTTTTTAATGCATATTTTTTATGTAAATAATTTATATTTTGTTTATTTTCTGTAAAATTTCTGTGATTTTCTACAAATAAAATAAATTCAGTAGTACATTAAATATATTTGTGTTCTTGAAAAAAATGAACCAACTATTATTGTTAGTTGTCCGCGTTAGAAATATATATATTTTACTGATCCGCGGTGCGTTTTTTGTAGAGAAACACTGTACTAGATCACAGTACAATAATTTATAACTCTGAATGCGAATTAAGACATACGGCGTGATTTCAAAAACGTAATTCACGTTGAAATTCAAACACTCCATCTGCTTTAACATATGTAAAATATCAAAGAATATAGTTCTATTGATCGGTGTTATAAATATTTTGTTTTCATAAGTAATTTATTCCTGTCAAAGGCATTATTTGAAATTATAATTTCGATTTTTATGATAAAGAATGATATGAATGATCAATTTGTAAATATTATACTATAGTTAAATTAATTGCTGCCTTTATAACCTGTTATTTAATAATTAATTATTATTAATAAATAACACATGCATGAACTGGAAAATCAATATTAAATAATAATTTGAATATTTAAGTATTTTTTAATGGGAATATAAAATTTTGATAATTTTCGCTCTGAATTATAATTTTAAACCATTCACGATGTTTTTTGAATCTGAGTAGGGCATGTTAGGATAGAGCCATTCGTCCCGCATTTTAACATTTTGTCCCGCATTAAGATGCGTCCCGCAAAAGTCCCGCATTTTAACATTTTGTCCCGCATTGTCCCGCATTTGGATTTGGGAAGTGAGGACCTTTTTTTTCTCTTCACTTGGATTTTGGGAGATGAGGACCTTTTTTTGCTCTTCACTTAGATTTGGGAGGTGAGGACCTTTTTTTTTTGCTCCGTCCCGCATTGCCTTCTTAAGAAAATGGTCACCCTATGTTAGGGTGGAAATTTTGTTGGTATCCTGGAACGGAAGAACGGAGTGTGGGCAAGAAAGAAGCTATTTGACCTTGCTTTTGATTAGTTAAAACCATGGGCAAGTTTACACCGTAGAAAAATATTTTTTGGTTATTTTCTGTTATTTCAAACCCAAATTTGTATTCATAGGCGTAGAAACTGTTGCAGTGAAATTATAGCTACCTGTTACCTATAATTTCTAATAATTAGAACGGAATTGCATCTTTAAATAATACTAGAATATAAAATCCAATGAATAAAATAAATTTTAAATTAATTTTGAATATATATATTAAGAGTAACATTTTAAAATGAAGTAATCTGAAATCAAATTGATACAGGCTTATGTACCATAAGTTGGATTGTTTTGCGCATGTGCAATGAAGTTGATTTGTGTTTTTATATTGTGTCGTTCTGTGCGCCATTTTAACAATTTTTTTTGCCACAATATTTAAATTAGCAATAAAAATTAAGAATAATAGCAATATTATGCATTTAAATTATTACTTTATTTAATCATTTTAAAACGTCAAATTTTATTTATTGCATTTTTCTTTTTTTTTTTTTGTTATCGAGTTAAACGCTTTGCTTCTTTTAAAAAAAATAGAGTATACACACGTGAAAATCAAATAAAATAAAATTCATAATAAATAAAATAATTTCACTAAAACAGCATTCACGTGACGTTCCATGAGTTGACCTTAATAACCAACTTAACAAAAAAATATCATGACCTATTTAGATGAGAAAACATAGTGAATGGATTACAGATTGATATACAATTTGGGCTTGTATATCAATCGCTCAAATACTCATAATGTGATGAAATTAATATTTAATTTCCGGACATTTTAATTAAATAATTTTATTACTCTTCTCTCGTGGAAAACGCTACCAACTACTCCAGTCTACAATTCATTGATGATTTAGGGAAGTGGTTCTTAATTGGTGTTCCGCGGAACACAAGTGTTCCGTGAATTTCTTAGAAATATTCCCTGAAATTATAACTGAGTTGGCTTATATGTTATTAATTTTAGTGTTCCGCAAAACAAAAAAATTTCGAAAAGATGAAGAAACACTGATTTAGTGTATGTAGAAGGTGTCATGGACAGAGCAAGTAGTTGTCCTGCAGAAAATTACTTTTTACAAACACCAAGATCTCCATACTAATATAAAGCACTGAATCATGGCCCTTAACTGGGCGAGACATTTCAGTTATAGAAATAAAAATACTATGATTATTCGAGATATCAGAGCACTTTACGCAGATTGCAGATGATAGTGTATAGGTTATTTAATCGATAAAAATTACTAGTTTTCAAAATCTAGTTCGGCTTAAACCAAACAAACAGAGTATACGTGAAAATGATAAAACAATGCTTCTCAACCCATTATATACAACGGACGGACAAAATATCTAATTTTTTATTAGGTGTAATTTTCATTTATTGTAATATATTTATATTAAAAAATAAATATTATTTAGTTATTAGTTCATACAAAAATTTATAATTGTCTATACAAATTTTAAAGCCGTAAATTGTCTTCAACATATTTTCAATTTTGCTTTTTAATGCCTTTTAATAAATTTACATTATATAATCAAGCAACATCCTCATTTAGGATATTTGATATGTGAATGTAGTGGTTGGCCGGACTAGTTTGACAGTTTTATATTTTTCAAGGTAGCTATTAATTTTCGTTTTATAAATTTCCAGATCATTGTACCAATTTTACCAATTTTATGAAATTAAATGTTTAGCATCATAATGGAACTCATTATAACACTCAATTCAGTTTCATAATTATTATCTTACGCAGGATAGAAAAAAAAGGATTATTACTACATATACAGGGTTGTAGTTCCATTATAATAGTCTATATTTAGAAAAACAATTGACTATCCAATACGAGACATATTCGATGTATATAATATCTATGAAATATTTAAATGGAACATCCTATAAATTTTTACTTAATTTGAAAGGCTCATAAATTAGATGTCCAAGCACATGCCACATAAATGTCATTTAGAAGTAAATAAAGTTTCAATTATAATAAATAATTAAATGCATTAAGTAGGCTACAAATTTAAAAAAACTGATAATAAAATAATGAAATAGTGGTAATTTTAATGTTATTCTGATGTTTAAATAAACATAAAAAACATTTAACAATTAAATAATTTAATTACGTAAGTATAAATTTGTTTAATAATTTGTTTAATTGATTTTTTATCTATTTTTTTAAACCTTTATTTCGTGTTTATTTATTTATTATTTGAGCCTTTATTTTACATCAAAATGGAATTTGCGTAGCCTAGTCGTATAACTATTTGTTGTGCTTTTCAATCTGAGCAAAAATATAAAAATTTTGACAATGCAATTTTGGCATTGCAACTTTGACAATGGCGAGAGCCAAAACTGCAGTCAGTAAAAAGAAAAGTTATGTGAAACAAAAAACAATATTTTCTTTCAACCTCTTATGTATTAATGAGTTTCAAAAAGTTAAACTGTCCACTAATATATTTATAATTATATTTAAAATATATTTAAATAATGAATCAAAATATGACTCAAATCGCGTAATTTATAATCATAATAAAACCGTTTTTTTTAAATAATATTGATGGATGTATCTGTTACCTCTTGATGGAACATTTTGAATAATAAAAAAAAAACACACAAAACACACCTGGTTAAAATTCCACAAAGTTAGTTAAATTTTTTTTTGCGCTCTTTAACAAAGTCTATTTGCGGAAAAATTCCACAAAGTTCCGTTTTCACAACAAAAATATCCTTGGTAATAAATTAGTGAATAATAAATTAAGTCAAAAAACTAATACCTCCCATTCAGATATTTTTGTTTTAAATTTTATGGCCTTTGCTGCTGTGGCAATTAGCCAGGACAATTTTTTATCTGAGAAAATTTCCATTCCTGAACGGGATTCGAACCCGAGACCTTCGCAACGTAGAGCACATGTGTTACCACTACGCTACGCCGGTCGGCCATTCAGATATTAGTTTATTGGTTATTATAAGTTTTTGATGTTAAGTCAATAATAAGGGAGTAATTTATATTTTTAATTTTTAACCCCAAAAATTAAAAATTTAAATTATTCCCTTATTATTGCCTTAACAGCAAAAATTTATATAACAAATATTGTTGAGAATAAAAAGACAAACCTTTTATCTTAAATATTTGGAGAGTTATGGCGGAAAAACCCCAAAAATTAATATCTTTTATCAGCACCTCAGAGGTAACTTGTATTAAGTCACAAATGATAAACAGCTCAGAAAAGACGATTTAAGATTGTTTACTTCCTTGCGTTGATCGACTTAATACAGTTTTAAAGCAACGTATATTGAAACTGGCTAGAGCTATAGTTCCAGATTATTTTCCAATCGACGGACTATAAAGTATTAAGTCACTTGGTACTAAAATGTCATTTCTGATAAAAATATGACTTGATACAGTTTACCTCTAAGGTGCTAAGGTTTGTTACTAAGGTGTGTTAAGGTTTTTCGCCTTCTTTTGGACTGTACTATCACCCATTAAAAAAAAAATAAGACCGTAAACACCCTGTATAATAAGTATTTAATAAAT
Source organism: Liopterus haemorrhoidalis (assembly GCA_963971575.1). NCBI lineage: Eukaryota > Metazoa > Arthropoda > Insecta > Coleoptera > Dytiscidae > Liopterus > Liopterus haemorrhoidalis. Next base: position 8,592,455 of record OZ020615.1, read on the forward strand.
TAATTTTGTGGAACATTAACCAAGTTTTTTCTGTTTGATTTATTTTTATTTTTGATGTATATTTTCTTTTTATAAAAATTACTTATCCGTAAGGAATAATATATTTCCAAAAATATAATAAATTTTATAACAAATTATATTATTAATCAAAATAGAACCAAAATTCACAAATATTGTCAAAAATAATAATTTTGTAAACACATTTTAAAATCACTTATCCCTTAATATATGTGCACCTTACCGTAAGACGCATTTTTAAACTTCCAAAATCTAAGAACAACTTAGCCTATTCACACACTAGAAAACTACTTATTTGTTCTCAGAGAAGTGATGTGTATTCCGATGCAATCCATGGTTTATATAGTGGATCCGGCAAGTGCCCGAGGTGAAAGTGATGGCTGGTGTGGGAGAGACGAGATTTACACAAAACCATAGAAGATGGGGCTTTTTCAACGTGATATACAAATTATTATATGTTATCCTATTAGACGTGAAGTATATTTATCAAGGACGACATTTTTTTGACAGGATTGAGGTTTATGATTCTTCCACTGTAATTAAATGGAATTTGAATTGTTTAACTGTTTTAAAAGTTGTTAATAAACCGCATGAAGAATTATGTGTGTATCCTGTATTTATTCCAGTTTTAAGGGTTTTGTAGGTATCACCAAAAAATCCTTATAACATCCAAGAATGGGTGTCAATTACACAATACAGTCAACTACAAATTTAACTACGGTAATTAAGTTAATTATAACATCGTTATTTGACTAAAGATGACCACTAGTTGGCAATATTGAAATGTGTCATTACTATAAACGTTAAATTTGATATTTGTTATTGTGAAATCAGTGGCATCTTATAAGTTGACCCAGTAGTTTGTTGACAGTGAGCGTTTAAAAAAGTCTTGTGTTTTTTTGGATCTTGGGAGGAGGGGGATCTCAAACCCGAGTTCCCGCCTGGGTGTGCACCTGTTTCATCCTAATATATATAATACAGGTGTCTCAAAAGAAATTTTATATTTAGTGGATCTATTAAAAAAAAAGTAAGCCGTATATAGAAAAAATGTTTATTAATTATTAAAATACACTTTTTGGGGATTTATTTCTTAAAAATAATATCGTCTAAATGTAGACCCTCGCGTTCTCGGCACTCATTTAATCGAACAGTAAAATTACTTATGACGTCTCGGCAGGTGGACTCAGAGATGGCTGCCATTTCGTGACGGATATTTTCTTTCAAATGCGCCAGTGAAGTCGGTTTATTGGCGTAAACTTTAGATTTAAGATAACCCTATAGGAAAAAGTCCATAGGGGTTAAATCTGAACTGCGTGGAGGCCAATTTATGTCACCTCTCCGGGAGATCAATTTGCCTGAGAATTAAGCCTCTGACTGGCATCTTGGGGCTTTAATTCTTGCACCAATTGAATTTTGTAGGGGTGCAGCTTTAGGTCTGTGTGCATAATGCGATGTAATGATGATCTATGCACATTTAAAGCACTTGCGCGCTTCCGAATTGAAAGGTTCGGGTCGTCAAGAACAGAGTGATTAACATTCTCCACGTTTTCTACCGTTCTTGATGACCTAGGTCGCCCGGATTTTGATTTATCCAGCGTTGTACCAGTCTCTTCAAACTTTTTAACCCAATGTCGAATGAGAGGAATGCTTGGCGCATCATTTAAGTGGCGAAAACCTCGAATACTGCAGAATTTTCTACGCGCTACAGTCGCCGAATCACCGTTTTTGTAAAACTCTCGCACGCATAACGCGCGGTCTGCTCCCGAGAAACGCTCCATAGCGACTGAATTCCCAAGAGCCAGGCTACCGATTGACATAACCCCCGCGCCCCTCGGATACGTTGCGTTCACGCAGTAAGCTAAATAAATATAAAATTTCTTTTGAGACACCTTGTATATAGCAAGGTACGAGAATTTTAAAAATTCAAACCCTAGATATTTATCTCTTACAATTTTCTTGAAAGAAAATTTTGAAATTTTGAAAAAAGATTGATAAACATCTTGAGCAAATTATATTTAAAAGAGGTAGAAAAAAATAATTTTGGAAAAACTGTGTATGATTAATACGAGAGTTAACTTTTATGTTTTTACAAATGACCACTAATTGGCAATATTGAAATGTGATTACTATATTTGTAAAATTGGACATTTGTTATTGTTAATCAGTGGCAGCTTATAAATTGACCGAGTAGTTTGTTGACAGGGAACGTTTAAGAAAAACAAATTTGTGAAAAAAAAATATTACTCGATAGATAATAAACATTTTACGAATGGATTTCCGATCTTACACTTGAAAAACTGGTGTGTATATGAACTCTAGCTGAAGCCTATAGTTCTGAGTGATTGTTTAAAATAGAATTAAACACTCCACTCTTCTTCATTGCAAGCACCGAGAAAACTCCTTGGTCTATTTTGGTTAAATAGGTCCACACTTTGCTTCTTGGTGGGGAAATTTTTAATTAAAATACTAAAATAGCCAATAACATTTTATAACATCAAACGTAGATAAAAAAAGGCGCCAAACGCCAGCAAATTCTAAACCGTTCAACCCATGTTTCTTGGCGTACTATGTCCTGCGCCGTTGCGATTGCGTACCTCACGAAATATTTATATTGTATAAATACAAATTTTACGATTTGTTAAAAAAAAAAAATTATGTGAAATGTGAATATTCACACATTTCAGGGTTTCGCAGGTATATAATAAGTGAAGGCGGTATGCTGAGTGTGTAGGACAAATTTTACTTTGTAGTAATCACGGCAAAATGAACGATATTTTTAAAATAATTTATCGTCTGTTAATCATATAATAAGATAATTATTAAATTTACGCTCTTAAAAATTAAATACAACATTTGTCAAAATATAACTAGAATTTTGACAAAATAATTTCAACATAATAAAAATGCAAAAAAAAACAGAAAAAATAAAATTCACTCCGTACTCGAACTCGGAACCCTTCGTTTTCCAGCTAATATTAGCTTACGATACCAGTGCTCTAACCCATTACGCTATCGTATGCTTTGCGTGTGAGTGTCTTACATTGGTATAACTTTTATACTTTGTGAACCAAAAACAACAAAAAATGCTGTATTTTGCGAAAACATAATCTGATCAAAAATTCCTGTTGTACTATTTCCCTTCACACCAATATACATTACTTAGAATTTTTTTACATTTTTATTTTAAACCATCTGGGCTACAGGGTGTGGGACAAATTTTTTTTTGCACAATTTTGCCAAAAATCGCATCAAAATAATTTATTTTGCAAAAATAAAAATTTGATCGTTACTCAGAATTTAAAAAAAATATTTTTGTTTTCGATGTGCACATATTTGTTTATATTTTTAGGGGGGTATGTTTTTTAGATGTTTTAGTATTTTTCCTATGTGCGGGTCAAAGAGTTATATATTTAAATGCCATGCCAAAGCATGCCAAATTTCAACTCTCTAGGTTTAGCAGTTTGGCCACAATTTTTACTGAACAGACAGACAGACAGACAGACAGACGACAAAATGACGGTATAAGGGTTTTTTGGTCATACCTACAAAACCCTAAAAAAGGCGCCAAACGCAAGCAAATTCTAAACCGTTCAACCCATGTTTCTTGGCGTACTATGTTCTGCGCCGTTGCGATTGCGTACCTCACGAAATATTTATATGTGTATAAATACAAATTTTACGATATTGTTAAAAAAAAACGATACGATACTGAGTCAGATGTACTGATATTAATAAAGTATCGGAAGATTAGTATCGATACTAAAATCGCGATATTGAATGAAATATATCGAGTGGAGATTTTGGGATGGAAGGAATGGAAAATGATGGAAAGGGTACAAGAGGGCTATATGAGATGGACATCACCAGGATATATTGTGAGAGAGGAAATGAAGAGGGAAAAGCTAAATGTAGGGTTCGGAGCGAGGACAGTTAAATATGAAGAAAAAGTCAGAAGGGAAGAGAATAGGAAAATACTAAGGGAATGCTGGGAAGATAAAATGAAGGAAGAACAAAAAGACAAATTGTTGGCATGGAGAGAGACAAGAAAACAGTACTTTTTGAGGTGTGGAATGGACATAAGAGAAGCAGAGAGAAGGAGGAAAGGAGTAACGGATATAGTAGAAGAATTGAGAAGAAGGGATAAGGAGGTACAAGACCAGGAAAGAACAAACAGAATATACAAATCGCGGAGTGTGAAAAGTTATAAAGAGATAAGAAGCAATTCCGAGATACTTGAAGGGGAAAAAGAAGATCAGGGAGTAGAGTCAGGAGAATAACGAGGTTGAAAGCAGCAACGAAGAGAGGAATAACAGGTACTGGGCAAAGCCAGAGAACAAGCTCTGTAGAATGTGCAAGGAAGAAGAGGATACATTGGAGATACAGAGAGATGGTAGTCTGGAAGGAAGAGATAAAGGAACTGACGAGTGAGGAAGGCAAGGGAGAAAGATGGGCGAGAGAATTGGAGGTAAGAAGGAGGGAGATCGAAGATGGAAGCCGGAAGGAGAATAGGAAGAAAGAGTGGGACACTGGAAAAAGAAGAAAGAAATGAAAAATACTGTAAATATCCGTATTTTAAATTATTATAATATTTAATACCCTAAACGCCACAAGGCCTTGGTTAAATAAAGAATATATAATTGTACATACATTTTCCTTCAATTCATGGTTCTCAACCAGAGTACCACAAACTTCGCTGAATTAATATAAATATAACACAGAAAAATAAGAATAGAGTACCAGAATTTTAATATATTTTATATAAAGTCACCGTAAAAAGGTTGAGAACTACTGCCTTCGGTTATTGCCCATTATTGTCTGCTATTTTGTTTCATAGCATTTTTCGTTTTCTCATCCCTGTTTTGTATACAATGTTTCTCATATAACGCATCTCTATACTGTAAATTAAATTAGATTTTCCACTCCAAACAGGGTATTGAATTGCATGGGTTTATGATTTGTTCTATAATTGCTACACCACAATTTGAAATCAACAATTAATTGCTTTAGTTACCGCTGCGGTTGCAGTTTTGGCCTAAAGGCGTTCATTTGTTATTAATTATTAATACAAAACAACAGATGTTCTATTACAGCGGTAATTTGAATACCTCATATATAAACTTTAGATTAATTTATAATGTACGAAATTTAGTTAAATATATATTTAAAATTTATTGGCTGATTAAAATAGTTTCAGTTTTAAAAAGATCATTTATGAAATAGCTTTCTTTTTTATTAAAGTGAGTTCAAACTAACTGGGCAATTACGAACAAGATGAAAAACACAATTCTTGCGATTGCTTAGGTGGTGTGGACAGCTTTATGGGCAAACAGATTTATAAGGTTGACCATAAATTGCATAGAGGTACATTCAATGGTATATTCATATTTTATCTAACTATTTCCCTTAAGCCACATTCAGAGCTCTTTAAATTAACACGTTGTAGACTGTTCGTTGTGACTGTTTTTATACATTGTTTTAACGTTCTATGTAGCGTTTACAGCTGACAAATTAGTGGGTTACGAATAGCCCGATATCTGTGTGTCTTTAAACCAATATGATATCTTCGTAAAATACTTATTATTTATTACCGTTTTTATAATTCTGTTGTCCTAGATTTTAACTAACTAAACCTAACCTAATTACCTAAATTGATCTTAATTACTGCCCGTCTTTGTAATTTTGAGCAAGATTTGTTAATGATGACATTTTGTTAGGTTATGTAAAGACATACAATATCTACGATGTCTGTGATAGACTGAGATAGCCAATGTGTTTATATGTCTGTCTCATTAAAATATCTCACTAGCTTTAGTTTAGAAAATTATCCACAATCCACAACGAACAACGTATTAAATTTAGAGGTCTGAACGGTTGCACGTCTTATCTGTTTCCGAAGAAGATGTTGAACAAGTTATCCGATCATTATCTTCTTTCAGTACTGGCACTGATGGCATTAACACACCTATGATACAGTTACTAATACCTACCTGCACTACCCATATATGCCATCTAATTAATTTCTGTATAAAACATAGTGTTTTTCCCAACGTATGGAAACAAGCTATAATCCTTCCTTTAGCCAAGATTAATAAACCGGAAAACTTCTCGGATCTGCGCCCTATAAGCATTTTAAATGCTCTCAGCAAAGTTTTTGAAAAGATCATATATGCCCAGCTGTCAAAATATGTTTTCTCAAATAATATTATTCCCGAAACACAATCTGGATTTAGACCTGGACATAGTACAATATCTGCTCTCTTGGATGTCACGGACAATATTTTTGTTTCAACTGAGAATAAATTGTCAACTTGCCTATTACTTCTAGATTTTACCAAGGCGTTTGATAGTATCAACCATGAGCTTCTTCTTCAGAAATTAAACTACATTGGCCTTGACATCCACACAACTAAATTTTTCGAATCTTACCTCAATAATCGCACGCAGAGAGTATTGTTGAATAATAAAACTTCAGACGATAGATTCGTTTCTAAGGGCGTACCACAAGGCTCCTGTCTGGGACCGATTCTTTATTCTATTTATATCTTTGACATGGAAAACGCAATAAAATATTGTAAAATTCGTCTCTTCGCCGATGATACCCAATTGCATTTATCCTTCAAGCCAGAGTCCATAGCTGAAGCTGTTAAAAACGTGAATAAAGATCTGGTTTCTCTTATACATTATTGTAACAACCACTGTTTAATGGTTAATGCTAAAAAATCAGCAGTTATGATCTTTGGGAATAAATCTACCCCTACTAATAGTTTGGATCACGGCGAAGTTAGAATTGAACTAAACAATAATATTCTACCATTAGTGCATGAATATAAGAATCTAGGCATTGTTCTTGACACACAGTTGAGATTTAACTCATATATTAGTTCACTTTTAAGAAGGGCCTTTCTCGCCTTAAAAAACTTTTATATGAATAGATTTTGTCTATCTCGCAATTTAAGAAAATCTCTTGCTGATAGTTTAGTTTTATCTATTTTTAATTATGGTGATATTATATACCACTCCTGTATCACTCACGTTGACAAACTCAGAATTCAAAAAATTCAAAACTACTGTGTAAGATTTGTACTGTCACTTCGTAGTAGAACTCCGACGTCCAAAGGGTGGAGTTCATTAAATTGGCTAACTATGGAACAGCGTCGAAATTTACACTTTGCCTCGTTTATTCATAAATTAGTAATCAATCAAACGCCTACCTACTTAAGCTACAAACTAGTTTCGAGAACTTCCCTTCATAGCCTTACTCTTAGGGACTTCTATAGCCTAGAAGTTCCAGCCCACAAAAGTTCATTTTTCGAGCGTTCCTTTTCCTATTGCGCCCCATCTATGTATAATCAAATACCCAAGTGCCTAAAATCTCTCTCTGTGCAATCTTTCAAAGCAAAATATAAAACATGGTTGCAGACAAAAAATCACACCAAGTAATCCTGTTTCGCGAATATACTTTTTATTCTCCCAGGTCATATATTTTCACCCGCACGTCTACTGAATTTCGCTGAATTAAAGTTCGCTAAACTTCTTATGCTAATTTATATAAAATGTAAGAATGTAATTTATATATAAAAATGTATTATTGTATTTACACGATGAAAAAGGTTAAGTTGGAAGACCAGCCCTGGCTGAAACTTCGCCTACAATAAAGTTTATTATTATTATTATTATTATTATTATCATATAACAAACTCGTTAGTGACAATAAACAGAGTACAAAATATAGTCTATAAGATATTGATATAAGAGCTCTGAATGTGGCTTTATACCGTCACTCGTGTGCCTGTCTCTCTGTGCGGTAGATATTGTGGTATAGCGGCAGGACCCACAGAGATTTATTTAGCAATAAAAATATTAATAATAATTGTAATGTAACGGTGATAGTTAAATGAAAACTCTTAGGGCCGGTTTCTAAAGCTTAGCAGAGTTTAATCTTTTGGTTAAACTCGGTTGCTATATAACAATCCCATAAGTAACCATAGCAACCATTTTCTAACTATTTGGTTATTGTTTACTATGCTTTCAGAAACAAATCAATCAATTGGCTTTTACAATCCTTAGAGGGTTTTTGCCGCCTCCACAGATTTCTTCCATCTTCCGCGGTCACGCGCTAATCTTCTCCAATTATGGGCATTGATTTTTTGCAGTTCTTTGTGCACATTGTCCACCCATCTTGTTCGAGGTCTTCCTCTTGGTCTGTTTGTGCCTGGAACGCTATCGAATACTCTTCTCACTTGGATGTTGTTGGTCATTCTGATGACGTGTCCGATCCAAGGTATTCTGGAGCCTTTTTATGAAGACAATCACATCCGATTCATTATAAAGATCACGCAGCTCATCATTTCTTCGGATTCTCCATATCCCATCCTCTTGGACAGGACGCTTTCAGAAACCGGCCCTTAATATTTAGATTACTTAGAAGACTTTCTTTTCTTGATTTTGATATGATTTTGAACAAAAATATTGACTTAAACTAAATAACTACGAAATCCTGAAACATGTGGAAATTTAAATATCAAATTAATTATTATTTTTATCCTGCTTACCGTATCTTCTTTACCAACACGTATCCTATCTATTTATTTCACCTACTTATCTTATTTTAGCTGATAGCAACTAGTCTTTTTTAGGGTTTCGTAGGGATGACCACCAAAAAACTCTTATAACTTCACTCATGTGTCTGTCTGTCTGTAAGGTAGAAATTGTAGCCCAACGGCTGAACATAGAAAGTTGAAATTTGGCATACTTATACAACTTTTTGACCCACATATAGTAAAACTATAGAGAGTTCAAAAAAATACAGCGCGGGATAAATATAAACAAATATGTATTTAATAAAAAAATAAATATTTTTTTAAATTTTGAGTGTCATACCAAATGGAACCTGCGTGGATCAACAAACAAATTTTTATTTTTGAAAACTAATTTTTTATATTTAATTTTTGATTAAAATGTGTCAAAAAACTTTTTCCCCCCACTCTATCTCTTAAAGGGATTGATATAAAAATTTAAAAAAATCTCCGAAATGAACATTGATGGGAACCGAAATAGTTCAACAGGAATTTTTGATCAGATTCATTTTTCGAGAAATGTCGATTTTTTGTGTCACTGATAAAAAAGAAAAATATTTTTTAAATTTATTTTGTGGTATCAAACGAAAGCTCTTAAGACGTAGATTACGGAACGATAGATAGTTTTTTAAATTCGTTTCTTTTAACACGAATTTTATACAAAATGTGCAAAAGTACTTGTCCCGCACGCTTTTACCAAAAAGGGTAGAACAGAAATCTGAAAAAAAAATTAGGTAATGTATATTGATCTGAGCCGGAAACTGAGAGGAATTTTTGATCAAATTCTGTTTTTGAAAAATATGGCAGTTTTTGAGTTTTTGAAAAAATTAATTATTATTTTAATTCATGTTTATAAGGTTACGGCTAATAAGGTTATGGATTTTTCGTATTTATAGCTAAGATAATGCGTGTATTTTTTTGGAATTAAAAATAATAAAAAAATAATGTATTCTTTTAATAATTGCGAACTGAGTTACATTCACCACACCTACACTACACTCTACACTTATTTATCTAATGAATACTTTAATACGAAGCAAATACAAAAACAAAAAACGCTGGGGTATTTAGCAAATTATTTAAATTTTGTATAAAAAAATTAAATGGAAGCTCTTAGTCCTCAAATAACGAATAAAAGTGATTATCAAATAAACTGTTTATTCTGATGTGATAAATATATCTAGACATTCAGTATTATGTTGGATTCTTACACCTCTTACCAGGTCTACAAGTATGAAATGCGGATTTTTTTCAAACTTGCCGCGCAAACAGAATGTATAGTTCAAAGTTTCAACACATATGGCGTTTTGTTAAGTTATCATTAAGTGTCAAATGCGTATAAGTTATAATTTGAAAAGTGATCATATAGTTTTGTTTTACTGTGTTAAGAATGTCAAATTTTGTGCCAAATAAAAAGCATTCGCGGACAGTACTACTGTTTTGTTTTCATTTGAAAAAAACTGCTGCTGAATCATACCGACTGCTTCGAGAAGCTTATGGTGAATATGCTCCATCGCAAGATACGTGTGAACGATGGTTTCGGCGTTTCAAAAGTGGTGACTTTGATCTTACAGACAAAGAACATGGAAAACCTCCAAAAAAATATGAAGATACAAAATTGAAAACATTGCTACAGGAAGACGATAGTCAATCACAAAAACAACTAGCAGAGCAGTTAGGCGTTAATCAACAAGCTGTTTTCAATCGCTTACGAAAGATGGATAAGATCCAGAAAGTCGGCAGATGGGTTCCACATGCATTGAATGAGAGGCAGATGGAAAAAAGCAAAAACACTTGTGAAATTTTGCTTGCACGATACAAAAGAAAGTCTTTTTTGCATCGTATCATTGCTGGCGATGAAAAATGAATTTATTTTGAAAATCCCAAACACAAAAAATCATGGGTGAACCCAGGCTCACATCGACTGCAAGACCGAATCGCTTTGGCAAAAAGACAATGCTCTGTACTTGGTGGGACCAAAAGGGTGTGGTCTATTATGAATTGTTAAAACCTGGTGAAACAGTTAATACCCAACGCTACCAACAACAACTGATCGAATTGATCCATTCGCTGCTCATAAAACGACCAGAATACGAAAGAAGACAGCACAAGGTAATCTTTCTTCACAATAACGCTCCATCACATAAGGCAAAAGCAGTTTGCAACACATTGGAGGCACTCAAGTGGGAAGTGCTACCCCATTCCGCTTACTCACCAAACTTGGCCCCTTCAGATTACCACTTGTTCGCATCGATGGGTCACGCACTTGCCGAGCAGCACTTTTGTTCATATGAAAATGTGAAAGAATGGCTAGATGAATGGTTTGCGGGGAAAGGGGAAGAGTTCTACTGGCGCGGTATTAACAAATTGCCTGAAAGATGGGAAAAATTTATAACTTCTAATGGAGCATACTTTGAATAAATAAACTTTTACTGTTCTTTTGAGATTAATGTGTTTTATTTAAAAAAAATACGCATTTCATACTTGTAGACCTGGTAAATACCTGCAAAACCCTGAAATGTGTGAAAATTCACACTTCACTTCAATTTTTAGTCTTTGTTATTGAGCAAAGACCATATTGTTTATTTCTCTACTGATTAATAAAAATTAACTAACAATTACAAAGATGTCTGATCAAATCTATTTTACAGTAAATTTTACAAAATAGAAACTTTCATTTTTAAGACAAAACTATAGTTGTAAATTACTGGATGTTGCAAGAGATGCAACTGATGCAATTATTGAGGATGCTATGTGAACAATCTCACCGCAAAAACGTGAATTTTGACGAAAAATTTTACATTTTTTCACATTGCTCAATCAACACCAGAACCAAAACTAATTAGACTACCTGACTATTTAATTATATGTTAGGTAGAACATCTAAACCGGATCCAAAGAATATCCTGCATGGCTATGCTGTAATTATAGATCCTCATTGACTGCTGGAAAATTGATGGTATTATACTCGATTAATACAACAATTGAATACAATATCAATGTGAATAGCTGAATACATTTAATACATACTTTGAGATGAATGCATTTATATCATTTCTTTTGTTATTTTATATCGTTTTATGCAGTAATTAGTATTACATTATTGCTTCTTTATCAACTTCTATGTCACCTCCTTTTGAAGGTTGGCAATCATCATAACTAGAGATGGGTCGTTCATGAACGAACCGGCTCACTGAGCCGGCTCAGTACACTGACCGAAGTGACACGGTTCACCAAATTGAAATGAGCCGGCTCACGGCTCACTGTATAGTTTCAAGTTTCCAGGATACGATTGGTCGGCGATTGTGAACAGTGACCGGAGTGATCCGGATCTGGATCGATGTCATGTTGAACTTCGCGAGAACTTGGCTTGTAATGTACTATCATAAAGTGTATTTTGTCATCAATTTGTAGGGCAGTTGTTTTGTGAAACTAATAGGGTTAGTCTGTATTTTCTTACAACCATACTATATAAAAATATTAAAAATATTGCCCAAATCCCAGATGTCCGATTTATAAGGGCAATAAACATCGCCATAAACTTAACACATCTGGTTTAAAATACAGTAGCTACATAAAGTGAATTGCTTGTTTCAAAAATGTTAGATAAGAGTCGGGGCTAAGCGACGTTCTACCTACAACCGGACGACCGGCAACTGACTGACCTGTGTCTCGGGATCATGTTTAAAAGAACCGGCTCTAAGCAAGAGTCGGCTCTAAGCGACGTTCTACCTCTAAGCTCTAAGCGACGTTCTACCGAACGACCGACCGACCTGTGTCTCGGGATCATGTTTACAAGAACCGGCTCTGAGCAAGAGTCGGTTCTAAGCGACGTTCTACCTACGACCGAACGACCGACCGACCTGCGTCTCGGGATCATGTTTACAGTTCATATATTGCAAGAATCGGCTCTAAGCAAGAGCCGGCTGTAATCGACGTTCTACCTACGACTGAACAACCGACCGACCTGTGTCTCGGGATCATATTTACAGTTTATATATTGCAAGAACCGGCTCTAAGCGACTTTCTACCTACGAACTAACGACCGTCCTGTGTTTCGGAGACATGTTTACTTAACCGGATCACTGAGCCGGATCAATGAACCGGCTCAACAAACTGAACGGCCTCCACTGATCCGGTTCCGCAAACTGAGCCGAAATTCCCATCTCTAATCATAACTAATAACAAACTAAAATAACCGAAAATCAAAACAAGGCTCTGTGGAAACTTATAAATGACGTAAATGATAAGGAACGTAATAAAGGTGGTTGCGGAATAGATTCGGATACCCTTAACAAATTCTTTATAGATATACCTGATAATATCGTCAAACAACTACCAAAGCAGGTAATTGATGCAAAACAGCTCCCTAAATATAATATTTCTTCGTCGCTATTCTTGCTAGCGGTGGATAAGTACGAAGTGCAGAACATTATTAAAAACTTAAATAACACCTACAGCTGTGATATTTATGGGTTTAATACTAAAATTATCAAGCACGTATTGAATGTATAAGATTATTGGTGGTTATGTAATAGGAGTTGTACGGGTTTTTCTTGGATTTCCACCGAAAGTTGCCTAAGCAACCGTTAGCATACTCCATTTTATTTTCTGACAAGGTTTTACCGCGTATTTTGACCATTATGTTAACTTTTATTTATTTATTATTTATTTGTACTTATCATTTTCAACAATCAGGTACGTTTTTATGTTTTTTATAATTTTTATATTTTTATTTTTATTTTTATCATCATTTGATCTATTTATATTTTCGAAATTATATTTTTCTATTTTCAAATTTTTTTTATAGCTTGATAATGCTCGAATGAGCGAAACTAGTCGCTTTAATAAAGAATTTACATAATTATATTATATTTATTTCGGTGGAAATCCAAGAAAAACCCGTACAACTCCTATCAAGCACGTAGGTAACCTTTAGCACACATTTTTAATCTTTGTATCGAAGAAGGTACCTTTCCATCTCAACTAAAATTAGCAAAAGTTGTACCAATACATAAAAAAGGGGATTTCAAAGATCCTGGGAATCAAAGACCGATATCAATCTTACCGACTACATCAAAATTTTTAGAAAATATCATTAAAAACAGACTTATCATTTTTCTTAATAAAAATAAAGTCATATCTCCATCACAATTCGGTTTCATTTCCAACAGAAACACAAACGATGCCTTAGTGAAAGCTCTTGAATATATCTACGATAATATAAACAAACAAAATATAATATCAGTCTCCTTTTGTGACTTAACGAAGGCATTTAACTGTGTAGATCATGAACTGCTACTATACAAGCTAGAGTGCCTTGGGGTTAGAGGTATTGCTCTAAATCTTATGAAGTCATACTTGAGTGACAGACAACAGACGGTATTTTCGGATGGAAAATTTTCGCAAATCAGTCTCGTGACACAGGGCGTGCCACAAGGCTCAATTTTAGGACCAATTCTCTTTGTTCTTTACATCAATGATCTACCAGCAAATATTAGAGAGTTACCATTACCATCATTACCTTCACCAATACCAGTAATTTCCACAATACTATTTTTACACATCGTTCCTTTGCTATTCAAACACACTAGATGATGTCATCGAACAAAGAGACAAGTGCTTAAAGTTAGCAAAAGATTGGTTTACAGCAAATAATCTACTTCTTAATGCAGAAAAAACTAGCCATCTTTTAATAACTACCAGGCACATTAGCCTAGAACAAAATAGTAGTTGTAAGTTCTTAGGAGTTTATTTAGATACGAATTTATCATGGAAAGAACATGTAAACTTTGTATATAAAAAAATTTAAATGAATTAATTATGCAATATGAGGGTTGCTTTAAATGAAATTTTCCGTTTTCTCAGTGCCCAAGTAACCTCTCGGTTTATAATTGAAGGTAATAAGGCTTTTTTGCCACGTTTCGGAACACGATGAAAACTTAGATCTCTATCATGACCTACTTTTGCATTGCAAAGATAAACACAACAATTCACATTGCATTTAATTTTTCTTGCAATTTTAAAGAAATTTTTTAAAAACTCGCTATGAAAACAACAGTAAACAAACTCGACTATCCTCCACCTGTCAGTTTCTCAAAATCTCACTAGAGGCGCTTCAGTTATTGTCAGTTGACAATAGTATAAAGCAGTTAATTTTTTTTTGTATTTTCTGGGTAATCTCAGAAACTATCGAACCAATTTGAAAAATTCTTTGGGTGGTGTATATTTTGACCTTCTTGAGTGTTACAGACTATATCAGTGATACTCAATTGGGGAGGCGCGACCCCTGATGTGTCACAAAATCAATTTAATGAACATATTTGAAAAATGTTTTCAGTAGCGGATGTTCTACTTACTGAATATTCAGTTCGAATATATATTTCTATTTTATTATTAAAAAAATCATCTTCATGTATCTTTTCATCGACCACTAGTATATATACATTCTTCATTGACACTGGACGGGCCACAAAAATTATGCTGCAGACTATATGCGGCCTGGTAGCATCATAAATGCCCTCCTTCACCATAAGTCCTGTAAAAGCACTGGTTTTAATATATGATTTAAAAAATTATATAATTTTACGAGTCATTTCTAATGAAGCCATAACTACTTTATCTTACAGTTTTGACGCCATCTTTTTTCTTCGCGTCAAATTTCTTTCTTACAATATTTATTCGTTGATGCCTTTCAAAGTACTTCATCACAGTTGCTTGAAGAATTTACACGGTACTTAGTAATTCCTGGTGTAGCGATTGGTTGGGGTCATAAATCTTTGTATGAAATATAAATCAATCCTGAACTGGAGCGGGAGTTCCAAAAGGAAGGCGAGAGTTAACAGACTCATATTTTGTCAGGAAATGACAGTTCCTTCACTGAAGCAATTATAAAACTGAATCAAAGGATAGTAACTACTAAATTTTAAATTTACAGTCATAGATTTATACTTCCTGGTCATATTAAAAGATGCAACTTAAAAAGGATTCTACACTGCTTACGTAAGGAAATCAATGTATTTATAAATAATTCATAATGAGTAACGAATAAAAAAAAAAAAAACTAAACAAAATTAGTACAACTATGTACTAACAATTTCACGCTTGCGGCCACTGGCTTGATCAGTTGAATAGCAGGGGTAAAAACTGTGCACGCGAGATATATTAATTTTTTAATTAGACATATTTTACATATTCTATATAGCTGATCAAAATCAAACAAAAATATGTGTTAAGACCATAGATTTTTCGTTAATAGTTATGTTCATATTTAATTTTAATTCCTTATTGTTTATGAAATGCTGATTATAGATTATTTGTTGATTCAGTTGTTTTTTTTTTTTAAGTTAAAACAAGTATCACATTTCAAATACCTAGGATGTCACTTAACATACGACTATGATATCGATATAATAACTAAGATTGCGAGATTCCAACATATATGCAGTACAATCCATAAATCCATTTGTAAGAAGTTCCGAGGAAAACACAAATTAAATTTTACAAGATAGTACTTGTTATATACAGAAGTGAAACTTGGACTCAGACAAGGAACAAAAGCAACATCCAGTCTACAGTAATAAGGTATCTATTTCTTAAAGTGCTATCTTCGCTTCGAATGTTGGCCACTAACATAGCGATTTTCACTTTGGATGCTACCTGAAAATACATCCAGAAAAGATCTATGCTTGACGTTTCAAATCACTCTTTCAGGTTCTGCAATCAGGATATTCGCCGCCCTCCTTCTGATCTCTTAACAAATCTCGTAATAAATGGTATTTATTATCAGTCATTACTTCCTCTTTTTAATTTGGAACATTAATTGTAGTTCTGTTCCCATTTTGGTAAGTACTTCATCGTTCTTCGTTCTGCTCAGGTCCACGAAATGCGCAATATTCTTCTGTAATTCCACATTTCGAAGTCATCTGCTTCCCTACTAAACTCTTTAGTTAATGTCATGGTCTCTACACCATACAACACTACTGGGAAGATGTATCATTTCACTAATCGAAGCTTCAATTTTATTGCTAAGTTGTTAGATGTTAGTAATTTCTGCATTTTACCAAAAATTGACCTTCCTTGCTCTATTCGGCTTTTAATTTCACGAGAGTCTTCTCCAGTTTCATGTAGTACACATTCCAAGTACTTATATGTGTTGTTTCTTTCAATTTTATCTGCACCCACAAACAAATCGAGGAATCGAGGAAATTATTCTTCTTTATTATCATATATATTTTGTCTTCCCGCTGTTTATATTTAACCGGCTTCAGTCCTACGGAGTTTAATTTATTTAATAAAGTTTCCAAATCTTCTTTTGTTTCAGCCAAAAGAACTTAATCGTCTGCGTATCTGATGTTGTTGATACGTATGGTTGATTCAGCATAGCAGACGATGCATTTCACAAGGAAACACACTGTTATAACAATGTATTTGTTTATTGCATGCGTCGCTTTGTCGCCTGTTTCTGTGGATTCACTTCAATTAATTATTTTTGAATCCCAACATCTTCATTCTCCAATATTTTTTAAGAATATGACTTCTGAATAAATATTAAACAGGAAGGGACAGATCCCTGTGGATCACCTCTTGAAATTTCTATTTCTTTAGTAAGTTGTTGATCCACCAATCCTTTTTCTTTCTAATTACAATAGAGATTAGTAATGTCTTATGTCTCGATTGGCTATGCCTGTCGAGCGAAGTACTTTGTTGAGTGTATTGTGTTTTGCTCTATCAAAGGCCTTTTGGTAGTCAATAAAACACAGATTTAGATCACTGTTGACAGCTCGACGTCGTTGGAGCAACACGAATAAAGTTTCTACGGTCAGTCAAAGGATTCACGCGTCTCGATAAACTGTCAAATAGGGCCATTATACCTACAGATATTCATGTTGCAGGATATGTTGGCCAGAGCCGAAATAATTGCGTCTCCAGAGAAAATTGTCGAAGAATCTAAATTAGCTTACAACCATAGACCCAGGCGAAGAAGAAATGTGGGCAGACCGAGAAAGAGAAGGGAGTGAAGGTTTAGAACAAGCCTTAAGATTTAATACTGATTTTAAAGTTTAATGATTATGTTGACACTTATACTTATTTTTCTGGCTCTAACTAGATTTTATTAACATATATCAATGTTACTTATACTACTTTTCCACTGAGCCCGTCTAATATCAAAAATAAATAAATATCAGGTGGTCAAGGATGAAATTTGTAGTTAATAACATTGCCAACTTTAACAGTTTATTATTTGACATTGGCTTAATATTTTACCGTTTAGTTTTTTTTTTTTTTGGATAGTTAAAAATTAATTTTGTTAAAAATGGAACGGTCAGAAATTCGCACTATTATTAAGTATGAGTTCTTACGTGGAACTACAGCATCGCAGACCGCGCGAAACATTAAAGGATTCCACACACCAAAGCGGCCGCGGTGGCGGCCACGGTGGCGGCCACGGTAGCGATCAGGTCTCCTCACACTAACGCGGTGGGAGTGGCGGTAGCGGTAGCGATCAGTTAATGAATCACGGTATATAGTTGTATGATAATATTGATTGCGAGAACACAATAGAATAATTAATTGTATGTAGAGGAAAAATAATAATCTACTCACAGTCTGTTTCAAACAGTTAGGCGGAACTAAATGGGAATTTCGTTCTTTTAGGTTGGAAAAGGGACCTTGCTTGGGTTATTTCATTTTTCACGTTGGAATGTCAAAATGTAAAATTCCAACAATGAAACCATGGAAACGAATGACATATGTCAAAATTAAATTATTTTTTTACATATTTTAATGACAAAAAAGTAAATAACTGGGATATTTGTATTAAGAATGACACAAAAAATCAAAATATAAAGAAAATGACATTTTAAAATGATATTAACCTTAACCAAAAAATGTTTGTTGCAAGTATGATTTACATAAACAAAACGGCTGAAAAGCATTATTTAAACGATGAAAGTAACTAGATTGCAAAATCTAGTTCCGCCTAATCGTTTGGAACAGACTTTACTATCAATTTCCAAAACTTTTCCTATTTCGTCCCACACTTTATTTATTTTCCTAATATTCTTGTAATCAGGATGTGCTAAGTCATACAAAATTAAATGATCCTTTACTGATCTATGATTTTTTCTTCTATTCACTCTGTGGTATATAAACAATGAATATCGCGCGGCCTAACGCAACTTGTCGAGTTTGGCCGCCGTTAGTGTTTGGTGATCGCTAGACTGAACGCTGCAGTCGGTGGCGTTCTCAGATAGCGGAACGCTTGTATGTGCGTGGTCTCATTGTATTGTATAGGTTGCGTTAGGCCGCTGCATTATCGCCACCGTGGCCGCCACCGCGGCCGCTTTGGTGTGTGGAATCCTTAATAGTGTATTTGGCTCTAGTGATACTACGCAGTAGACAATATCAAATTGGTTCGCCAAATTTCGTACAGGTAACTTAAAGACAAAACAAAAAAAAGCCTGGATTGATCAACAGATCGACTCCTATCTTATTGCATGATAACGCTAGACCACACACTGCACAAATGACTGTGGCAAAATACAGGAATTGGAGTTTGGAGTTGGAACTTCTTCATCATCCTCCATACTCACTAGACGTAGCCCCCATTGGCTACCACTACCGCAATTTGGACAACTTTTTAGTAAAAAAAAACAGTTTAATTCCCACAATGCTGTAAAACAGCCCTTCCAGGAATTCATTGACTCTCGTCCGCCAGGGTTTTATACCACCGGCCTAAACAACCTGCCGTTTAAATGGCAAAAGTGTATACACAATATGGGTGCATACTTTGATGCATAAAATAATTCCTTATATTTGTAAGTTATCAACCAACTTTGCCTTTTTTTCTACAAATTTCATCCTTGACGACCTAATACATGATTATTACTATTAAATTTGTCTTATTCACTAGTGTTCAAAGTTATTAAGTGATTATTTTCAGGCATGTTAAATTAAATTTAGTACACATTTTTTCCTCCCAACCTGAATACTCTTTAAAAATCAAGGTGCATCTAATAATTTGTTCAGGGACTGTAAGTTCAATTTTTGAAAAATACTAGCAAGAAAGTTAACTTTCCTTAAATTTTATAAACAATGTAATTATGTCATTGAATAGAAATTTTACTTTTTAATTATTATATGAGAAAACTATACTGCTTATGACATTGTTCTCCTGACAAAGGTTACTTAAAATTTACTTAAGAAAGCATAAAATATCTCATCCTTAGAAAAAATATCTTATTGTTTAGTATCAAAGATGTGTAACATGATCTTATTAATCTTTATTTGTTAGGTTTTTGATTTATTTAATTCATAAAGTTCGTTGAAATATGTGTCACGTAAATGATAATGTTTTATGGGGTACAGCCCAGAAAAATTGCCGGCGGACTATACGACGTGTGGAAATTAAGTAACCGGACTGATTTTTTATTTATTTTTTTTTTTATTCGAATAGAATTACAATTCAATATTGTCTTCCTTAAAATAACTTCCTTGGGAAGCCATACAGCGCTGGTGACGGTCTTTCCAATTCTCATAGAAGTGCTGAAACTCGGATACTGGAATAGCTTTCAGCTCGTCGGTTATTGACGTTTGAATGATTTCGAGAGTCCCAAAATAACGTCCCTTGAGGTGATTTTTCAATCTTGGGAAGAGAAAAAATGGAAGAGGAAAAGGACTCAAGTCAGGCGAATAAGGACGCTGAGGAGCCACAGGAATGTTTTTACTGGCCAAAAACTTGTTTATTGAAATTGCTGTGTGACAAGGCGCTTTTTTCTTCATCCCCAATTCATTGGTCAAAATCTGATGAACAGTAGTGTCAAATTCAACTCTTCCCCGATTATTCTGCTTGTCAACCGACGATCTGAACGCACAAGATCCCGGATTCTGTCGACATTTTCATCGGTTCTTGAAGATGTAGGCTTTCCGCTGAGTGATTCATCTTCAATCAACTCTCTTTCTTTTTAAAATGTCTTAAACCACCAAAAAACCTGGGTCGTTGACAAAACACTGTCTCCGTAGGCTTGCTGCAAAAGTTTCCGTTGCACTGTGCCCAAGTCTGAAGTAAACCTGATAGCACACCGTTGCTCGAAATGAGTGTCACTCATTTTTAGACGGCACTAGAAAACACTGTTTCACGAAAAAAATCGCTACGGACAACAAAATTACTCTAGCGAGTTCCAATACGTTCTGAAGGCGTATCACATGTTCACCTGCCGCTCCTCCAAGTCCCGCGTCCCAAATGTTGCCAGATCAAACGCTATGCCAGTCCGGTTACTTAATTTACACACCTCGTATATGGCCCGTGACCTAATTTTATGTGACCGACGCCTCCATATAAAAATATTAGTGATTTTATTTAGAATAAAAAATATTAATAAAACAAATCATATAACCTCGTGTTCCTTCTTCGTTTCTCAATTTGCCGAGGGTTCTTCGGAAAATTTTGAGTTCTGTCACAGATTAAGGATAACCAATGGTAAAATATGTACTTGTATTATCAGAGAAATTGGCCGACGAGGATAAATATCTCTTTACTTTTAAATATAGCCGGACACGTATAAAGTTTGTCGTTACTTGTGGGTACATGGATCATGCGCCTGTAAGTAAACAGGAGTCTATGGAATATTAGGGTACGAACACGATTATTTTCGGCGCTGACTTATCGGCGATTTATAAGCGTTATTTCTCGGTGCTTGTTGACATCGGTTAGTGCACACATACAAAAACTGTTAAGCCTGGAACAGAATGCACAGCGCGCTACGCCGTCAGCGCGGCGTCATTTGCGATAGCGTTGCGTTAGCGCCGTTGAGAATTTTCGCCTGCACACAATGCAATAATTTTTAACGCCGTCAAGTGTCACTTGACAACCTATATCTGTGTTTATACGTGCGCTTTCTTTTATTAAAAGTATAATGGATGATGAAGACTTGTGTGCGATGTTATTTATGTTGTATGCAAGTTATTTATACATACAAATACTTTACCATTCAGTAAAAACTGAGGTTAGGTGTTCTGCGTCAACGTTCAACGGCGTCAAAAGTTGGAAGTTGACGAACATTCAGTATCAACGGCGTTCGAACGTCGTAGGACGTTGTCCATTCTGTGCACTTGCGTACGACAACTTGGTTTTAACTTTCTTCTGACAGATAGCGCCGTACGAACGCCGTCAACGCGTCGTAGAACTCGGTGCATTTTGTTTCCCACTTTACTGATTGCACATGAAACCTGACTTAAAAGTAATGTTCTAATACGTATCATTTCTTCAGACTACCATCTATGGTGCAATTCTGAGACAAATCTAATACCCTTTTCACACTAGATTTTTAAGACGAGTGAACTTAAAGTTCACCGATGTTTAAGATCGGTATGCTTTCACACTTGATGTTTAAATCTCTGGTGCTCTCATCAGCTACAGTAATTTTGTCCTTAAGTTACCGTCATGAAATTACCAGTTTTGAACTGTCTGCGCAGACGCACATTTTGAATTATTATAAACAATTAAGGATATTTCATTTCATTCTACAATAAAGGCACTACAATAAAGAATATATTACACCTGTATTAACATGTAAGTCGATACATTTTATCTCAATTATTGTACAGTCTGTTCCAAACGCTTAAGCGGAACTAGATTTTGCAATCTAGTTACTTTCATCGTTTAAATCGTGCCTTTCGGCCGTTTTGTTTAAGCTTTGTAAATCATACTTACAATAAACATTTTTTGGTTAAGGTTAATATCATTTTAAAATGTCATTTTCTTTATATTTTGATTTTTTGTGTCATTCTTAATACAAATTTCCCATTTATTTATTTTTTTGTCATTAAAATATCTAAAAAAAATATTTAATTTTGAAACATGTGATTCGTTTCCATGGTTTCATTGTTGGCATTTTAAATTTTGACATCCCAACGTGAAAAATGAAATATCCCAAGCAAGGTCCCTTCTCGTGACAACTTAAAAGAACTAAATTCCCATTTAGTTCCGCTTAACCGTTTGGAACAGACTGTAGCTCTGTATTTTATTAAACACATTATTAAAATAAATAATTTTATTATAACAATAAGTATAAACTTCATATAATGTCGATATAATACAGTATTCTTGTTTATGATAATATAAAATGTTGACAGCACAAATTCAAGGAGTATTTTTTATAATAGAAATTAAGTTGGTAATGCGGACGAAGTTTAAGACGCAGATCTCTGTCTTAAACATCGCTTGTATTTAACCGAGGCCATACGGTTTCACATTAGCGTTTAAAGATACATTCACTTTAACATCCGATCTTAAAGATCTAGTGTGAAAAGGGTATAAGGGCTTATAGACAGAATCTATAAGAAACTGTCCATAACAACACATTAAACAACTCCTTAGATACGATCGTCTGTAGCTTACAGATTTGCCACAGAATTGCACCACTAATAGCACAGAGATACGGTATATAGGATATCTGAAAAAAATTAGCAATTCAGTAAAAAGTAGGATTTGTGTGAAACCAAATGTCAACCCGACTGATAGTGTATAAGAGAGAGAGAGAGAGAGAGAGAGAGAGAGAGAGAGAGATTTTTTTCTTTAGTACTTAATTTGAATGTTTTCAAACTTTTTCCAAACAAATAAATTTTTATAGCATGTTTAACGCTGTATTTCGTGACGAGTGTTATGGTAGCTATTGATTTAATTTTTTTAGATATTCTTAAACAAATATTAAACTTAAACAGTCAATTTTCTACGCAATAAATAATGTCTGGGTTTATATAATATTTATTTGAAAATTTTATCGTTGAAATTGAGTTTTTATCCATATTTAGCTACTAAATTACTAAATATTAAATCAAACAAAAATTAGAAAAGATATTTCACATACATATATTTTAAAATAAATAAATATATGATATGTACCCTAGAGATATATGAGGAGCGAGGAAGAGACCATTTTAATGAACTGTTTACGAAATTTAGTTATACCTGACTAAACTGATGAAAAGGATAACGTCCAATATAGTATAAAGATTCATTCAGCTTTATTGGACAGTTTTGAATTATATCTAGAAACGCACAAAGATTCGCAAGTAACTATTCCTTCTTCAGCTTCCTCAGGTGCTACAATAATATACATAATTATATATTAGGTTTTTGAAAAAGCTCGTGAGATTTTATGCAATGTTCCTTTTTTTACTGACCGGTATTGTGATCATACCGATTTAGACATTTCGAGATTTCGATGGATCTCCACGAACTGAGGTCCCTACATAACGTTTTGACTATTTTTAGCATGATGTCTGTCGGTCTGTCTGTCCGTCCGTCTGTCTGTCTGTCTGTCCGTCTGTCCGTCTGTCTGTGTACACGTGCAGAGCGAATTCGGCTAAAAGGATTTTTATGAAACTTCATATTTAAGCTTCTGCCATCAATGGCACAAGTTGATCAACTTTTGGTAAAATTCGGTTGACTAAAAATGGGAGTTTACTCGTGTCGATTTTAGGATTTTTGTGAATATTTCACAACAGAAAAATATTTCGAAAAAATTTATTGAACAAAAGTTGCTATAAAAGCAATAATTAATAACTTTTATTTCAGACGTTTTTTGTTAAAACGAAAAATTTCAAATAATTTTTGTAAAATTTTTCGAAATTTTTCCATACTTATATGTAACGTTTCAATGGTCATGATAAATAATCAGACCAATTCTGTAACTCAGTTACTAAGATTATAGTAACTAAATATGTCTCTATGAGCAAGGTCAGTTACTATCATGAATGAAAGTCATTATACTTTTTATTATATTTTATCTTGTACCTAGCAACGTTACTACACAGTACATTTTTTACAGAATTGATCTGAATATCTCTGTTAGAAAATATTAGGCCAAGTTATTTCTACTCTGCTGCTAGAATGTATTTTATATAAG
Organism: Liopterus haemorrhoidalis; assembly: GCA_963971575.1. Classification (NCBI taxonomy): domain Eukaryota; kingdom Metazoa; phylum Arthropoda; class Insecta; order Coleoptera; family Dytiscidae; genus Liopterus; species Liopterus haemorrhoidalis. Next base: position 8,616,960 of record OZ020615.1, read on the forward strand.
TACTTTATGATGGCGGTCGGTCCTGTGGTGGCCACAGCTGATTTTTTTATTTGAATTAATTACTGGTTGCCTCAAATACTAGCTTTACTGGCCACCAGGTTACATTAAAGTTTACATGAATATATATATAAATATGAGTTATTTAAAGTTATATTTTTGATGCGATACTAATCTGGCGGTGTTGTTGGCTAGCAGGTCCTCTAGGGTTGCTGGTAGCGAGTAATGTTTCTTAATTTATATAAGATAAATGGTACTCCTACACTGTATTTAATCAAAATATTGGTTATCTGTGATAATAAAAGGGAGCAATACCTGGTGAGAAAGCAGGGCGAAAGAGGACGTGCCATTCCATGTCTTACAGCGCCTCCTTGGGCTCTTTGGCAATATGGGGTCTAGCGTTATCTTAGAAAGAAACGACTTTTCGTCGATTTACGGTTATTTGAGGACGCTTTTTGATCAGATATCTGTTGAGTTGCTTTAGTTGCTTATTTGGTTGTAGTAGTTTATAGTAGTCCGCTTCTTCCTGATCCCACCAGATGCAGAGCAGAATCTTATGGCTGTGGATGATGTGTCGTGGCGATGATGTGTTTGGTTAGCCTGGGTTAACCTAATATTTTAGCCTCTTAGCATTGCCGGAATAATCGATTCAAAACACGTGACAACGATCCACAAAAACTTTTTATTTCTGCTTGGCTAACAGTGAAAGGTAAATGTTGTACCGATTTTGTACGCAACTTTGGACAACTTGTGTGGAATCCCTCATTTTTATTGCTAGTTATGTATTATTTTAGACGCGAAATAGTCAACATATAAAAACCAGTAATTCTAAAGGATACATATAGACATCTATAGGCGAACACATGAACTTTTATAACAACTTGATACAAAGGTCGCTATATATTTTACCTATCCTAAGGTTTGTTCTTTTGTGCTGCACCAAACTTGTCCAGGACAAGAGCAGCTGACGTCACAGTGCAACTAAAAACTTCTTCCGAACTGCTCGAAATAGGAATACAAATGAACGGTTTTCCAGGCAGGCGAATGACATTTCTAGACAAAGTTGATAACCTCACTTTTTAAAATAAATTTGTGCTAAAGTAATAGTAAATAAATAAGATAATATGAACAGTTTAAATGCTGAAATAAATTTTATAAAAATAAATTATAAAAATTCAAGTTTGACAGATTTTATAAAACTTCTGAATTTATTTATGTTAGTTATTATACCAGCATTGTAGGAAAAGTACTTTCTTTCTGTTCATATTACTCGATTCATGATCAATATATGATAGATAGAAGTAAAATAAAAATTTCCGCTAGACCAAATACAGATTATAACCAAGTTAGATTAAGTTTGCCGCCTTTTTACAGGTTGCCTGAAGCTACACTCACTCCCGAGCAAGTGTAGACTTTGCCTGTCCTGAACAAGTTCATAAATACAAACGAACACTTTACGTACAAGTGTCGGAACACAAACGAACGCCATAGTGTAGTTCAGTGTAGGTTGGGCAACACAAACGAACACACCTCTAGTGTATTACTAGCATATGTCCGTCACAAATCAAATCGGTGATTTCAAAAACAATACGAGTTCAAAAAAATCGATATTTAGTTAACTCGACCACTTCAATCTAAAATTGTTTACCCATTTTTGGGATAAAGAATGGTTTATTTTACACTTTTCTTGGGGTTAGGAACTTTGTTTTCTATCTTTCAGTGAGGACAAGAAGAGTACTTATCCTGGAAATATACTGCTGCTGCTGTTCCTAGTACTGAACAATTATGATGGTTTTTGTACGACAGTAGCACACCAAAATATGTTAAACGTATGCATACATTGATGATATGTTTTCAAACACCTTCAAACTTTAAAAACAAAATAAGGTAAGTCCCGAACTTCCCAGTGATGCAGCATACGTGAAAACGATAGCCATTAACATGAACAAAATTGACGACCTCAAAACAGTAATGAAACATGTCAGTGAGGAACAACTAAAGTTCTACTACCATGTCACTTCGTGGACAACCACGGAAGAAACAGTCTACTTTAATTAAATTTGTTCTTGATTATTATGTTTAAAACATATTGTATATTTATTGTATAGAGTTATTGTGGCTCCGTGGTAAGACGGTTGTCTTTGGAGCACAGGGACGAGGCTTTGAATCCTACCACTCTCTTCGGGATGTTCTTGATATCATAAATGTCGTAGTGTAATAGAGAGACTTTTTAACCAAATCTTTTTAGATACAAAATATACAGAATAGACCCGAACGGTAAGTAACTATATAACAATCTTTGTACATGCTTTACAGTGGCGTAGCCAAGGGGGGCTAAGAGGCTGTAGACCCCCCTTCATCCTTAGATAGTAAATATATACTTGTATGTATAACTATGACGACATAATTTTTCAAAGTTTAGATGCAATGCGTCCACTTCCAGGGCTGCACAGCACTGGAAAATAATAGACCGGGAGCTCATGACATTTTTGGTCTCCGATTTCATACGGCATGCCTTTTGGAGAAGAGAATATTTACCCTGTGACAACAAAAAAGGTACGGTACTAAACCCCTGCACGCTTTCCGGTCATAGGGAAAATTGCATTTCCACTTGCACAAAATTTTTGTGTTTTTCTCTGATTTAGTATTGTTTGCCCTTTTGTCAAAAGAAAGTTATAACAAATTTAAAGTCTTTTAATTATAGGCATGCTGTATGAAAACACGGAAAATCATATTTTTTTATTACAAGATCACATGACCGTTTGAGCCCTTTGGGACCCTCCGAATCGCATGCATATATTTAAAAGACTTTAAATTTGTTATAACTTTCTTTTGACAAAAGGGTAAGCAATATTAAATCAGAGAAAAGCACAAAAATTTTGTGTTTAAGTGGAAATGCAATTTTCCCGGAAAGCGTGCAGGGGTTTAGTACCATCCCTTTTTTGTTGTCACAGGGTAAATATTCTCTCCTCCAAAAGGCATGCTGTATGAAATCGGAGACCAAAAACTGTCATGAGCTCCCGGTCTATAATGCAATGCCATAGAAATAGCGAGTCTCCACCTCGACTTACATTTGTTTTCATGGGCAGCGTTGCTAGGGTGATAAATCTTCGTTTGGGCTATTTTTTTTTTTTTCAGTTTTGCGACCTAAAACATAAGCAAGTCGTCGGTTGGTTGTTTGGGCTCCTAACAAATTTGTTTGGGCTTTTGAACAGATTTGGTACGAGGGTTGCCTCTTATATTTCGGGATTGTGCTAAACTAGTGCTGCCATCTGGCAACTGACGTTTCTATCGTAAAATTTGACATTTTGGACGATATATGTACTCAGAAGGTTCTGACGTACGAGCACTATTTTTGTTGTTTACAGAAACTTGAAAAAAATCATCTCTGCTAAAAATAGAATAAAATCGTGAACATTTTCGAGCGATTATTTTTAACTTTCGACGTGGATTAACCCAACAACAGTGCATCGATGAACTTAATTCGACTTTTGGCGATGAAGCACCATCAAAGACTACTGTTTATCGACGGTTTGCCGATTTCGATCGTGGCTGTAGTTCGCTTAAGAACGAATTTCGTGAAGGTCATCCAAAATCGGTTGTTGTTCCGATAAACATTGATGCTGTGCGTGAACTGATACTGCAAGATCGTCATGTGACTTATCCTGCGATTGAGGTATTCTTGGGCATTAGTGGAACCAGCATACATTCACTGTTGGATGAACATTTGGTCGTCAAAAAGATTTGTTCGCGTTAGATCCCACATAATTTGACAATCGCTGTGGAAAAAGCCTGAATCGGAGTGGAAAAAGTGCTTCGAAAATTGGTTCAAACGTATGCAAAACTGTAGTGATGCTTTATATATGTATATTGTTATTGTAGCACCTGCGGAAGCCAATGATTAATTGAAGAAACTGTGCGCAGGTCCGGAGGAACGCGGTCTGCTGGTAATGCAAGACATTAGGGCGGTTTATGCCAGGGGGCGCCAAGGTTGAAGTGAGGATCTTTTTTTTATGTATTCACTTGAAATTTAAAAATGAGGACCTTTTTTTAGGTCTTCACTTGAAATTTTGCCCTGTCTGATCTGGGGTCGCTCCATTCAATCTTGCATAAGGGCGCCAGAGACCCTCGCCCCGGTCCTTGGCGCCCAACTGTGCGTTTCTAGAAATAATAAAAGCTGAATGAATCTATATTTACCTGATATTACCTGACAACAAATAATATTTCAAGATCACCTCAAAGTAAATATTTTAGAGTTACACAAAGCAGTCTTTATTTTAATCTTATAGTTTTTATTGACATGGTTTTACGACGTGTTAATTACAATGTTTTTCATATTTTTCAACAAATTTACTTATTTCCATGATCTGTAATCTCATTGCACCTTTTTTGCAATACTCATATTGTTTATACTATTCTTTTATGCAACTCAAAACTATTTACTGGGAGAATTAATTGTTTTTCAACGTGAGAAATTGTGTAAACAATTTAAATCTTTAAATATTTAAGTATTGTGTGAATTAATCTTTTGTAATCAGACCGAAATGCGTAGAATGTTACAGTAATTTCATTTATGAAATCGTAATTTAATAACACACAATTTAGAACAGTTTTTATTTGGTTAGATTTAACGTTTCATATATAAATTAGAAGAAAATATTTATGGGTAAAGTTGTTTATCATAAAAGTTATTTATTACTAAAACATTTCGTTCATAAAGTGTGAAAATTTAAGAGGATTTATTATTTTCATTTTTCAGTTAACAAGACAAGTAAAAAATTGATGTAAATAGCTGAATTAACAATATAATAGTATTTTATTTAACAAGCATATAATGGAGGTAATATTTCACGAGTATGAAGGTTACCAACCGAGCTGTTGGCGACGCTTGTAATCAACCGGCTGTAATATAGCCATTATACGAGGTGTGTAAATTAAGTAACCGGACTGGCAACATAGCCTTTGATCTGGCAACATTTGGGACGCGGGACTTGGAGGGGTGGCAGGTGAACAAGTGATATGCCTTCAGTACGAGTTTGAACACGCTAGAGTAATTTTGCTGACCGTAGCGATTTTTTCGTGAAACAGTTTTTTCTAGTGCATTCAAAAAATGAGTGACATTCATTTCGAGCAACGGTGTGCAAGGTTTTGCTTCAGACTTGGGCACAGTGCAACGGAAACTTTTGCAAAACTGTCAGCAGGCTACGGGTCTACGGGGATAGTTTTTTATCCAGGACCCAAGTTTTTTGGTGGTTTAAGGCATTTTCAGAAGGAAGAGAGTTGATTGAAGATGAATCACGCAGCGGAAGGCCTTCATCTTCAAGAACCGATGAAAATGTCGACAGAATCCGGGATCTTGTGCGTTCAGATCGTCGGTTGACAGTTAAAATGCTCGGGGAAGAGTTGAATTTGAATCACACTATCGTTCATCAGATTTTTACCAATGAATTGGGGATGAGAAAAATCTGCGCAAAAATGGCAATTTTAATAAACGAGTTTTTGGCCAGTAAAAACATTCCTGTGGCTCCTTATTCGCCTGACTTGAGTCCTTGTGACTTTTTCTTTTTTCCAAGATTAAAAAATCACCTCAAGGGCCGTCATTTTGGGACACTCGAAAACGTTCAAATGTTCCTAACCAACCAGCTGAAAGCTATTTCAGTATCCGAGTTCCAGCACTGCTATGAGGATTGGAAGAACTGTCTCCAGCGTTGTGTTGCTTCCCAAGGAAGTTATTTTGAGGGAATCAATATTGAATTGTAATCCCATTCGAATATATATATATTTTTTTAATCAGTACGGTTATTTAATTTACACACCGCATATGCGAGTCATTTTATATACAACTGTATAGTTTTATCATAAAAAAAAATAATAAATTAAATTTAAAACACAGAAATTCTGAGTGTCAAATGTTAAACATCAGAACCAACGTCATCCAGATGGCTACCGAACCGAACCGAAGCTGACTGTAATGTACAACAATGTTTAAAATATTATTATTCTGTGGGGTTATATTAAAGTACGTGTTAATGCCAACCATCCAGTATCGATAGGGTGACCATCCGTCCCGGTTTTCCTGGATTGTCCCGGTTTTATGTACATTGTCCCGGTGTCCCGAAAAATGTTTTCGGGACGGTCGATTGTCCCGGTTTTTACATAATTATGCATTTGTAAGAAAAGAAATATTACAACTAGTCAATATGAGAGGTGAGATCCTTTTTGCTCTTCACTTGGATCTGGGAGGTGAGGACCTTTTTTGTTTGCTCTTCACTTGGATTTGGGAGGTGAGGACCTTTTTTTTCCTCTTCACTTGGATCTGGGAGGTTAGGACCCTCTTTTTTAGGGTTTTGTAGGTATGACCAAAAAACCCTTATACCGTCATTTTGTCGTCTGTCTGTCTGTCTGTCTGTCTGTCTGTCTGTCTGTTCGGTTAAAATTGTAGCCAAACGGCTAAACCTAGAGAGTTGAAATTTGGCATGCTTATACAACTCTTTGACCCACACATAGAAAAAATACTAAAACATCTAAAAAACATACCCCCATAAAAATATAAACAAATATGTGCTCATCGAAAACAAAAATATTTTTTTTTTAATTCTGAGTAGGGTATCAAATGAAAGCCCTTAGTACGTGGATTAACGATCAAATTTTTATTTTTGCAAAATAAATTATTTTGATGCGATTTTTGCCAAAATTGTGCAAAAAAAATTTTGTCCCACACCCTGTCGCCCAGATGGTTTAAACTAAAAATCGAAAAAAATTCTAAGTAATGTATATTGGTGTGAACCGAAATAGTACAACAGGAATTTTTGATCAGATTATGTTTTCGGAAAATAACGCATTTTTTGTGGTTTTTGGTTCACAAAGTACAAAAGTTATACCATTGTAGGACACTCATATGCAAGGCGTACGATGGCGTAACGGGTTAGAGCGCTGGTGTCGGAAGCTAAAATTCTCTGGAAAACGAAGGGTTTTTCGAGTTCGAGTACGGAGTGAGTTTTATTTTTTTCTGTTTTTTTTTTTTGCATTTTTATTATGATGAAATTATTTTGTCAAAATTCTAGTTATATTTTGACAAATGTAATTTTTAAGAGCGTAAATTTAATAACCGTCTTATTATATGATTAACAGACGATAAATTATTTTAAAAATATCGTTCATTTTGCCGTGATTACTACAAAGTAAAATTTGTCCTACACACTCAGCGTACCGCCTTCACTTATTATATACCTGCGAAACCCTGAAATGTGTGAATATTCACACTTCACATCAATTTTTTTCCCTGTGTCCCGGTTTCCCTTCACTGAAATCTGGTCACCCTAAGTATCGATAGAACAGCTAATAAACACTATTCGAGCAGCAACAGTTGAAATATCGACTGAAATTTGTTTAAATGTTATGAAAAATGCTTCTAAAAGAGCTCCAATTTGTTTGGCAGCAAGAGGTGGTTATTTGGCCTACATTATATTCCATAAGAAATTGCTAGATTCATATAAAAATAAAATCAGAATGCTCTAACTTCAAATAAACCAATAAAAATATAAACAAATCGACAATTTGCAAACTTCTTCGATGTAATAAAATTGCGATTGCATAAAAAGTTTTATAACTTATGCCGTCAGCCATAAAACATTTCATTTGACAGATATGTTTATAAATTAAGTCATTATGTTTATCTAATGTTCATCTTATGTATATGCATAGTGATTCATAATTCATGCTGATTGCGTGATAAATGCAATCGATATTCTAAGTACATTTTAATTTATGTTAAAAATATAGCATTACTCTAAAATGATAGTAGCTGACATTAAGGTGGCCAAAGGTCTCTTTTAAATAGAACATGTTCTCTTTTTCTACCTAGATTTTGCTTGTTCTATTTTTCCCTATATCTTTTGTGAAATAAGTATGTTTTCAGAGCAGTGTCGCAAGGTGAGACGGGCAGGTAACCACCCAAGGCACCAAATCGGAAGGGTGTCAAAATGAACGTGGAATGAAAATTATTTGGTCGCGTGATCACTGAAGTTAGCCATTATCGTCTATTACAAGAAATTAAAAATTCTGAAGGCTTAAATTTGGCTACGTCAGGCACCAAAATTATCTACACCAGCGTTTCTCAACCTTTTCTGGCATGGGACTCCCAAAATTATTTAAATATTGTCTGCGGCCTCCCTATATATATATACATATACAGGGTGAACCATGGCGTCAGCGTTTTTAATATGTCTGTGCCGTATTTTAAACGCTTATAACCCGATTATATATTTGTAGAAATACTAAAAAAACTTAAAAATAAAAGCAAGCTCGACACAAAAACACTTGTAAACAACGCAATGAAAAAATGTGGTTTTTAAAACTTCAGTTCTTTTCATTACAGACGGCATAAATATATATTTACATCAGTAAGTTTTATAAAATGATGTTTGCAAGACAGCAAAGTAAAAAAGGCGATGTGTGAGCTAAGTGGGAAAAATGTTTGATGACCAAAGCTTATCCAAAGAATTGAATGGTAGTACCTATTGAAATTCTCCGAAATTAACTTGAAGTACAGGATATCAAGAACAATATTTTAAATGGGAACGTGTATCAACTTTCGATAGAATTTTTAAAAGAAACAATTTTTTAAATATCTTTTATGGTTGACGAAAAATTGTATTCTCTATAATGACTTGAAAGTAAAGTATATTTATTTACAAGTGTTCAAAGTGCTTTCCATTTTGATTTAAACACTTTCGCTTCTTTACTCTTGAGTTATCTGTAGCTCGGCACATAATAAATAGTAATTTATATTACACTTTCAAGTCGTGCCCATTTGAAACTACAACTTACAAGTACCTGAAGTACCTCCAACGCGAACTGTTATCACAGAAACGCATCAGCCGACACATACACTTAATTTGACATTGATATTATTTAAATTAGTTATCAAAATAAGTATATGCGGACACCGTTATTTTGGATCAGCGATCACGAGAAGTGATCGCTGAAGACGGAAACAGATTGTTGAGCAGTTTCCGAAACGTCCGAATATATTTTATATACTCATGAAGTATTATATCTTTTTTATACTAATACTCATTATATTGTACTATTCTAGCCTAGTACTAACAGCAATGACAAACGTCCAAAATAACGGTGTCCGCTTTAATATTGGACCATTGCAAAATAATTTCAAAGATATTAAAATAAGTATAATTTATTTTATTTATGTTATGCAAAGTATATTTTTATGAATATAAAATAATATATTTATGAATTGAGCACATTTGAGCCAAATTGAGTGCATTCTATTATATTTTCATGCTTCGATCTTATATGACTTCGCGGCCCGCCGACGAAGCTTTCACGACGCCCCAGGGGGCCGCGGCTTCCCGGTTGAGAAACGCTGATCTACACTATCTTGTAGGTTTTAAAGATAATTATTTACTAACTACGTACTTATACATTTTTAGAGAATTATTATTTATCTAATTGGATATTTTTAATTGTAGAAACAATTGTAAAAATTTTATCGCTCAATAAGTTAATAATACTATAGATATCAGGCAACAATTTTCTGTAATTTTTTTAATACACTTTTGAGTTTCGTATATCATTTATATTTATATAGTTTTGTTTATAAATGTCCAAATAATACGCCAACATTTTTTTCAACACGTTTATTTATAATTCAGAACCAGTCGAAAGGTACTATACTTGGTGACAATGGATTGCCACTTATTAAACGTGTCCTTTACGAAAATTAAATCATTTGTACCAGCTGCTCCTATGTTTAGAACCACGGAAGATTCAAGATAACCACAAAAATAAACCTCCAACTATGATAAGTAATTTTCACAGCAGAACAAACTACACAGCACACATTTTTATACGGGCCAGTACTGTTGAAGCACATACTCTCCGGCATTGAAAGTAATGGGCCAATGCTGTCATTTCGCACTGGACCAGTACCCCGGTGTCCCCGTGGCCGCTGGCCCATTGGTGTATCAATTGCCGGCCCAGCAGCGGTAAAGTGCAAAATAATCGCATTAGTTGCAAGATTTATTTCTGACGGACCAGTGATTATATTATACCTACTCTAGTATTTCAAATGTAACATTTGTGTACTTACCCAGTATTAAAATAAATTAATGGTTAGGTGCAAAATAAATACTCATTTGGCCATTTTTACCATCGTTGAATAAATATATTTAACAAATAAAGTTGACAATATCGCATCGGTTTTAAACTATTAATGAAGAAATTAACATGCTGTCAATAGAATTATGCGATATTGTCAACTTTATTCGTTGAATAAATTTATTCAACGATCGTGAAACTGGCCGATTGTAAATTGTATTAACAGTTATTAAGTTAATTCTTAATACAGTTATAATTTATCGATTTATTTATAAATATTAAATAAATATAATTTCAGAAATAACAGAATTTAGTTTATTTAATTTATTAATTTAATGAAGAATTAAAAAAAAAATGGTTTCGGCCCTTTCGGCCAGACCAATGGCATCCTAAAGATAATGGGTGACTAATAATTTTCGCCAATATTTATCTTGTATTGTCTACCACACCTTTTCCGCCTGACTTGAAGAGTGCCAACCTAAAGAAATCATACTTGTTAAAATAAATTCAATAACCAAATTTTATGTAAGGTGTTTAAGCATTAATGCTAATATGTATACATATTTTCATTACATTACTTTCGTTTTTAAAGAATTGTCTTAACCACACAAGAATTTTGAGGTTAAATGATTTATGCTTTGTTTTGTTAAAAGTTAAAACATGAAGCACATAAGTTAAAGAATTTATCAAGCTGCATTTACCCTTTATATTCAATATTACGTTCTAAAAGACTTATAATTCTTTTGATTTTATATTCTTCACAAACCGTTAACATAAATAAACACGGCAACACCACACAAATCACATCAATCACATGAACCACATTTGGCGCGTTATTTAAATAAGACATTTAAAAAAAGTTTAGTTTTAAGTAAATGTATGAGTGAAGAAGAGTCGATAGCTGTGTAAAACAATAATTTATCGACTTTATTAGAATAAAAAAGAATAGAAAAGGTACTTAACAATTTTTTAAAACAAAAGTAATATGTAACATATTAACAAAAATAATGAGTGCTCATAAAATGCTGGTAAAGTACTTCGTATAGGAGGAGTGCGAAATACAAATGTGAAGTATATTATAAATACTGGCGTAGCACAAACCTTTGGTGCCAACTATTTACCAGCAGAAAAAGCAGTTTGCTAGCATTCGGCCGATGATTGAATGTTAATATAAAATAATCCGAGAAAGGTTTTTGCGAGGGTTATGGGGGTAAATCATCAGTTTCGCAGTCTCCGTGCAGTTTGAATTGATTACGTAGGCTGAACCTTAAGAGATATATTGACATAATGTAGACAAAAAATGTAGATCTTAACTAGATCTAAAAATATCCTCGAGATCATCTACTTATCGATATCCTGTATTGGGCAATTTTTAGTTTTTCAACGAAATAGTTTTTGTATTATAAAGTTTGTGGGTGTGGGAGTTTTATAGAATTAGGAGATGTATCAATTATTTTAGAATAATAAATTAGAGCATTTCACGGAGAATCATAAAGTATTTTACACTATTTTACACGAATTTAGCACAGTGTAAAGTATACGCATACACAGCATTGTGAAAGTTGTACATGTATGTCGCTATTTGTTGCGGAACTTACCAACAGATGGCACTGCAGGAGAATTCTTTATTTTCTATTGACTAATAGTTAATTGCAAATTATATTATTGTTTTATATATTTAACTTCAACGTTGTGAGCGTTGTGTTCTACTTTCTTGGTTTAAAATAGTTAAATGCCGTAGCGAATCACAGGTACATCAACTATGGTCTATTTCAAAGTAGAAAAATGTGTGTAAGAAGATAGGAGCTGTTTGTCCTTGCTTCGGATTGGTTTAGTCGTCATCCCTACTACATTGTTAAAATATTGTGTTTAGTCCAAGTGTCGTACATTGGAAATATATATTATTTAATTTTTTTTATATATTTTGTTATTATTTACATATTTAGACTTTTATTTATATTCTTGGCGTAGATTTTATGGAGAAAATTCTCCATGTAATTTGTTTTTACGCAATTATATATTTTTTAGGTTATCTGACATATAAATATTTTTTGACACTTGACAATTAACAGATCAAGAGAGAGGACTAATGTTCATATATACATTGATTTTTAATTTTTATTGACAATAATTATTTAAATAAGAAACTTCAGCTTTGAAGATATATTGTTTGTTTTATTGCTTTATTTAAACTCTTTTAGCCAAATCTCTCTTTTTATATATAGTACATAATTTTTAAAATTAATATTTTTTAACTGTTTCAAATTTCCCATTAAACTGAATTTATGTCGTATAAATAACTTAAGTGTATTATCTGCCTTGTTTATTTCAATATCTTATTTACCTTTTTTAAATTAAAAAAAAAAATCACTTGCTAACCCAGTTACTATGCCCATGCCCTAGTTGTAACTTATTTTAAATTTTCCGCCATACTGTATTCAGTGTAAATCGTAGTCGGTTCGCAGCGCTATCTACTTTTTTTAAAATTTGAAATAGACCATAGTTGTTCATAAATGAAATATCTAATCATGCTATTGCATTACATGTTTTTCAAGAGCAACTAAATGTTTAAAACAATTTATATCTATTGTTAATTCTGTTAATGCTTAACAAATAGCGTAAGCATATATTGTAATATCTAAATTTACGATTTATTTAGAAATTTATGTACGTCACTTTGTCATTTGTTTCGTGAAACGTTTTAAAGTTGCACAAAACTATTGCTCCATGCAATAAAACATGTTGCGATTTCGCTGTTTTACTCCGAGTCTGATTGAGGACGATAATAGCAAAGATATGTACGCACATCACTTACTCTTTCGGATGCTTCTGCCATCATAATAATATAAAATGTGATATGAATTTTAATTTTTTTAATTGTCAAGTACAGTTGCAAAATTTGTTTGAAATTTAGCTAACCGCATTTTTTGAAATAATAATTAAAAACAGTTTTAAATTGTACACACGCATATAATAGGTTCAATGTCTAACTAACGCATAGAATAGGGAATATAAAATCTGTCTCTATAGGACAATGGTTTCTAAAGTAGGATACGCGTGCCTCACGTGGTACGTGGGAATATTAATAATAATAATAATAATATTTGGCGCACTATATTATAATAATTATTATTTTTTACCACTATATTTAGTGCGCCAAACTTTACATGACTGATCAACAGAGCATCGTTACATAAATACAGGGTGTTTACGGTCTTCTTATTTCTTTTTTAATGGGTGATACTACAGGTCAAAAGAAGGCGTAACCCCTTAAAACACCTTAGTAAAACTATGACAATAAAAGATATATTAATTTTTAAGTTTTTATTTTTATGGGATCAAAAGAAAACGATAAACACTTTTACAGCAGATGTTCGAAGTTGTCACCCTGCTGTTGTATGCAAAGTCTTGCACGGCGTATTCATGAGTGTGCTGCAAGGCCCATGCCTTGTTGAATTTCCACTGCTGCTGCTTCCATCCTGTTACGGAGATCCTCCAGGTCCATAATTTTGGTGTTGTATACCATGGTCTTCAAATGCCCCCATAAATAATGGTATTAAGTCTGGAGACCGAGGAGGCCAAGGAACAGGACTGGCCCGACCCATCCACTTATTTTCAAATACATTGTTTGAGTGTTAACGAACGAAACAGCTAAAATGCGCGGGTGCACCGTCTTGAAGAAACCACATTTCTTGACGTACATTTAATGGAATATCTTATAAAAGTTCTGGTAAATTATTTTGCAAAAAAAAGAAATAAAATAATTTTTGGCATTTAATCGGATCTAGTAACATAAAAAACAAATGAAATTTGTTAGTTCGCAGGTTACTACAAGTTTTTCTAACATTAATTTATCGTTTCCCTATAAAAACTTAAACCAGTGGCGAAGGGAGACCTCCGCTAGACTTGCCCTCCCATAAAAAAAAAATAATATTAATAATAAAAAAAAAAAAAGAAATTAAATTAAAAAAAAAAAATTAATGAAAGATTTAGGTAAATCTTCAAAAATACATCAAATTATGTTCTATACAAATTTTTGTCCAAAGCTTGGTTTATTAGTTACGAATTTTTTAAAATTTTAAAATTTAATAACTTCCGTTTCCGGTTTTGGATTTTCATAAAAAACAACAGGGTTCTTTACAATAAATAGGGAAATTTTTTAGTACCAGAACGAACTCTTTAAGTTAAACCGTTCTTGAGTTATCGTGTTAGCTACACACACACAGACACATACACACAGACACACACACAGACACACACACAGACACACACACAGACACACACACAGACACACACACAGACACACACACATACGGACGGCACTTCGAAAATAGGTTTTTTGGATTCCCTGGACCAGGAATCGAGGTCATCAGTCAAAATCTCGACATTGAAAATTTTCGCGATTACAATACTTGCCCCTTATATATTAAGGTCGGGCAAGTAAAAATTAATATCTCTTTGCAATATATAAAAAATATCAGTTTTTATCTTCGGCGGGCCCCACCTTTTCTTTGAAGGTAGATTTAATATTTTGCTCCCCTAAAAAACTCCCAGAAAATTTAAAACCACCCCAAGCTGTAGGAAAAAATAGTAATTACTGAATACTGAGTCCCCAGGACACCTGAACTATTTTTCATGGATGGTAAGAATTCTGGAGTTAGCGAGAATTGAACCGGCTTTCTTATAGCCCATAGGCAACAGTGTAACAACGGAGCCACGATTGTTCTTATCTCATACACAGTACCTATTAATTATTTAAATATGAAATTAATTGTTCTATAGTTATTTTTATGAATAGAAAACGTAGTATAAAAAATGTTCACGTATTTATTTGTTACTGATTAATTCTATTGAAGCCTCTGAACAGTTTAATAGTTGTAATTTGATTCAAGGATCTGTGTATTAAAAGGATCTTCAAGTATGAATTAAAATTGTGATAAATTAATTATAATTTTCGCTTAATTTAAATGATATATCATGGAACTGTTATAAAAAATTGACCTTAAGAAATAATTTATTTAAATTAGGGATACGCATGAAAGAAAAAGTTTATATAGATGGCTAAATTTAGAAGTAGAAAAACTTACTCGTAAAATTTTCACCTTATTTATAGCTCATGCGTGTAACCAGGGGCAGATTCAAAATACACCTTTTTTGGACGCATTTTTTCGTGTAATTAAACAATTATATACGTGGGGGTCTTCTAAGAGTCCCCCCGTGGATTATCCGCGTATATCCACCAGTTTTCTGCGAACGCGGATAAATTCTTATTTAAATCGTGCGGATGCGGAAAAATATCATCTCCGCGTGGACATAAAACTGATTTGAAAGCCAGAATTATAGCAGAGGTAGAAAGAATTACATCGAACATGTTAGAAAATATTACAAAAAAGCAGGTAATTGTTTAATGGCTAATGTGGAACATTTTGAACATTTAGGGCCGGTTTCTGAAAGCTTAGTAAACTTTAAGCAAATGGTCAACTACGGTCAGAATATAACAATCCCATAAGTAACCATAGCAAATATTTTTTAACTATTTGGTTGTAGTTAACTAAGCTTTCAGAAACCGGCTCTTAATAAATTAATTTTGTTTGCTTATACCTGGGCACTTGTTCAATAAAGGTTTTTTTTTTACATAAAACTGATTAGTAAGATTCGTTTAAATATCAAAATTTATAGCAATTTTTCCCAAAAATTGTATCATGTAATCTATCAAATTTTTTATTCTACCCGAAATAAATAGTCTACTATTTATTTCCGGTAGTCGGGTAGAAATAATAGTCCACCCGAAATAAATAGTTTACCTAGAAATATGCGATACTGAGAAAGTATCGATATTTGGGTATCGATAATATCGAATAAAAAGTATCGATACCGGTATCATATCGAAACAAAATATCGATATTTTCAAGTATCGAAGAGAAAAATTAATATATATTTTCTATGAAAAGTAAAAAACATTTTATTCTTATAATAACAATTTAATTGTTTTACAATAATGAGTAGATTAAAGTATAAAGGCTATTCCAAACATGTAGGTGGAACTAAATATTGAAATGTGTTTTATAAATTATTAAAATTACGATTGAAATTACAAATGTCAATTTTGGTTACTATGAAAACTACTTGACATATAAATATTATTATAAAAATAAATGAAAATAATCAGAACATAAAAAACTATAATTTGTAATACATATTAAATAAAATTCTCTTATAATATTAACAGTAAGGACTCATTATTATTAACACTAAATGGTAGTTTCGGTCTTTTAGGTATTACAACGGACCTTGCTTGGGTTATTTCATTTTTCAAGTTGGTATGTGAAAATTTAAAATTCCAACAATGAAACTGTTCTGTGAGTGAAACCATGGAAACGAATGACATTTATTAAAATTTGTAATACTTTTGTACATATTTTGAAGACAAAACAAATAAATAAATGGGAAATTTTTATATAGAATAACAAAAAATTAAAATGCAATGAAAAGACTTTTTATAAAGACAATAAATTTAATCTAGAATTTGCAATGTGAGTATGATTTACAAAGCTTAAACAAAATGACCAAAAGTCCGAATTAATAGATAAAAATTACTAGATTTCAAAATTTAGTTCCGCCTAAACGTATGGAATAGCCTATATATGCTGTCCACTTTAGGAAAAACAAATCAAGAGGAAATTTTGATTTCAGTAGTTTGCACCTTTGAAATTGTATGTCAGGTTGGTATTAAAATATGGTAAGACAATAGCGCCTATAGGTCTGAGTGATTGTTTAAAATATAATTAAGTTAATAATAAAGTGAATAATTCGACTCTTCTTCATTGCAAGCACCGAGAAATAGCAGTTTAGTAAGCTTTTTGCCCAGAAGCCTATTTCTGTCTCTCTATACAGTGGCTCCTGCTTTCGAAAATAAGCGCTCTGAAGGAACTGACGTCGCTACTACAAGCAAGAATTTCTGAGAAATTTTATATAAGTTGGAAAAAAAATGATTCGATACGATGCTGGGTCAAATGTACTGACATTAGTAAAGTATCGGAAGATTAGTATCGATACTAAAATCGCGATATCTAATGAAAAATATCGATACTGGTATCGACCAGTAGTATTGGACCATCCCTACCTTTACCAAGCAAATTTTGTCTGATTTTGTTTTTTTCCTAAATTTAATGATTCTGACAGCAAATCCTGTTGTGCGGATATTTTTGTGGATGCGGATCGGAAATAGGTACTTTTATTTACAAAAGCTGTGAATAGAGATCGGAGGAAGATCCTGGATATATTGATACAGTTCGGATGCGGATACAGAAAAACATCCGCGCAGAATTCTAGTCATAAGTACAGTGAAATCATTAATTCTGAGCGTTGTGTAATACTTGACAAAAACATTAAGTTATCAAACTTATTTCCAAGAACATGTACACATAGGCATGGTTTCGATTTTTACTACCTTATACCAATTAATTATTAAATGAACACTATTTTTCTCTACACGCCAGTGAGTTGATAACATATTAACTTTTTCGTTGTTAGTCAGGTAAGTTCGGGCCAACGAAGTAATCTGGTTCTTTTTCAAGTTGAAATTTTCAGCTGTGAATCTAAATACAGTTTTGATATTTTGAAACCCATTATTTATCGTTATGTTACGGTCAGGAATTAAGGATCTCACTATACCTACGAAAGCCTAAAAAAGGATGATGTTCAAAGGGATCAGAATGGGAATCTTACAAGAAAATAACATTCATGGGCCAGTGGGAAACAGGGAAAATTAACTAGGAAAACATTATTCTGCTCCCCTAGGCAAGATATAATTCTACTCCCCGAAGCAAGACCTAATTCGGTGCCTAAAACTGTATTTTTACGTGCTACTCACAAGTACATAAAAGTCACAATTTCATCATCTTCCAGCGCTCCTAGGCGGTCGCCTAAATTCGCCCCTGGCCCCCGCATCATTGGGCAGGCCCCCAAGCCAGAAATTTTGGCGGGCCCTTATACACTCTACTGTTTAAATAGAAATTGTATAGGTCAAGGGTCGGCAACCTTTTTGTCAATAAGGGCGCATAAATTCAAATGTTATTGAGGGCACATAAAAACATAAAAACGATGTGGATATTGGGCTCAGTATGTGTGTGTCTCGATCGCTAGGGCGCATAAAAATCTATCCCAGGGGATAGATTTTTATGCGCCCGCAGGCGCCGTGTTGCCAACCCCTGGTATAGGTCATACTTAATTTTGACTAAAAGTAAATAAATTTTAAAAAAGGTTTGAAAGAAATAAAATACAAAATACACAATATCAGAAAAAATTACAAGTTTACTGCGGGCCCACAAGCTCGTGCCCCCAGGCTAGGGGCCTGCCCCACCCCCTTGTGGGGATCATGAATTCTCCTAATGGTAAAGCCGATCCTTGTGGGAAGAGGTCGTAAGAGAAAAATATATCAACTGACAGCAGATCTACCGAGTATGTTTCCTTTGCCTACTCCATAAAATAATCCGCTATTAAACAAAATGAGCTTTAATTGTAAATAAAATAAATTACAGCAATTTCACTTAACTAGAAACCTCATGTTTACAAGCTCTCGTAACAGGTTAATTTCATTCAAATGTAAATGAGAACAATAATGCAAGTGAATTTCTTCTGTTTCTAGATTACCTACAAATTCTAATGAAACTGTGCTAAATGCTATGATTTTATGCTGGTTATATCACTCGTGAGTTAATAAACATTGTGTCAGAGCTACCTGCGTAATAAAAACACACGTTAAGGACGGTAAAAAGCGGAACTATGCCGAAATCCTACATTTGAAAACAAGAATGTTCGTTGTACCCGTATTAACAAATAAATGGTTTTAAGAAGGTTCCACAGCAGTGGCGTATTCAGGACTGGAGGCACAAGCCCCCCTTAAAGGCCAGTGAAATAAAAATTTAAATAAATTAATATTATTATACTATAAAATCACAACGCTGTACAACAATTTTGAGGGTTCTCAAATGAAACTCTCTTGATACGTGGCTTAACAATCACATATTTTTTATCAGTAAAGGATGAAATTATATATATTTTTTTTTCTTTCTGATATTTACATCAATATCCCACAGTTGGGGTTTCAATCTCATTTGGGTCAAGGACCATATTTCATACAAAAGAATAATATGCAGCGACAGAATTACAAAAATCCCAAAGGGCTATTATTATTATTTTTTTCCTCAAAAACCAGCAGAAATAATAAATTACTTTCTTATAAGGAGACATAGTAAACTACACATTAAAACTAATATTTCTTCGCACTACACGTGTACACGCACGTAGAAGTCACTGAAAAAGCCGGCGTGAAGACATAAATATGCAAAAAATGCAACTATTTTAATGCATTTTCCAGAAATTTTCTTTCGGGGAAGAGACCCCGGACCCCCCATTCTTCCACAAAGTATGGAATACTTAAATGAAGAGGTATCTTATTACTTACGATTTTTCATAGTCACCACTTATTGCTACACTTTAGACAGATTTTTTGGCTAAGTTTATGATACAAATTAGCATATTTCTTAATGTTCATTTCGTCGTTTACCACCCAGAAATTTCTTGAGATGAGAGGATAAATGATAATACAGCGCAAAGATCGGGACTATAAGATGCGGAAAAATGTCCTAATGAAATTCGGTGAAAGTCAAGTGTTTATATTATATTTGAATGTATGCATATATGGACAGCCTTAATAGGGTCTACCAACTTCAAAAAACATTATAGGGGATCAATGATACAAAAAATATTGAGAAACACTGATCTATATCATCAAATTGTATTTCGTTTATTATATTCGTGTACCAACTAAGTATTTATGACTAGAATATGGTCTTTTTTTACTAATTAACGAAAATCAACTTGATGCAAGGGCCACGACCAAATTTTCAGCCAAAGACCTCATGTTATCCGCCCTTGCTTGACGAGTCAAAACTGCACACCCTCGTTCTTATACATAAGCATTGTAAGTCCCCCCCCCAACTATGAGTCCTGGATACACCACTGTTCCACAGAATATTTAAAAAATTAGGACACGTAATGAGGATAAAAACAAGATATAATTACAGAGAGGAAATGGGAATGAGTGAATGTGCCAACATCAGTTTTTTTCCGTATTAAAATATTCACTCCTCACCAGATCAGATCGGCTGTTACATACACCATGCACAATCTTTTAGGGATATTTCTAACTATTCTTCTGCTTCTTGTGCCATCTCCTAACAGAGATTGGCGATTAACATAGCTATTTTTATTTTTGATACGGCAGTGCGGATCAGCGATGTAGTGCTTTTGCCATACCATTGCCTCGGATTTTTCAACCAAAAAGTTCTTCTGTGGCCTGGTCCTCTTCTTCCCACAATTTCCTCCTGGATTATCAGTTGTAATAATTC
The DNA here is from genome assembly GCA_963971575.1 of Liopterus haemorrhoidalis. NCBI lineage: Eukaryota > Metazoa > Arthropoda > Insecta > Coleoptera > Dytiscidae > Liopterus > Liopterus haemorrhoidalis. The sequence goes on from OZ020615.1 coordinate 8,637,488, forward strand.
GTATTTTTTAGAACAGATTACGTAACCTAGATATTATAATTTACCTTTTTAACTGAATACATAATTTCTAGAGATGTATTTATTCTGCGCAACACTATCATTAGTTATATGTTCTATCCAGGAGATTCTAAAAATTCTTCGATAGACCCACAATTCAAACGCGTTTATCCTTTTTATTACATATTTAGTCAATGTATATGCTTTCATACCATTTGATAGGATTGAAAAAACGTAACGTAAACGTTTAGCCAGACGTGTACGTAAATCTAAGCTTAAATTTTTGTTACTTAAAAGCGGTCTCCTTGTTCTATGCGGCTTTTTATTTCGTTCTGCTGTTCCCAGTTTTCGTTTAAATTAGTTCGAGATATTTGTATGAAACTACTTGCTCGATACGTATGTTATTAATTTTTGTATGGTATGGATCATGGTTAAATTTACTGACGACCATGTATTTGGTTTTTTTCATGTTAATATCTAAGTCATACTCTTTCCAGCCTGAAATGACACTTAAAAGTTTTATAGCCAAGAGAAGAGTCAACTGATTCCCAAAAAAAAAAAAAAAACAAATCTGAAATTTCTGGCACTTTTACCTTTTCCTATTTCCAGTCATCTGATAGTAAAGAGGCTTTGGATTTGGCTTTGGCTTTGTGGATGTTTATGGACCAAATATAATTAATGATTCTTCGCAATCGAGGACTACTGTCTCGCGAAGTGGTTTTGGCAACACTCATCCGTACGTTGCGCATTTGCTCAAGCCTCACTTTATGAATATCACTGAGACATTTTTCTGAATCCACCACACAGTCTCAATCTTGTGCCAATTATTATTTATTCTTCCATCTCAAAGACTTTCTTGGTTGTACTGATGACCGGAAAACGAAAGTGACAAACTAGATAGACTCACAAGCTATTGAGTTCTACGACAAAGATATCAAAAAACTCATCACAAGGTATGACCAGTGTCTTAATATAAATATTGACTGCAGATAAATAAATTATAATATGCCTTAACAATAAACACATTACATTTTTGTTTTCATTACATTTTTGTCGCTTTCATGTTGCTTATATCCATAACGTTTTTTACTTTATGGACGAACCTCGTAGGTTTTCTTATTCTCTTGTTCTACCCTTGTAACCGTCTGCCTTTAATTTTCTGTGTAATCTCTTTTTTAAACCTTTTTCTAGGAATCGATGGTCATTATTCCGTCTTTTTTTCCTTTAATACCTTATATCCTTTGTGTGGCTGTAAAACAGAATTTGAGAGTACTATTTATTTTAACATCTAAAATAAATGTCTTGAGCTGTGCCTTGATTTGGATTTCAATAGATTTTTCTAATCATAGTGATCAGTTTCTCGATTTTTTAGATTACTGATTTTATTCTTTTCTCATACAATCGGATAATTCGAACTTCTTTAGTATTTATCCGACCAAAAATTTGGTGTGTACTTTGTTTTCAATTTTAAGTCCCTTCTAATTAATTCATTTTAAATTTTTGTCAAGGTGTGCGAAAAAGGTGTTTATCATTTCATCTAGTCATTTTCGTTAATAGTTTTATTACTCAAGAGTAATTATACAGTAATCTGGCTACTGTTTTAAATTGTTTTTCCCATGATTATTTTAAATACTTGCCTACTTATATTTACGAATAGTTAAGTCTTTGTTTTAGTAAACAAGCGATGGTATTATGGAGAGACTCTTGAGCTGATAAGCTGTTTACCTCATTATATGAAATATGTAGAGCTAAATCTAAATTGATTGTTGCTGCTCCGGGGAAATATAAACGCTGAAGCATAGGTAAATAGAGGGAGAATAGCAAATAAAACTGAAAAATTGGAAGAGAGAAAAAAATAATTAACAACACTCAAGGGATGGTATGAACGATTTTCAGTTTCTCGCCTTTGTAAAGTATTTCTTAAAACATTCCACTGAGAAATTCTTCTTCTTCATATGTTGTTACTGCTGAATTTTTGGCATTAGGGCTATTTTGAACTTGAATACACTCTAAAACAAGTAGTGTTCAAGGGACTTCATGGCAGACTAAAAAATTGATGTGAAAATTGAATTTTCACACATTTCAGGGTTTCGCAGGTATATAATAAGTGAAGGTGGCAAGCTGAGTGTGTAGGATAAATTTTGCTTTGCAGTAATCAAGGCAAAATGAACGATAATTTTAAAATAATTTATCGTCTGTTAATCTAAGAGCTTTAAAAACAAATTTTATGTTAAAATATTTTTTGTTAATTTAAATTCGAATACCTAATACCATTATTTAGGTTTATAAAAATGTGCAGTATTTTTTTATATAGCAAAGTTCATTAAGATTTTGAAAATTGCGCCTATGGCTTTCATTGGTTGATTTAAGTCATATCCTCCGCCCCTCTGGTTTCGTATACATGACACATAGAATGAAAATATAATTCCAACAATTCCAATTGGTTATTAAATTTACGCTCTTAAAAATTAAATGCAACATTTGCCAAAATATAACTAGAATTTTACAAATTATTTTAAACAAAATAAAAATGGGAAAAAAACAAATTAAAATTATCTCCTCTGCCCGGGAGTGAACCCTGGTATGCTGGGTAGCAATCGAGCAAGCTAACCATTAGATCAGGATACGCCTTCTAATATAGTGTGTTACATAACTATAATTTTGTGCATCGTCAACCAAAAAACACAAAAAAACGGGTTATTTTCCGAAAACATAATCTGATCAAAAATTTCTGTTGTACTATTTTGGTTCACACCAATGTACATTACTTAGAATTTTTTCAGATTTTTAGTTTAAACCAGCTGGGCTACAGGGTGTGGGACAAATTTTTTTTGCACAACTTTGGTAAAAATCGCGTCAAAATAATTTATTTTGCAAAAATAAAATTTTGATCGTTAATCCACGTACTAACGGCTTTCATTTGATACCCTACTCAGAATTTAAAAAAAAAAAATTTTTTTTTTCAATGTGCACATATTTGTTTATATTTTTAGGGGAATATGTTTTTTAGATGTATTAGTATTTTTCCTATGTGCGGTTCAAGGAGTTGTATAAGCATTTTAAATTTCAACTCTCTAGGTTTAGCCGTTTGGCTATAATTTTTACAGAACATACAGACAGACAGACAGACGACAAAATGACAGTATAAGGGTTTTTTGGTCATCCTTACAAAACCTTAAAAATGAACTTTTAGTGTGCCATAAAATCCCTCGCTTTTCGTGTTAAATATTTACTTCTTTTTTGGTTAAATTTAGTGTAAAATTTACACTTACATACTTAAAGTATAGTGTTAGAAAATAAATAGTATTAAAGTAGTGTTAATTTTAACACTGAAAATATAATATTTCATAAAAATAATACTATCTGAATAAATGAAAATTTACACAGTGATTTGGTTCAAAATAGTGAACTTTTTACTTTTTTCTTAAATGATAATTTTAACAGTAAAATTTTAACCAAACTGAAAAAAAAGGAAATTTAACACCAAAAAAATTACGAAACGCGTTATTGTTGTTTTGGATTTTCTAAATTTTTATAAACCGCAGCAAAAAATTTTGCACCCGGGCAGAGGTATTTCATGTAACCGCCCTGTTTAATGTGCCTTTATTTTCTGTATTTGTGTGCGATATATTGTATCATTTTCTTAGGCAAGTGATAGTGTATCTATTGAACATTGCATATTTCAATGGCATATTTTGTATATTTAGTATTAACGACTCTCATTTACGATTTCTAAAATTTTATTTTGTAATTATTCTTATTCGAAATTAATACCATAAGTGAAAATGTGTAATTTTCCGCAGATTTACAATAATTAAATCTCTTTCAATACCATGAAACCAGTCAGTAATATTTCTTAAACGCACAATTAATTTACAGATATATACAAAATTTAGGCTGTTGAAACAGTTCTGTTTAAGTCGTTGTAGTATGAAATTATTCTACTAAATAATTATATGAATTTAAACAATAAATTACAAACAGAAAGGCAAATTAGTATGTTAATTAAAGTAACTTAGATGTTACAGACAATTAATTGCAAAAGTTAATATTATTCTTTGTAAAGTACTTGCACAATATTAGTTTTAGTAACAATTATTGCTAGGATCTTACTGAGTAGATCAGTATAGGGTAATTGTCAAAGTTATCTGGCGGTTAAGGAACAAAGCAATTTTCTTTATAGCTGAAATTAATGAACGCAATTAATTTTTTCATTGAATCTTTTGCATTTATTTCTCCAATAGTTTATTCCCATAACCAATGTGTTAAAGTAAAGAAAGCCGATATCATTGTCAGTAAAAAATCATTGTATCCTGAAAGCGGTCGAGTATATAAAAACAAAAGGACAGACAGACACACAACATATCTTATATGCACCGACTCGCTGACTGTGATTCAAAGTCTCCAGATGTACCCGAAAAACGGCTAATCAAAATACACCTTCATACGTCCCACGAAGAAAATAATATAAACAACAAAATTATATGTTAGAATCATGGGCAACGAAACGGCCCATAAATCAGCTAAGGAAGCCACAAATACCACTTTAAGAACTACATAACAAACAAAATCCAAGACACCTGGCAAAATGAATGGACCCAAACGACGAACAACAAACTTAATACAAATAAGACAAGCAACTTAATACAATAAACTCCGCAAGAGCGAAATGTAGGCAGGAAGGCAAGGTCTTGCGGAAGGTCTTGTGGAGTTTAGGGTATTAACTACAAAAAATAAAAATAAAATAAAACATTACAATATGAATATTATAACAATACTTTTTATTTCATTTCTTTGTTCTCCTCCGGTGTCCCTTTCTTTCTTCATATTCCCATTCCGGCTTCCTTCTCCGATCTCCTACCTTCTTGCCTCTAGTTCTCTCGCCCATCTTTCTCCCTTACCTTCCTCACCGGAAATAAAGGTAATATTATATTATATTGTACTAGCTGAGCACCCGTGCTTCGCTACGGTATACTGACGATCTCATTAATGTCATTAGTGTAAAATACTCAGTTTGTTTTTAAACATGTGTATGGGTAACATTTGTAAGCAAAAACCTAGTCGATATCTCATTTGTCCTAAGAGATATTGAGGAATCCGTGAAAAAACATTTTACTCTTTTTCACCACATAGAGGTCGAACTTCAAAAAATCCTTTCTTAGCGGGTTCTTACGTGAAACTGAGTAAAAAAAAAATGTAAAACTTTTTAAATATTTTAAAAAGACATATATATGCCAAAAAAGGAATGTTATAAATCAACAAACGAAGGAAATACGAAGGGTTCTATACCCTGAATGCAGAGCCCTTCCCCTTCAACCCTTTTTGAAGTTGGTTAGGGTAAAATTTTAAAATAAGTTTAAGTTTAACTAAGTATGGGTAACTTTTGTAAGCAAAAACCAAGTCAATATCTCAATAGTTCTAAGAGAATCCGTGAATTTAAATTTCAGCCCTTTTCACCCCCTTAGAGATCAAATTTTGAAAAGTTCCATATTAGTGGGTGCTTACGTCATGGAAGGAATATATTTCCCGAATTTCATGTATCTATGTCAAGGGACTATCGAATAAAAAATACCAATGAACCCCGTTAGGGATGAAATTTAAAAAAATTGTCAAAACGCTTACTAATTATTTTAAAAAGAAAGCTAAGTAGGTTTCTATTTAATAGAAACCTATGTAGGGTTTCTATAATTCACCCCGAATGTAGATTCATGCCTTTAGGGGTTGATTACGGCAAAATCCTGAATTTCTGTTGCTAACATTTCTATGGGTAACTTTTGAAAGTAAAAACCAAGTCGATATCTGATTGGATCTAAGAGATATTGAGGAATTCCTGAAATCATATTTCACCCCCTTTTTACTCCCTTAGAGGTCTACTTTCGAAAAATCACTTCTTAGTGGAATATATTTTGCGAATTTCATGTATCTATGTCCGAAAAATGTTCTATCGAATTAAAAATTCCCATTTACCCCTTTAAGCAAAATGCTTTTAATTTGAAATTCTTACAATTGATTTACTATATATTTAAAACGTAGGGCATTAAAATTAAATTTTTACTTTTTAATTAAAACTAGAAATGAAATACAAATAAAAGTATGAGTTTTAAAAGAAAAGTAGTGATTTTATTATGATAGTTGTTCTTTCAAATCAAAAGTACTATACTTTTAATATAAGCATCAAGTGTAAATACTCTTTTTATGAAAGTGAATACTTTTGTTTTAATTTCAGTTCTTTTAAGATAATAGTTTTTGAATTTAATATAAAAACTCAAATCAAAAGTATATTTTAAAAGTACAAAAATACGACTACTTTTAATTTTACCTGCAATTTCATTAGAATGAAAGTAAATACTATTAATATGAAATCAAAAACTAGTGTTTTTAATATTAAAGTAAAATTTCTTTCAGTGTATATGTTACTGTAAAAGCCCGAACTACATTAAATTCTAAGATTTTCCAGTAAAACCTAAGATTTACCAACTCTTTTTATCTAGTAAATCCTAAGATTTATTAGTTAAACCTAAGATTACCAACAAACGGGTTTTTACAGTAACATATACACTGATTTTTACACTGAAAATAGTTCTTCGGATGTCTCAAGTTTCAGAGATCACTCTTCTGTCCCTATAATCAGAGCCATAGCAGTGTTTTTGGCGCCCTTGGCAAATAAAGTAAATTGCTTAAACAAAAAAAAAAGGTCCTAACCTCCCAAAACCAAGTGATGAGCAAAAAGATAAAAAGTCCTCACCTCCTAAATTCAAGTGACAAGCAAAAAAAAAAATAAATTGATGTGAAGTGTGAATTTTCACACATTTCTGGGTTTTGCAGGTATTTAGTAACTGAACGATGATTATTTGGGATGCCAAAACAAATTTTATGTCAAAATATTTTTTTATGAATTTTAATTCGAATGCCTAATACCATTATTTAAGTTTCTAAATATATGCAGTATTTTTTTTTTTATACAGCAAAGTTCATTAAGATTTTGAAAATTGCACCTATGGCTTCCATTGGTTGCTTACATCATAAGTCCCGCCCTTTGATTTCGTCAAACATAGAATTAAATTATAATTTCAACACTTTCCACTGGTTATTAAATTTACGCTTTTAAAAATTAAATGCAACATTTACCAAATATAACTAGAATTTTAACAAAATAATTTAAACAAAATAAAAATGCAAAAAAAAACAAAAAATAAAATCAACAGGATTCGAACCCTAGTTTGCAAGTTAACTTATATTATTAAGCGTACGACAAATCCAACCACGCCACGAGAGCTACTGATGTGGTATGTTACACAACGTATTAAATAGTTAACATATTTTAGTTAAAAACACAAAAAATGCGTTATTTTCCGAAAACATAATCTGATCAAAAATTCCTGTTGTACTATTCCGGTTTACACCAATGTACATTACTTAGAATTTTTTCAGATTTTTAGTTTAAACCATCTGGGCACAATTTTGGCAAAAATCGCATCAAAATAAGTTATTTTGCAAAAATAAAATTTTGATCGTTAATCCACGTACTAAGGGCTTTCATTTGATACCCTACTCAGAATTTTAAAAAAATATTTTTTTTTTTCGATGAGCACATATTTGTTTATATTTTTAGAGGGATATGTTTTTTAGATGTTTTAGTATTTTTCCTATGTGCGGGTCAAAGAGTTGTATAAGCATGCCAAATTTCAACTCTCTAGGTTTAGCCGTTTGGCTACAATTTTTACCGAACAGACAGACAGACAGACAGACAGACGACAAAATGACGGCATAAGGGTTTTTTGGTCATACCTACAAAATCCTAAAAAGATCCTCACCTTCCAAATCCAAGTGATGAGCAAAAAAAGGTTCTCACCTTCGCTTTTAATGACCAACTATACAATATGGCGCCCCTCGTCAGGCCACACGCCCTTCATCAAACCTCGTGCCCTTGGCAAGTGCCCCAATACCAACCCGTTCCTACGGCTCTGTCTATAATACTAGTTACCCAGCTCCTAGATGGCGCTTAAGGGCAGAACAGGTAAGTTCTTCATTTCTAGATCTCCGGTACATATACAATCGGTACATCAACAATGATTCAGTCGACTCAGAAGATTCTAAGTAGTCTGTTGAACGACATTTCAAAAACTTGAACTTTTTTTCCGTAGTTTCTGACATGGTCCAATCTTATCTAATGTTTGATTCTAAGTTCTTGTTCCCATTACTACAACCTATAATACGTGAAGATAACTATTCATTACATTGCTTTCCTTTAAATAGTTAATCTCCAGTTAACTAAATGTCAATTTATTTTAAACCTGATAATGTTTACAATTATTTAGTGTGCAATGGTGAAATGCAGTTGGCCTTTAATTAAAAAGTATTTGGTAAGTTTAAGCACGTAAAAACTAAAGTTTATTTTCGAAACAATTTAAAGAGACATTGACATTGAATACAGATGCAAGAAAAAGAAATCTGAAATGAGAATTTGTAGGTCTGTCTCTCTCTTCTTGAGCAATTGTCTCAACTGCCAGTTGGACAATATTGGAAGATTGACACTGCGGTGTTCGGTTTTAAACCCATATCCCTATATGGTGTAAGCACCATATGCTTAACTAACTGCGCGTGTAGCGTAAATTGTAGCAAGTAAAGAGGGGGGATGCCGACTTGATATGATGCTGACGTCATTTATGAGTCGACACTTCACAACAATTTTTATCAACCGCCAACAATATAAGGAAGGTATTGTGATCATACCGATTTTGACATTTCGAGATTTCGATGGATCTCCACGAATTGAGGTCTCTACATAACGTTTTGACTATTTTTAGCATGATGGCTGCCGGTCTGTCTGTCCGTCCGTCTGTCCGTCCGTCCATGTACACGTGCAGAGCAAATTCGGCTAAAAGGATTTTTATGAAACTTCATATTTAAGCTTCTGCCATCAATGGCACAAGTTGATCAACTTTTGGTAAAAATCGGTTGACTAGAAATGGGAGTTTATTCATGTCGATTTTAAGATTTTTGCGAAAATTTAGCAACAGAAAAGTATTTCGAAAAAAAATATTTAACAAAAGTTGCTATTAATACAATAACTAACAACTTTTATTTGAGACAATTTTCGATTAAAAAAAAAAAATTAAAAATTTTTGCCAATTTTTTCATACTTATATGTAACGTTTCCATGGTCATGGTAAATAATATCTCTGAAATATTAGGCCAAGTTATATCTACTCTGTTGCTAGAATGTATTTTATGCAAGTACTTTATGATGGCGGTCGGTCCTGTGGTGGCCACAGCTGATTTTTAATATAAATGTTTTATTTCTGAAATTCTCTTATTTCCAAAAATTTTAAAATGCATTATTCATTTTATTTTTCTAATAAGTGAAGTTTATTATATACCTGCGAAACCCTGCAATGTGTGAAAATTCACACTACACATAAAATTTTTTTTTTGTCTGAAAACCGAAAAGTTTGTAAAAGAACACTGTCTTAAAAGGATTGAAAAGTTTTAAAAAAAATTTGAAAAACTGCTTACGAGTTTCCCGAAGTGGAAAACACACTGACACACAAAGCCACAGTAAGGAAAACTTGCGCTAGGTGCAGAGCCGTGTTTTGGCGCCGTTGGTAAATAAAAGCAAGGTTCTTACCTCTCAAAATTTAAGTGATGAGTAAAAAAAAGTTCCTCACCTCCCAAAATTCAAGTGACGAGCAAAAAAAAAAGGTCCTCATCTTCACAATGGCGCCCCTTAGCAAGCCCGTCAGCGCCCTTTTCCTTAGTGCGCTAGGGGCCGTTGCCCCTATTATATAAAATAATTTGTTATTAATAGTTTATGGCACAAGTCTGCAAATTTTTTATAAAAATACATATAACATATAATTTTTAAAATGAAAATAATCCTTTGTTGATGTTTATTTCCGTTTAATAGTCACGATTGATATTAATTTCCAATTAGCAATAATTTTTGCACACGCGATATTTATGTTGCAAGTTCAATATTTCGCAATTTTCTTTGAGGAGAAGTAGGTATTATATTATGTATGAAGCAAAAAAGTGGGTCAGTCAAGTACATAAATCTTAGTGTTAGTGATCTATGTGATCATCATGTGCAATAATTAGATCTGATTGTATTCGGAAGGTTCGCTAAGCTCTAAGAGATGGCGTAAGTGGATTAAGTCACGTGCCCTTTCAAACTCAAATTACTTTACGTGTTAGACTAATCATACATTTGCATTTTTACTTTTGAATTGGTAATGAGTTACTTGTTCTCTATTTTTAGAATATTTTCATGTACCACTGCCGGATTTATGGAAAAGCTAAGTATACTGCAGCTTGCAACTTGCGAAGAGATTGTCAGAGTATAAAGCGTTATTTAAATATTCGAGGTTTAATAAAAAAAAAATGTTGTCTTATCAGGTCAGTCTACAAGTTCTTGCGTATTTTTCATATATATAACGGGTGTTTTTTTTAGAGGTATAGAACTTTAAATTGCAATAAAACAACGATGGATTATTCGATTGACATGAATTTTTTTTTATTCGAAAGATAATCTTGTGGCATTACATTAAATCATACCAACAAGACGGCGCAACATGTCACACAGCTCGTGCCACAATCGATTTATTAAAAGACACGTTTGGTGACCGCCTAATTTCACGTTTTGGACCTGTGAATTGGCCTCCAAGATCTTGTGATTTAACACTGCTGGACTACTTTCTGTGGGGCAATGTAAAGTCATTGGTCTATGCGGATAAGCCACAAACGCTTGACCATTTGGAAGACAACATTCGCCGTGTTATTGCCGATATACGGCCACAAATGTTGGAAAAAGTCATCGAAAATTGGACGTCCAGATTGGACTACATCCGAGCCAGCCGTGGCGGTCATATGCCAGAAATCATATTTAAAATGTAATGCCACAAGATTATCTTTCGAATAAAAAAAAATTCATGTCAATCGAATAATCCATCGTTGTTTTATTGCAATTTAAAGTTCTATACCTCTAAAAAAAACACCCATTATATTGGGTCGTCAAGGATGAAATTTGTAGAAAAAAAGGCAAAGTTGGTTGATAACTTACAAATATAAGGAATTATTTTATTCATCATAGTATGCACCCATATTCAGATCAATTCTGTAAAAATTTACTGTGTAGTAACGTTACAATAAGATAAAATATTATAAAAAGTATAATGACTTTCATTCATGATGGTAACTGACCTTGCTCATAGTGACACATTTTGTTACTATGATCATAGTAAATGAGTTACAGAATTGGTCTGATAGTTTATACACTTTTTTAAACGGCAGGTTGTTCAGGCCGGTGGTATAAAACCCTGGCGGACGAGAGTCAATGAATTCCTGGAAGGCCAGTTTTACAGTATTGTTGGAATTAAACTGTTTTCCTATTAAAAAGTTGTCCAAATTGCAGAAGAAGTGGTAGTCAGTGGGGGCTAGGTCTGGTGAGTATGGAAGATGATGAAGATGTTCCAATTCCAATTCCTGTAGTTTTACCACAGTCATTTGTGCAGTGTGTAGTCTAGCGTTATCATGCTGACTGCTGATCTGTTGACTAATCTAGGCTGTTTTTGCATCATTTCGTTCAGTTGGTTGCAGTATATTTCTTCTGTAATAGATGACCCAGTTTTTTTTTTTTTTGGTTTTTAAGTTACCTGTACGAAATTTGGTGAACCAATTTGATATTGTCTGCTGCGTAGTAACACTAGAGCCAAATACACTATTAATGTTCGCGCGGTCTGCGATGCCGTAGTTCCACGTAAGAACTCATACTTCATAATAGTGCGAATATCCGACCGTTCCATTTTAACAAAATTAATATTTAAAAAAAGTTTTTTATATTTTTTAGAGCATACAATGATTTCTTTAAATAAGCGAGATGTGTAACTTCCAACAAAAAAAAAAAACAGAACGGTAAAACATTAAGCCAATGTCAAATAATAAGCTGTTAAAGTTGGTAATATTATTAACTACAAATTTCATCCTTGACGACCTGATATTATCTTTTCCGTTTCGTCGGAATTATTCGACAAGAAATCTCATTTATTTTTCTGCATAATACGGTATTGATTTGTCATAAAAGCTGCATTCAGAGCTTTTTAAATTAGTTGACTATGTATTGTGCGCTGTGGATAAGTTTATTAGATAATTTTAACATTCAACGTAGCATTTACAACTAAGGAGATTAGTGAGTTATGAATAGTGGCATCTTTAAACTAACTACAGTGGCTTCGTAAAATATTTTTTATCTATTATCGTTTTCCTAATTCTGCTGTCCTAGATTTTTACTAACTAAACCTAACCTAATTACCTAAATTGATCATAGTTGCTGTTCGTCTTTGTAATTCTGGTTGAGATTTGTTGTAATTGGCGCGATGACTTTTTGTTACGTTATGTAAAGGCATACAATATAGAGCAGGGCCATTTTGTAATGGACATTTCAGTAAACCGTCGCCGGTTACAACCTTTATACGTGTGTATTAGCCGGCATTAAGCGCTGATAAGTGCCGAAACGACCTTTCTACGTATTCGACCTTTAGTCTATAACTTACCAGACGGTAAAGTACCATTTTCATACATATTTAATAATATTTAAACCATAAAATCTTATTTAATTATTACCTGTCCTACTTTAAATAAATCACTTTTCAATTTTTTTGTCAACATCCGGTCTTTTTGTGTTAAATAATTAAAGTATTAACTACAAGGTCAGTGAACAAAGTAGTAAATGTAAAAATCTAGAAATAGGATGATGAGCTACTTGATTAGAAGTAAATGTACGAAGGTCCTTTTTAGAGAAAAAAAGATCCATGACTAACTTAAAAGATAGCTTTTAATCTGATTAATTGCCTTCATTACTCAATAGTGATTTAATGATTTTCACGTACGGCACGCTATGGGAATTCAGCCAGTAAATCTCTCTCTGTGCCTCTCTCTCTCTCTCTTTCTCTCTCTCTCTCTTTCTCTCTCTCTCTCTCTCTCTCTCTCTCTCCATTTCTCCATCTCTCACCATTTCTCAATATCTCTCCATTTCTTTCTATTTCACTCCATCCCTTCCTCAGGAAATGTTAGTTGGTCTACTTTTCTATCTCTCTCAATTAACGATCATCTCTATCCTTCAAAAAATAATATAGGTATCTTGAATCTGTGAAAACCTTAGAAAATGAAATTTTTTCGAGACCGTCTTGGTCGTACACCACTGTAAAATGCCGACTTTTTAAAACAACAGTGAAAAACTGCCTGATCTCACAAGCGACTGAATTTTACGATAAAAGTGTACAAAAACTGACTCGAAATAGTGGTAATATAGGAACTTATATATTATAACCGTTTTGATTGCAATGTCCTTTACTTTTTGAACAAACCTCGTATATTTTCAAATGACCCAAAACTTAAAAAGTGTGCCACCGCTTATGTTTATTTATTTCAAATTTTAATAAACATATCTTTTGCAAAGTGCTAACAATGAGATATCTTATAAGATTAACTTCCACATTTTCACAACACTTAAAATTATAATAAATTTGTTATTAACTACAATAAGATTACTCATGAGCAAATTTGTGCATGTCAACATATCACCTCAAGAAAATCAGAAATGTGTGCAGCTAACATAAACGAACTTGTAACTCGTCAGTGCATAGAAGCTATTATATTGAGATGATGGCATATAACCTCTAACATGTCTTATATTCTACTTACCGCATGATTTGGTTAAGGTTAAAAAGAGTGCTAAAAATTCCCTTTGTTCTATTGTGCACCTCTTTTTGTGTCAGAATTTGCATGAAACCCCTCTGCTAATCTCACTTCCTCTATTTGAGCTAGTGGATTTGTATTTGACGTATAACAGGTAATAATTGAATTCCACTTCGTTATTATTGTTATCATATTCATTAATTTCCCTACACTGTATTGTAAATGCACTCCTTTATACCCAACTGTGTCACAGGCCCTACGTCAGCTTTATAGGACTACGGAATCTAGTCAAAAGGTAAGCTATACAATTTGGCAGAAGTATATAGAAGCAGAGGCTTCTTATTTCGACTATACAGGGTGAATCGGAATTAAAATTCCAAACTTCGGGAGTGTATCATTGTTACACTCAAAATAGTTTACGATATAAGCTATTGTTAAACGTTTTTGGTGACCTTTTATTTTGAGACATTTGCAGTATTACTCGTCTACGGCGTATTGTTGATAACCTCAAATATTTAAAAATATTTATTTAATACAATTTGTAAGTATTTCCATGTCAGATAATTATTTTACAATATTATTATTAAGAAAATTCAAAAGGAAGGTTGTTGTTTTGCATCTGTCAAATTATTGTTATGTTGTGGTATGTGGTATCATAGAAATTGTTTTATTATAATTGTTGCTATGGTGACCGCATTTCACAAATATTCCTATACTTTTTAAAGAATGGAGTGTGGGCAAGATAGGAGCTAGCTTTCGATCTTGTTTTTAATTGGGTAAGAACGTGGAAAAGTTTACACTGTAGAAAAATAGATTTCTGTATCAACTTATTCTATTTGTCTCTGTTATTTTAACCTAAATTTGTAAACATAGGTGTACAAACTAAGTTTACAGTGAATATATTACTACCTATTATTTCTAATAAGTTAAACGGAGGTATATGTTTAAATAATGTTAGAATATAAAAGCCAGTGAATAAATAGATTTGAAATTAATTTAGAATATATATATGTTAGAACGCTTTATAGAAGAAAGAAAATCATCATTGCACAAAGAGCTAGATTTTAGAAAAATATTTTATTTAAATTGTTTTTTATTTTGTTACAGAAGGGGAGATGTAATGATATAGTAAGTCATGAAAACATTAAGATGACGTTGTCAGACTTGTATAATAATCAATATTAACAACCAAAACTATTTTATATTATTTTCTTGACAACCTCTGACAACGTCATCCTAATGTTTTCATGACTTACTATATCATTACATCTCCCCTTCTGTAACAAAATAAAAAACAATTTAAATAAAATATTTTGCTAAAATCTAGCTCTTTGTGCAATGATGATTTTCTTTCTTCTTAATTCGTTCGCTTCTTCTTAAAGGCTGCTTAGCTTCTTTTGTTTTCTCATCAATTCGTTCGCTTCTTCTTACAGGCTGCTTAGCTTCTTCTTCTGTTTTCTCAACTTCATTTTTCTCATTATTTTCCTCGTTATTTACTGGCTTTACTTGTTTATTTTTCTAAAATCTAGCTCTTTGTGCAATGATGATTTTCTTTCTTCTTAATTCGTTCGCTTCTTCTTAAAGGCTGCTTAGCTTCTTTTGTTTTCTCATCAATTCGTTCGCTTCTTCTTACAGGCTGCTTAGCTTCTTCTTCTGTTTTCTCAACTTCATTTTTCTCATTATTTAACGAAAGAGATTACGAATATATTCCCCAGTTTGTTCAAAAACAAATTAGGAAAACTAAAGGGAGAATATGACGTTAAATTGAAAGAAAATGCGGAGCCTTTTGCTGTAAGTTCAAGTAGGCGCGTTCCTATTCCCCTGCGTGAGAAACTAAGAAATGAAATTGACAGGATGCTGCAAGATGATATTATAGCACCAGTCACAGAGGCAACAGAATGGTGTGCTCCGATTGTTTTGGTGGCTAAAAAAGAAGCAGGTGAGATTAGATTATGTACAGATTTTACTCAACTAAACAAATTTTTAATTAGAGAAAGATTAATTCTACCATCTGTTGATGAGACTTTAGCAAAAATAGGTAATGCTAAAGTTTTTTCAAAATTAGATGCAAAATGTGGGTTTTGGCATATTCCCTTATCAAAAAAAACTTGCAAATTAACGACATTTATAACTCCTTTTGGGAGATATTATTATAAACGTTTACCCTTTGGAGTGTCTTCAGGACCGGAACATTTTCATAAGCGAGTAGGCCAAATAATTGATCGTCTTGATGGAGTAGTACATCATATAGATGATATTTTGATATTTGGAAAAAATCAAGAGGAGCACAATAAAAATTTATTCAAAGTTTGTAGGAAACTAAACTATTTTATATTATTTTCTTGACAACCTCTGACAACCTCATCCTAATGTTTTCATGACTTACTATATCATTACATCTCCCCTTCTGTAACAAAATAAAAAACAATTTAAATAAAATATTTTGCTAAAATCTAGCTCTTTGTGCAATGATGATTTTCTTTCTTCTTAATTCGTTCGCTTCTTCTTAAAGGCTGCTTAGCTTCTTTTGTTTTCTCATCAATTCGTTCGCTTCTAGGTAATTTAGGATTTCTGTTCTATAATGCAGCACCTTTAGAGTCAGGTTACTCTCCAGCTGAATTGCTTATGGGGCGAAAACTTCGAACGACGATTCCAATTTTACGAAAAAATCTTGTACCCAAACTTCCAAATTATAAAAAATTCAAGCAAAATGAAGAAAAATTAAAATTAAGACAAGCTAAAAATTTCAATAATAGACACAGAATTCAAGAAAGACAAGAATTGGAACCAGGTAGAATAGTATGGGTCGAAGATAGAGATTCAGAATACAAAATAACAGAAAAAGCAGGAACACCCCGTTCTTATTGGTTAGAAAATGAATTTGGCAGTAAAATTAGAAGAAACAAAAGTGTTCTTATACCTTTACCAGAAACTGGCGAAAAGCAAAAAGTTGAAGACAACACCGGAGATAATAATGATGATAAACAAGTAAAGCCAGTAAACAACGAGGAAAATAATGAGAAAAATGAAGTTGAGAAAACAGAAGAAGAAGCTAAGCAGCCTGTAAGAAGAAGCGAACGAATTGATGAGAAAACAAAAGAAGCTAAGCAGCCTTTAAGAAGAAGCGAACGAATTAAGAAGAAAGAAAATCATCATTGCACAAAGAGCTAGATTTTAGAAAAATATTTTATTTAAATTGTTTTTTATTTTGTTACAGAAGGGGAGATGTAATGATATAGTAAGTCATGAAAACATTAGGATGACGTTGTCAGAGGTTGTCAAGAAAATAATAAAAAATAGTTTTGGTTGTTAATATTGATGTAAAATAATAATAATATATTTTAATAAACATTACATGGTGTCAGGTGATAACACTATGAATTCAGGAGATAGTAATAGTAGTAAAAAGATTTGTGCTATAAATGGAATAGACGCACCGTCGAATTTTGGTTTCATACCAGAGGAGTGGCCAAAATGGTTCAAAAGGTGGAATCGATACAGGATCATAAGTGGTCTCGATAAAATGGATGAAAGCTACCAAGTGGCTAGTTTTATATATTTAATGGGCGACAAAGCGGAGGATATAATGGATTCGTTCAAATTAGAAGAGGTAGATAAAAATAATTATATCAAGGTTACACAAGCTTTTGAAAATCATTTTATTATCAAGCATAAGAAATTACGAAAAACAAAAAAAAAGTTTTTTGGTGCAGGTCAAAATGAAATTTTTACCGATGGGAGCATGATTTGTGAACTGCGGTATGGAAAAAAGATGATTCAAGAAAAAGTATATGTAGTCAACATGTTGAATGAGCCATTATTAGGTAGGCCTGCTTTAAAGAAATTGGAAATGATTGCATTTCTTGAGAATTTAGAAACAACGAAAGAGATTACGAATATATTCCCCAGTTTGTTCAAAAACAAATTAGGAAAACTAAAGGGAGAATATGACGTTAAATTGAAAGAAAATGCTGAGCCTTTTGCTGTAAGTTCAAGTAGGCGCGTTCCTATTCCCCTGCGTGAGAAACTAAGAAATGAAATTGACAGGATGCTGCAAGATGATATTATAGCACCAGTCACAGAGGCAACAGAATGGTGTGCTCCGATTGTTTTGGTGGCTAAAAAAGAAGCAGGTGAGATTAGATTATGTACAGATTTTACTCAACTAAACAAATTTTTAATTAGAGAAAGATTAATTCTACCATCTGTTGATGAGACTTTAGCAAAAATAGGTAATGCTAAAGTTTTTTCAAAATTAGATGCAAAATGTGGGTTTTGGCATATTCCCTTATCAAAAAAATCTTGCAAATTAACGACATTTATAACTCCGTTTGGGAGATATTATTATAAACGTTTACCCTTTGGAGTGTCTTCAGGACCGGAACATTTTCATAAGCGAGTAGGCCAAATAATTGATCGTCTTGATGGGGTAGTACATCATATAGATGATATTTTGATATTTGGAAAAAATCAAGAGGAGCACAATAAAAATTTATTCAAAGTTTGTAGGAAACTAGAAGAAGCTGGTATTGTACTGAATAAAAAAAAATGTGAGTTTAATGTTTGCAAAGTAAAGTTTCTAGGCTACGTGATAAGTGGTAATGGATTGGAGATAGATGAAGCTAAATTTAAAGCCATACGTGATTTACCAGCTCCTACAAATTTAAAAGAATTAAGAAGATTTTTGGGTATGTATAATTATTTAATAAAATTTGTACCTAAATTAGCTGATGTAAATAAGCCGATAAGAGAATTGCTAAGGAAAAATACTGAATTTATTTGGAATGATATGCACAATAAAACATTTGAACGTTTAAAACAGCTCTTGATGCAGGCGCCAGTACTCGCAAATTATGATGTGAATAAAGATACACGGTTATCAGCTGATGCCTCAAGTTATGGTATTGGGGCTACTTTAGAGCAAAAACAGAATAATGGAATTTGGCGACCTACTATGTATATCTCGAGAGCCCTAACTGACACAGAAATGTTTTATGCACAAATAGAAAAAGAGGCGTTGGCAATAACATGGGCTTGTGAACGATTGTACTGTCAACCAAAAACTATTTTATATTATTTTCTTGACAACCTCTGACAACGTCATCCTAATGTTTTCATGACTTACTATATCATTACATCTCCCCTTCTGTAACAAAATAAAAAACAATTTAAATAAAATAATTTGCTAAAATCTAGCTCTTTGTGCAATGATGATTTTCTTTCTTCTTAATTCGTTCGCTTCTTCTTAAAGGCTGTTTAGCTTCTTTTGTTTTCTCATCAATTCGTTCGCTTCTTCTTACATTCTGCTTAGCTTCTTCTTCTGTTTTCTCAACTTCATTTTTCTCATTATTTTCCTCGTTATTTACTGGCTTTACATGTTTATCATCATTATTATCTCCGGTGTTGTCTTCAATTTTTTGCTTTTCGCCAGTTTCTGGTAAAGGTTTAAGAACACTTTTGTTTCTTCTAATTTTACTACCAGATTCATTTTCTAACCAATAAGAACGGGGTGTTCCTGCTTTTTCTGTTATTTTGTATTCTGAATCTCTATCTTCGACCCATACTATTCTATCTGGTTCCAATTCTTGTCTTTCTTGAATTCTGTGTCTATTATTGAAATTTTTAGCTTGTCTTAATTTTAATTTTTCTTCATTTTCCTTGAATTTTTTATAATTTGGAAGTTTGGGTACAAGATTTTTTCGTAAAATTGGAATCGTCGTTCGAAGTTTTCGCCCCATAAGCAATTCAGCTGGAGAGTAACCTGACTCTAAAGGTGCTGCATTATAGAACAGAAATCCTAAATTACCTTCCCCACTCTTAATTATATTCTTAGAAATCTGTACTGCCTTTTCAGCTTGACCATTAGATCTAGGAAAATGTGGGCTGCTAGTTATAATTTTGAAAGCATTTTTCTCTGCAAATCTTTTTACTTTTTCTGATACTAGTTGTGTTCCATTATCACATCTCAACAGTTCTGGAATTCCATGCCGTGAAAATATTTCTTTGAATATTCTAATAATTTCTTCACTCATTAAATTTCTTAATTTCTTGCATTCAATAAATTTTGAAAAATAATCTTGAATAACAATGTAATTACTTCCATTGTAAGTAAAAATATCAGTTGCTAATTCTTGCCATGGTAAAGAGGGCAATTTAGTTGACATTAAAGGCTCAGTTGAATTTTTTCGTAATTTTAAACATATTTTACAATCCTTGATCATATTTTCAATGTCAGTATTAATATTTGGCCACCAAACAGTCATTTTAGCCAAACGCCTCGACTTCGCAATTCCATTGTGTCCATCATGTAATTTGCTTAAAACTTCTTTCCTCATCGTTTTAGGAATGAATAACCTATTCCCCTTTAAAATTATGCCTTCTTTTGAATAATATAATTCATCTTTATAAATTTTAAACCCTTGCAGTTTGTCAGGACTGTTTTCCCAACCAGCTGTAATACATTGTCTAATATTACCACAAGTTTCATCCAAATCTTGTGTTTCCTTTATGAAAGCTACCAAGTGGCTAGTTTTATATATTTAATGGGCGACAAAGCGGAGGATATAATGGATTCGTTCAAATTAGAAGAGGTAGATAAAAATAATTATATCAAGGTTACACAAGCTTTTGAAAATCATTTTATTATCAAGCATAACGTAGTATATGATAGAGCTAAATTTAACACTAGGATACAACAAGACGATGAGAGTGTCGAAGAATTTGTAACAGAACTACATCGCTTGGCATCCAAATGTAATTATGGTGTTTTAGAGCCAGAGCTTATTAGAGATAGACTCATAGTAGGGTTAAAAGACATAAAAGTTGGCCAGTCATTGGAGCTCAAGTCAGATATAACATTAGAAAAAGCAATAGAGAAAGCCAGGCAGGCAGAAACAGTGAAGAAAAATGAAGGGTTACTAAGACATCGTAACAATGGAGAGGAAAAAGTAATAAATGCGGTAAAGCTAAGGAAGGATAATCAGAGGAACTATCAAAATTATCAACGGAAAAGAAATGGCGTGCAAAATCAAGAAAATGGAAAATTTCCCTGTTATAAGTGTGGTAAAATGACACATAAATTTGGACGGTGTCCTGCAAGAGAAGCTACATGTTTTATATGTAAAAAAGTTGGTCATTTTGCTCCGATGTGCAGAAGGAGAAAAGTAGAAGATATATTAGAAGAAAATTATAAAGATTCTGATTCTGATGAATCTTGTTTTGTTGATGTTGTTACTGGAGGAGACGGTACGCCATGGAGAACAAAAATTAAGTTAGATGGTACAGTAATTAACTTTAAAATTGATACAGCAGCAGATGTAACGATAATTCCGAGAAATGTATACTTGAAAATTTTCAAGCATAAGAAATTACGAAACACAAAAAAAAAGTTTTTTGGTGCAGGTCAAAATGAAATTTTTACCGATGGGAGCATGATTTGTGAACTGCGGTATGGAAAAAAGATGATTCAAGAAAAAGTATATGTAGTCAACATGTTGAATGAGCCATTATTAGGTAGGCCTGCTTTAAAGAAATTGGAAATGATTGCATTTCTTGAGAATTTAGAAACAACGAAAGAGATTACGAATATATTCCCCAGTTTGTTCAAAAACAAATTAGGAAAACTAAAGGGAGAATATGACGTTAAATTGAAAGAAAATGCGGAGCCTTTTGCTGTAAGTTCAAGTAGGCGCGTTCCTATTCCCCTGCGTGAGAAACTAAGAAATGAAATTGACAGGATGCTGCAAGATGATATTATAGCACCAGTCACAGAGGCAACAGAATGGTGTGCTCCGATTGTTTTGGTGGCTAAAAAAGAAGCAGGTGAGATTAGATTATGTACAGATTTTACTCAACTAAACAAATTTTTAATTAGAGAAAGATTAATTCTACCATCTGTTGATGAGACTTTAGCAAAAATAGGTAATGCTAAAGTTTTTTCAAAATTAGATGCAAAATGTGGGTTTTGGCATATTCCCTTATCAAAAAAAACTTGCAAATTAACGACATTTATAACTCCTTTTGGGAGATATTATTATAAACGTTTACCCTTTGGAGTGTCTTCAGGACCGGAACATTTTCATAAGCGAGTAGGCACCCCGTTCTTATTGGTTAGAAAATGAATTTGGCAGTAAAATTAGAAGAAACAAAAGTGTTCTTATACCTTTACCAGAAACTGGCGAAAAGCAAAAAGTTGAAGACAACACCGGAGATAATAATGATGATAAACAAGTAAAGCCAGTAAACAACGAGGAAAATAATGAGAAAAATGAAGTTGAGAAAACAGAAGAAGAAGCTAAGCAGCCTGTAAGAAGAAGCGAACGAATTGATGAGAAAACAAAAGAAGCTAAGCAGCCTTTAAGAAGAAGCGAACGAATTAAGAAGAAAGAAAATCATCATTGCACAAAGAGCTAGATTTTAGAAAAATATTTTATTTAAATTGTTTTTTATTTTGTTACAGAAGGGGAGATGTAATGATATAGTAAGTCATGAAAACATTAGGATGACGTTGTCAGAGGTTGTCAAGAAAATAATAAAAAATAGTTTTGGTTGTTAATATTGATGTAAAAAATAATAATAATATATTTTAATAAACATTACATAGATAAAAATAATTATATCAAGGTTACACAAGCTTTTGAAAATCATTTTATTATCAAGCATAACGTAGTATATGATAGAGCTAAATTTAACACTAGGATACAACAAGACGATGAGAGTGTCGAAGAATTTGTAACAGAACTACATCGCTTGGCATCCAAATGTAATTATGGTGTTTTAGAGCCAGAGCTTATTAGAGATAGACTCATAGTAGGGTTAAAAGACATAAAAGTTGGCCAGTCATTGGAGCTCAAGTCAGATATAACATTAGAAAAAGCAATAGAGAAAGCCAGGCAGGCAGAAACAGTGAAGAAAAATGAAGGGTTACTAAGACATCGTAACAATGGAGAGGAAAAAGTAATAAATGCGGTAAAGCTAAGGAAGGATAATCAGAGGAACTATCAAAATTATCAACGGAAAAGAAATGGCGTGCAAAGTCAAGAAAATGGAAAATTTCCCTGTTATAAGTGTGGTAAAATGACACATAAATTTGGACGGTGTCCTGCAAGAGAGGCTACATGTTTTATATGTAAAAAAGTTGGTCATTTTGCTCCGTTGTGCAGAAGGAGAAAAGTAGAAGATATATTAGAAGAAAATTATAAAGATTCTGATTCTGATGAATCTTGTTTTGTTGATGTTGTTACTGGAGGAGACGGTACGCCATGGAGAACAAAAATTAAGTTAGATGGTACAGTAATTAACTTTAAAATTGATACAGCAGCAGATGTAACGATAATTCCGAGAAATGTATACTTGAAAATTTTCAAGCATAAGAAATTACGAAAAACAAAAAAAAAAGTTTTTTGGTGCAGGTCAAAATGAAATTTTTACCGATGGGAGCATGATTTGTGAACTGCGGTATGGAAAAAAGATGATTCAAGAAAAAGTATATGTAGTCAACATGTTGAATGAGCCATTATTAGGTAGGCCTGCTTTAAAGAAATTGGAAATGATTGCATTTCTTGAGAATTTAGAAACAACGAAAGAGATTACGAATATATTCCCCAGTTTGTTCAAAAACAAATTAGGAAAACTAAAGGGAGAATATGACGTTAAATTGAAAGAAAATGCTGAGCCTTTTGCTGTAAGTTCAAGTAGGCGCGTTCCTATTCCCCTGCGTGAGAAACTAAGAAATGAAATTGACAGGATGCTGCAAGATGATATTATAGCACCAGTCACAGAGGCAACTAGAAGATATATTAGAAGAAAATTATAAAGATTCTGATTCTGATGAATCTTGTTTTGTTGATGTTGTTACTGGAGGAGACGGTACGCCATGGAGAACAAAAATTAAGTTAGATGGTACAGTAATTAACTTTAAAATTGATACAGCAGCAGATGTAACGATAATTCCGAGAAATGTATACTTGAAAATTTTCAAGCATAAGAAATTACGAAACACAAAAAAAAAGTTTTTTGGTGCAGGTCAAAATGAAATTTTTACCGATGGGAGCATGATTTGTGAACTGCGGTATGGAAAAAAGATGATTCAAGAAAAAGTATATGTAGTCAACATGTTGAATGAGCCATTATTAGGTAGGCCTGCTTTAAAGAAATTGGAAATGATTGCATTTCTTGAGAATTTAGAAACAACGAAAGAGATTACGAATATATTCCCCAGTTTGTTCAAAAACAAATTAGGAAAACTAAAGGGAGAATATGACGTTAAATTGAAAGAAAATGCTGAGCCTTTTGCTGTAAGTTCAAGTAGGCGCGTGGGAATAGGTTATTCATTCCTAAAACGATGAGGAAAGAAGTTTTAAGCAAATTACATGATGGACACAATGGAATTGCGAAGTCGAGGCGTTTGGCTAAAATGACTGTTTGGTGGCCAAATATTAATACTGACATTGAAAATATGATCAAGGATTGTAAAATATGTTTAAAATTACGAAAAAATTCAACTGAGCCTTTAATGTCAACTAAATTGCCCTCTTTACCATGGCAAGAATTAGCAACTGATATTTTTACTTACAATGGAAGTAATTACATTGTTATTCAAGATTATTTTTCAAAATTTATTGAATGCAAGAAATTAAGAAATTTAATGAGTGAAGAAATTATTAGAATATTCAAAGAAATATTTTCACGGCATGGAATTCCAGAACTGTTGAGATGTGATAATGGAACACAACTAGTATCAGAAAAAGTAAAAAGATTTGCAGAGAAAAATGCTTTCAAAATTATAACTAGCAGCCCACATTTTCCTAGATCTAATGGTCAAGCTGAAAAGGCAGTACAGATTTCTAAGAATATAATTAAGAGTGGGGAAGGTAATTTAGGATTTCTGTTCTATAATGCAGCACCTTTAGAGTCAGGTTAACGAATTGATGAGAAAACAAAAGAAGCTAAGCAGCCTTTAAGAAGAAGCGAACGAATTAAGAAGAAAGAAAATCATCATTGCACAAAGTGTAATGTTTATTAAAATATATTATTATTATTTTACATCAATATTAACAACCAAAACTATTTTATATTATTTTCTTGACAACCTCTGACAACGTCATCCTAATGTTTTCATGACTTACTATATCATTACATCTCCCCTTCTGTAACAAAATAAAAAACAATTTAAATACAATATTTTGCTAAAATCTAGCTCTTTGTGCAATGATGATTTTCTTTCTTCTTAATTCGTTCGCTTCTTCTTAAAGGCTGCTTAGCTTCTTTTGTTTTCTCATCAATTCGTTCGCTTCTTCTTACAGGCTTGGATGTGCAATGATGATTTTCTTTCTTCTTAATTCGTTCGCTTCTTCTTAAAGGCTGCTTAGCTTCTTTTGTTTTCTCATCAATTCGTTCGCTTCTTCTTACAGGCTGCTTAGCTTCTTCTTCTGTTTTCTCAACTTCATTTTTCTCATTATTTTCCTCGTTATTTACTGGCTTTACTTGTTTATCATCAAAATAATCTTGAATAACAATGTAATTACTTCTATTGTAAGTAAAAATATCAGTTGCTAATTCTTGCCATGGTAAAGAGGGCAATTTAGTTGACATTAAAGGCTCAGTTGAATTTTTTCGTAATTTTAAACATATTTTACAATCCTTGATCATATTTTCAATGTCAGTATTAATATTTGGCCACCAAACAGTCATTTTAGCCAAACGCCTCGACTTCGCAATTCCATTGTGTCCATCATGTAATTTGCTTAAAACTTCTTTCCTCATCGTTTTAGGAATGAATAACCTATTCCCCTTTAAAATTATGCCTTCTTTTGAATAATATAATTCATCTTTATAAATTTTAAACCCTTGCAGTTTGTCAGGACTGTTTTCCCAACCAGCTGTAATACATTGTCTAATATTACCACAAGTTTCATCCAAATCTTGTGTTTCCTTTATTCTTCTAACTCTTAAATCTGAAATTGGTAAATTTTGTACAACACAATTTATCTGATTTTCAACTAGATTTCTTTTCAGTTTTTCTGTGCTAGTTTCAACAGATTTTACTGGTGCACGGGATAAAGCGTCTGCTACATAAAAACTTTTCCCTGGAACATGTTTAATGTCATAGGTGAATTGCATCATTCGCATTCTGAATCTCTGCAATCGAGCTGTTAACTCATTTATTGGTTTATCTGTGAATATTCTAATTAATGGCAGATGATCAGTGTTAATGGCAAACTTCTTACCAATTAAAAAACAGTACAATCGTTCACAAGCCCATGTTATTGCCAACGCCTCTTTTTCTATTTGTGCATAAAACATTTCTGTTTCAGTTAGGGCTCTCGAGATATACATAGTAGGTCGCCAAATTCCATTATTCTGTTTTTGCTCTAAAGTAGCCCCAATACCATAACTTGAGGCATCAGCTGATAACCGTGTATCTTTATTCACATCATAATTTGCGAGTACTGGCGCCTGCATCAAGAGCTGTTTTAAACGTTCAAATGTTTTATTGTGCATATCATTCCAAATAAATTCAGTATTTTTCCTTAGCAATTCTCTTATCGGCTTATTTACATCAGCTAATTTAGGTACAAATTTTATTAAATAATGCACAATAAAACATTTGAACGTTTAAAACAGCTCTTGATGCAGGCGCCAGTACTCGCAAATTATGATGTGAATAAAGATACACGGTTATCAGCTGATGCCTCAAGTTATGGTATTGGGGCTACTTTAGAGCAAAAACAGAATAATGGAATTTGGCGACCTACTATGTATATCTCGAGAGCCCTAACTGACACAGAAATGTTTTATGCACAAATAGAAAAAGAGGCGTTGGCAATAACATGGGCTTGTGAACGATTGTACTGTTTTTTAATTGGTAAGAAGTTTGCCATTAACACTGATCATCTGCCATTAATTAGAATATTCACAGATAAACCAATAAATGAGTTAACAGCTCGATTGCAGAGATTCAGAATGCGAATGATGCAATTCACCTATGACATTAAACATGTTCCAGGGAAAAGTTTTTATGTAGCAGACGCTTTATCCCGTGCACCAGTAAAATCTGTTGAAACTAGCAAAGAAAAACTGAAAAGAAATCTAGTTGAAAATCAGATAAATTGTGTTGTACAAAATTTACCAATTTCAGATTTAAGAGTTAGAAGAATAAAGGAAACACAAGATTTGGATGAAACTTGTGGTAATATTAGACAATGTATTACAGCTGGTTGGGAAAACAGTCCTGACAAACTGCAAGGGTTTAAAATTTCTACATATACTTTTTCTTGAATCATCTTTTTTCCATACCGCAGTTCACAAATCATGCTCCCATCGGTAAAAATTTCATTTTGACCTGCACCAAAAAACTTTTTTTTTGTTTTTCGTAATTTCTTATGCTTGAAAATTTTCAAGTATACATTTCTCGGAATTATCGTTACATCTGCTGCTGTATCAATTTTAAAGTTAATTACTGTACCATCTAACTTAATTTTTGTTCTCCATGGCGTACCGTCTCCTCCAGTAACAACATCAACAAAACAAGATTCATCAGAATCAGAATCTTTATAATTTTCTTCTAATATATCTTCTACTTTTCTCCCTCTGCACAACGGAGCAAAATGACCAACTTTTTTACATATAAAACATGTAGCCTCTCTTGCAGGACACCGTCCAAATTTATGTGTCATTTTACCACACTTATAACAGGGAAATTTTCCATTTTCTTGATTTTGCACGCCATTTCTTTTCCGTTGATAATTTTGATAGTTCCTCTGATTATCCTTCCTTAGCTTTACCGCATTTATTACTTTTTCCTCTCCATTGTTACGATGTCTTAGTAACCCTTCATTTTTCTTCACTGTTTCTGCCTGCCTGGCTTTCTCTATTGCTTTTTCTAATGTTATATCTGACTTGAGCTCCAATGACTGGCCAACTTTTATGTCTTTTAACCCTACTATGAGTCTATCTCTAATAAGCTCTGGCTCTAAAACCCCATAATTACATTTGGATGCCAAGCGATGTAGTTCTGTTACAAATTCTTCGACACTCTCATCGTCTTGTTGTATCCTAGTGTTAAATTTAGCTCTATCATATACTACGTTATGCTTGATAATAAAATGATTTTCAAAAGCTTGTGTAACCTTGATATAATTATTTTTATCTACCTCTTCTAATTTGAACGAATCCATTATATCCTCCGCTTTGTCGCCCATTAAATATATAAAACTAGCCACTTGGTAGCTTTCATCCATTTTATCGAGACCACTTATGATCCTGTATCGATTCCACCTTTTGAACCATTTTGGCCACTCCTCTGGTATGAAACCAAAATTCGACGGTGCGTCTATTCCATTTATAGCACAAATCTTTTTACTACTATTACTATCTCCTGAATTCATAGTGTTATCACCTGACACCATGTAATGTTTATTAAAATATATTATTATTATTTTACATCAATATTAACAACCAAAACTATTTTATATTATTTTCTTGACAACCTCTGACAACGTCATCCTAATGTTTTCATGACTTACTATATCATTACAGTTACTAACGCAACATATTACAAAGGAGGTCCAAGAACTAGTTTTGACCCTAACATATATATTAAGAGAAATATTTTAAAATTAAGTTGTCTGAAAATGAATTATTGTATGTACGCCTCTGGTACCAAACACAACAGTTGTTTTGCTGTCAATTGTCATATTCTTTGCTGTCAACGAGCGCATATTAATAATTTGTGTTGCGGTTATATGTATGTATTTACCGTATATTCCGGCGTATAACGCGCACCTCAAATCTGAATAGATTTATTTTAATTTTTGCATGTATTCCTCGTATACCGCGCACCCTTATAATCTGCTTTCCTGGAAACACCTTTATGCCAATATTCCTTCATAACAACCGTATGTATAAATTAATGACGAAAGTACATCTGAATTTGATGATATACCTGATAATATTAGCGAAGACGAATTTGATGAACTTTTTATGTCATAATAAAGATTATTTAAATTAATAATTGAGGTAATTTTTTTGTTATGTATATAAATAATATAAATAAATATGTATAAATTTAGATAGTTTAGTTGATTAGTATTTATATTATGTATTCATTATATAACAGGAATCCTATTTATACCCTATTTACACTATTACCATTCTAATCTTCGAACGGGTAAGTTTTATACTCGGCGTATAACGCGCACCCAACAAATTTGACAAAACTTTCAATGTTAAAAGTGCGCGTTATACGCCGGAATATACGGTACGTCAGTATTACGTTTGTGTTATAGTGTCGATTAAAAATAAATAAAGTGAAGAAGAATTCATTGATGATTCGGACTGATTTCCAATATTAGGTATTTTATATATTCTTCTTAATTATTTTTTATAAGTTTTGTAGACATAATAAAATTTAATTAAAACTTCAATTGCTATAAGTATTATTTTTTATATGTGACATGTTTGTATAAATAATATACAGTTTATTTTAATTTAATTTTAAATTATTTGAAAATAAGAAAATAGAATTATTGAACTGATTTATAATTAATATTAATTATTGAACTGTTCATTTATCTATATTTTACAATTTATTTAGAAATTAAGAATAATAGCAATTTTATGCATATAAATTATAACATTTTTCAAAACATTAATTTTGAAACGTCAAATTTGAATTTACCGCAAAATTTATTTAATTTTAAATTATAAACTTTAATTTGATACAGTGTGAAACCGGCCGCGCTCGCCGCGCCATCTACTTCGTTCTTAAATAAAAATAGAGTATAGCAGTGTTTCTCAACAGGTGGTGCGCGGACTACTGATGGTCCGCAGAAAAATTTTAGTGGTCCGCGAAAATTTTTGTATGTGTTTTTTGCAGTTTTTTTTTTGTTATTTTTATGTACATTTTTTATGTAAATAATTTATATTTTGTTTATTTTCTGTAAACTTTCTGTGATTTTCTACAAATAAAATAAATGTATTTAATAACACATTAAATATATCTGTTTTCTCGCAAAAAATGAACCAACAATTATTATTAGTAGTCCGCGTTAGAAAATTATATATTTTACTGGTCCGCGGTGCGTATTTGATTGAGAAACACTGGAGTATAGTTTGTATTCCGAAATTATTTATAAATGAAATTTTAAAATTTTCTATAAAACAAGTGATGCAAAGTATAAAAAATAGTATATTATGCTCGTCTTATGACGTATTGTCACACTTGTATCTTTAGAGCACTCCTCGCTTTGCTTGTCGTACTCCAAACAACTCGTGTGACAATACATCGTCTTATAAAACTCGTATAATAATATACTAGTGTCATAATAAAACTCATTATAACACTCAATGCAATATCGGAATGACTATGAATGTAAAATAGGAAAAAATTATATAAATGTCTTTTCGCCCAATCAGAATAAGAGTTACGTAGTTTACAACGACTACATGTTTTCCAAGAAATGAGTATAGAAAATTTGCCCACTCTACTTGAGTCTTTATTGATAAAATCTTGTATGCCTTATTTTGGAGAGTGCGAAAACTCATTAAAACTTTGCATCTTGCAAAATTTATAAAATTATCTCTAAAAACGTGTTCTCTCCTTCAATTAGTCTAATTAAGCGAAATAAACTATTGTTTTTTCGGTGGTAAAGTCAAGATAAAATCTAATAAGAAGCAATCACCCATCTTCATGCGATCAATCGTTCGGTTTCCCAATTACATCCCCAATCGCTGGGGTTCGAAGCGTTTTTGCGGACGAAATCCAACTCTAAAGAAACTAATTCTTAAGGGATTTATACCAGTTATAACTTTTAAAACTTAGTGATTTAAATTCACGATGGAATTTAAGAATTGATAGATAAAAAATATAAGCATTGATGATTTATATATTTTAAAAAGCTATAAATTTTGTCGGTTCGTTTAACAATTATCTTTGAAACAAAAAAATATATTTTGCCATGAGCGTTATAATTAAATTAAAAGGTCTTTTAAAAACGTTTAAACATATAAAATATCACTTATTTTTTGCTGACATCTATTAAAAACTTTACAAATTATAACAAAAAATATATAACTTCTAGAAATTTGTAAAAATTTAAATATAATTATTTTAAAAACTAAATTTCGTCTGAACTTCGAACAACTCATCGTAGAAAGATGCTTCTAGGATCAATGTTTGAGTACGTTTTTGTGTAAAATAATTGAATCAAATATTAAATAGATCGTGCAATAAAAAGAACGAAACAAAGCACTTTACTTCAGTTCTATTGCGCAAAGTTATGGTTATAGAATTGTTCAGTTGGGAATCTTATTATTGATTATCCTATTGATCGTCATATACCGAATGTCCTTTTTCGATTTGTAACATAGAGCTCCCCGATGTTAAATTTTCCATTGCATAGTCTATCTCTACTTTGAGTTTTAGACAAAAACTTTATTAATAAAAACTGTTCAGTATTTTAGTCCCAACATTTTGTGCCTAATTTTGAATAAAATAAAAATCACATTAGAAAAATAGTAAGAAAAATACAAATGAAGTTTGTCTATTAATTTTGTTTATTGTTCAGGTATAGCTACGACAAACATACAGTAAAACCTCGATATAACGGACCTCTATTTAACGGACTTCGGATATAACGGACAAAAAATCCGGTCAAATGTAAAAAAATTAAAAACGTCCTGTTAATATTATTATCCATTTACACATAATTAATATGTGTAAATGAAGTTATCAGTGGTAAGATCGCATCTGGACGATCTAATAACATTTATTGATTATTCGTTGATAACGAAGTTCAACTATATTATACGCATTTTCGTAATTTTAGAGAGTTGATTATAAAAAAACAGCAAACTTCAAAAGTGCAAATAAAACTTGATTTCTTTTTCAAAGCAGGATTACCGAAAGCAAGCGCGTCGATATCAAACAGCAACGTCACTTCACGACGAATGTCCGAAGACAATTAAATAGAATTTTGTTTGTGTTTTGTATTTTTTATTAATATCAAAATACAGTGTACATATTTTCAAAAAAAGTTTTTTGATTTATTTTAAACTAATTTTTATATAACGGACTTTCGGCTTTAACGGACACTCCGTCCCCCCAATTAGTCCGTTATATCGAGGTTTTACTGTACTTATACATACAAACGTGTACCGTAGGTTATTCCACCTCGGAGTTTGTCTGAGATTATTAACGTTTTCTAGTGTCATTCGTAATGAACCAGTGGCGTCTAAAACTCTGTTTTGCTATTTATTTAACCGTGTTTTTCATTAAATCTGATCTTTTCAGGACGATATTTGTATTTTAAATAATTGTTATCTTTTATTTAAAACAATATGACTGTAAAAGGCAAAACGTTAAGAAAGCAGTCCCATGAATTGATTTATAACCAATACGAATGTTTTCCACGAGAGCAAGATAAACAGTAGACCTTTTTAACTAAGCATGCAGTTCAGCAGGTAAATAAATATGAATTAATATTTATTATAATTAAGATTAGGCTCCGCGGGCATATATATAC
The DNA here is from genome assembly GCA_963971575.1 of Liopterus haemorrhoidalis. Classification (NCBI taxonomy): domain Eukaryota; kingdom Metazoa; phylum Arthropoda; class Insecta; order Coleoptera; family Dytiscidae; genus Liopterus; species Liopterus haemorrhoidalis. The sequence continues at coordinate 8,669,701 of OZ020615.1, forward strand.
ACCCTCAATTTGCATTATCATGAATTTTTTGTAGAGACATCTTTCTTAAATAATAACAAATTATATTAGATACGGAAATTGTTAGTTTTTTACACAGTTTTCATTATTTTTCACTTTACTAACTTGCAATTTTAGGTTAGTTTTCTCCATAAATCAGCGTAAATTTGCCGTCTATCGCAGCGCTAGGTTCTGTTAAGTTAGTTATCAGGTCATCAAGGATGAAATTTGTAGTTAATAATATTGTCAACTTTAACAGCTTATTATTTGACATTGACTTAATATTTCACCGTTGTTTTTTTTTTTTTGTTGGATAGTTACACATCTTTCCCGTTTAAAGAAATCATTGTATGCTCTAAAACAGTGTTTCTCAACCTTTTCAGGCATGGGACCCCCCGAAATTATATAAATATTGTCTGCGGCCCCCCATATATATATATGGTGTATTAAGATAGAGGGAACACGACTTTTCTCGAAAAGGCAACATGTGAGCAAGTTGGGAAAAATTTTGAACTAAAATTTATACAAAACATTAAATGGTAGTATTGAATTTTTCCGGAAGTACAGGATATCAAGGACAGTTTCGAATTGTTATATGGGAACGTTTGTCATATTGAGTATCTTTGGATAGAGCTTTTCAAAAGAAACAACTTTTACTTAAACATTTTTTCTAAAACTATATTTTAAAAACTATAATATATATGACGATTATATTATATATAATCTATAACTACTTGAAAGTAAAGTATTTTTATTTACAAGTGTTCAAAGTGCCTTATATTTTGATCTAAACACATTCGCATCCTTACTCTTGAGTTATCTGTAGCTCGGAGAGTAATAAAAAAATATAATAAAAAATATTGCACTTTTAAGTCATACCTACTTCAAAGTACAACTTGAATTTTGATTGCTTTTGATCAGTTTGTTTAGCAAAAGCCCATTTTACTCATTATAAAGCTAGCTAGTCACAACTTTATAAATTTAATACTCCATTTAGTTCCGCTTAAAGGTTTGAAATAGCCTGTAGCTTAAATTAGTTGTCAAAATAAGTAATTAGATAGAATAATAAATGAATATATTTATGTTATGAAAGGTATATTTTTCTGAATATAAATATAAGACTCGTATTTATAAATATGAATAAAATTTATATCTTGCAAGTTTGAGCGCATTGCTAATATATTGTCGATCTTGTATGACTTTGCGGCCCCCCGACGAAGCCTTCACGGCCCCCCGGTTGAGAAACGCTGCTCTAAAAAATATCAAAAACTTTTTTTTTTAAATTAATTTTGTTGAAGATTAAACGGTTGGAAATTCGCACTATTATGAAGTATGGGTATTATGAAGTAAACTTAGAAACAAAAAAAAAAAAACTGGCTCATCGATCACAGCAGAAATATACTGCAACAGACTGGACGAAATAATGCAAAAACTTAAAGAAAAGAAGTCTAGATTGGTCAACAGATCGACTCCTATCTTATTGCATGATAACGCTAGACCATAGACTGCACAAATGACTGTGGCAAGACTACAGGAATTGGAGTTGGAACTTCTTCATCATCCTCCATACTCACCAGACCTATCCCCCACTGACTACCACTTCTTCCGCAATTTGGACAACTTTTTAATAGGAAAACAGTTTAATTTCGACAATGCTGTAAAACTGGCCTTCCAGGAATTTATTGACTCTCGTCCGCCAGAGTTTTATACCACCGGACTGGACAACCTGCCGCTTAAATGGCAAAAGTGTATAGACAATATGGGTGCATACTTTGATAAATGAAATAATTCCTTATATTTGTAAGTTATCAACCAACTTTGCCTTTTTTTCTACAAATTTCATCCTTGACGACCCAATAGAATGCGAGTAAAGCGAGCTATCCATTTTCTAGTTTAAGGACAAAACTTTATCATAGGTTAAGAAAGTGTCAGGTTAGTAGAACCGATTGGAGCAATTAATCACATTATGGAAATCAATAATTAAAATAAAGAATGTTAATGGTTTTTTAATTAAAATCCCTCAAGATAAAAATTTATGCTAAACGCCAATGGTCCGATTTTGATAGGCGTGGCTAAAATTTTAGTTCAGAACATTCGAATATGACCTTGACTGCACTTCTTTAGATAATACAAGTTTAGTTAATAACTTTTTACTTGTATAACCTATTATAACTGGTACCTATAAAAATTGCAACCCCACATTTTTACAGGCACTAATAATTGAGTGTAATAACATTATGTTCACACGCCAAACTATATTACTCCCTATAATTCTGTATGGTTTTGAAAAATGGTATTTAAGAAATATCTTATAGTTAGCAATTGTTCTCTAATTATTATTAGTTTCGATGATCATAATAGCTTATATTTAAATAAATTTTTAATTAAATAATTTGAGTTTTCTACTCAGGCAATTAGTTTAAATAATGCAAATGAGACTTTATTTTCTCCACATTGTTAGTTGCACAACTGTCTTAAAAGCCAGACGTTCTAAATTATCTTCTTTTTTATTATAAGATAAAAAAAATTAAAACATGTTTCATCATATGTATAAAAAAAAGCAAAAAAGCGTTTTGTAGATATTTACAAGAATATGTAATTTAATTTTCAAAAAAAGATAAAATTGTTTACTTTAGATTTCTTCAGAGCTAAACGGTGCGATGTTTATGCCACATTTTTTGCTAGGAAAACAATGGCGCGATTTATTGCCAAATAACCTAATTACCCCACAATGTCTGTTTGAGAATTATTTTGTACCCTCTGCTCTTCAAGTGTTCAGGATCGATATAACGTTGCGCACTCTAAGGGCCGAGAGTTCCAGTTGCTAATAAACTGTCCAATAATTTTATTAGCAACATAATTTTTTTTCCGAGAGTTCCACCCCTAAATAGTTATTAGGTTGCTAATAAACAGGCTTATTTGTCTAATAACTTATAGGCAACATGAAGTGCTTAATAAAGTGACATATAACCAAAAACAAGTTCGCAAAATGTGTTAATATTTCAATTTTAATTAAAAACCGTATAATTTTAAAAGAATATACGAATGTGTAGTTTTTAAACATTTATATAATGGTGATTTTAGTGTTTTATATACATTTAAGTTGTATTTTGGCGAAATCGACGATCTGTTTGGGTGAATTTATAAATTATGGACAACCGTTTTTAGAATATTTTGGGCATTTATTGTAAATGTGATATATAAAGAACAATATATAAATATATATTTTTAAATAAACATTGTCTTTTATTTTTACATATGTATTTATTTCAATTACGATTACAATACACTACAAACAATACTTTAAGCATTACTATTTATATAAAAATGATAGAGAATAAGAAGACAGACGCAATTATTGGCAGAATAATAAAGATGTGTGGCTGAAAATTGCTGATAAGTTTAATTCATATTGTTTAAGGAATGTAAAATAAAGCAAAATATGGCTGTCTTCTTATTTTCAGTCACTTTTGTATTATAAAATGCTATTTTTATTAACTTCTCTTCTATCTATATTGTCGTCTTTTTCTGTGATAAAATTTGTTGAACGCCGTTTAATTGTCATTTTAACAGTAACACAAAAAATATACGTAACGTCATTGAATGTCAAGTCAAACTATTTATTGTCAAAATATTTAATGTCAAAATATTCAGTGTCAAAATTTCATCTCACTTTAGCTCTACAAATTTACGTATAGCTCTATCCCTCTTGCACCGTGTTACTATCTTCATAAGAAATACCAATGCAAAAACAAAAAATTATGTTGCTAATAAACTATTAGAAGGATTTTGTAAGTTGGAAATCACCAATAAATTTATTAGCTTCATAAATATATTATGTGTCAAATAACTATTAGGGAGTTTATTAGGAACTGGAACTCTCGGCCCTAAGTTAGGGATGGGAATTTATTTTTGAATATCAATATATGCGCGATTTGATATATCGTCAGAGTGATATCGATATTCGATATATATCGAAGTAAAAGTATCGATATTTTCGATATATAAGCTGTTCACTTTTGTAAGAACACACTAAATCTGGTTATTTTGGTTACTTTTATGGTGTGTTACTAACTTTAAATGTCAATTAAAAATATTCCTTACGCTGTAAAACCGACTTTAGGTTGATAAGGTTATGATCATGTCAAATGGATTGACATTTTAAAAAAGTGACATTTTTTAATACCAACATGACATACAGCTTCAAAGGTGCAAACTATCGAAAACAAAATTCCCTCTTAGTTTGTTCTTACAAAAGTGAACCGCTTATATCGAAATAACTAACACGTAACATGTAAGATATATAAATTATAGTTTTTTTTGTTTGGCTTGGCGGGAAAAGAAGTCGCCACTTGATAGACAATCACATTATAGTTGGTACTCACCCAGCTACCAACCATCTAATATTTTCTACCTATAACTAATATTTTCCTAGTTAACTCTCATAATTAAATAAAAATATATGCTGTTCACTTTTGTAAGGACAAACCAGATATTTTTTGGTTACGTTTATAGAGTATTACGGACTTTAAATTAAAATTATTCCTTACGCTGTAAAACCGACTTTAGATTTATTGGTGATTCTTCTCGAGAATTTCTCGAGAAAAAGTTTTAATTCTCATTTTTCATTTCTCGAGAAATGTAAATTTTTTTAGCCTTAAGTTTAGTACTTTAAAGGTGATTATAATTTAACATGTTTTTATCCTCTACAATATTTTCAACATTAAAAAAATATGTATATTCTAATAATTATATAATTATTTTTCTCGAGATTTCGCGAGAATTCTCGAGAAAATAACAATATGACATACAATTTCAAAGGTGAACTCAAAATTTCGTCTTACAGGTTATTCCAAACGATTAGGCCGAACTAAATGGAAATTTCGTTATTTTAGGTTGTCATGAAAAGGGACATTGCTTGGGTTATTTCATGTTTCAGGTTTGGTATGTGAAAATTTAAAATTCCAACAGTAAAACCATGGAAACGAATGACATATGTCAAATATTTTTTTTTTTTTCATATTAAAACAAAAAAATAAATAAATGGGAATTTTTTTATTAAGAATGACAAAAAAATTAAATGCAATGAAAAGGATATTTTATAATGACAATCAGTTTAATCTAGAATTTGCAATGTGAGTATGATTTACAAAGCTTAAACAAAATGACCAAAAATCCGAATTAATAGATAAAAATTACTAGATTTCAAAATCTAGTTCCGCCTAAATGTTCGGAATAGCCTATAGTTTGTTTTTACAAAAGTGAACAGCATATATTTAAATGTAAAAAATATACAAGAATACCGACATTTTGTGCGAATATCGATATTTTGAGTGATATATCGCATTTCAAATATCGATATAAAAATATCGATATATTTTTCTAAAGTATCGATATTTTCGAAATATCGATATATCGTTCCCATCCCTACTCTAAGTGCGAGCCATGATGCGAGTGGTTCATATTTCTTATCTCCTGTTTTTGATTTTTTATCTTTTTTGTTTTAAAACTTTATGTACGTGAGTGGCCTAATACAGTGTTTCTCAACAGGTGGTCCGCGAGTCAGTTCTTGGTGGTCCGCGCACACAAAATTTCATTAGTATTAATAATGAAGCGTAAATAACCTTTACGCAAAAGAAAATGTTTTTCTTCATGTTGGTGGTCCGCGGTTGGTGTAGAATTCTGAAAGTAGTCCACAATTGCGGATGGTTTTAGAAATACTGGCCTAATAAATTCTCAATCTCACAATAAAAAAATTGTTTCCCAATTTAAAACAAATTGTACGAGGGTTACCTTTTATGTTTTTACATACGACCACTAGATGGTAATATTGAAATTTGTCGTTACTATATTCGTAAAATTTGACATTTGTTATTGCGAAATCAGTGGCAGCTTATAAATTGACTGAGTAGTTTGTTGACAGTGAGCGTTAAAAAAAAAGTTTGTGAAAAAATGGATATTACTCGTGAAGGTTTTCGTTGGATGATTTTTTACGATTTTAGTAAAGGCCTAACTCAACAACAATGCATAGATACGCTTCGTTTAACTTTTGGTTATGAAGCACCATCAGAAAAGACTGTTTACAATTGGTTTGCAGAATTTCGTCGTGGTCGTGCGTCCGTCAGTGATGAATCTCGTAAAGATCGATCAAAATCGGTTGTGATTCAAAAAAACATCGATGCTGTGAGCAAAATGATTGAAGACGGTCTTCATGTGACTTACTGTGAGATAGGGGCAACCTTTGGCATACCACAGACTGCAATATATTCGATTTTGCATGAACATTTAGCTGTGAAAAAGATCTGTTCCCGATAGACTCTGTATAATTTGACCGAAGCTCAAAAAAAGGCTCGTGTTGATTGATGTAAGGGAATGCTAAAAAAATTCAACCTAGGCACTGCAAAATCCGTATACAACATCGTACAGGTAATAACATAAATTTATTTATATGAACCGGAAACTAAGCAACAATCCACTCTTTGGGTCTTCCAAGATGAACCGAAACCCACAAAAGTTGTTCGTTCACGAAGAACTTCCAAGAAAATGATCGGTTGTTTTTTCGGTTGTACTGGACATGTCGCAACCATTCCTTTAGAGTATCGGAGAACAGTTAATGCTGAATGGCATACAACAATTTGTTTGCCAGAAGTCATCGACAAAATCCGGAAAAGCAACCTAAAACTTCTTCATCATTCTTCATCTTGATAATGCAAGCTCCCACACAGCTCATCAAACAATTGATTATTTGAAGGAGAAAAACATCAAATGAATGTCTCATTGCCCGTATTCACCTGATTTGTCCCCTAATGACTTTTTTTTGTTCCCCAATGTCAAACAAAAAATGCGTGGACAGCGATTTTCATCACCTCAAAAAGCTATAGAATCCAACTTCAGAGTGGAATAAATGTTACGAGAATTTGTTTGAGAGCATGCAAAAGTGTATAAATCTTAAAGGCGAATATTTTGAAAAGCAATAAACAGTTTGTAAACAGTTTGTTACAAAAAAAAATCTTTCTTAGTTTTGTGAATTTTCTTAATACGTGGATAAAATAACCAATTATTATTTTTGAAAAATCATTTTTTTTACGTAATTTTCTACAAAAATCTATTAAAAAACTTTTCTCGCCCACAACAATAATGTACAACTCTTTGGAGTTACCTAAGATCTCAACTATTTTACGCTCTTTAATTCGTCGAAATCATCCAAAACCGTATTATGCAATAACGTAACAATTTCATTTGAGGTTACAATTTTTGGACGTCCTGAACGTGGATCATCAAGGCTGATATGATCTTGTTAAATTCAAAAGCCCATTTATTTATAGTTGAAAATGAAGGAGCAGAGTCCCCATCAATATTTACGAACTTGTAATTAATTTTCTGTAGTGATAAACTATCATTAACAAAAAAAAAAAAAAAAAAAAAATATTACTGCACTATTTTATCAATTTTACAAAATGCACAAAACTAGTCTACTTTAAACAACTGTATACAATAAACTATTTGATAAATGACTTGTTATTTTCTATATTTACTTATGACAGATATTCAACTCTAAAACCAAATATTATTGCAACCACTAATGCCATTTGTGGGCAAGGCAGAGAATATATTAGGCAGCCTTCGTATTTCATGACCTGGTATTCTCCTTAGATATTAAATAATATCTACACTAAAAAACAAGAATATATTGCAATGTTTGATATAATTTCCGATGTTACTAATAGAAAGTGTTGATATTTTTTGCAGTGTCTTTTCTGCGTCATCATATATCCTTTATTACAGTTGTTTTTAAAAATTCACAAGCATTATATCAGTTCCTGTTCCATATTCATAATTCACGACATTAATGCATACTCTGACATACTTATTACTCGATGAGATATTCCTATATGCGCTTCCGGAATCTCGTTTCACATGCATCTTTCATTCTATGCCACTGAAGATTTTATTAGACTCTTAGTACTCTTATATCTCATTTCACGAAATTACATCGAGAAAAATAAAAAGAAATGTTACAATGTTGGATTAAGTAATTTAAAATTTTTATTTTTAGAAATGTAAAGATTGGTTTAAGTATGCATCTCGGAACCTTTTCGGAGAATTAGTTAAGGATGATAGTTTTCTTGCGGAGATGATGTATATATTTTGATGTTTTATCACAGAGTAAGCAAATTCTTCAGAGATACAAAACTCAACTTCGTTACTAATTAATTAATTTTAAATAATAATCACATAGCTGTACTTATGTATGGCTCCGAAACATGGACTTTAACAATGCTAGATCAACAACACCTCAGAGTTTTCAAAAAAAGAATATTTTACGCAGAATCTGTGGTTCTAATCAAATTAATGGTGGATAGAGAATTCCTAAGAACAAAGATAGCCGAGAACTTTACTCAAGGCGAGTATGTAGACAAATTATTAGGATGAGGGAGGACAGAATGGTTAGGAAGATATGGGAAGGAAGAATGAACACCCGTCGACCAGTGGGAAGACCTCGCAAGAGATGAAGAAATCAGCTAACCGGAGATCTAACAAGTATTGAATTTAATGAACAGATCAAGATGGAGGACTTATGTGAGTGAGGCCAGGGCCGGCGCTAGGATTTGCGGGGCCATGTGCGAGAAGAGCAAATAAAGGTCCTCACTTCCCAGATCCAAGTGAAGAGCAAAAAAAAAGTCCTCACCTCCCAGATCCAAGTGAAGAGCAAAAAAAAGGCCTGTTGTTGAACCGCGGGGCCTGCTGTTGACCGCGGGGCCATGTGCCATCGCACATGCTGCACATGCCTCGCGCCAGCCCTGAGTGAGGCCAAAAGTCAACCCAACTGATGATTCAGTACTTTTGGCTCAAACCAAGGACCTGAATTTATTTAGGTTCAGGTTCAACATGTTAATTTTGTTCGGTTTCGAATATTTTGAACACTAACAGTTTCGGGTTCAATTAAATTTATAAATATTAATTTGTTTAATTATCACTGAAAAGAAAACCAATTTATAACCTGTTGTCAATAAGAAAAATGTATTATAATAAAAACATAAAAATAAATAAAACAGATACACAAATATCTAAATACTTAATAAAGGTATTAAATAAAATTTTGATGTATAAATAATAAAAATAAATGTCCAAATAAAAAATTGCCGTCTTGAAAAAAACCAGTGGCGTCTTGAATAAAAGATATTTTTTTTTTTAAATTTAAAAAAAGATTTAGATAAATCTTCAAAAATACATCAAATTATGTCCTATACAAATTTTTGTCCAAAGCTTGGTTTACTAGTTACGAATTTTTTTAAATTTTAAAGTTTAATAACTTCCGTTTCCGGTTTCGGATTTTAATAAAAAACAATAGGGTCCTTCCCAATTATTAGGAGAATTTTTTAGTACCAAACGAACTCTTTAAGTTAAACCGTTTTTGAGTTATAGTGCATACACACAGACACACACACACACACACACACACACACACACACACACACACATACGGACGGCACTTCGAAAATAAGTTTTTTGGATTCCCTGGACCATGAAACGTGCTCATCAGTCAAAATCTCGGCATCGAAAATTTTCGCGATTACAATACTTGCCCCTTATATATTAAGGTCGGGCAGGTAAAAATGTTTTTTTAAATGCAAAATATTAAATACAATTAGACTGCAGACAAAATTGAAAGGGTCAACAAATATAGTTACAGAAATCAGCTTTTGGTAAAATGAATAAACTAACTTCTCACGATTTACCAATCGAATTAAAGCGTCGATTAGTGAAATCTTCCAAGTAGTATTGTATAGTGTAGAGGCCTGAACTGGAACTACAGAGTTAAGTAGGAGAAAATATTCCTTCTAAATGTGTATTTATAGAAGATTATTTTGCATTTCGTAGACCAGCAGAATGAAGAACGATGGAGGCCTCACCAAGAGTAAACAAACCTATAGGTAATGTTTCAAATTAAAAAGAGGAAGGTTGGAATATCTGGGTCATGTAGTGCTTAATAATAAATACATAGTATTCTGATGATGGCCTGATAAGCCGAAATACGTATTAATAAATTAAAATATTTTGAAACATAACCGAGTATTTTATTTTCAGTTCTATTTTCAATATGTTTCAACGAAAGCCTAGAACTGAATCTATTAATTTTAAATACTATTTATTACGGTTAGTTATGGAAGGAAAAATAAATGGCGAGAGAGCATCTAAAAAGCTTCGGCCATTCTGGTTGATGAACAGAGTGGTCTGAGATGACAAGCATTAAACTTTTCAGAATGGTAGCATCCAAGATTAAGTCGCTATATTACTTTGTTAAGACAAATATATGGCGTAAGAATTGCATCGTAGCACGAGTTGTGTGCGTTTTGACACCGGTCTTGTTGAAACCAAGCCCGAAAAGGGAGGGGGGAGCCGGGGAAAATTTCCAAAGTCCCGGGTTTCTTGGGGCCCCAGAGTCTTGAGCAGAGTCGCAGGTACGGCCTGGCATCGAGGTAAGTACCAGAGTGGCGTGGCCGTCACTCACTTGCATTTTGGAATTGAGGACCTGTTTTTTTTGCTCATCACTTGTATTTTGGTAGTGAGGACCTTTTTTTTAGGTCATCAGTTGTATCTTCACCTGTATTATAATAAAAATTCCCGCTTCATTTGTATATGGTCCAGAGTCCGAGCTTAAAGAATTAATTTTCCATCTCTTGACGGGCCCGGTTATAGAAATATAGAATTAATCATTACTCGGGGCCCGCAAAGAAAGTTTTTCCCGCGTTTTTTACTTTCAGGCGCAAAGAAGTTTTATACCATCGCACGATATCGTTCACCAGTGATAGTAGCATCACCTCCATTAGTATCGTTTCCATTAGCATAAACAAAAAAAAAATGGTCTAATGAAGCTACCAGCCAAATTATAAAAATATATTTTCATATTTCACGATCATTCCACTATAAGAAAAGATTGAAGAAGAAAAATTAGATGGACATTTCCACTGCTATGCTGCAAGAATATATGCTAAGGATTTCATGGATAAACGAGATCACAAAAAAAGAGGTTTTATTGAGAATGGATAAGAGAAAAGAACTTATTTTTACCATTCAGAGAAAAAGTTGCTTTGGGTATGTAGTATGTTGAAAATCTCATGGATGAACAAGATCACAAATGAAGAAGTTTTACTCAAACAGGGAACGGAATGAGATTTATTTTTACCATTTTGAGAAGGAAACTACTTTGGATATATCATGTACTGAAAATATCATGGATGGACAAGTAACAATGAAGAGGATTCATAGAGAATGGAGAAGGACCGAGAATTTAATCTTAGCATTAAGAGACTAAAGTTAACATCTTGTACGTGTTATAAAAGGGAAAAATTTGTAACTATTACAACCTATCCTGCAGGGTAAGATTTTAGACAAGCGAAGTATAGCACGATAGAAAAACTTATATATAATTCTTTATTTCCCCTAGGCCTTGCGGCGTATAGGGTTTTAACTATTACATTGAGAAAAAAAATAATCATAATAAAATAAAATAATATAATATACATTTTATGATTTTCTTTCTTCTTCTTCTTCTTCTACCTTCTACCTCCGGTGTTCATCTCTTTCTTCGTAATCTCTTTTCGGCTTCCGTCTCCGGTCTCCTTCCTTCTTGACTCCAGTTCTTCTTCCCCTCTTTCTTCTCTTCTCTTCCCTCTTTTCTTTCCTCCTCCATTGCCTCCTTCTTCCTTCCTGTACTCAGTTCTGTCTTACCTCTCCGCATTCCTTCCTTCTTTCATCTAGTACTCTCGCCCACCTTTCTCTCTTTCCTTCTTCACTCAACAGCTCCTTTATCTCTCCCTCCCATTTTGTCATCTTTCCACATCTTTTTGTAAGATGTTCCAAGGATTCTTCCTCCTCTCTACACATTCTGCATACCCTATCCTCCGGTTTTGCCCAATACCTACTACTCCGTTCTTCATTTCCGCATCTTAATCTGGCAATCCTTCTAACTCTGCCCCCTGCCTTTCCTCTCCTCCCTTTCAAATATTTAGGTATTCCTACCGTCCTTATCTCCCTATACCTTTTCACATTCCTTGAATTGTTTATTCTTACTGTTCTTTCCTGCTCCTGTACCTCCTTGTCTCTCCTTCTCAATTCTTCTACTATGTTTCTTCCTCCATTTCTCTTTCGCTCAGCTTCCCTTATGTCCATCCCACAAGATAGAAAAACTTCATGGTTGAAAAATCTGCACCGATGGTTTGAATATTGATCTAGAAATGTATTTCGAATCACAGTCTCCAAAGTGGAAATTGTCTTAACGTTTCTAAATATTTAAAAGAAGAAGAAGCAAAAATTGTTGTTACTTAAGTCTAATGTTGTTCCTGATGCAACCAAGATGTTCAACACTTACTGGGCGTCATACAAATCTTCTGTGGTGATAAAACTCACAATACAATTTGTGAAAATATTTATGGATGTAAATAAACATTACTCAATGTTACTTTCTTTCCGACATTGTTTGCAAGGTGTGTACAGAGGAAAATGTTAAATCTATTAAGTAAATTTCTACGTAAGTATGTCTACTTAATATAAACACAGTTGATTAATATAAATATTTGGATATTTTGAAGAAAGAGAGACGACATTATATATCATTATTGGTAAATCAGTAAAATAAACGGTCCACAACGCTGAACTCACCTTAAATCCTATACATTTTTGGACTTTTTAATATCAAATTTTTACAATATTTGAAAATGAAACATGCAAATAATTGGTCAATTATTTATCGCTTAATATAAATGGATATAGTAACTTTAGAATTGGAAAGTAGTTTTTGTTCATCTCTATGCAAAAGTGAATCACAATAAAATATTTATGAAACTCACGTTTAAGAATCTAGTGACAGGGAGAATATCATTTCGAAAATTATCTAAAAATGTATATTCATGTAACCTTGCTAGTAGCTGACATCCTTTTATTTATTACTACTATAACTCGATATGCTAAGTTAGCTAAGAAGCTCATATGTGATGAGTATACATTTTGAAAATTGCTAGATTTGTAAAATTATAATTTTCATATGATCTTAAATCAAAGGACACCCGTGGGATTTTTGGAATTGGACCTTTCGATGAAAACGAGATCACTTCGATCTGACTCATCACTTTGCTCATCAGTTTGATCCGTATTAATGTCTTTGTTCATAACTTTGACCCTTCATTGGAATATCCCTTTTTTGTCAGAATCTGGCTTCGCAAAATAAAACGCTGGATCTAACCAGTAGCTTGGAAGTCCACCCCGGGCGATACTTCTGGTCTATTGAACGAAAAAAACAAAATCCTTTCTGATTTTTTTTTTTCACATTTACTATTCTTAAATCTATACCAGATCATATGCCGACTTGTTGCTTGGTGCGTTACAATCGTTTTCCTTTCTGTGTTTTCTTGGCCTGTGGGAATGCCCCTAGAAATTAACAACACATATACCTACCTCCACACCAAAGGACTGAACATACACAAATGTGATTCAAAACTCAAGGCTTTAACAGTATTTTTAGTTGAAAATAGGAACGAACTAGTTCATATTTCATGCTCTCGCTGACGAATATGCCTTCCTTACACCATCGAATCACTTTAATGATAAGTACGATCGATAACTAAATAATGATCATGCTGACATTAATAAAGAAGAATTCCTCCTTGAGAGGAAAAGGCTCCAAAGTTTTATTGCTGCTGTTGCGACGCAAAAAGAACCAGAAACATGGATCTAAAACCCTCTTGAACTATACAATTTATAATAAAATACAATAATAGAACCCAGTTCCAAAAATTGTTATTTTACTTAGAATATTTGTCACAATTGTTGTTAGTGTTGCTGGCTGTGAAAGTTTCTCTAAATTAAAACTCATTACAGTTATTTAAGCTCTTCAGCTCTTCAATATTACCGGAAGTTAGCACCACTAAAATTTTAGATCTACACATTAATTCAAATCTTACTTGGACTGAAAATATTAATGAATTGTGCAAAAAGCTAAACAGGGCTCTGTACGCAATGAGAATAATGTCTTCCAAGTGCAGCAAATTGGTTATGAAGAACATTTATTTCGCTAATATTCATTCGCTTCTTAAATACGGCATAATGCACTGGAGAAAATCATCTGAGCTTCAGAGAGTTTTTGTGATTCAAAAACGGGCTATTCGAATTTTAGCTAACTTAAGAAATAGAGACTCATGTAGAACTGCATTTAAAAATCTCAAAATTCTGACTGCTCCTAGTGTTTACATCTATGAAATATTAATTTTCACTTTCAAAAATATGCATTTATTTAACCCTAACTTCCCACAGCATCAACATAACACTCGATACAAAAATTAACACCAATAACTACAATCTAACACTATTTGAAAAAAGTATTAGGTATAATGCTTCTAAATTTTATAGTCATTTGCCTACAACTTTAAAGGAAATAAATAATAATAAATCATAATTGACAGAGGAGTCCGTGTATTCTCGGTGAAACATATTTAAAATAAGATTAATAAATAAAACACTCGGTAAGTTTCACAAATATCAGTTTAATATACTCTATACGTATTTCGGCAGTGACGCCATCAACAGGAGTTTCAATTACAAACTAAACTTATTTTTTAACAAATACATTCAGTGGGAACAAATATTATGGTAGGGAATACAAGTGTAAACCATATTAGCAGATAAGGGAAAAAAAGTTATTTGCCGATTTATTAGGGGTGAGTTGTAAACGTCAATCTGGTCATTCATTAAGGGAATTCCAGAGTTAATATTTTTGTGAATTTCTCGGTATTCTAAAAGGTTCAGTTTAAGGCTTTTATTGTGTATGTGTAGGATTTTGAAGTCATGGACGGAAAGGTTATGATTATTGGAGATCATATGTTCTGCTATGTTGGACTGTTCTACTTTGTTATTTTGGATGGCTTTCAAATGTTCACCAAATCTTGTAGCAAATTTTCGACCAGTTTGGCCTATATATATTGTTGAGCAATCTTGGCACGATGCTTGATAAACTCCACTTTTGTTGTGTAAATCAGTTTTATCTAATTTATTATTAACGAGTAAATTTTTAATTGTATGTTTATTATAAAAGGCTGGGGTTATATTTGATTTCTTTAATTTTGATCCTATTTTGAAACTAACCTGGCTGTGAAAGGGTATTTTTTTATTAAGTTTAGTTTGTAATTGAAACTCCTGTTGATGGCGTCACTGCCGAAATACGTATAGAGTATATTAAACTGATATTTGTGAAACTTACCGAGTGTTTTATTTTTTAATCTTATAATATTAAATCGTTTAAGAAAGAAGTGAAGTCAATTTTAATCAATAGAAACATATACTCTGTTGAGGATGTTTTTAACAACGGTTAGTTTAACATGAGTGGCTATTTCGCTTACATTTTACTTATACATTTTATATGATTTGAACAATTATCGTCCAATATCTTTATTGCCAATATTTTCCAAAATTTTTGAAAAGGTACTTTTTAACCAAATAATGACATATTTTGAATCAAATTTTCTTTTCAATAAATCTCAATTCGGATTTCGCTCTCACAGATCTACTGTTGATGCTATTTTATCATATATAAATAAAGTTACAGAAAGTCTTGAAGCTGGTGAATTTTGTCTTTCAACAATTTTAGACCTATGTAAAGCTTTTGACTGTGTCTCGCATAGCATACTAATAGAAAAATTAAAAGTATATAACTTTGATCCATGTAGTTGTTCACTTATCAAATCATATCTGAACAATCGGAAACAATTTGTTATTTTTAATAAAAAATCTTCGAAGTCGCTGAATGTTGAACGAGGTATTCCACAAGGATCTATTTTAGGACCACTTCTATTTCTAATCTACGTAAACGATTTCTCCAATTGCATTGAAAATGATTGTATTTTATATGCAGATGATACCACCATAATCTCTCACTCACTATCATTAAATTTAATAAATGAAAATAATATAATCATTGAAAAAGCAAATGACTGGTTTCTTTCGAACGAATTATCTCTCAATAATTCGAAAACTCAAAACCTCTTAATTAGTTGTAAAAACCATAATTTTTCAAATCCTGCTTCTGTTGCTTTTCTGGGTGTTTATGTTGACTCTGCACTTAAGTGGGATCAGCACGTAGAGATTCTTGCCAAAAAAATCTGCAAAACTATATTTCTTTTTCGCAATCTGATCAATACTGTCTCAAAAGAAATAATGTTAATATCATATTATGCCCTATTTCAGTCACATATTTCTTATGCTCTTCTAGCTTGGGGACATTCCGCTTCAGCTAATAGAATTTTTTCCCTTCAACGACGTGCTGTTCGAATTTTAGCAAAAATTAACTACAGAGCTGACTGTAAGCATGCATTTAAAGAATTAGAAATAATGACATTACCTTCCCTCTATATTTATCAGTGTGTATTGTATGCATATAAAAATAGAAATATATGGCCATCTGGTGACAGAATGCACTCGTATGCTACTAGGAATAAAGACCATATATATCCAAACTTTTTACGCTTAACTAAATCACGCAATGCCTCTAATTATTACAGCATAAAATTTTTCAATATTCTGCCAGAGGAATATAAAGTCCTGCGTTTTCTGAATTTCAAAAAAACTGTAAAAGAATTTTTAATTAGAAACCCATTTTACTCGACTGACGAATTTTTGAATGTTAACTTTTAAATTTATTTATGTACTGCCCCTTATTTTTGCTTCTTATTAACATGTATTTGTACTTTGTATTGTATTGCTTGACTGACTAAAACAATGTTTTATTTTGTATTATGGTCAATAAATTATTATTAAATTATTATTATACTTACTTATGTATTTTACATTTTACACTTTAACACTTTATAACATGTTGTATTATATTTATTTTTTTATCATGACTGTAATAATATCTTTTAATCAATAACTATGTTTTATAATTGACTTGTCCTGAAATTATGTAATTTTTGGATCAATAAAGTATTATTATTATTATTATTATTATTATATTGCGATTAAAAAATCTTGCTATACTCTTAATTGAACCGGAACTGACAAACGAAATAGAAGAAGTCATTGATGATTTTGCCAATAGAAAAGAGGCAAAAATAAAATTTTAAATACCGTCTTGTATGCACAGTTGTCCATAGAGTATCTGGAAAACTGCATTTTTTGAAAACCGCGGTTTTCGGTTTTTATAAATCAAAAACCGCGGTTTCGGTTTCGGCTTCGGTTTTTCAGATTTTAAATATTTTCTACTATAGATGCTTTAAAATAAATCAATAAATTTTTATTATGTGTTGAAATGCACTATTGTAATTTACAATAACAAAACTAATACTAATAAAAAACCATATAATAATTATACACTACAACCTACGTAGGATACTAACTTAAGGTTTATTTAAATTTAAATAAAAGACTTTTAAAAACACTAAGCTATTTACAGAGCCGGCGCAAGGGTCTGCGGCGCCCGTAGTCAAGATTTAATTGAGCGCCCCTTTAGATCAGCAAAAAAGGTCCTCACTTCTAAAATTACATTTCACTACATTACTTTTATTAAGCGTCCTTTCGAATCGCACATCAGCGCCCCCCTCAAAGTGGCGCCCGCATGCACCGCATGCCTTGCATGCCCGTTTGCGCAGGCTCTGACTATTTAAATGTTTATCATTTAAACGTGAACGCAATATGGTGCAGAAGTTGGCGCTTAATGAAAATGTTCTTTCGGCGTAGGTGGATGTTGTTTTAATAGTGGATAGTGCACTCTGGCGCACTGACTTTCCCATGCGCATTGCGTCTGGCGCCAATACATTTCTTTATGTTTGATATCTAATAAAAAAGAAAAAGTCTAGTTGGTAGCATACTTTATGCACCTATCTACTGATATTTAATAATAATAATAATAATAATATTTCTTTAAATCTAATAAAGCCTTTATTCAAGAATAATACATTTGTTGCCTCATTTGAGAGATTTCCTTCTTACCTTTGTATTATTTTTTTTTTTTCTTAAGGATTAATTTCTTAAGGATAAACCGAAAAACGCGGTTTTTTATTGCGGTTTTTTATTGCGGTTTTGCGGTTTCGGTTTTTGCACTGAAAGCAGTCCGGTTACTTAATTTACACACCTTGGACGCTCTCTTTGTACCTTGTATGTTGAAATTAAATTTCTTTTGATATATAAAGATAGTGTCATTTTGACTTTTTGTCTAAGTATGTTTGATGTGAATTGAAAGAGGTGACAAATTTAGGAACCACCACGGGCGGCAGAATCTCTTGCTACGCTACTGGATCTAACTATCCTGTTATTAAAAGATAGTTTTCATACAAAAATATAATTTTTCCTTGTAAGAAATGTTTAAATATTATTTCCCCTGATAAACAAAACAGTTAATCAAACAGATAAACAAAAGTAAAAGTATAAACAATATGTTATCAAAATTACGAGCGTCTGTAAACAGTTACAACTTCCTTTTTAACACGTCTTACCTGAAAGGTTCGTTCACTCAGATGGGCTATTTAATAATTTTATGCGCGGTACTATTGTTTTCTACCGCTAAACATTCTCCTACTTTCACTATTTACAGATGGCGTGCACTTGTAAACGAAGTTCGTGACCTTGAAAACCGTAATCATTTTTTTTTCAACGGTACATACATGGTATTAAGCCGGCAGGAGTGAAAGTGCGGTGTCTTCTCTACACCGGAAACCGTTAGCTGTTATTGTAGAGAGTAACGTTAACTTAATAACCAGTAGTAATGCTTACGTTGGCTACATATATGAATTCAAAGTTTTATGAATAAAATCAATTGTAAACACAATTGTTTTAGGATTCTTCGTAGAGTCTTTTCTAAAGGTTTATTAAAATGAGATTGTATAACATAGAGACGGAACAAGTGCGATTTGTTATAAATCCAACCAGGGCCGGCCCGAGAAAAAGCTGGGCCTAGTGCAAGATGCTCGTGCGGGGCCTTCTTCTAAAAAAAAAAAAAAACACATTCAGAATATTTGTATTTTGCAATTGCACTTATTATTTGTACATATTAGTTACACAAATAACACAGGTCAACAAAAAAAAAAGAAGTATTTGAGTCTTTATTTTATTGATTATTTTCTGTTTCTTTATATCGAAAAATAACTAAAACCTTCGGTTATTTTTGAAAAACTTTGCTTTTGTACATTTTACAACGATCAATATATATTTATTTATTTTTATGACCACATAAGGAGAAGCGCGTTATATTAAGTAAGGGAGGGGACAAGCGGGTGGAAAGCAAGTGGCATTTCGCTTACGTGGTTCTTAGTCGGTATGCGCATGCGCATTGCAGCGATATAACGAATTTTGTGTGGCGGCAGATCCAAAAAACGGCGTCAAAAAGTTGTAAACACGAGGTAAACTCATCCTCTACATTTGCGGCGAATTTATCAAAACAAGAGAATCTGATGAGATGCATTCCCATCAGAAATCCAACCATCTTAAAATCCCCTATCACTGGCCAGGTAGGTATACTCATTATACTTTAAAATCTCAAGCACCATTTTCACACTTTCGTAACTTTCTTACGCATTACGCATTATCTTGAGCATTACGGAATGAGCCAAAGGAAGAGATGGAAATTTATTTCCATTGTGAAGGACAGTTTTTAAACTTTTTATAAAACTGTCTATGAAAAGACGCCCGTCAGAAGGAATGCATGAGATTCCGACCGCCTTGCATAGGCGGTTATACTAAATATTCTTGCTACCTTTATTTTTGTCAGACCACAAATAAAGAAAATAATGACCAGTGACGAAATTTCACAGATACTCAATACTCATGAAAAGAAAGCCTGAAAGCAGTGGTTCTTGGTTTTCTCGGAAACAACAGAGCAGACAATTACAAAGAGCTTATTGCAACTATGCTTGATAACTTTAAACTCATGGGTTGCAGAATGTCCCTTAAAGTGCATATGTTACATGCGTACTTGGACCAATTTAAAGATAACATGGGAGCCTATTCGGAAGAACAAGGTGAACTTTTCATCAAGACGTGATGGACTTTGAACGTCGTTATCAGGGGTAATACAATGAGAGTATAATTGGGGACTATATTTGGGGGCAAATACGAGAAAGTCCATACAATCACAGAAGAAATACGAAAAATAATCATTTATAATGTTTTTTATATATTCTGTTACAGTAGTTGTTTGTTTCGAATGGTTTTCTTGTAAATAAAACTGATTCAAATTCATAACACAAGTTTGTATTATTTAAAGGTCTGAAAAAAGGGAATTTTCTTAAAATCCGTAATTTCATTCTGATAGCTACAAAAGCAAACTTTTTCGGGTAAAACTATTTTTTCTTTAATTAATAAGGTGGAAGAAATAAAAATCAGATATGTAGAACCGTCTCAAAATTCCTGTTGACCGGTGTAATTTATGAATAATTATAATTAATATTTAACAAAATAATATAAAAAAGAGTTTTTCCAGTAATATAGTGGGACATACGCAATCAAAAGCTTTAGTTAAAACATAAAATGATGCCATACATAATTCACCATTTTCTAAAGCAACAGAAACTTCGTTCAGAAAATGTAAAATTGCGTCTACTGTTGATTTGTTTGACCTAAAACCAAATTGTGAAGGATTAAACAGATTTTTAGGGTTTTGTAGGTATGACCAAAAAACCCTTATACCGTCATTTTGTCGTCTGTCTGTCTGTCTGTCTGTCTGTCTGTCAATTTGGCATGCTTATACAACTCTTTGACCCGCACATAGGAAAAATACTAAAACATCTAAAAAACATATCCCCCTAAAAATATAAACAAATATGTGCTCATCGAAAAAAAAAAAAATATTTTTTTATAATTCTGAGTTAGGTATCAAATGAAAGCCCTTGGTACGTGGATTAACGATCAAATTTTTATTTTTGCAAAATAAATTATTTTGAAGCGATTTTTGCCAAAATTGTGCAAAAAATTTTTTGTCCCACACCCTGTAGCCCAGATGGTTTAAACTAAAAATCTGAAAAAATTCTAAGTAATGTACATTGGTGTGAACCGGAATAGTTCAACAGGAATTTTTGATCAGATTAGGTTTTTGGAAAAAAATGCATTTTTTGTGATTTTTTGCTAATAATGTACACAAGTTATAGCTTTGTAACACGCCACACTGTAACGTGTCTGCTGGTCTAGTGGTATTTGACGCTGATTTTCAACCAAGTTACCCGACCCGAAAGGGTTCGAACCCTGTGAGGAAGAGACTATATTTTTTTTTGTCTTTTTTTTTTAAATTTTATATTGTTTAAATTATTTTTTCAAAATTCTAGTTATATTTTGGCAAATGTTGCATTTAATTTTTAAAAGCGTAAATTTAATAGCCAGTGGAAATTGTTTAAATTATAATTTAATTCTGTTTCAATGTACACGAAATCAGAGGGGCGGAACTTATACCAACCAATGGAAGCCATAGGCGCAATTTTTAAAATTCTTAATGAACCTTGCTATATAAAAAAAAAATACTGCACATATTTAGAAACCTAAATAATGGTATTAGGCGTTCGAATTAAAATTAACAAAAAAAATATTTTAATATAAAATTTGTTTTCGCATCCAAAATAATCATCATTCACTTACTAAATACCTGCAAAACCCTGAAATGTGTGAAAATTCACACTTCACATCAATTTTTATCTTCAAAGTAAGCAGCTATTTGTAAAAATAGAGCTTTTTCTAGAACTTTAGACAGGGTAGGTAGAATAGAGATTGGACGGTAGTTATTAGGATCCTTTTCGTCTCCCTTTTTGAAAAGGGGAATAACTGATGCTAGTTTTAAACTATCTGGAAAATAATTAGCTGATATGCAATAATTGATTGCCTTAGTGAGGGGTATTATGATTACATTTTTCATTTCCTTTAATAGGTTGAAATGTAAAATTTCTGTTTTACTGTTTTCCTTATACCTCCATTAAAAAATATTTCTAGGGAGGCGTTTACATGTCTTGCTATATGTGTTTATTATGTCTTGCCTACAGATGCCGATTTTTTTTGCCTAGAGAAGCTAAAAGCCCCCGTGGTGTCCCTGCGTTAAATTAGCGATTTACGTAAATATAATTTTAATAACTATCTAGTAAAAAGTAAGTAATTCATGCATTTACCATGTCAAACAATAATAAATCAAAAACCTCGGTTTCTTTTGAAACTGATTCAGGATCAACGTAATTCGGTCTAAAAAACAGTAACCTTACTCATCAGTTAACTAACTAATAATTATGTTATTTGAAAGATGTTTAATATAGGATAATTAATAAAAAAGTCGAAGGCTAAATGTTTTCGTGATTTGTCGTGAATCTAAAGAGATGAATTGTAACGAGTATTGCATATGAAAGTGAACTAATGTATCATATTTCAAGGTTTTGGTTTATATAAATAATGATGCACTGTTTGCTGTACAAAATATTGCAAAATATCATTTTTAACTGTTTCCATAATGGGATGTACGCGAACTATTCTTGAGTAATTCACTAAGTAAGTTATATGACGAAAATATGACTTAGTTACTTAAGTAATACATGGGAATTGTTTTAATTAAAGTTGTTTTACTTTAAGAAATAAACAAGTATTTAAGAACTGCCGTGGCTTTGTCTTTAAATAGTTGGTTACAGAGAATAGTAAAACGGTTTTTTTAGTTTTATGGCCATTGCTACTGAGGCAATTAGCCAGGACAATTTTTAATTTTTCGAAAATTCCATACTTGGACAGGATTCGAACCCGAGACCTTAACAACGCACGTGTGTTACCACTACGCTACGCAGGTTAGCAGTAAAGCGGGTTCAATTCCCGATTCTATTTCATAATTTTCACCTTAGAGAAGTACTGTCCAACCAGCTTTACCAATTTAGCGGGTCTCCCTGTAGCTTTAGCGGATATGCTCCAGATTGGGTGAATTGAAATAAATGTAATAGCGGTGACGGATTTTTTTTTGCTGAAGTATAAATGTAAAAATTTTAAATAAGTTTTATCCGTGGGTTGCCACTTATTTTCCCGGGATTGCGCTAAACTTGTGCTGCCATCTGGCAACTGATGCTTCTATCGTAAAGTTTGACATTTTTGACCGTAGACATACTCAGTACGTTTTGACGTACGAGCGCTATTTGTATTATTTACAGTAATTTGAAAAAATTCATCTCGGCTAAAAGAATTAATTCGTGAACATTTTTGAATGATTCTTTTTTTTACAACTTTCGACGTGGATTAACGCAACAACAATGCATCGATTAACTTAATTCGACTTTTGGCGATGAAGCACCATCAAGGACTATTGTTTGTCGATGGTTTGCTGACTTCAATCGTGGCCGTAATTTGCTTAAGGATGAATTTGGTGAAGGTCGTCCAAAATCGGTTATTGTTCCGGAAAACATTGATGCTGCGCGTGAACTGATTCTGTAAGATCGTCATGTGACTTACCGTGAGATTGAGGTATCCTTGGGCATTAGTGGGACCAGCATACATTCACTATTGGCATGAACATTTAGCCGACAAAAAGATTTGTTCGCGTTGGATCCCACATAATTTGACAATCGCAGTGGAATAAGTCTCAATCGGAGTGGTAAAAGTGCTTCGAAAATTGATTCAAACGCATGCAAAAGTGTATTGATCTTCATGGAGAATATTTCGAAAAACAATAAAAGCCACTTTTGTTGATAAATAATTGCTTTTGATCTCAAATCCGCACATGTTTACGCAATAGATTTTTTTTTAATTCATCGATTATTTTGGGAAATGTGCAGAATTGAAGCAATAATAATATTTTTGCCGTAATTGAAGATAAAATACATTTTTCTTAAATTCGGAATTCGACAAATTTTGCGGCGCTCTAGCAACGAATCCAAAAAACTTACAAAAGCGAAATTAGGGTAACTGCAGCGAATTTCGACTACGCCTGCGTAGTCGAAATTCGTATTTTACATTAAATTATTATTTGATAGTCGAAATTACCTGTAATTTCGACTATCCCATTATTTCTCTAAATAATTGCTGCCATATAGCGGTAGTATAACGTAACACTATGTTTATGTGAAAAACTAAGCTCACTTTATTTTAAGCCACGTATGAATGTCGTTAGACGAACAGTGTAGATATTTATATTTTTTAAGTGTTAAAATATTTTTTTATTGGTCTTAATCAGCAGTTGTTTATCCAAGAAAAGTTGAACAAAATATTTTGCATTGAATAAACTGATAAGAACTGATCCAAATACATATATATTAGCTGGTAAAATTTGATTTTCATAATATTTTGTTACAATATCACAGGCTAAATAAAACAGATTTGATTGCAGGTAATATAGACTGGAGGAATGAAGCTACTACGGACTAGTCGATATTACATGCATGCATGTTTCACTTACCTAATTTAACGACAATTAAAATCACGTCTTACTAAAAGTCTCTATTATTATATTTTTTTACCTAAATAAAATGTAAAATAGACAAGAAACGTTGATTATCTTAAAATTTTAGGGTAGTCGATATTATCATCACTTTTTTGAAATCAACGTTTTTTTCATATTATTTTTATGTCGAACTTAAGTTGTAATAACAGCTTGTTTCATCGTGAAAATATTTAGCACCTAAAGATAAGTGAATGAGGTATCGATTGGGACCACTTTCCTACCAAAATATTGAATAGTACGTAAATTAAAAAATTAATAAATTTGGTAGTCGAAATTCGCTGCAGTTACCCTATATAGAATTTATTCTTCTTTAATTCAGTATAGTTATATTTTTCAAATTTTGCAATGGACGGAAATATTTCTAAAAAAAGCAGATATTTGTTTTTTCTTGTGTAAAACAATAAAAACATTATTTCCTACATAACCGCTAACTGCGAACAGGTACTATACTATTTAATTATTATTGTAAGCTTCCTATGCATGCTGGGCTTGTATTATTTGCTTTAATATCGTTCCCATATTACCAGTACTACATTTCAGTTTCATTCGAGCTGATGAACACAACTTCTAACTGCATGACTGCAACCATTTGCTGAAACAGTTAAGATCTCAATTTGCAATCTGAGGGAAGAATTCCTCTGGTAGTATGCTACGGCCCTCAGAGGAGTAGTTGATGGAGATTATACAATATTATTTACCTTAGGGTCTATACCTTCAGGGACTAACCTAAATTTAAGATTTCCACCAAGTTTTTATGTCAAAAGGGGTTGTAAAAATAAATTGTGGGATTTAATATCGATTTCTTAAAGTTCTTAAAAATATAAAAAGGAAACCTAGAAAAATATATTCTTAAATCGAATTGAGAACGCAATTTATGATCCTATTACTTTATAAAAACTGTTGCTCACTAAATTAAAAATAATAATAACAATAATAATAATAAATTTTAACATAACCCTCCTGGATACCGAGACCAAACAGATGTTTGTGATCGAATTCTTAAGTCCAGCTGAGAAGAATATCTCTCTCAAGGAGGAGAAAAAGAGGTGCAAGTTTATGGATCTTTTGTCCGAGCTTAGAAAGCTGTATCCCGGGTATAAAGTTAAGCTTGTAGTCCTGATAGTTGGTGTTTTGGGTGGCATGAAAGCCTCCTATCGAAGGGAAATCGAGTCCATTCCCGCCTGTAGATCTTCTGCCAACTCTTTGATCTGCAGGATGCAGAAAGCAGTGCTGCTCGGGTCACTCCGCATTGTGCGGGCACTGGATCTAGCGTAATTTCCGCGGCTGCATATCGCCAGGGTTTGGGATGCAGTCGTGTGTATTTAGTTCCACTAGTCTCTAGTATGACGCGGCTCAAAAGGTTGCTGAAGTTTGAGATTAGTGGACGCTTGTCAAGACCTGACAAACCCCAATAAATTTTAACATAACCCTCCTGGATATCGAAACCAAACAGATGTTTGTGATCGAATTCTCAAGTCCAGCTGAGAAGAATATTTCTCTCAAGGAGGAGGAAAAAGAGGGTACAAGTTTATGGATCTTTTGTCCGAGCTTAGAAAGCTGTATCCCGGGTATAAAGTTAAGCTTGTAGTCCTGATGTTGGTGTTTTGGGTGGTATGAAAGCCTCCTATCGAAGGGAAATCGAGTTCATTCCCGTCTGCAGATCTTCTGCCAACTCTTTGATCTGCATGATGCAGAATGCAGTGCTGCTCGGGTCACTCCGCATTTTGCGGGCACTGGATCTAGCGTAATTTCCGCGGCTGCATATCGCCAGGGTTTGGGATGCAGTCGTGTGTATTTAGCTCCACTAGACTCTAGTATGACGCGGCTCAAAAGGTTGCTGAAGTTTGAGATTAGTGCTTGTCAAGACCTGACAAACCCCACAATAAATTTTATTTCGATAACAACAATGTCATAGTTACAATTTACAATATAACAGTTTACAGTACAGAATACATATTAGTGACTTATTAGATACAGAGAAGGTAGGCTATCCGTTCCTAGACCGCCAGTTATGACTTTGGGAGGTGAGGACCTTTTTTTTTATTTGCCAAAGGAGACAAAATCATTGCTACGGCTCCTTAGTTTTCCTTACTGCAGCTCTGAGCACAATATCGGAAGATCATCAGCATTTTTCTTGTCCACTGCTGAATGTAGGCCTCCCCAAGAGTTTTCCATTCGGAACGATTTTGTGCCTTAAATTTCCAGTTCCCCGCAACTCCCTTTACGTAATACATCCACCTAGTTGGGGGTCTTCATCTGCTTCAGTTGGTATCTATAGGTCTCCAATCTAAGATCTTTTTTATCCATCTGTCGTCTTAAAGTTTAGCCGCATATCCAGCCCATTTCAATTTAAGACGAGAAATTCTTTCGATAACGTCACATACTTTCGTTTGCTCTCGGATCCACTGATTTGATTTTCGATCAGCTAGACTTATTCCTAGTATTTATCTTTTCATAGATCTTTGGGCCACTCCTAATTTTTCAGCTGATTTAACTATCAATGTCAGAGTTTCCGATCCATATGTTAGAGCAATATGTTTCTTCAGGCAATTTGGTAAGTAGCTAGTGAAAACGTCTCTCAATTTGCAAAAATCCGCCCATCCTATACTAATGCGGCGTTTCATTCAGGGCCGGGCCGATCATTTTTGGCGCCTGAGGCAAGATAGAAAAATTGCGCCTTTTGATTTTATTCCCCCCCCCCTTTTTTTCCACACCCATTTTCTGACCCATCTCCCCTCAAGCCACTATCTTGTCTCGTAAAAACCTCTACCTTTTTTCATCAATCCTATATTATTATACAGGGTCCGTCAGTTAAACCTGACGGTTTTTAAACGGGGATAATTTAATAAATACACACAATATTTTCCAAACGAGCTTTTATTTAGGTAAAAGAAGAAGAATGGAAATTATAAAAAAAAAGAGGAGCATTACGACGCAAAAATAACCAGTCAAATCAGTCAAATGATGACCTCCATTGTTCTGCATGGTTCCAATTACTAACATTGGACTAACATTCCCTAATATTAAACGGTTCTTCATGAGTACCATTTTCAATCATGAACAAATCCTTATCTCTAAATATCACAGCCGACAAGTGACGTATCGACTTAAGTACAGAATAGCCGTTATGATTAAAAATTTACTTAAAAAATATTTTTGAATGATTTTTCTATAAATATATAAAGTGTACTGGTAATAGGTAACGAAATAAAAACTTAACTTAAAGTTAAAAATTCAAACAATCAAATAAAGCACAACAACAAAAAATTACTTATAAAACTAAAATTAAAAATTATAAATATGAACAAACTCTTTACACTTTCAAAGTAAAATTATAAGTGATATTTTTTAACCCCTACAATATTTTTTAAAATGTTGCATTTTGTCACCATCTGTACAAATAATTATCCTGCCATAAAAATAGAAAGTTCAAATGATTAGATTTTTAGAAAATTTGGCGGGTAAATGTTTAAGATGAGTAAATATGGATCTTCACGAATTCCTCTGGTTCAGGTCACTTAAATCCATAACAGATGTTGGCCATAAATAACATTGAAACCTTTCTTACACTTGATTTTGGTTGAAACAAGTGCCGTCCAAATACAGCACTACCAGAAATAATAAAATATTTTTTGGCAAATTTGATAATCACGACTATTTTGGCTCACTAAAAAAGATTCTTTTTGGCGCCTTGATAAATCCGGCGCCTGAGGCGATCGCCTCGCCGCCTCACCCATCGGGCCGGCCCTGGTTTCATTTCACGGGTTTGATTGTCCCGACCAATGCTAATGTCATGCCCTAGATATTTGTAGTTGACTACCTGTTCTATCTGTTTGCCACCGAGGTATAAATGGTTACTCAGTACTAGGTTCGTCATCAATTGCATTTTAGAGATATTTACCTTCAATCCGTTTTTTTCAGTTTCCCTTTTAAATTCTTCCAGCATGTACACCATGTCTGCTACATTGTCAGATAGTAAAATAATATAGTCGGCGAATCTAAGATGGTTAGGTCTCACTCCGTCTATATCTAGAACGCGATTCACCCAGTCTCAGTTTTTAAACGGCAACTCCAGAGCTGCGTTGAATAATTTGGGAGAAATCGGATCGCCTTGTCAAACACCGCGGTCTATCCCAAATTTCTACGTATTCGTGTGGAATTTTACGTTAGCTGTAGCATTATTGTAAATAACAAAGCAGAATAGATTATTAGTATTCTAGACTAATAAATAATATTTATATCAAAAGATGAAAATCAAAAAAAAATATATACATATTTTTTCCAAATCATTTTTAAAATGAAAATATGCTTTTCAGGGTTTTGTAGGTATGACCAAAAAACCCTTATACCGTCATTTTGTCGTCTGTCTGTCTGTCTGTCTGTTTGTCTGTTCGGTAAAAATTGTAGCCAAACGGCTAAACCTAGAGAGTTGAAATTTGGCATGCTTATACAACTCTTTGACCCGCACATAGGAAAAATACTAAAACATCTAAAAAACATACCCCCCTAAAAATATAAACAAATATGTGCTCATCGAAAACAAACATTTTTTTTTAAATTCTGAGTAGGGTATCAAATGAAAGCCCTTAGTACGTGGATTAACGATCAAATTTTTATTTTTGAAAAATAAATTATTTTGATGCGATTTTTGCCAAAATTGTACATAAAAAATTTTGTCCCACACCCTGTAGCCCAGATGGTTTAAACTTAAAAAATTCTAAGTAATGTATATTGGTGTGAACCGAAATAGTACAACAGGAATTTTTGATCAGATTATATTTTCGGAAAATAACGCATTTTTTGTTGTTTTTGGTTCACAAAGTACAAAAGTTATACCAATGTAAGACACTCACATGCAAGGAGTGCGATAGCTTAATGGGTTAGAGCACTGGTGTCGTAAGCTGGAAAACGAAGGGTTTCGAGTTCCAGTACGGAGCGAATTTTATTTTTTCTGTTTTTTTTGCATTTTCGTTGTGTTGAAATTATTTTGTCAAAATTCTAGTTATATTTTGACAAATGTTGTATTTAATTTTTAAGAGCGTAAATTTAATAACCAGTCTTATTATATGATTAACAGACGATAAATTATTTTAAAAATATCGTTCATTTTGCCGTGATTACTACAAAGTAAAATTTGTCCTACACACTCAGCATACCGCCTTCACTTATTATATATCTGCGAAACCCTGAAATGTGTGAATATTCATACTTCCCATCAATTTTTTAATTCAAGTTGTTCATCTATTATTATACTGGTAGGTATTTTTATTAGTAACACATTTTATTTCATCTTTGTCAATATTAAGTGCAAGTACTTAATCAACATTTTTTGAAATAATTAAGGGTCTAATTTTGTTTTAGTTTAGTTTAAATTTATTTATTTTTAACCATTTGTCAACATCGTCATTTACTTTCAATAGAATTTCATCAAAATTTTTACCAAAGTAATATAGAAGAGTGTCATCAGTAAAAAGATTAATAAAACAATACTTTATAACATGATGCATAATCATTAATATAAATAATGAATAATGATGGCCCGAGGATGCTTCTTTGTGGAACTCCAAAATCATTAATAAACATATCAGAACTATTATTATTGGAATTAGTTTGTTGCCTTATGTTAGTCAAATAATAAAAAATCCATTCCATAACAATTTCTCCTATGCCATAATATTTAATTTTATTAATAAATATTTTTTTGACGATTGTCTCAAAACCACGCAATTGAGATCAACATGTACAGCAACAGTTGCATTTCCGTTATGCACTGCTCTCCACAGTGCAAAAACTGTTAATAGTGCTCTTTTTTGCGTAGTCAGCAAAAATGTTATAAGTATCTATAATATAATATCCCAACCTGTGTCCCTGGCTGTCTGGGTGCGTGGAAATCTAAAACAATTGAAGCGAGGTTCTTATTATATAGTAGTAATAATTTATGTTTTGGACAGTAGTGTGCTGTGAATTTTAGTTTTCAGTGTTGACAATAAATTAGTAAAAATGACAGTTGTGTTTTTCATTAAAAAATCACTTCAAATCGGTTTTTTTACGAAACAAAACACAGAAAAACGTTATCCTTCCGTGATATTCGACATTTTTGATTAAAATTATTATTAGCAGAAAAATAATTATTTTAAAAAATATATGGTTTAGATGTAAGTAAGTAAGAAAAATGTGACTTTTTTTTTATTATTATTTTTTCAATGCTTTATTATTTTTTTATTTCTACGCAGTGCCGGCTGTGGGTTTTGCGGGGCCTCGGGAAAATAATGCATTTTGTGTCAAAAACTTGCCCTAGCTACTAATAATTTTTAGAAATATCCCCATTTAAGCGCGGGGCCTCGGGAAAAATCTCCGACCTCTGAGCTGGCCCTGTTTCTACGATTTCTAGGACAAGATTTACTATATCCCACTGCAAACTCTATACAGATGGCAGCACATAACGACTACACTAAAGAATTATCAGTGGCTTTAAAACAATGGTTTCTGTTTATTTATCACATTAAAATATCATTTACTTATTAGTTTAGGTTAGATTCACCTTAAAAGCACTATCTTAGGTTATGGTTGATAACTGTTTATTTTTATTTTTTTATAAACCACCTAAAAATAAATTGTGTTTTAAAAGTTCTGCACAGTCCCACCTGTTTAGAATCTCTGTATATTGAACAAATGACGTGTGTGTGTGACGCATGCGCAGTGTTCAGTGGGATATTATAAATCTACCCCCAAATGTGAACGCAATATATTAAAGCGGGCAAACAATTAAATTTTACTGTGCAATAGTTTCTCACGATTTATTTCAAACAGATTTGAGATATAGTGTAAGTACGCTTTATTCCGTGTGTGTATTTTTTCATGTGTGCTTTTTTCCGCGTGCGTATTAATCCGTGTGCGTTTTTTCCGTGTGCGTATTTTTATATTATATAAGAAAATGGAAAATTAATTTTAATAAATATATTTAAAATTTAACGTCTCAAATCATTTTTAGTTTTAACATTATAAATATAATGGACTGAGTAAAAATGAATCGTTTTCCCATCTTAAAAAGTTAATGAATAAATAATTCGGAATAATACTCATTATTTGTCCAGTTTTTAATAATACGCGAAGAGTTGATTCAATTTGAATTGGATGAAGTTAGGCGTCTGGCTAGAGAAAAAAGTCTGAGGTGTCGAGGAAGTTCCACATTAAGGTAATGATTTGTTTGCCAACACAGTTGGCAATGGGTCCACTAGTAACTAAAATAATAACCGATTTATACCAAATGAGCAGTTCCAGAATTGGGGTGGTGGCGTACACACCCAAATAAAACTTATCTACGCTACTTATTTATATTACCTTGACATATGACAAATTTGCTCTATATTATGAATTCATTTGAAAAATTTTATGATGAATGTAGAAAAATTAAGTTAAATATTAATATAAATGCATGTTACTTGCCCCATTCTTGGAAAACCGCACCCTTCATAAATTACAGTTGGCTACGCCTCTGTCTATCTACATATCTTCACAATGAATCAAGTAGAGCAGGGGTTCCTAAATTACGGCCTGGGAGATGAAGGGTTTGAAAACTGAAGGGTTTCTGTGGTACCTCTTTAGACCCTAACCTTGAACTAAAAAACTGTCCATCATTTCAACCAAAATTTAATGAATCAAGAGCGACCTTGATAGTTGCAAAAATGTTTTAATTAATTTAATAATCACACAACCTATAAAGAAGTTATAAAAAATTAGTTAAAAAGTTGCGAAAATTTAACAAGCCAGTAAAATAATAGTATAGTAGTGTTTTTAATTTAAGCAAAGTGCATTTGAATTAATTAGTAGTAATTACTGTCCAGTAAAGTTGCAACAATGTACCTATTGACCTCTCACGAGAGACCCAAATATCGTGCAATTATTAAACATGAGTTTGTAATCCCAAACATGAACTGTCATTCATACAACCACTTTAAAAGAATGTATACATAGTATAGTCAAGTACCAACCAGTTACAATTTAACTGGCTTTGACGCAACCCACAATTGCACAAGATAATGTTCTTGAAAATTTTGCAAACTATATAGATGCTTTTAGATTACATCCTTTCAGATATTATCTACAAAAATTGTAAATATGTGTACAAAGGCTCCTCGGTATACTTCGCGTCAGTGCCGCCTTATGAAATGTAAGGGTCCTAGAGCTAAGGCCATGAGAATTTAACGGGCCTTCCACAGCAAGGGTGCCCAATTGTGCTGGACTAGCCCGGCGAATACGGAGAATTTCTCGGTGGGCTGTAATCTGAAATTAGAAAATCAATGTTAATTTTCCCCAATCAAGAACTAGCTTGGCTCGATTAAGCACTGGTTTGGTCCAATAAAGCACTGGCTTGGTCCGATTAAGCACTGGCTTGGTCCGATTAAGCACTGGCTTGGCCCAATTAACCACTAGCCTGGCGCGACACTACCAGATTTCCCGGTATTAAATATGTTCCTAGTAGAACCCTGATCGCCAATGTTCTTTATAAAGTAAGATTTAAAAAAAAAGAAATAGTCAGAGTAAACCTTAGAAAGACAGCAATATAAGGCATGTTAAAAATAACTGAGCAACAACAAAAACAAAAACTGGTTACTACTGTCAATATGGACACTTTGTTAAGTTTAAGAAATTTGTGTTTAATCATTTTTATTATTTTTACGTCACAGGCCGCATATATAAACTTTTTTTTTAATTGTTACGTCGCAGGCCGCATTCAATTTTTAGGGTTTTGTAGGTATGACCACCAAAAAACTCTTATAACGTCACTCATGTGTCTGTCTGTCTGTACGGTAAAAATTATAGCCAAACGATGGAACATATAAAGTTGAAATTTGCCATACTTGTACAACTTTTATATATATATATATGTGTGTGTGTGTGGGTCAATATAAGAAAACTATAAAGAGTTCAAAAAAATACAACGCGAGATAAATATAAACAAATTTGTATATAATAAAAAAATAAATATTTTTTTAAATTTTGAGTGGCATACCAAATGAAACCTCTTAATGCGTGGATCAGCAAACAAATTTTTATTTTTGAAAAATCATTTATTTCATTGGATTTTTGCCAAAAATTTGTCAAGAAAATTTTGTCCCCCACCCTATCTCCCAAAAGGATTGATCTAAAAATCTAAAAACCGTCTCCGTAATGAACATGATGAGAACCGAAATAGTTCAACAGGAATTTTTATGAGACACATTTTTCGAAAAATGTCCATTTTTTGTGTCGTTGATAAAAAAAAAATATTAAAATTTTTTTTATTGTGTGGTATCAAAAGAGAGCTCTTAAGACGTAGATTACGGAACGATAGATAGTTTTTTGAAATTCGTTTCTTTTAACACGAATTTAGCCAAAATTGTGTGAGAAACATTTTTGATGACTAATTTCGATGAATGTAAGATGGCTAAAGAGACCCATTTTATCATGGCAGTGCTGTTGTTATCTGAAATTTTCTCTTTCCTCGCAATAGCTTTGGTTCGTACGGCTTGCTGTATTTTGTCTTTATACATGGATTATGCCTCCCGTGTAGTTTTCTGTTATATATTTAGATTTTTGCCAATTCTTTCCAATTATGATAGCTTAAGTTCGTATTTTTAAATGTCTGTTGTAACGCGTCTTTATATTTTTTCCTCGGGGCTCCTACATTACGAACACCAGTTTTCAGAGTAAAGTAGTTGCTTTAGAAGGCGTTCTCCTGGCATAAGTATTACGTGTTCAACCCATCTGAGATTATTTTGCATGAACAAACCCTCTATACTGGTGGAATTGGCCCTATTGAGAACAGATATATTGTCAACGTAGTCCTGCCATTTTATGTTCAAGAGTGTTCTTAGGAATCGTTGATGAAATCTATCCAAAGTGCGATAGTGTTTGTACGACGTCAATCAGACCAATTCTGTAACACAGTTACTATGATCATAGTAACTAAATTTGTCACTATGAGCAAGGCCAGTTACTACGAGGGGCAATCAAATATAAACGAGCCAACAGATTTTTTTACAAGAAATATTTATACATTTCTACAAATTATTTTTCCACATAGTTTCCTCCTTTTAGGATGCATTTTCCCCAACGTTTGGGCAGTTTCTTTATCCCGTTTTCGTAGAATGAAATTAGGCGGGTACCTAACCAGTTGTGCACAAACGTCTTCACTTGATCATTGTTCTCAAATCGCTCGCCTCCAAGTGCTCCTTTGAGGGGCCTAAAGATGTGATAATCGCATAGTCATAAGTGTAGACTATAAAGTAGATGTTCAAGCATTTGCCAGTGCATATCCACCAGTTTATGTTGCGTTAGATCTGCTATGTGGAACCTGGCGTTATTGTGAAGGATTATCACTCAGCAGCTTTGGAACCCAACGTGATGAGATTTTTTTGAAGCCCAAGTGCTTTCGGAAGATTGATTGGATACTTCCATAGCTGACACCAAGTTTCTCCGAAATTTCAAGCTCTGTTAATCGTCGATCCCGTTCCATTAACTCACAAGCACGAGCAATGTTTTCATAAGTCACAATGGTGCGAGGCCGGCGAGGATGACTTTGATTTTCAACTAGTTCACGGCATTGCTGGAACTCGTTGGACCAAACTTTCACCCTTGGCTATGAAAGGGTATCTTGCCCGAACTGGAACTGTGGTGAATTTCGGCTGGTTTCACGTTTTCACGGGTTATAAACTTTATAATAATGTGTTGCGCAACAGAGACTGGCACACTCTTCACATTCCTCGCAAGGGCTACTAAATATGAAATTAAATAAACCGATTGGGCTGGTTTTCTCTCTCTACGAATCCCTACCTGAGGACCCCAACCGCCAGAGCATACATTGTTGACTTTCCCGCCGCTCAGCCGAGAAAGGCTCGTTTATATTTGATTGACCCTCGTATCATGAATGAAAGTCATTATACTTTTTATAATATTTTATCTTGTAGTAACGTTACTACACAGTAAATTTTTACAGAATTGATCTGTATATTTCTGATGCTTATAATAGACTTGATAGTACTACAGCTTTATAGACAACAAGTTTAGTATCGACTCTGAGGTCGTGGTTTAGCAGGGCCGCCGAGAGGACTTCTGGGGCCCCGGGGAGAAAATTTCTTTACGGGCCCCGGGAACAAACTTTTTTGCGGGCCCCGGGTAATGAACAGTTCTATACTCCTACATCCGTGGCCGTCAAGAGGGGGAAAACTAATTCTTTCAGCTCGGACTCTGGACCATATACAAATGAAGCGGGAATTTTTATTATAATACAGGTGAAAATACAACTGGTGACCTAAAAAAAATGGTCCTCACTTCCAAAATACAAGTGAGTGACGGCCACGCGCCCCTGGCACTTGCCTCGATGCTAGGCCGTTCCTACGGCTCTGCCCAGGATCCTGGGGCTCAAGAACTCCAGGAATTTTCCCCCGGCTACCCCCTCCCCCTCTTGTCGGGCCAGGGTTTAGCCATACTCTTTTTCTGAAGCTTCCATATGACTTAGCAGAAGCTGATAGTCAATAGCCGTTTTCGAAAACCTCAAACCGATCGCGTATCCGATAAATAAATGACGTCACGAAATCCAATCGGATAGAATTTATCAGATTACTGTTTATCAGATAAAGTCAGTTTGCGAACGAATATTAATCGCTTGATCCAAATAACTTCTTACGGACCTTTGCGGACAGGATTGTTTAGAGTTTAGTGTTCTATTGTCTAGATGGCAGCACTTACGACTTTATTTCATTATTTAAACTTGACGATTTGTAAGATCTTAACGAATAACAATAAATAATATTTTCATAATTTTCCACTGTAATTCTTTTCTTTTGGGGTGCATTCGAGTTGTACAGAGTAGAGCGAGCACTGAGCGAACAGTTGATGGTGACGTCATGAATAGAGCACTAACGGAGCGAGCGTTCTTGTGACGTAATGTTTATAAAATCTCACCCTACAATTTTAGGCGGCGTTTTTACTGTCAGATTAGTTCACGTCAGTCATGAATTAAAATTATGTACCTCGGTTTTTCGTTGATTTCTTTTTCAATGATGAAGAAATAAAATTAATTATAAATTAAATAATAATTAATGAATTAATTTAATGAATTTTTTCCATTTTAATTTTATGCACGGTGTATTTTAATAATTTTTTTGCTGTTTACAGAACGTCACAAATACATAAAATGGCCGTACTCTGTAGCCATAGAAAAATAACAATATTATTTGTCTATTGTTATTTGTCTAAGGCTATTATTTTTATTTTATTTATAATTTAATTTTAAACTTTCATTTCTTTCCCGCCGTTCCCCCATTTTTTTACGTCATACTCCATATGCTCGGTCTTAAAACCCCGAAAACATAGAGCGCAATCTAAATGCTCGCTCGATCGCAAAACGAATGCAATTGAGTGTACTCCGAGCGTCAAATCGAACACGTTTGAGTGTACAGAACGTGCTCGGAACGGTTTAAAAATAGCATTACCATATTATGTTCGTCAGTATCATCATAACCATCATCATCGAAAAAAAGAGCATGTCCAGTAGTTATAATCGGCAAAATTTTTTAGATTGTAGTCAAAAACCCAAAATGACATACACATCAAATAATTTTTTAGGTTATTTAATCTGAAATGAATCCTACTATTTTGTAGGATTGAAATATTGCTATCCGATCGCGTTTATCAGATAGTTATTGTAGGTTTGCGAACGTAGATAATTTTGTATCTGATCAAAGAAAAAGGTTGCGAATAGGTTCTTAGCTATCAGATTAAATCAATGACGTCATATATGTATCGGATAGGGTTTGCGAAAACGCCTAATTATTTATTTCTGCATTAAGACTACCGGCACAGCAAATGATGTTACCATAAAATTATTTTTACAGTCAAGCAAATAGGTCATAAACAAATTACTACTTTCTACAGAATAAAGTTTCTTAACATAGTTGGATTGATTATATCAATAATAGGTCTGTATTGTAATGCTGGTACGCAATTAATTGTTAAAGATTAAAGGGCATATAATAATATGACCATGGGGCTGTATATTTATAGATTCCCATCGCGTAGGTGGCGCATAGGGCAGAGAATATAAGTATTTCTGTAATTTAGCAACATCAACTAAGTGCCTCATTACTGAATATTAATGTTTTGAATTACTGAGAACGTTTTCTCTTTACATTATAAAGAATTGTCTTCAGAATCAGACAAGAGTTTTCTTCAACTTTTTCAAAGTCTCTCAATCATTAAAAAAAGAAAATTTCATTTTACTTCTCATTAAATAAGAAAATAAAATTTTCCTCTTCAAATAATTTCTAGAATTCAATTTATATTTTACTTTTAAATTGAAACAGAAAATCTTGACATACATATATATGATTTCTTTTAGCTCCTGTCTTAAGCACAGAGCCTTGATAAATTCATGCCAGTCTATCAAAGGAATAATATAAATCAAACATTGATGTATAGGATGTATAGGAAAAAGAAGCGTAAACCTATAGCTAACGTAATATTAATATGTTTTTTAGCGCTATCACTTTTGTCAGATAATTTCACTGAAATTTGTAATTTGTCACTGAATAATTTATAAAGTTAGTAAAAGTAAAATACGTTTCATTAATTTGTATTTATAACACTTATAATGTAGATCAGAAGAATTTGACGTAGTGACCAAGCATTTTGATAAAAAAGGAGTAGGTACGACTGGAACTCCAAGAGTAAGCTGAGGAGGAGGAGGACAGGATCCGTGTTTCCGAGATTTTTGTCCTTCCTTTTTAGGGTTTTGTAAGTATGACCACCGAAAAACCCTATAATGTCACTTATGTGTCTGTCTGTCTGTACGGGAGAAATTGTAGCCAAACGGCTGAACATAGAAAGTTGAAATTTGACATACTTGTACAACTTTTTGACCGACATATATGAAAACTATAGAGAGTTCAAAAAAATACAGCGCGGGATAAATATAAACAAATACGTATTTAATAAAAAAAATATATTTTTTTTTTAAATTTTGAGTGGCATACTAGACTAATTAATAATAATAATAATTTTATTCATTATTAAAGCATACATATAGATTTCTTATATATCTAATATATATTTATGTAATACAATTATACAATAATGCATCAATAATAATAAATACAATGCCTATACAGGCTGACCCACAAAGAACAAATTAATGTTCAGCGCGTGGTGAAAACATAAGGTTTTACAGTTGTGGCATACGTTATACTAAAACTTATTTATTATACTTATATAATAGTATTATACTATAAGTATTAAACAAAAAACAAAAAATAGAAAGTAACTTACATATAAGAAATAAAAAGTAAAGTATAAATTTAAATTAATAAACAAATAAATAAATAAAAATTGTTAATGTTTAATTATTGGCTAAATAATTATTGGTCATCAAAACTGTGACTTTGACTTGCACTAACATTTATTTATAATTTTATTAATGTCGCCGAAAAATCGTTCTTGCAAATCTAATGAGAATTTGCAGAAAGAATATCCCTTTATACAAAGTGGTGTTTCAGTGAAACTTTCATAAAATCTTGGAATATAAAAATATATAAAAATGGTGAGTGGATACTTTATTGAGGGGGGGGGGGGTTGTATAAGTTGGCAACCTTAATAATTTGTGATCTCAATATAAAGGCGCCTTGTAAGAATGTCACTTATTTTAGAGAGATATTTTATTCAAGATCTCCCCGTTTTCCCAAGTTTTATTATTACTCCTATAATTAAATAAATATTAATAACATATATTTATAATTTTATATCTCACTTTCGCTTGATGGTGCATTTTTAAAGTCCCTTTGAAGTAAATTACCGTATCTAAATGTTTGCTGTAAGTGACAACGTCAAGATTGTGAAGTCACTGACATATTAAATATCTTAATAAAGAAGAACTTTACTGAAGATGATGCAAAATATCAATATAAAAGCTAATATCAAGAGATAATGATGGACTTCATCGTATTAAGGTACAGGTGTCAAAGTGCAAATACTAAATAAGTACTGAGAACAGTTTAAAATTACTATATTTACGTTCATTGGCTTATGACTGATTGAGCCCTGACATAGAATATGTTGCAAGTGTTTTGTAATATTTGCATTAACCAGTGATGACAAAAATGTCCCCTAATACATTCGGATGAACCTTATATATCTAAAACTCCAAAATAGTCTCTTATTGTCCGTCCATCTTTAGAGCCCTACAAATCCACGGATATCCGCCAATTTTCTGCGGATGCGTATAAATTATCATTTAAATTGTACGGATGTGGATCGGATGCGGATTATATATTAATATAATCCGCAATTAATATATAATCCGCATGTTTCGCCGCTGTTTCTGAATGCGGGACAATAAATAGATTTCCGATACGGTTTTAGGTACCGATATTAAAGCAGGACATGGATCGATAATCCGATTTTAGTATCGGATTGTCGCCTAATAAATCCTAAAAAATTCCTAATAATTATCAAACATTTGTGGAAATTATCGAATGCCTTTATCGCATTTCTGGTATTCGACGTAAAAATCCTTTTTTGTCTGGTTATCGCTATCGTTTCAGCTTGATCGGCGTAAACGGAGTCTTGTAGAGGGGGCGACAGCACTGTTTGTTACATTTTAAGTTTAC
The DNA here is from genome assembly GCA_963971575.1 of Liopterus haemorrhoidalis. Taxonomy (NCBI): domain Eukaryota; kingdom Metazoa; phylum Arthropoda; class Insecta; order Coleoptera; family Dytiscidae; genus Liopterus; species Liopterus haemorrhoidalis. The sequence continues at coordinate 8,709,766 of OZ020615.1, forward strand.
GATTAACTATACATTCTTTCATTTATATCGACAAAGGAGCCGCTCATTTGTACGCTGACCAAATAAAATATAATATTTATAAACAAAGATAATTAAAAACCTAATTTATAAAAGTGCAACAAGCTAATAATAAAATTTTTAACTTGAAAATATTATAAAAATATACAAATGTGAAATATCTGAATGGCGCCCTCGTGGCCCAGGCGCCTGGAGCGATCGCTCCATTGCTCCGTGCCACCGCACGGCCGTGTACGTAAGTTTAGATATTGGACTTAATTGATAATGATGTTGATGGTCATCATTCATCATCATCAATTCATGTCTGATATTCATTCGTTTCGCAATACAAAAGTGTGATACTACCTTAAATCTTGACCTTCGATTCTCGCATAATTGAAAATCGTGATATTTATAAAAAAATAATTAAGTTACCAAGTCTGGGCCAACGTGTTCGTTGTCTGCTACTAAAAGTTGTATTGTCTTCTATGGTATAATGTGCGTGTTGACCTGATGGATTCAGGGTCGATGGTTTCTCGCCCTATATATGTTATCAACATAGAAAATCTATACACACTCATGCATAATTAGTTTTGTAAATTATAACAAAGTATTGGAAAAGGGAAAATTATTGATATTTATTGTACAAATATGTCATGCTGCACTTGTCCACAGAAGTGGAATTCATAGTGGAAAAGATCGTAGTGGATCGATACATGACAGAAGATGATTGGTGTTGAAAGAAAGACGATCTTTCAAGGAAATGTGGATAAAATGGAGTAGAAGAAAGATCTACAGCAGTGTCTACCAAAGTGTGGTCCGCGGAATGTAAAAATTTAAAAAATAAATCTTAATTAATCTTATCCATTGTAGAATAATGCAAAATATTGTATACAAATAATGTTTCGATACAATGTATTCTATTTATAGTGAAATAAAACCAATTATTATTATTATTATTATTATTATTATTAATTCTCTTCAAAATTAGAAGTAGGGGAAACTCCTCTAATTGCATGATATGGGTAATACTGTGATAATATGAATTAAATAGTCTCACGAGATTATAGGTGGTAGTTTTTGAGAATTGTGTGTACTAACTTATCATCCAAGGTTGCATTGGTCTAATTTCGTGATAACTTGGACATAATAACAAAGCTGTGTAACGTTAAACATTATAAGGTACGTAAACTATTATGTATTATAAATATAATAATTATAAAAACAACATATTTCCTGTAACCACGACATTATAAGTATTATCACGGTCTTATAAGACTATCACGGAATTATCCTGGTTATCACGAAATTATACGACCTTCATATCATCGTCAAAGTTGACTTGGCACTACAAATAAAATTAAAAATTTCGGATTTAAATTCCTTGTTTGTTACAGCCCGACACTGGAGAGGACTCCCGTGAAATTAGAAACCGAAGAGAGCGAGAAAGGTCAACTTTTGGTAAAATGAAGAAGCTACTAACATCTCACAGCCAATCGAATTAAAGCTTCGATTAGTAAAATACTCCAACATGAGTTACAAGGAACACTGATTCCTAAGTTCGAGGATACTGTCATTTTTACTGACGGACCAAAATTCGGAACCAACATTCGTTGTCTTGAATCCACGTCAGTTTCAGTACCGTCTGCACTCCATAACACTCTAGGGTAGAGCGGTTTTGGATACCAGGACATGTTGGTATTAAAGGCCACGAAGTGGCTGATGTAGCTGCAAAACCACCTCCCACAGACCTATGATTAATGTGAGCTTTATATTTCCAGATGACCCAAAGAGTCATCTGGAACATTTGCTTTTAGCCAGGTGGAGAGCAGCATACAGGACGTTAAGTCAGATTAAGGAAGACATTAAACCATGGGGTTCTTCCTGCAGAATTAACCGCAGTGAGGAAACCGCTATCACACGCCTCCATATAGGCCACTGTTGGTGGACCAATGGATACTTCCTTCGAGGTGAAGAGTCTCCCATATGTGAGACGTGTAACACAGATTTGTCTGTGTTACACATTTTAACCCAGTGCGTACAGTTCGAGGATGTCCGGATGAGGTAAAGCCTGTCCTATGACCTGTCAGTTGCTTTAAGTGACGACAGAGTACTCATGGACAGGCTGATACTCTTCCTGAGGGAATTGAACTTGATGAATAAAAAAAGAACGACTTAAATTTTTGGAGAACATAATTGAGAGAAGGTTGAGCTATCAACTATAAAAAGCCTTATAAAAACTACCCCAATTTTTATTTACTCGAAATAATTTCTAATTTTATTACTCGTGGTAGAGTGTAAAATATCTGAATGCAATTGTTAGAAACATATTCAAAGTTGTAGAGTATTTCCAGTTATTGATCAGACTACTGTTTTCAAACCACACCCTAAATACGCCCCTTTTCTTTCTAGCCACACCCCAGAACAACCCTTATTTTCCTTCGATCTCCACTGTAACCGTGTCAAAGTTCACAGAAAGGTCAACATTACAGCCCAACATCCAAATAATGCATCATTTTTTGACAGGACTTAACTTAGACTTAAACAAAACTGTTAATTTACTCATTTCGATGGAGATGATAGCTATAAGTTTTACGCAAAAAGGGCACTATTTTCTGCATAATTTCTTATTTTTCATGGTTGTTCTGCATAGCTCCCATAACATTTACCCCTTCCGTGGCGTATATATAGCCTATTTTTAAACTAGGAACTGCGTATTAATTCATTTGCGAAAAAATCTATACCTGTGATAGACTGGAATAGCTTGTTTTGGAATTCGGTAATTGATTTATACTTATTTGGAGGGCGGAGTACTTTATAATTCTTGTTACAGGGGACGTAGGATTGAAAATATATTGGAATGCTGCGTGATTTGATTGAGTTGCACATATAGGATAACATCAATACAGCTAGAACTCGATATACGCCTGTTCGATGTACGCCGATTCACTTTTACACCTAAAGCCGCATTCAGAGCTCTTAAATCAATAACTTATGCACTGTAGCTTATTCACTGTCACCAGAAAGTTTGTCTTATGATAAGACGTGAAACCGTTCAGACCTCCAAATTTAATACGCGACAGACATATAAACACATTGGCTATCGCATTCTATCAGTGACACCATAATTAACAAATTAACAAGTAACAAATCTTGCTCAAAATTACAAAGACGGACAGTAAATATGATCAATTTAGGTAATTAGGTAGTTAAAATCTATCGATCGTTTTTCGATCGTTTATTGTCGAATATAATGATAATTTTGAACTAACAACTATTGAACAGGAAAAATTAATAGAATTTTCTTGTCATAGCTCGCTAAAAGATCAATTCAATCCGAATAATGCGGGGAAACATTCTTTTACCTTTTGTGACCTCATGTATGTGCGACACAATTTTAATAACATTAGCTGTTATTAAAACAAAATCTCGAGCACGATTAATAGTGGAAGACGAAATAAGAGTAGCTCTTTCTTCGTATGAACTGCGTTTTAACGAATTATGCGAAGAAACAAGCCCATACTTCACATTAAAATTGATTCATTTTTACTGTATTTTGTATTACGTTTAATCGTACATATATAATTAGCTACCGTGTGTTAGTGATTTTGTAACACTGTGACGTCATTTTTCCTAAGGTTCTCGTGATTGGCTAACTGGGAAACAGGGTGTTCCCAGTTTGACTTGATTGACAGGTATTTTGCAGATTTATTCTTTAAGAATCTAGGAATATAATTACATATAGATATTTGTAGGATTTCGTAGGCATAAACAACTCTAGACACTGCTATATCCTTTGACCGATATGAACAATATTTTGCAGATATATTCTCTAAGAATTTTCTGATAAAATATCATACAGAAATATCTAGGGTTTCGTAGATATAAATAAGAAACTCTTGACGCTCCTATATTCTTTGATCGATATGAAAAACATTTTGCAAATTTATTCTCTAAAATTCTGCGAATAAAACATCGTATAGAAATGTCTAGAGTTTCGTAGGCATAAATAAGAAACTGTAGACAGTTCTATGTTCTTTGATCGATATGAAAAATATTTTGCAGATTTATTATTTAAAAATCTGCGGATAAAATAATCTATAGAAATGAATAGAGTTTCGTGGGCATAAACAAGAAACCCTAGGATACTCCTATATCCTTTGACCGATATGAACAGTATTTTGAAGATATATTTTCTAAGAATCTACGAATATAATTATATACATAAATGTCTAGGGTTTCGTAGGCATAAACAAGAGACTCTAGATACTCCTGTTTCCTTTGACCGATATATACAATATTTTGTACATTTATTCTCTAAGAATCTACGAATATAATTATATACATAAATGTCTAGGGCTTCGTAGGCATAAACAAGAGACTCTAGATACTCCTGTTTCCTTTGACCGATATGAACAATATTTTGCAGATTTATTCTCTAAGAATCTACGAATATAATACCATATAGAAATGTTTAGGGTTTCGTAGGCATAAATTAACGTCTCAAATTATTTTTAGTTTTAACAATATAAATGTAATGTACTAAGTAAAAATGAATCGTTTTATCATCTTAAAAAGTTAATGAATAAATAATCTAACTATATAATTAGCAAGTGTCAACATTATGACGTCAATTTTTCTAAAGTTCTCGTGATTGGATAACTGGGGACACCCTGTTTCTTGATTGGCTGACAGGTGACGCCCTCTTCCGTGATTGGCTAACTGGTGATATCCTGTCCCGTGATTCGCAGACTGGCGACGAAATTAGGATACGTTAAAAAATAAAACCAAATACACATACAAACAATTGAAATTTTTATATTATAAATCCGTCATTGTTGACGGGTAATAACCTAGTATTAATATAATTTATTTTTATACAATTTACGTGATTTATGTTGTGAGAATAAATATTTAGGGATTAGAGAAATTATTTATTTTACATATTTGTACTACTTTTGTAATTATTATTTCAATAAAGACATTATTTACAAATTGCTTATAAATTTATATAAATCTGGCGACCCCCTAAATAGGGGGGTTATCAGAGATGGGATTATTTATGAAGGGGGCGTTAGTGAACAAAGTTTGGAAACCGCTGTATTACACTGTAACATTAAATATGCTATTACCATGTACCTGTCCGTATTTGGATTCTTTCCGTAGGACAGATGTAAATTTAAAATAAAAAAAATAAAATAAAATAAAAAAGGTGTTTTTTGGATACGCATATACAAAAAGGTACAGTAAATCAAACACCATATCTGATAAGAGGAGGAAGTAAATGTTAATTTAAGATAGACCTAAAAGGGCTAGAATTTCTATTTCCCTTGAGAGGAAGATGGAAGTTATTACACGAATGGAAATCAGGGGTGCACACAGATTTTTGGCTTGGGGGGGGTCTAATTATACATATTTTTTATAAACACAGGGCAAAATTTCAATTTCAAGTGAAGAGCAAAAAAATGTCCTCCTTTCTAAATTTTAAGTGAAGAGCAAAAAAAAAAAGGTCCTCACTTCTAAGTTTTAGGTGAAGAGCAAAAAAAAAGTCCTCGCTTCTCACAGTACGGGGGGGGGTCGGGACTCCTTGGACCCCCCCCCTTGTATGCGCCCCTGATGGAAATAGGAGTAAAACGTCCCGATGACTGCAGGATAATGATAGACAGTTATTTTAATTATACCTTACGGCATTATGGATGAAGATGGAACCCTCACTAAAACCTTTCTAGGATTATTTTACCTCCCTATACTAAATCTGTTGAATTTGGTCTATCCGTTTGGCTTTGCATAAAGCACAGGCAAATAAGCAAACAAACCAACAAAACCAACAAACAAACAAACAAAAAATTGATGTGAAGTGTGAATTTTCACACATTTCAGGGTTTCGCAGGTATTTATTAATTATGTGATGATTATTTGGGATGCCAAAACAAATTTTATGTCCAATTTTGGCAAAAATCGCCTCAAAATAATTTATTTTGCAAAAATAAAATTTTGATCGTTAATCCACGTACCAAGGGCTTTCATTTGATACTCTACACAGAATTGTATAAGCATGCCAAATTTCAACTCTCTAGGTTTAGCCGTTTAGCTACAATTTTTACCGAACATACAGACAGACAGACAGACAGACAGACAGACAGACAGACAGACAGACAGACAGACAGACAGACAGACAGACAGACAGACAGACAGACAGACGACAAAATGACGGTATAAGGTTTTTTTGGTCATACCTACAAAACCCTAAAAACAAACAAAAAACAAACAAGCAAACAAACAAACAAACAAACAAAAAACAAAACAAACAAATAAGCAAACAAAAATAAATTCATTTTTATATATTTTAGGAGAATTAGGTGAAAGTTTGTGATGCGTATTTTTCCATTTTTGATCAATTTTTTAGGCATTGAACTCGATTATATTTACAACCTAATTAAATTAATGTCTCACATTCTTAATTGCATTCCTATAGGTTCTTGACCCAAGTTATGCCCCTCCCCCCATAGGTTAATATATTAAAATTAGAATTTTTTTCAAGTGTCAAGGTTTCTTTAAAACTGGTCTACGGGAATTTATTTCACATTATATGGCATTCGAGTTACTTTAAAAAAATTTCTTAATTGATTTGGACGCATATATGACAATACATTAGAAGACTTTTTCAGTTGATAAAGTTAGATTCTCACAGTTAGGTTCTCCTAAAATTGTTAGTGAGTAAATAAGTGACAAGTTCTGTGTTTGTTGGGACCAGTAATCTTGTGCTGCCGCATTGAAACAAATTTCGCTCTTCAACATTCTTTGTGCATTTTAGTCTTACTGTTTTATGAACAATGAATCTAATAATTAGTGTATTTTAAGTATTTTATTCACTCTTCAAGTTTTGTAGCTTGTTTTATAATAAATAAATACATCTGTAACAATAATCTCGGTCGTTCAACTTTTAGATCAGTGGTTTTCAAACAGTGTACCGAGACTTTTCTGTTGAAAGCTGCTTATCTTAAGGTTAAAAAATTTAATTTACAGAAATATTGCACAAATGAATGAAAATAAAAATTTGTTTTTTGAAAAATTGTACAGATAATATCTCATCCGCAAATATTTGCTAGATTTTATCAGTATTGAACTAACTGAGGTTGTTACGACATATTGCAAGATGAATTGTTTTTCTCGATATATTTTTATTTTTCTAACAGTTACAAGTGCTACCCTTCTTGGTGCACGGTATTATCAAGGTAGGTTACAACTTCCTTATACTTTTTGATCTTTGGTGAGCAAAATCCCCAAAGCACTTGCTATTCAATGATGCCGCAGATGTATAAGGCGCGTTTGTGCAATAAATTTTATTCCCCCAACCCCTTTTGAGGGTTTTGTAGGTATGACTATCAAAAAACCCTTATAACGTCTCTCATGTGTCTGCCTGTCTGTCTGTACGGTAGAAATTGTAGCCAAACGGCTTAACATAGAAAGTTGATTTGGTATGCTTATACAACTCTTTGCTTATGTCAAATAATTTGTGTAAAAATATTTATACAAATTACAGGGTATACTTAGCCGTTCGCAACCGGCTTTAAAGTGTAAGTGCCTTTCTGTGTACGCTAAAAAATGAACGTAATACTGACCATATTACTCCTGAATGTATATAGATTGAAAACATTGTCATGAAACCCGGAAAAAAGAGGCCTTGGCTCACTTCGGGCTGTCACGCCAATGATGATGATACAACTCTTTCACCCACATATAGGAAAAATACTGAGAGTTCAAAAAACACATCCCCAGATAAATATAAACAAATGTGAAATTATTGAAAACATAAATATATATTTTTTTAATTTTGAGTGGGGTACCAAATGAAACCTCTTAATGCGAGGACCAACAAGCAAATATTTATTTATGAAAAATCATTTTTTAATATGTTTTTTGCCAAAAATGTGTCAAAAAATGTGTCCCCCACCCTATCTCTCATAGGGATTAATATAAAAATTTGAAAAAAACTTTTTTAAATGAATATTGGTAAGAAACGGAATAGTTCAACAGGAATTTTCGATCAGATTAGTTTTTCGAACAATGTGGATATTTTGAGTTTTGTTAAAAAAAATATTTTTTTTTAAATTTAAAATGTGATATCAAAAGAGAGCTCTTAGGACGTAGATTAAGTAACGAAAAGTAGTTTTTTTAAATTCGTTTTTTTAACACGATTTTACCCAAAAATGTGCTAAAAAAGTTCTTGTCCTTTTACTCAAAGGAGTTAAACTAAAAATCTGAAAAAATTATCGGTAATGTACATTGATCTTAGTTGGAAACGTACGAGAGGATTTTTTGATCCGATTGCGTTTTTGAAAAATATTGCAGTTTTTGTGTTTTTGTCGAAATTAATTATTTGTTTAAGTCCTGGCTTATAATGTTATGGATTTTTTGTATTTATAGTTAAAATAGTGTCTTTTTTTAAATTTTACATAATTATTAAATAGAACACAACTAAATAGTAAAAATATAATAAAATCTACATATGTAAATAAATAAAATAAAATAAAATAAAGTAAAACAAACAAAAAATTAAAATTTTTACATAACCTAATTAAATAGTCAATAAATAAAATAAAATAAAGATGAATATTAAAATGCACCGTCCATAGAAAAGACATACACAGAAAAAAATTCATAAGTCTAAAAGTTCATTCTCAGTTTGGTTAAAATTTTAGTGCTCAAATTTTTAATTTAAAAAAGTAAAAAGTAGGGAATAATTTTCATTTTTAACCAAATGTGTAAATCTTCATTTATTCGGTCAGTGTTATTTTTATGAAATATTACATTTCAGTGTTAAAATTAACACTACTTTAACACTATTTATTTTTTATTAATATAACCAATATGTAAGTGTAAACTTTACACTAAATTTAACGAAATAAGAAGTGTAAATAATTAACACGAAAAGCGAGACACTTCATGGTATAATCTGTCTCAATTTGTAATACGAAACTAGATCTGGTTACTTTAGTGATTGTTGTGGTGTAAATAGACTTTTGTAGAATCATGTGAACTTGTAAATCTGGATTTTAATAGTATGGTTAAGTTTCCTCATATTGAGGTTATTACTAAATTGACATGTCAAAATTGTGATTGACATGTCAAATATTTTGAATGTATATATTCATATTTTTTTCATCAAACTTTCGATTATTACTCGTATAATAGTAAATAAATGTTACGATTATCAATGAAATATCGTGATAAAATATAAAAAACAAAAATACATATTATATAATAATAATTTATCATTTTATTCTGCTGCCCTTAAAATCTAATTCTTGTTTTGCAAAATTTAATAACATATTTAAACAAAAATATTCATTTTTTGAATGTAAATCCCAAATTTTTCTCTGCAAATCTTTCCGAAACATGTAGACTGTGGTTCTATCTGTTTTCTTATTATTACCTCTTCCCATGTTCGTCGGTCTTAAATTTTCTACACCTTCATTTAAAATTTTTCTTACTTCTCCTTCAGAAATCTAAAGAAATTGAAATGGGTAAATTATTTTATATTTCACAACAAAAAGGAAACCAAGATTTACTGAAAAAATATCTGCTACAAGGTCTATAATTTCGCTTCTTTTTAATTTTGTTCCATTTTTTTCTAAAAGATTTCCATAAACGTTATATATTTGTTTTTTTGTATATTTATCTAAATGTTAAATAAAAAAATAAATAAATAAATGGGAAATTTTTATTAAGAAAGACAGAAAAAATCAAAATATAAAGAAAATGACATTTTAAAATGATATTAACCTTAACAAGAAAATGTTTATTGTAAGTATGATTTACAAATATATATTTAAATATAAATGTATATTTAAATGTATGGAATAGAATATTAAAAGAATACGGTATGACAATGAATAAAAATAAAACGAAAGTTATGGTATTAGGAACAGATGAAATCATAAATATAAAAATAGACGACATTAATATTGAACAAGTTAAGAATTTCAAATACTTAGGAATAGAGATAAGAGAGGATGGAAAACAAGAAATGGAGATAAATACAAGAATAGAGAAGACAACAAAACTTTACTTTGACATAAAGAATACACTCATCAATAGGAAAGAAATAACAAGAACCACAAAAATAAACGTATTCAAAGCTATATACAGACCGGTACTGACTTTTGGCTGTGAGACCTGGACGCTTTCAAGAAGAGAAAAGAGTCAAATACAAGCTTTGGAGATGAAGTATTTAAGAAGAGTAAAGGGTGTGACTAAGATGGATAAAATCAGAAATACAGATATAAGAAAAGAACTCGATATAGAACCGATTGAACATTTCATAGAAAACAGACAACTGGCCTGGTGGGGACACATGCAAAGACTGCAAGACACAAGACAAGTGAAGCAGATCTGGGAGACCAGAACGTACAGAAAGCAAAGAATAGGAAGACCAAGAAATACATGGGACAGAACAGTAAAAGGGATAATAGAGAAAAGAGGAAAAATGATTATAGAAGCTAAAAGAATGACCAGAAACAAAAAAGACTGGGCAAAATTCGTACATGAACCCGTACTGCCATAATATGGAAAAGAAGGAGAAAACAAAGAAATACAGCCTACACCATACTATGGTAGAAGGCTTTTAGATATATATATATATATATATATATATATGATTTACAAAGCTTAAACAAAACGGCCGAAAAGCACGATTTAAACGATGAAAGTAACTAGACTGCAAAATCTAGTTCCGCCTAACCATTTGGAACAGACTTTATGTCTAAACATAACAAATTAAATAAGATTAAATAAACTAAAGATGATAATTTTAACTATAGAAACCGGTCTTTACTTAATCATTGCTTAAATTATTTTTGAATTAGATGAGTTACTTCCATAGATTATAATATGATGAGGAAGTAATGGGAATCGGACTGGATGGAAATTAAATCAATGTTTTAACTTCGCTAACCTTTCGATTTATTTTTAAAACTTCATCAGAGCTGTAATAATAGAGTAAATATAATTTTATGTTGAATTGTTGAAAGTATAGAGAAAATTTTACACAGTTAAATTTTACATTTTATTGGACTACAACTAATTGTGCGATTATGATCCAACATGCTAAATGAATCTTTAACTGCGACTGTTAAACTATTTAAAATTATGCTATTATGGTCAACTAAATTTAAATACTTCAGCTACAGAATTGTGACCTTGTTAGAGGCTAATTAAGTAACGTTCAACTGAGCATTGTCTGTCTCTGTCTGTGCGCATTGAATAAAGAGAGAAAGCAATAGTAAAGAAATGTTAATTTAGTGTTTTTAGTGCTGGCTGTCAGAACATATATCGTGATATAACCAAAAACATTTATTGAAGAAAAACCAAAAAAATACATAGCAAAATGAATTCAAAGTACATGATTTATTAAACCATGTTTAGAATATGTACTTAAAAATAATAAATAGTAAAAGTATAATTTTAGGTATTTTCATACAAAATAACACACATGGCTTAAGCGATTCGTAATGAGCCTGCATACTTGGTTTCTAGCTTTGCTTAAACTACTCTGGCTCATGCAATTAAAAATGGAGTCCCCCACAGCTTTTTGGCCAGAACCAGTTGCCAAAAAGTTGATAGTTCCTAACACTTTGAGATGTAGTGGAAGTTTGTCTTGCCTTGCAGGTTGTCCATTATGTAGTGATTGCAAAATTTCGTAGAAAATCAATTCTTTTGACAGCTTAAAAAAATTCTATCTCATTAGCCATTTCAGATGGATTTTCTGTGTCTCTTATAAATCTTCGTTCTATGCGAAGATTGTTCCTAAAAATACAAAGTACATATTTTTGATAATTTATAATGTTTATAAATTTCTCTTTTATTACCTGTTGTCATCTTCCTCGGCAATTAAATGAACTAACACATGGATCAATTCCATTTTCTTGTAAATAAAAATGTTTAACTTTAAATACAATCTTGATTAGCCCATTACCATTACCCCCCATTACCATTACCTTCAACTATAATTTAAATACAATTTCGGGAAACGTTACATCTGATCCAGTGTCAAACATAACCTCAAATTTAGCGCTATAGAGAGATATATATGGCTCTAGCTTAAAGAAAAATTTAAGGATTTATTTAACGTTAAATGGTGGCCGTAACTGCACTTCACGCTAAAGCCTTGGACCTTCACATTTAAAGAGCTTAAATATTTAACTAAAATGACCATAATCGCACCATAAATCGTAAAATTATAATAAAATCTACCTATGGAATTAAATAATTAAATTAAATAAAATAGAATAAACTACATTCCTTAGTTAAATAGTCAATAAATAAAATAAAGTTGAAGCAACTCTTGACTCGATATGAAGCAGAAGGTGATGCTTTTCTCCACAGAATTGTGACCGGTGACGAGTCGTGGGCGTATAATTACGAAGTCTTTTGCCGTGGGAAGTCTTCAGACTTTTTCCGTGACGGACTTGACAAACTCGTACCACATTGGCGTAAATGTATTACTGTCAATGGCGATTGTGTGGAAAAGTGAATATATCAGTGCGTAGAGGACAGTTTATACTGTTATTTCACATTTATATGTAAACCATATATCAATTACTAATAAAGTTATAGCCATGGAGGCATTAGTTTTCAATATGCCCTCCTATGTTAATAAAAATTATTCCCTACCAGGGACGTAGCCAAGGGGGGGCATAGGGGGCATTTGCCCCCCCCCCAGGATAGTTTAAATCCTGGTTAGTTTACCTTATATAAAATATAATTTAGGTTGTTAGAAGTTTTCTTTACCGGAGGTGAAGAAAATTTATAAATTTACCGGACTTTTATTATTTAATATACTACAAAAGACCTAGAACAGGGGTCGGCAACCTGCGGCTCAAAATTTTGTGGCTCTTTGAAAATTGGCTGGTTTTTATTTTAATATAATCTATTTTTTAATTTTCAACTTTCTGCCTGTACTATACAGATTTTGTATTTTTCAGAATATTTCACGGTGCAATTCGCGCCCGGTAATTCCCCGAGTTACTGCATATTCACTTTTAGAAGAAGTTATTTGTTTCGAAAAAAAGTTATCTGTATTTGTGAATGATTTACGTGAAAAAACATTTTTACATTTTATTAATTTACAAAAACATGTTATAAATGCATTTTTTTTTGCACAAACTATTGTTAACATTTAAGAAGCTTTTCGAGATAGATTTAAAGAGTTTAAAAAATATAAAGCTACACTAGATTTTTTGACAAAACCAATTGAAGTAAATATGTAGCAATTACATTTATCACCTTCAATTAGTGGATTTGAAATCCAAAGGTTTATGGAATTATATATTTTTAAAACTTAATTCTGAACTGGAAAATTTAGAAAGAAAAAAGTGAATTTTATCTTCCCAGCATAAGTGGACCGAAATTCGCAATCTTCAAAATGTAGATAAAGTTCTTTTCGAAGCTTGGAACAGTCTTCCAGAATCGTTCAATCTTTTAAAAAATTATGCTTTTGGGCTACTGACAATTTTCGGATCCACATATTACTGTAAGCAAATCTTTTCACATATGAAATTAATAAAGAGTCAGTTAAGAAGTAATCTTATTGACCTGAAACTAGAGTGCTGCCTTAAGTTAAAGATTACTGAATATTCACCAAATATTGAAGTCTTATAGAACACTATACAGGAGCAATTATTTTAAAACAAATAAACAATTTTTAAGTTTTTTTCTTAAATATAGCATATATTTTTTAGCGGCTCTTTCGTGTTATTGTGTTTTTTTTTTCAATATAGATTTGGCTCTTTGTCACTGAAAGGTTGCCGACCCCTGACCTAGAACGCTGTTATTTTCTACCCAAGCCATGTAATTAAGGTCGTACCGACCCATTTAGAATATTTTGTTATTTTTGCCCCCCCCCCAAGCTGAAATCCTGGCTACGTCCCTGTTCCCTACCATCGTCCTTTATCAGAATGAGTTATTAATAGTTTTTGTTTTCCATAGGCAAAGCTCTTATCAGGACAACACCAGTAATTTGTCCAGGAATGGCAGCAATAAAAGGAAATGAAAACCTAAACACAGCAAAATCAACAACAACTACGTCAAACCAGACAACTACAACATCAAAGAGTCCTGAAAAAACAACAACACCAACTCCAGTAAAAACAACTAAAAAACCTCGTCCAGATATTTATAAATGTAATAGAAATCCAAACAAAAACATAACAACCCTCCCAGATATCACTAAAAATGCACCAAAAGATCCATTTATATTTTTCCTTGAAACATCCTGCAGGACATATGATCAAGGAAAAGTACACCTCTTAACTAGACAAGCCTGTGCTATAGAAGCTGCAGCTCTTACCAACCCAAAATATGAAATACATGTCATGTTTACCAACCCAGGAATAATTAAAAACACCACTGATATTAATGACAGAGTTCTCCAGAGTTTACAGAAGAATTATAAAAATATAAAGTTTAGTCATATTGATATAGATGAGTATTTTTTGAATACCCCTGTAGAAGAACTTCACAAAAGTAGTAAGTATTTAAATTTTGCTTCTAAACAGTATGTACCAGAGCAGTGTTTCGCAATCCTACCTCTACCGTGAACCATTTCGTAGAAAAACATTATTTCCTACGACTACTGTGAGTTTGTCTTATTTTGATATCGTTAGTTGAAATTACCTTAATTCCGTATATTACCTAGATGCGAGAACAGAGAATGTGAGATGAATAAATTTGCACCAATGCGCATGTGCATCAGTGCGAGAATATCCATTCCCCTACTGGCTATGCACGATTAATGGCAGTTAACACGAGTTCCTGGATTTTATCAAGAGAGGGCTATGATTATGAAGTTCATACAATTTATTTTAAATCTCTCTTTATTTTAAGTTTGACTTGATAAAAACTAAGCATTGTTAGTATTTCGTATTGATATCACAATTGACCTGGAATATTTAGTGCATTCAATTCAGGTATTGCTCTATTTTCTAACAAATTCAGATATTTTTTGGCAGTAAGGTTTCCGTCTATAAAAACAGGACCAATAATATGCTTTCCTCAAACCTGCCCAAACGTTATTTAAAATTTCAAAGTCACCTCCATTTTGGTTTACTTTTAGTTTTCCCTGAGACACGAAACTATCACCAGTGCATAACGCACAGGCACTTCGTGTGTCCAATAATTTTCGAATAAAAAACATAGAACTGGCGCTAAGATACACCCTGTATGATTATGAAGCTGAGTTGAAGTCGGAGGTAAGAAAATTCCGTTGGAGTCGGAGTTGACACTTTGATCAACTCCACAGCCCAGCATTCAGTATTATTTTTATTGGTCTGGAGTAGAAATTTAGATAATTTACTGGTCCGTGGTACGTGGTCGGTTGAGAAACGCTGGTACAGAACATATACTACTACAAGAAAACTACCGTATTTTTCGGACCATAAGACGCACCGAACGATGAGACAATTTTTAAAAAGAATGTTTATTATTACAATAACTTGTAACAGCAACATTCTGTTCATCTTCACTCGTCTATTGTCATTGTTCGTATTATTTTCGTCTGAACTATTGTAGTCAATCTCTTCAAAAACCAAGTCATCTTCGATACTATCCATTGCGTTGCTTATACCGAATTTCTTAAAAGACTTTATAATCGTCTTTTCTTTTACAGCTTCCCATGAATTTTTTACCCAGGTACTTTTGAAATTGTCGTCCGTTTCTTTCGTAGCTGTAACATCGCGATTTGGCTTTACCATTCGTTTGTTCCACTTTTCCCGCATAAAATTATTAAATGGTTTATTAATCGACCCAAGGTTTGTCGTTGACTTGTAAGGCCTCCAGAAATTACTAATTCTGTATTCATTTCTATTATATTTTCTTGGTTGATTCTGTTTTATGCGCTTCGAATTGATCCCACACTAATATCGCACACTTTTGAAACAACGCACCTTTATCTTCGGACCATAAGACACACCGCAATTGTGAGTCAATTTTTCTGTGTAAAAAGTGCGTCTTATGGTCCGAAAAATACTGTAAATTCCCAGAAACATCCGAATAAATCTACTCACATACAATGTGTTATTTTTTTTCAGATTTGATGTTAGAATCGACATCATCGTGGCATCATTTAAGCGACGTTCTAAGATATTTAACGATGTGGAAATTCGGTGGAATCTATCTAGATATGGACGTAATTTCACTAAAAAGTTATGATGATCTAGAGCCGAATTTTACAGGAGTTGAATATGTTGGCAGTTTAGGAGCAGGTACTTCAAATAATTATCTGATTATACGTCATTTTATGATAAATATTTACAGGTGTTATGAGGTTCACGTCCGATGGTAAAGGTCATCAATGGGTTCAAGAAATTTTAGAACATATTAACAAGAATTTTAAACCAAAGGAATGGAGTACAAATTCTATTGGACCATTAGTCAAGTAAGTAGAAAATTGATAAAGGGCTAATATGCAGCCTCGTTGTACATCTCCGAAGTAAGAAGTGGCCTGCCATGGTAAAAAAGGCCCTCCCCTGGTTAATCCCAAATGTTTAAAAAGAACTAAACGGGATTTTTCTTATGTTATCACGAGAACTGTTTCTGATGTTTTTGAAATGTTTAATGAAGTTTTATTCTAATTTTAAATATTTATATTTACAGGCAAGTTCGAAAAATATGCAATACCACAGATATAGGTCAGATGACACCAGAGAGATGCCAAGGATTCAAAGTTTACGAAAATTCTAAATTCTATCATCTTTATCCTGGAGAGTGGAAAATGTTCTTCAACACAACCAGGCTTAGTGAAGGACTACCTCTCTTAACAAACTCAATAGCAGTTCATATGTGGAACTCTTATATTCTCCAAGCAAAACCTGTCAAAGGAGGAAACACGATTTACGAATTATTATTTATGGAATTCTGTCCTAAAGTTTATGCTGAAATTAAACAAAACGACGTCTTTTAATAATTATAAATAACGTTATAAGATGACACTTTCAAAACAAAAGTAAATATCATTTTGTACATATTTTTACAAAAATGTTTGCTAAGATTATCGTTGAAAATATTTTGGTGTTAAATAAACTCTAATTAAAAAATAAATGAGGAGAAGAAGCATTTTTGTCTGATATGTCGTTCTAGATTGTAACTCGCATTGGTGACTTTTTGTCAAAGTCACATCCTGTGCTGTGGAGCTCCACAAGGTCCGGTTCTAGGCCCTATTCTAGACTAAATTTGTTGTAATTTTTTTACATTTTCAATAAATATTGTGTTTTTGTATTTTTATTTCCTATGTTTCACCTTAAAATAGGCTGACCAGACGTACTCTTTTTTAGAGTATTATACTCTTTTTTAAGTAATATCCTCTATACTCTTACTTTTTATAAAAAAAAAAAAAAAACATGAATATACTCTTTTTTTCTCGTCATTTGTACAGCCTTGGACAAATGTATGGAGCACCCTACGTTTTATTGAATTTTAGGATTATTACAGGAAAAATGGTAAATAAAATAGTACATATAGCTTTAATGATAACTTTAATCAAAATTATTAATATTTTGTGGTACCTCCCCGTGCTTTAATTACCGCACGTACCCTTTTACGCATACTGTCCACAAGTTTTTTACATACTTCGGATTGTACATTGAACCATTCGTCCACAATCATTTTCTTCAATTCTTCTTTCGATTTGCATTTGTAAAGAGACACTTTTTTCAGAATCGACCATAAATTTTCAATTGGTGATAAATCTGGTGACTAGAGGAGTCATGCAAAAAGTGGCGCATTGTTTTGGGAAAATCATTCATTTGTTGCTTTGGCTTTGTGACAGGGGGCATTATGTCTTTGAAAAACATATTCTGGATTGTCTTCATCAATAATTTTAATGTTGATTGCTCAAAAACTTCATTAAGCATGGTAATATAAGGAGCAGAATTCATGCGTCCCTCGCACAGAAAGATTTCGCCTAAGCCACTGGCGGACATGCAGCCCCAAATCATGAGCTACCACCACCAAATTTGACCGTAGGGATGATGCAGTCAGCATGATAAGCTTCACCCGGCCTATGTCGTACAAATATTGCTCCAGGTGCTCCAAAAAACTAATCCACAAAAGAAAAAACAAATCTTAATTTCGTAAATTTATAGTAAATTAAATTTTATATTGTTAGTGCAATAATTGCTTGGAAATATATATATTTTTTTGTTAATTTCGTAAGTACATTAAACTATTGCAATGCTTACTTATATATTGGACTATCGTTGTGAATAGAGCGATATAATTTGACTCCTTTCTGCCACAGTAAGTTCAACATTTTGTCAAATATATACAAGTTACAATGCACATAAATTAAGCTGTTAGATTTTAACTGCATGGGTGCGCCATACATTTGTCCAAGGCTGTATATTCGTAGAATGAGGACTTTTTTTTCTCATCACTTGTATTTTTTTTTAATGAGGACCTTTTTTTTGCTCATCATTTGTATTTATGGAGTATCACTTGTATTTCTACAGTGATGACCTTCTTTTTTTTTAGCATACTCTTTTTCTGTAAAAAAAATCTGGTCAGCCTACCTTAAAATAAACTCTCTAATACATTGCTCTCAATCATAACGTAACCATGGATATGAATACGCTTACATACATTAAAATAAATTCACCGTGGGTGCATTCGAGTTGCACAGGGTAGTGCGAGCGCTGAGCGAACAGTTGATGGTGACGTCATGAATAGAGTACTAACGGACCGCAGCAACTCGAACACGGAGCGAGCGTTGTTGTGACGTAATGTTTATAAAATCTAACCCTACAATTTTTGGCGGCATTTTTACTGTCAGATTAGTTCACGTCAGTCATGAATCAAAATTATATACCTCGGGTTTTTCGTTGATTTTTTTTCAATGATGAAGAAATAAAGTTTATTAAAAATTAAATAATAATTAATGAATTAGTTTAATGAATATTTTAATATTTTTTTTGCAGTTTACAGGATGCCAAAAATACACAAAATGGCCGTACTCTGTAGCCATAGACGAATAACAATATTATTTGTCTATTGTTATTTGTCTAAGGCTATTATTTTTATTTATTATTTAATTTTAAACTTTCATTTCTTTCCCGCTGTACTCATTCCCGCCGTTCCACTTTTTTTTTTCGTCACTTTTTTACCTCATACCCCATATGCTCGGTCTTAAAAGCCCGAGCACATAGAGCGCACTCTAAATACTCGCTCGATTGCAAAACGAATGCAATTGAGTGTACTCCGAGCGTCAAATCGAACACGTTTGAGTGTACAGAACGTGATCGGAACGCTCGGAGCGTCAAATCGAATGTACCCCGTATATTACAAAGTTTACTATTCTTGAGATATGTGACTCTGGTGCACCATGCACGATTTCTACATTATGTCAATATATCTCTTAAGGTTTAGCCTACATAATCAATTTAAACTGCACGGAGAGTGCAAAACTGATGGTTTCCCCCCATAACGGCTCCTAGAAGGAAAATAAAAGTAATATCAACAGCAAACTTTAGAATTAATTAACTGTCATCACTGTTGTTGTTGTCATAAGTTTATATTGTTACATAAAGCTTGCAGTAGACATTATTTTATTTTTCCATAGACAACCCTTATGTAATTTCTTTTTGAACTCATGAAAAATGGCGAATAGGCAACTAATTAAAAATAATAAACAACTTTTTTCAATTTCACGGTAGTGATAAATGTTAATAATTTTTTAATAATAATATTATGTTCAATTAAGAGTAATTAAAAATTATTACTACGTATTTTTTTTTTTACCACTCGGTTATTTAGCTTTTTCAATCATAAGTACTTTGCGTAGAAGCCACTATTTTCTATTTTGAGCAAAATCTCAACATTTTTCCGGTTTGAGAATAAAATATTATGGTAAGTCTAATTATAGTGTATAAAAATTTATAAATAATCATATAAAAAAATATAAACAGCTGCAATTTTGTGTAATCTTGTGCAACTTATTTTCTATATTTCTGTTGACATGGTGTTATGTACATTTTTTGTATTTGTTAAACTTAATAAAGTAATAATCTGTCTCAATTTGTAATACGAAACTAGATCTGGTTACTTTAGTGACTGTTGTGGTGTAAATAGACTTTTGTAGAATCATGTGAACTTGTAAATCTGGCTTTTAAAAGTATGGTTAAGTTTCATCATATTGAGGTTATTACTAAATTAACATGTCAAAATTGTGATTGACATGTCAAATATTTTGAATGTATATATTAATATTTATTTCATCAAACTTTCGATTATTACTCGTATAATAGTAAAAAAATATTACGATTATCAATGAAATATCGCGATAAAATATAAAAAACAAAATACATATTATACAGTCTGTTTCAAACGCTTAGGCGGAACTAGATTTTGCAATTTAGTTACTTTCATCGCTTAAATCGTGCTTTTCGGCCGTTTTGTTTAAGCTTTGTAAATCATACTTACAATAAACATTTTTTTGTAAAGGTTAATATCATTTTAAAATGTCATTTTCTTTATATTTTGATTTTTTGTGTCATTCTTAATAGAAATTTCCCATTTATTTATTTTTTTGTCATTAAAAATAATTTAATTTTGACATAGGTCATTCGTTTCCATGGTTTCATTGTTGTAATATTGAATTTTGACATTCCAACGTGAAAAAATTAAATAACCCAAGCAAGGTCCCTTGTCGTGACAACCTAAAAGAACGAAATTCCCATTTAGTTCCGCCTAAGCGTTTGAAACAGACTGTATAATAATAATTTATCATTTTATTCTGCTGCCTTTAAAATCTAATTCTTGTTTTGCAAAATTTAATAACATATTTAAACAAATATATTCATTTTTTGAATGTAAATCCCAATATTTTCTTTGCAAATTTTTCCGAAACATGTAGTCTGTGGTTCTCTCTGTTTTCTTATTATTACCTCTCCCCATGTTCGTCGGTCTTAAATTATCTACACCTTCGTTTAAAATTTTTCTTACTTCTCCTTCAGAAATCTAAAGAAATTGAAATGGGTAAATTATTTTATATTTCACAACAAAAAGGACACCAAGATTTACTAAAAATATTATCTGCCACAAGGTCTATAATTTCGCTTCTTGTTAATTTTGTTCCATTTTTTTTTTTAAATTTTTCTATGAGCGTTATATATATGTTTTTTTGTATATTTATCTAATTTTTGTCTCTTATGCATATTTTCTGACGTTATGTTCTTATTTTGGTTGTATAAAAATACTTTTCAATTAAAAAAAATAAATTGACATATAATTTAATGTCAAATATGAATTGTCAAATATTTTGAAAGCTGCCATTTCAGCACTACCACCCTAAGATGATATTTTAAATAGACAACATAAAAAATGAAATTTTCCTCTTAGTTTCGTATTACAAATTGAGACAGATAATAATATATTATATTAAACAAACAAACAGAAATTAATTTTTATACATAAGATTTAGGGAGGAAGTTTGTGATGCGTATATTTCCATTTTTGATCAATTTTATTAGATATTAAAATCGATTATTTTTACAACCTAATGAAGATTATATCTCACATCCTTAATTGCATTACTAATAGGTTCTTGTCCCAAGTTATGCCCCCCCCCCTTTCAGAGGTTAATATATTAAAATAAAAATTTTCTACAAGTTACAAGGATTCTTAAAAACTGGTCTACTGGAATTTGTTTCCAATATTATGGCATTCGATTACTTAAAATATTTTCTTAATTAATTTGGACGCATATATTACAATACATTTGAAAACTTTTTCAGTTGGTGAAGTTAGATTCTCGGAGTTAGGTTCTTCTAAAATTGTTAGTGAGTAAATAAGTGACCTCCTGTGTTTGTTGTGACCGGTAGACTTGTACTGCCTCATTAAAACAAATTTGACTCTTCAACATTCTTTGTGCATTTTAGTCTTACTGTTTTATGAACAATTAATCTAATAATTAGTGTATTTTAAGGATTTTATTCACTCACAAGTTTCACAAGTTTTGTAGCTTGTTTTATAATAAATAAATACATCTGTAACAATAATCTCGGTCGTTCAACTTTTAGATCAGTGGTTTTCAAACAGTGTACCGAGACTTTTCTGTTGAAAGCCGCTTATCTAAAGGTTAAAAAATTTAATTTACAGAAATATTGCACAAATGAATGAAAATAAAAATTTGTTTTGTGAAAAATTGTACAGATAATATCTCATCCGCAAATATTTGCTAGATTTTATCAGTATTGAACTAACTGAGGTTGTTACGACATATTGCAAGATGAATTGTTTATCTCGATATACTTTTATTTTTCTAACAGTGACAAGTGCAACTATTACCCTTCTTGGTGCACGGTATTATCAAGGTAAGTTCCAACTTCCTTATACTTTTTGATCTTTGACAGCAGCGTTTAGTTTTTAAAATGAACATTAGTTGTACGAGGAAAAATCATTTATCTTTAAACGATTTTTTTTAAGCAAGAAATAAATCTGTTCCTTGTTGGTATGCTACTGAATATCTACTTGAAAGCGAGCAAGCTTACTATTAGACCAGGGTACGCCTTCTAGTATAGTGTAGAGATGGGTCGTTCATGAACGAACCGGCTCACTGAACCGGCTCAGTACACTGACCGAAGTGTCACGGTTCACCAAATTGAAATGAGCCGGCTCACGGCTCACTGCATAGTTTAAGGTTTTAAGAATACGATTGATCAGGCGATTGTGAGCAGTGACCGGAGTGATCCGGATCTGGATTGATGTTATGTTGAACTTCGCGAGAACTCGGCTTGTAATGTATTAACATAAAGTGTATTTTGTCATCAATTAGACTGCCCTGCAGGCAGTCTATTTGAAACTAATAGGCTTAGTCTGTACTTTCTTACAACCATACTATATAAAAATATTGCCCAAATCCCAGATATACATCGCCATAAACTTAACACATCTGGTTTAAAATACAGTAGCTCCATAAAGTGAATAGTTTGTTTACTATTAACCCGGCAAAAATGTTAGATAATTCACTTCTATAGATTTTTATTTATTTAACTTGTTCATATAATGCAAGAGCCTGCTGAGCGGCGTTCTACCTACATATTATAAACCAACAACCGTATTGAACGAACGACCGACAACTGACCGATCTGTGTCTGGGGAACATGTTTACTGAGCCGGATCAATGAGCCGGTTCAGCAAACTGAACGACCTCCACTGATCCGGTTCCGCAAACTGAGCCGAAATTCCCATTTCTACACCTTATATAATAAAATAAAACAAAGGTATTGTTGAAAACAAATCTGTGTTTTGGTTAAAATTTGTTGTAAAATGTTTTAAAATATTATGTTTCTATTAAAATAGAGCATATAATTTAATGAACAGTATTATCATTTTTTTTTGTATGTTCTAACTACATATTATAAACCAACAACCGTATTGAACGAACGTCCGACAACTGACCGACCTGTGTCAATGAGCCGGCTCAGCAAACTGAACGACCTCCACTGATCCGGTTCCGCAAATGAGCCGAAATTCCCATCTCTAGTATAGTGTGTTACATAGCTATAACTTTTGTACATTGTCAACCAAAAAATACAGAAAATTGGGTTATTTTCCGAAAATATAATCTGATCAAAAATTCCTGTTGTACTATTCCGATTCACACCAATGTACATTACTTAGAATTTTTTTCAGATTTTTAGCTTAAACCATCTGGATTTTTTTTTGCACAATTTTAGCAAAAATATCCTCAAAATAATTTATTTTGCAAAAATAAAATTTTGGTCGTTAATCCATGTACTAAAGTATTTCATTTGATACCCTACTCGAATACTAGAATTTTTTTACCCTACTAGAATTTAAAAAAAATATATATTTTTTTTTGATGAGCACATACTTGTTTGTACTTTTAGGGGGATATGTTTTTTAGATTTTTTGGTATTTTTCCTAGGTGCGGGTCATAGTGTTGTATAAGCATGCCAAATTTCAACTCTTTAGGTTTAGCCGTTTGGCTCAAATTTTTACCGTACAGACAGACAGACAGACAGACAGATAGACAGACAGACAAAAAAATGACGGTATAAGGGTTTTTTGGTCATTCCTACAAAACCCTAAAAATGGTGAGAAGATACTGTTTTTAGGGGCATTATATTCGTAATAAGTTGGCAGCCTTAATAATTTGTAATTTCAGTATAAAGGCGCATTGTAAGAATTTCTGCTCCAGGCGCCAAAATATCGCCGCACGGCCCTATTGCTCTGTCTACAAAAGTCATCCAAACGTTCCTTTTATTAATATTAACAATATCTACAGTTAATGAAACACAAATATAAATTATTTTAAATAACTCAGCTGTGGCCACCACAGGACCGATCGCCATCAAAAGTACTTGTATAAAATACATTCTAGCAGCAGAGCAGAAATAACTTGGCCTAATATTTTCTAACAGAGATATTATTTATCATGACCATGGAAACGTTACATATAAGTATGAAAAAATTTAGACTTTACAAAAATTATTCGAAATTTTTCGTTTTATCAAAAAACGTCTCAAATAAAAATTATTAGCTATTGCATTTATAGCAACTTTTGTTCAATAATTTTTTTCGAAATATTTTTCTGTTGCTCAATATTCGCAAAAATCTTAAAATCGACACGAGTAAACTCCCATTTCTAGTCAACCGATTTTTACCAAAAGTTGATCAACTCGTTTCATTGATGGCAAAAGCTTAAAAATGCAGTTTCATAAAAATCATTTAAGCCTAATTTGCTCTGCACGTGTACACAGACAGACGGACAGACGGACAGATAGACAGACGGACAGACAGACGGACAGACAGACCGACAGATATCATGCTAAAAATAGTCAAAACGTTATGTAGGGACCTCAATTCGTGGAGATCCATCAAAATCTCGAAATGTCAAAATCGGTATGATCACAATGCCTCCCTTATATATGTTGACGGTCGGTAAAAAAACGAAACCGTGGTGCCAAATAATATAATTTACTATCCCCCATATTGTTCCCGAAAAAAATAGCTTCTCTCTCTAACACATTGGAACATTGAATGGCGGTATTTTATATCTAGTGACTTTACACGCTTTTAAAAATTAATGTGATTTTAATCTGATTAAAAATATAAAATTATGTCGTAATAATAGTAGGTAAGGTTGTTGAACTTGGAGATAGGAATCAAAAACTGGAAACTTGTTTTATTTTTCACTGGTCCGAATACTATTAATTCTTTAATTATATTACCTACGCACATAACTCATTAAACATTTACGATTTTATATTTATAGATATTGCACTCCCTACTGCAGTCCACCAAACGGTAACCAATGTTGTTTTCAAATGAAATTTTAATAATAATAATAATAATGATAAACTTTATTGTAGGCGAAGTTTCAGCCAGGGATGGTCTTCCAACTTAACCTTTTTAATCATATTTATACAATAATATGTATTATATATGTATATGTATATGTACATATTTCTGCTGTAAACGATGTGCCAGTTTTTTTTTTTTTGCTTGGTTTTTAAGTTAGCTATACGAAATTTGGCGAACCAATTTGATATTGCCTGCTGCGTAGTAACACTAGAGCTAAATACACTATTAATACTGCGAATTTCCGACCGTTCAATTTTCAACAAAATTAATTTTAAAAAAAGTTTTTGATATTTTTAGAGCATACAAAATAGGCGAGGTGTGTAACTTTCCAACAAAAAAAAAAAAAAGAAAAAGCAGAACGGTAAAATATTAAGCCAATGTCAAATAATAAGCTGTTAACGTTGACCTTCATGACCTGATATTTACGAAAATGTTTTTCAAAATCTACAAAATTTACAAAATCTGAGCAATCCGGCTATTCTTATGATGCCACCAGATCAATCTGAGCAATCTTGTAGACTGAATAAACGTAAACGCCTACTGTTCTGTAAACGTTGACGAAAAACGTGGCGCTGTCGCTAGTTTTTGGTCTGTGAAGCTTGCATCATCAAGTTAGATAGTCGTTAAATAAAAGGGAATTTTATGAAACTGACATTTATTTAGGAATAGCCTATTATTCCATTCAACTAAACAGTGTTTTGATCAGTTGTTTTGATTTGTTGTTTCTACTACGTGAAACACTTTTTGAAGCCAAATTTTCCTTAATACAGTTACAATAGGCGTCACTTTGAATTGCATGCATTTGTTATGAGAATATCACAAACAAATAAACAATTTCAAACAGCGTCAATAACATATCAAAAAGAACACTTAATTTAGAATAACATTAGCTTAAAAAAATTATTCCCTAGAACCGTCCATAGTCAGAAATGATTTATGAAATAGTGTATAATAATTTGGGACAGAAGTATTAATAGTTTTCATTTTTCATAGGACAAGTTCTTAACGAGACGACGCCAATAATTTGTCCAGAAAATGCAGCAATAAAAGGAAATGAAAATCTAAATCCAACGAAAACAACAACAACTACGTCAAACCAGACAACTACAACATCAAAGAGTCCTGAAAAAACAACACCAACTCTAAAAGTACCAACTACAACAACCAACAGTTCAACAATAACAACTCAAACTCCAGTAAAAACAACTAAAAAACCTCGACCAGATATTTATAAATGTAATAGAAATCCTTACAAAAATATAACAACCCTCCCAGATATCACTAAAAATGCACCAAAAGAACCATTTATATTTTTCCTTGAAACATCCTGCAGGACATATGATCAAGGAAAAGTATCCCTCTTGACGAGGCAAGCCTGTGCTATAGAAGCAGCAGCTCTTACCAACCCAAAATATGAAATACATCTCATATTTACCAACCCAGGAATAATTAAGAACACCACTGATATTAATGACAGAATTCTCCAGAGTTTACAGAAGAATTATAAAAATATAAAGATTAGTCATATTGATATAGATGAGTACTTTTTGAATACCCCGGTAGAAGAACTTCACAAAAGTAGTAAGTATTTAAATTTTGGTTCTAAACAGTATGTACCAGAGCAGTGATTCCCTATACTTACCGTGGACCGGCAATAATACAATTTCTCCACGACCACTAGAGAATTTACCAATTCTAAAACCAATTTTGACTACAGAAAGTTAATATTCTAACACAAGAGTTGGAATGTTAGGCAGCAGTCTGACTGATCGAGCGCCGTCGTGTAACATAGCGCCGAATCGTGTAGTGTCATTTAAAAATTTAATAACTGGTCTGACTGACCGAGTATTACTGATCATTTAGTGTCAAGTAAACTTGTTTCTCACTTGTCAAATAGTGCATATTCCAACCTAAAATAATACTATCAAACAGTTAATTTTGATTTTTGAGGTAATATTTGGGCAATAATTTGTTGAAGAAAATTTCGAGGGTTCACCTTGATAGATTTTGTTTTTTTTTTTTTTTTGATATTCTTGTTACGCCTGTTGCAGCAGCCACTCAAGCAAAAACTGATTTGAAAGGAATAATAGGTTCCCCAGCCTCATAAAAGTCAAAATATAAGAAATTATTTCGCGACTTTGGCTAGTAATAGCGCGACCATTTAACTTACTTTTAAAAGGCATATTTACTATTGCTAGATTTTCTACCGACTGTACTCAGAGCGATGTTGCCCGCACGAACTACCGAGATTAAATGCGTCCCCACTCCTACATATTTGACACTCCCGATCTCAATATAATTGTAAAACCAACTATTGAAGGGAAATTCCCGTGTTCTCACTGACGGCTTAATAGATATTCCAATGGTCCAATATAATTAAAAACAAAATTATTAATATCTCGTTTCTTATGGGACTTTTTTGAGATTTTCGATTTTTCTAGTTATGATGAAGGCATTTTCTACCTGTATGCCAATTTTCAACTCGGTACCATATCTGGCAGTGGGTTATAATTTCCGGACATATCCACAAATATTCTCTTTTATATATAAAGATTATGCAATAAAATGAAAATAAAAATACACTCATACCTCGCTTTACGGCCTAGATACGTTCCGGAAAAGTTGGCCGCAAAGCGAAAAGCCGTATAACGAATCAATTCCGAATTCTCAAAACCAAGATCATTTGCTAGGTTCAATATGGTTTGTCGAAGTTTAGAAATAGAATCAACTTAAGGATCATTAGTTTTTATTCTTTCTAGCCATATTTTTTTCACATTTATTATTTTTTTGGCCGTTTAACATTTTGGGCCGTATATCAAAAAAGTGCCATAATTAAAGAAGGCCGTTATAGCGAAAAGCCGTATAAAGGTGGACGTACAGCGAGGTATGAGTGTATTAAATATAATTAGATAATTAATTAATTAACTTTGTCCTCATATGAGGACGCTATGCATGAGAGGGTTAATGGCAGTCAACATCATTGGAGTTGGAGTCGACAGTTTGATCAACTCCACAGCCTAGCTTACAGTATTACTATTATTACTTCTGGGTAAAAAATTAAATATTTTACTGGTTCGTGGTACGTGGTCGATTGAGAAACTACAAGAAAACTTAACTCCCAGAAACACCCGAATAAATCTACTCGCATACAATGTGTTTTTTTTTTTTTTTTTCAGAATTGATGTTAGAATCGACATCATCATGGCATCATTTAAGCGACGTTCTAAGATATTTAACGATGTGGAAATTCGGTGGAATATATCTAGATATGGACGTAATTTCACTAAAAAGTTATGATGATCTAGAGCCGAATTTTACAGGAGTAGAATATGCTGGCAGTTTAGGAGCAGGTACTTCAAACAACTATCTGATTATATGTCATTTTATGGGAAATATTTACAGGTGTTATGAGGTTCACGTCCGATGGTAAAGGACATCAATGGGTGCAAGAAATTTTAGAATACCTTAATAAGAATTTTAAACCAAAGGAATGGAGTACAAATGCTAATGGAGTATTAGTCAAGTAAGTAGACAGGCATTGATAAAGGGGGCGGCACAACAATCTAGTTCTTACAAGCGTCTTACAAAACGGGCAATCTGAAATAAAATTAATGAGAGTATAAATATCCAAATTTGCGATTTGTTATATATCTATAACAATACAGCAGATACAGTATGTGAATGGAAAATCTATTGAGTTTCATTGTGAGTTGGTTGCTACGGAAATTCCTAAACTA
Source organism: Liopterus haemorrhoidalis (assembly GCA_963971575.1). NCBI lineage: Eukaryota > Metazoa > Arthropoda > Insecta > Coleoptera > Dytiscidae > Liopterus > Liopterus haemorrhoidalis. Next base: position 8,738,880 of record OZ020615.1, read on the forward strand.
AACTTGGTTATTCTAAATCTATATAGATCGCCAAACGGAAACTATTAGATTTTTATCAATAATTTGAGCGAGGTTCTAAATTTTGTGTCTAGAGAATATCAAAAATCTGACATAATTTTCTGTGGGGATTTTAATATAAATTTTTTAAACAAAGATCACAAATATTTTACGCTGTTAGACCTTATAACTACATTTAACTTGCGCATCACGAATTATAAAGTGACGAGATATTCTTACAAGGGGAACGGTAGCTGTCTCGACAACGTATTAACAACTATTAACACAAACAATTGTAAAACAACGGTTACTACTAAATACTCAGACCACATGGGACTAAAGTATCATTCACAGCTCATGTTTTAATAGACAACGCGTAATTCATAGTGCATAATGTTAATGGATAATGTTAGTGGCTAAGCACAACACTTTAATACCGTTCATAGCTCATGTTTTAATAGATAAATCGATCTAGCTGCCATCTACACGCAATAGAAAATACTAAACAATTTATAATAAAGAATATCTTGTTATTAAATATATTTATTGTTTTTTTTTTATTAATGTACTTCTAAAAAGAACTAAAACAATATTTATTAAGTTAATTATTAAATAAAATAACTATAATGTTTCTGAAGCTACTCACTCTAACCTAACTTTTTGATTTCACAAAAAAAAGTTAACTTTTGTTTCCACCTGTTTCCCAGAAGTGTTGGTCTAAAAATCTGAAAAAAATCTCAATAATGTACATTGATGGAAGCCAAAATAGTTCAAAAGGAATTTATGTCAGATTAATTTTTTTATTGTTGAAAAAATACATATTTTATTTTAAAAGTTCACGTAGTATTTTAAGGAAAAGCTCTTAGTACATAGAATAACAAACGGTACATTATTTTCAAAATATTGTTCATTTTGACTTGATTACCGCAAAAAAAAAATAATGTTCCACACATATAGCTGCTTTAACTTGGGTATTAGATACCTGAGAAACACTAAAATATGTGAAAATTCACACTTCACATCAATTTTTTATTAGATTCAACACATTTATTAATTAGTACATCATAAACTGCAGCCACAAGTCTTTTTAGAATTTCTTGTATAATATATTCGTCTATTTTGAAATGTATCACTGTATTCCTGCGAAACCCTGAAATATGTAAAAATTCTCACTTCACATCTATTTTTCAATATTAGTTTCAACATTTTTACTAATAATTATGTCACAAGCTGCATCCACAAGTCTTATTCGAATTTCAAGTATAATAAATTCCTTCATTTTGGCAGTTGTCAGTGTTTTAATGTTAATGTTAATGTTAAAAGTTTGAAGTATACAAACTTTTATCATTATGCGTTAAATATTTTCTTACGCTTATCCACTAAATTGGAGCTATGAATGCTTATACGGATTTGTGTAGAACTAACATTGTTATGCGTTAACATTAACACTATGAATTACGTACTATCTATTAAAACATGAGCAGTGAATGATACTTTAGTTTTCAATTCACAAGTAAAATATATGCTACAACTGACATAAAATATGAACGCCGTATAACTGAATTAAATACAATAGATTTTATACAATCATAAGTACAATCTGTTGGGATCAAATTTATGATACCTCAGATATTAATGATAAACTAGATCTATTTTTAAATAAAATCACGTATGCAATCAACCTTCACTTTCCCTTAACTAAATTAAATAAAAATAATAAAACTACCCTAAAATGGTACAATCAGGAACTGCGAAAAATGAAAGAAACTCTACTGTTCTTGCATAATTACGTGAAACTTGATTTCAGAATTAATATTTATTATAAAAATTATAAAAAAGAATATAATAAAAAATTAAAAGAAGCGAAAAAGACTTATTATGAAAACTTAATTTTAAATTCAAGCAATAAGTCCAAGACAATGTGGAGCATTATAAGGAAAGAAAGTGGGAGTAGTGTAGACTCTAATTTATGCACTAATGTTCTGACAGCTGACCAATTAAACTTGTACTTTTCAAACACTGGTGATGAAATTACTAAAAAAATAAATAATTCGAATAATATAGATCCGCTTGAACTATTAAATAGTAATTTAGTTAGTAATCCGTACTCTATTTATCTTTCTCCTGTCGATTCAAATGAAGTTAAGGACTTAATAAAAAATTTAAAGAATTCTAGTAGCTCAGATTCATACGGATGGACAACAAATATACTTAAAATCTCTGCAGACTATATAACGGACCCCATAACAGATATAATTAATTTGATATGCACAACAGGGACTTTTCCAGCATGTCTCAAACGCTCCAAAATTATACCGATCTACAAAAATGGTGACCCCGAACAATCCGTCCAACTACAGGCCAATAAGTTTAACCCCCATTATTTCGAAGGTAGTAGAGAGGGCTATTTATAACAGATTTTCAAATTTTTTAACAACACATAATATACTATCAACAAAACAATTTGGTTTTCGTCCAACACTATCAACATGTAAAGCTGCGGTGTCCTTGATCAACGACATTGTCGGTAGCCTGGAGAGAGGTGAATGTGTGTTAGCATCTTTTACTGACCTTTCCAAAGCTTTTGACTGTGTATCGCACGCAATATTGATAAGTAAACTTCAATATGGAATCCGGGGCACCGTTCTTCAGCTGATTGAGAGCTATTTAACTGATCGTGAACAATCTGTTTATCACAAGAATTCACACTCTCCTGTAGCCAAAATCAACATAGAAGTTGGGCAGGGTTTGATACTGGGCCCCTTACTTTTCATATTGTTCATCAATGATCTTCTCTCACATGCACTGTCTAACACAGTTATGTTTGCGGATGATACAACATTTATCAATACAGGGCCTGATTTTGAACATGCCAAAACTAATATGGAAAATAATACCAAGTTAGTTCAGAATTGGTTTTCAGCTAACAAATTATATTTTAATGCTGAAAAAACAAAAAATATGCAATTTACATTTAACAGGCGCGTTAATGAATGTTACGAGGGTTTCAGCAACCAAGCCAAATTTCTTGGCTTTATCCTGGATAACAAACTTAACTGGAAGCTACAAATAAACGGCATTGCCACAAATATTAATAAATACAACTTTTTGTTATATAAGCTATCCAAGATAACAACATATTTAACAATGAAAATAGCATATTTTTTCTACATTCAATCAACTCTGTCTTATGGTATTATTTTGTGGGGAAACTCAGTTGATACCTTGATATTATTCAGGCTGCAGAAGAGATGTATTAGAATTTTATGCGGTGTCAAATGGAGCACACCTATTAAAGAACTGTTCATACAGCATGGTATTTTAACTTTGCCAGCACTTTACATATACCATATCCTAATTTACATTAAAGAAAATTCTTCATCTTTAAAAACGAATAGTTCTTTTCATGGTTACTCCACTCGCAATAGAACTAATTTTAGAATACCCTTTTCAAGATATGACGTAAGAAACCAGCCCAATATAATGGGAACTAAGTTTTTGAACAAACTTCCAGATAATATCAGAAACCTAGAAATTAACCAATTTAAAAATAAAATGAAAAAAATTCTCATAACGAAGGCCTACTACAGTATAAAGGAATTTGAAGATAATGAATTAACTCCACAGCAATTTAACCAATAGATTTTCACACTTACACTATTACTTTATTTATATATTTTATTGATGTAAAATTGTAATATATCACTATATAAGACGTATGATATTTTAATTTCTTATTTTTGTACTTGTTTATTGATATGTTTAACGACTCCAAAAATGTACATTACATTCACTGGAATAAAGATTAATATTATTATTATTATTACACAGTGGCGTAGACAAGGGGGGGGGGTAAGAGGCTGTAGCAACGTCTATCGACTACTGTCTGACTCGCACTACTGATACATTTTTTTAATTAAACCGGAACAAAAACCAAAACGAAAAAAATAACAGTTTGAAGCCCTGCTAAAAAGGGTTTGTTCACTCTTTTTAAAGAGAAAGTTTTCGGTTTTAAATAGTGTGAACGGGAGTTTTCCTATGTTGTCATGATAACCATGACTGATGTTTTTGAAATGTTTACTGAAGTTTTATTGTAATTTTAAATATGCATTTTTACAGGCAAGTTCGCAAAATATGCAACACCACAGATATAAGTCAGATGACTCTTGAAAGATGCCAAGGATTCAAAGTTTACGAAAATCCTGTATTCTATCATCTCTCTCCCTGGCATTGGCAGACGTTCTTTAACTCATCCACACTTAGTGAAGGACTACCTCTCTTAACAAACTCAAAAGCAGTTCATATGTGGAACTCTTATATTCTCCAAGAAAAACCTGTCAAAGGAGGAAACACAGTTTACGAATTACTATTTATGGAATTCTGTCCTAAAGTTTATGCTGAAATTAAACCAAATGACGTCTTTAAATAATTACATGTACCTAATGTCAAAAGATAACGCTGTAAAAACAAAAGTAAATGTAATTTTGTAAATATAATATTTAATTTTTACAAAAATGTTTATTAAGATTATTGTTGTATTGTAATTCAGAAGTAAAACAAGGGTGTTTTCTTTCGTAGCGAACAAAATGAACTATGCTTTATGTCAACTTAGAAAAATGTGTGTAAGAAGATAAGAGCTGTTTATCCTTGCTTCGGTATGATTTAGAACGTCATCCCTATTACACTGTTAAAATATTGTTTTTAGTCCAAGTTGACAGATGTTCAGTGTCTTACATTGCAAATATATACAGTCTGTTCCAAACGGTTAGGCGGAACTAGATTTTGCAATCTAGTTACTTTTATCGTTTATATCGTGCTTTTCGACCGTTTTGTTTAAGCTTTGTAAATCATACTTACAATAAACATTTTTTGGTTAAGGTTAATATCATTTTAAATTGTCATTTTCTTTATATTTTGATTTTTTGTGGTATTCTTAATACAAATTTCCCATTTATTTATTTTTTTGTCATTATAATATGTAAAAAAATAATTTAATTTTGACATATGTCATTCGTTTCCATGGTTTCATTGTTGGAATTTTAAATTGTGACATTCCAACGTGATAAATGAAATAACCCAAGCAAGATCCCTTCTTGTGACAACTTAAAAGAACGAAATTCCCATTTAGTTCCGCCTAACCGTTTGGAACAGACTGTATTATTTATATTATTTTATTTTTTTCGTATATTTTGTTATTGTTTACATATTTAGACTTTTATTTATATTCTTGGCGTAGATTTTATGGAGAAAATTCTCCGTGTAATTTGTTTTTACGCAGTTATATATTTTTTAGGTTATCTGTCATATAAATATTTTTTGACACTTGGCAATTAACAGATCAAGATAGAGGACTAATGTGAAGCCAAAAGACAGCCCAGCTGATAGCGCCCAAAGAAGAAGTTATATATTGATATAATTTTTAGACCTTTATATATACATATATTTTTAATTTTTATTTACAATAAATATTTAAATAAGAAACTTTAGATCTGAAGATATACTGTTTGATTTATTGCTTTATTTACTCTTTTAGCCAGATCTCTCTTTTTATATATAGTATAATCTGTCTCCATTTGTAATACGAAACTAGATCTGGTTACTTTGGTGACTGTTGTGGTGTAAACAGACTTTGGCGTATCCGTGTGAACCAATACTATGATAATATTATAAATGTATTGTCAATATACAACATAAAAAATGAACTTTACCTGTTAGTTACGTATTACAAAATGAGACAGATAATATTATATATAAATTTTAAAAATTAATATTTTTTTTAACTTTATCAAGTTTCCCATTAAACTGAATTTATGTCGTATAAATAACGTAAGTGTATTATCTGCCTTGTTTATTTTAATATCTTATTAACCTTTTTTATATACACAAAAAAAATCACTTGCTAATCTACGCTCATGCCCTAGTTGCTATCTACTTTTTTTCTAATTTGAAATGAACTAAAGTCACTAGATTATACAAACTAGCGCAACGGCGGCCATACTAGGGCTAAAACTGTCTCCAACACAAATGATTTTCAGTGATTCCAACAGTAAAAAAATAAGAAACTAGTACTACCAAAATTTTTATTTTAAACATAATCACGATTTTTTTAATCAAAGATGCACTATAACAAAATTGTGGTACAATTTCAATTATTTTTTTTAATTTTTATTAAATAAAATGGATATAATATTAAATGAAACTTAACCTTAAATATTCAAACCGCTGACAAAGGAGGTTATTAAATTAGAGCGAAAAAGAGAGATGTGACAGCGCAGACGTAAACTTAAGAACGTAAAAATTGCTGCTTTTGTTTGCGTAGTAGGGGAGCCAATGTTGCCAATCTAACCCTGGGGTCTGTCGGCTTCTTCAAAGGCTTGCGCTACTTTGTATAATCCAGTGACTTTAAAATATACCAAAGTACAAGTGAATAAAGTGAAAGTAAAAATTATTTTTACTTCATTATAGATCAGTTGGGAAGTCCAAAAGAACAATCTTCATGAACATAGATTTATTTTTTGCACAAATGTCACATCAAAATCAACATAACCATTCTGGATGTCTATCGCCACTCTGGACTCGGCTGGAAGTAGGGATGTTCCGATACTACTGATACGATACCAGTATCGATATTTTTCATTCGATATCGCGATTTTAGTATCGATACTAATCTTCCGATACTTTACTAATATCAGTACATTTCACCCAGTATCGTACCGAATCTTTTTTTAAAAACAATATCGTATAATTTATATTTATGCACACATAAATATGTGATTAAATTTGATTAAATAAGAAACACTTCCAAAAATTGTAATCTGATGAAAACTAATAGTTCTAGTAGCTCTTTGGAGTCACCATACTGACATTGCACATGGGAAGAGGAAACTAAAATCATGCACAGGCCAACGTGGTTCTAACAAAACTAAACATAAACTATCAGTGTATTTAAAAAATCCAGTTTCCCCTCTGAAATCCAATCCGCTACTGGTTTGGGACGATATGAAGACAGTCTTCCCTAACTTATATAAAATTGCTCAGAAATTCTTGTCTGTAGTAGCGACGTCAGTTCCTTCAGAGCGCGTATTTTCGAAAGCAGGAGCCACTGTATAGAGAGACAGAAATAGGCTTCTGGGTAAAAGGCTTATGCTGCGAACATACAGAAAGCCGGCACCGGCTTTCCTGGCAACAAGCGCTGATCTGCCGCAGTATCTGTCCGTGTTTTTAAATATAACCGCACACGTTGTGTACTGGTTGGCGCCGGTCGGTGTCGGCTACCCGCTTACCGAAACGTTTCAGCAGTTTAAACAGCTTGTTGTCAGCGCCGAAACAAAAAAATATTTAAAAAATCTTGCATCATCTTCTTTTAATTGAGGAAAAAGGTCTCTCTTGGTTTATTGCATGTATATGTATTTTCTTTTTGGTTCCATTTTTAAATATAGTGATTCTGTTAGAAACAACTCATCCAAAGATGAATCAGAACTCGCCATTTTCACTTATTTCAACATATAATTGAGCCAATATACGAAATAGTAGCTATACACTTTTAAAACTAGCGTTCACTCTATGCTAGGCCGTTATAATTAAAAAATGTACGATAAATAGGAAACAATAAATAAAAAGGTCAACATATAGGTTATGTCATCTGTCAGTGTCACATGTAATATCAGCGTTTAGCGTGTGCTCAACCAGTAACCCAGTACGCTTGTTTTCGGTACCGATTGTCAGCGCTGATTTACCAGCTTTCGGTATGTTCGCGGCCTTACTAAACTGTTTTTTCTCGGTGCTTGCAATGAAGAAGAGTGGAGTGTTATATTTTAAAACAATCACTCAGACCTATAGGCGCCATTGCCTTACCATTTTTTAATACCAACTTGACATGCTATTTCAAAGGTACAAACTACTGAAATCAAAGTTTCCTCTTAGTTTATTTTTACAAAAGTGAACAGGATATATAGGCTATTCCAAACGTTCAGTCAGAACTAGATTTTGAAATCTAGTAATTTTTATCTATTAATTCGGACTTTTGGTCATTTTTTTAAGCTTTGTAAATCATACTTACATTGCAAATTTTAGATTAAATTGATTATCATTATAAAATGTTCTTTTCATTGCATTTTAATTTTTTGTCATTTTTAACAAAAATTTCCCATTTATTTATTTGTTTTGTCTTCAAAATATGTAAAAAAGTATTCAAATATTTAATAAATGTCATTCGTTTCCATTGGTTCACTCACAGAACAGTTTCACTGTTTTCACATACCAACCTGAAAAATTAAATAACCCAAGCAAGAACCGTTCTCGTGACTCGTGACAATCTAAAAGAACGAAATTCCCATTTAGTTCCGCCTAAACGTTTGGAATAGCCTTTATATTTTAATCTATTTATTATTGTAAAATAATTAAATTGTAATTATAAGAATAAAATGTTTTTTTTTATGTTTTATAGAAAATATATTCATTTTTCGTTTCGATACTTGAAAATATCGATATTTTGTTTCGATACGATACCGGTATCGATACTTTTCATTTTCATCAAAAAACGCACATGAGGGTAAAATATGCATGTAAAAAAAAGTAAAAGGAGACTAGAGAATTAAAATTTAATCAACCCAAAATAATGTTTTTCTATAGTTTTGTAAGGATGTGGGAGCATTTCTAGTATCAGTAGAAACGTCACGTTTGGCTGAATGAATTTAAGTATTTTCATTGTATTTCAGAGTACTTACTTTGAAAGGCCTTTCCACATAGTGGGTTCCAAGACTTGCGAACGGAATCAAGTCTGTAACCCTAAAGGTCCGCCTGTCAAAATATTTTAAATATTTCGAACCAATTTTAAATTTACACAAATAAGTTATCTCCTAGTGGCGCTGATATGAATGACCAAACTCGGCCGGTAATTTTTGGTAAAAATTATTCATTTTTACCAAAGCGTGTTTTACTCACTGCATTATATTTACATTTTTGAAAATTTAAAACTTTAGAAAATTTAAAACGTTAATCGTAGAAATAATAAAATAATAAAGCATTGCAAAATTAATAATAAAGAAAAGAAAGTCACATTTTTCTTACATGCTTTCATCAAAACCAAATATCGTTTAAAATAATTATTTTTCTGCTACTAATAATTTTAATTTATATTATTTTTGTGTAAACGTATCAATTAACAACTATTATTATCACGCGTTATATGTCAATATACACTTCGGTGAGCTTCGGAATATTTCGTTACATTTCGGAATCTCGTTTCAAATTTGTTTTTGACGTCATAGCACGCACCCACGCAGGGACACACGTTCGCCTATTATAGTATAGATAATTTGAATATTTTTAACTAATTGAATAATTTTATTTTAAATAATAATGATATTTTATTTCTGAAATTATCGCTCTCACAAGGAGTTATTGACCTACCTTTATATTTAAAGACTTTTTTAGCTGGTAAAGTTAGATTCTCGCGATTATGTTCTCCAAAAATCTCGGTCGTCTCATTTTTCGACCTCATTTTTCTTAGTTCAGAGGTTTTCAACCAGTGTGCCGAGACTTTTCTGTTGTAATCCGTTTATCTTAAGGTCAAAAAACTCCAGATTTATTTACAGAAATATTGCACAAAGAAATGATAATGAAAATAAAAATTTATTTTGTGAAAAATTGTACAGATAATGTCTCATCCGCAAATATTTGCTAAATTTTATCTGAATAGACCCCGTAACTTCTCGACAGTCACATGCACAGTATCGTGTTGCCTATGCACATTACACTGTCATCGTATAGTGTTATTTTGTGTTTGAAAGTATCGAAGTAAATGTGGCCATTTTGAAATTTTGACGTACTGTCACAGAATAAACTTTGAGGTTATTAGACAGTATATACAATGAACATATATGTACATAACACATTATATACAGTGATATTAGTTAATATTGTCATGTTACAAGTCTGGCCAGGTATACCTACTAAAAGATAGGACATATTCTGACCTGAATTTTTTCTGCCCCGTAACAGTTAATATAATTTGTTTAAAATAACTCTAATAATAATTATTGTAGCAGGATTTTGTGCAAACTTCCTGTCCAGCAGGTATTATTCAAAAGGTTGACTTGTTTCTCATAATTCATGACGTCATGCTAATCCTTCATAGAAATTTGGAATTTCCATAAATAACCCCCTAAATAAATCCCCTAAATAACATTTACTCAATGAATACATACTCTTCCCCCTACAAAAAATTGTGCAAAACCGCACGACGATATATTTAGATTAATTTTGTTTTTGTTTTTATGGTTTTATTAGGATTTTTATTTTATAATATATTTTATGATATGTATTTTATTTTTATTTTATAAATTAAAATATTCATTGACATATCCTCTTGTCTCTTCCTCTTCCAATTCATCCAATACTTCAAATATAATAAGTCCTTCGGCCATAACTACAACATTTAAGATAAAAAACAACAAAAATATACATATTTCCATATATAAAACACATTTTAAATCATATTAACCTCAAAATAAGTAAATCAATATATTCAAACTAAACGTAAACAACTTTCAAAAATCTAAAAACAATATCTCTTTGCAAAAATGACACGTTCGTTCGTGTCGTCCCAAAATCAACACAATACTGCACTATCACACAATAAGTGCACTATCGATAAGTTACAGAATACCAACGCGACTTGTTGAAAATTGGCACTTTAAACACGATACTAGCGATTGTCGAAATGCTTACAGAATAGACCCCCAGTATTGTACCACCTAAGACTGTTGCGACATATTGCATGATGAAAAGTTTCTCTCGGTATATTTTTATTTTTCTACTAGTGACCAGTGGTACTATTACCCTTTTTAGTATACGGTATTTTTATGGTAAGTTGCAATTTCCTTATACTTTTTGATCTTTGGTGAGCAGAAACTCCAAGGTACATATTTCTATTCAGGGATGCCGCTGACATATAAGGCGCCTTGGTGCAATGAGTTTTACGGCGCCCCCTGTTTTTTTTTTTTAGTAAATTGATATACGATGTGTGTAAATTAAGTAACCGGACTGGCAACATAGCGTTTGATCTGGCAACATTTGGGACGCGGGACTTGGAGGATCGTCAGGTGAACATGTGATTATTATTACGTATTCAATACAAGTTTAGTAATTTTGTTGTCCGTAGCGATTTTTTTCGTGAATCAGTTTTTTCTAGTGCATTCTAAAAGTGAGTGACACTCATTTAGAAAACAGATTCCTATCATTTTGTTTCAGACTTTGGGACAGTGCAACGAAAACTTCTGCAAAACTTCAGCAGGCCTACGGAGACAGTGTTTTGTCAAGGACCCAAGTTTTTTGCTGATTTTAAGGCATTTTCAGAAAGAAGAGAGTTAATTGAAGATGAATTGCGCAGCGGAAGGCCTTCATCTTCAAGAACCAATAAAATACAGCAAAAGTTTCCGTTGCACTCTGCAACGGAAACTTTTGTAAAACTTCAGCAGGTCTTCGGAGGCAGTGTTTTGTCAAGGACCCAGGTTTTTAGGTGGTTTAAGGCATTTTCAGAAAAAAGAGAGTTGATTGAAGATGAATCACAGCAGGGGAAGGCCTTCATCTTCAAGAACCAATAAAATACAGCAAAAGTTGTCGTTGCACTGTGCACCGGAAACTTTTGCAAAATTTTAGCAGGCCTACGGAGGCATTGTTTTTTCAAGGACCCAGGTTTTTTGGTGGTTTAAGGCATTTTCAGAAAGAAAAGAGTTGATTGAAGATGAATCACAGCGGCGGAAGGCCTTCATCTTCAAGAACCAATAAAATACAGCAAAAGTTTACGTGGGACAGTGCAACGGAAACTTTTGCAAAACTTCAGCAGGCCTAGGGCAGTGTTTTGTCAAGGACCCAGTTTTTTTGGTGATTTAAGGCATTTTTAGAAGGCCTTCATCTTCAAGAACCAATAAAATACAGCAAAAGTTTCGTTGCACTGTGCTTAAGTCTGAAGCAAAACCTGATAGCACACCGTTGCTCGAAATGAATGTCACTCATTTTTAGACCGGACTAGAAAAAACTGTTTCACGAAAAAAATCGCTACGGACAACAAAATTACCGTAGCGAATTCAAATTTGCTACAGTAGAGATAAACTCCTTAAACATGTTCATACAAGATGGTTATCATTATTACCAGCAATATATAAAATGTTAAAATGTTGGCCAGGTGTAAAAACTTATTTTCAAAGTATGGGACAAGATGAATGTCCTATTCTTATTTGGAAATACATTATGGATGAAAATAGAGAAGACAAATACAGTAGAACCGAATTTAACATGTTATTCCTTCAAAATTGTTTGGCAGTTTTTTAAGAGGCTATAAGGAGTTTATAAGAGAACAATCTTACTGCGTCTGAGTTGTTCGATGTTATGTATAGGTTATGTCAAAAACTTGAAGGCCAAGAAACAGACTCCTTTTTTGAAAAAAAAAAAACTGCTACAGAATTCAACAAAATGCTGCCAGCAGAATCTAGAAAAATTGCACAAGATTTTATTAATTTTTTTACCAAAACACTTAACTATTTAGAATAAAATTTTTATTTTTCCAATTCAAATTACTTACATACAATAAGACCATTTTCTTTAAAAACAACAAATTGAACATAGGGTAAAGTTGGTATAGATGCCCCAGTGGGATAAACGCCCCACTTCGCATATATCCATAATGGTGTGTGTTTGTATCATTTCAGTACTCTCCAAATTATTTTAATAAAAAACAAAACATTAGAAAGAAACGGCATGATTTGGAGACATCTTTACTAATTAGACCACGAAAATAAATTCACAGCAGTGCTCAAACAAACAAAATTATTAATTTTAAGGTAATAATTATAAATAAGGAAAAACTTATATTCATACGTAAATTTTGGATTATAATTTGTTGTTTAACTAAATTAAATTTTTGTTTCCCTATGACAACGTAATAAATATTAAGTAAAAATATATTTATTCATATATTATAAGATATTGCTACAAGTTGTATTTAAATGTTTATTTTTATTTAAAAAAATTAGTCACTGTAATGCATGATATCGTCGTCACCTGAACTATCGCTGTCATTTCTTGTATTTATTATTATTGGATTAATATCAACAACAATCCTTTCCCTTTCCCACCATTCATTTATTAAATTTTCGATTTTTTTAACAGATGTTGCCCAAGTTTCACAACTAATTTGATCACAGGCTACTTGCCACATTTTTAAAACTTCGTTGTCACTATATCCGTTTTGACCAATATGTCTATCATAATAATTTTTTGTTATACCCCAAATTTGTTCAATGTTGTTAAACTGGCAGTGAAAAGGAGGTAATATTAGTACTTCATGACCATACGTTTGTTCCAATGTATCAATAAAATAAACTGGTTCAGATTTTAATTTCCTTCGTTTTCTCTTGATTTTGTTAGTGAGAAGTTCAGATTTATTACATTTTATAATTCTACGAATTGTTGATTCCGAAATCTTCAAGGCAGCTGCTACTCTTTGATGGACACAGGATAGAGAAATGAGTGGCCCGTTGTTCTCTTTTTCGGAATTAAAATATTTCAGCAGATTTAAAATTAAAGTTTGTGAATTTAATAATTGGCGGCAAGGTCTATTAATTAATATTATTAACAGACACTGACAGCTAAGACAAATAACAAAGAAAATCGCTGAAAAATGGTAACTAGATTATTATATCAATGCACTACTTGATACATACATGTAGCAGTCACCTATCAGCAATCCGACTATAGTGAGAATTTCCGACCGTTCAATTTTCAACAAAATTAATTTTAAAAAAAAGTTTTTGATATTTTTTAGAGCATACAAAGATTTCTTTAAATAGTCGAGATGTGTAACTTTCCAACAAAAAAAAAAAAAAAGAACCGTACAAAATTAAGCAAATGTCAAATAATAAGCTGTTAAAGTTGGCAATATTATTAACTGCAAATTTCATCCTTTACGACTTGATATTTACGAAAATGTTAACAAAATCTGAGCAATCCGACTAATCTTAAATGCCATCAGATCAATCTGAGCAATCTTGTAGACTGAATAAACGTAGACGCCTACTGTTCTGTAAACGTTGACGAAAAACGTGACGCTGTCGCTAGTTTTTGGTCTGTGAAGCTTGAATCATCAAGTTAGATAGTCGTTAAATAAAAGGGAATTTTATGAAACTAACATTTATTTAGGAAGAAGCTATTATTCCATTCAACTAAACAGTGTTTTGATCAGTTGTTTTGTTTTGTTGTTTCTACTACGTGAAACACTTTTTGAAGCCAAATTTTCCTTATTACAGTAACAATAGGCGTCACTTTGAATTGCATGCATTTGTCATGAGAATATCACAAACAAATAAACAATTTCAAACAGCGTCAATAACATATCAAAAAGAACACTTAATTTAGAATAACATTAGCTTATTAAAATATTCCCTAGAACCGTCCATAGTCAGAAATAATTTATGAAATAGTGTATAATAATTTGGGACAGCATTATTAATAGTTTTCATTTTTCATAGGACAAGTTCTTAACAAGACGACGCCAGTAATTGGTCCAGAAAATGCAACAATAAAAGGAAATGAAAATCTAAATACAACGAAAACAACAACAACTACGTCAATCCAGACAACCACAACATCAAAGAGTCCTGAAAAAACAACACCAACTCTAAAAGTACCAACTACAACAACCAACAGTTCAACAATAACAACACATACTCCAGTAGAAATAACTAAAGAACCTAGACCAGATATCTATAAATGTAATAGAAATCCTTACAAAAACATAACAACCCTCCCAGATATCACTAAAAATGCACCAAAAGACCCATTTATATTTTTTCTTGAAACATCCTGCAGGACATATGATCATGGAAAAGTACACCTCTTGACTAGGCAAGCCTGTGCTATAGAAGCTGCAGCTCTTACCAACCCAAAATATGAAATACATCTCATATTTACCAACCCAGGAATAATTAAGAACACCACTGATATTAATGACAGAATTCTCCAGAGTTTACAGAAGAATTATAAAAATATAAAGATTAGTCATATTGATATAGATGAGTACTTTTTGAATACCCCGGTAGAAGAACTTCACAAAAGTCGTAAGTATTTAATTTTTGGTTCTAAACAGTATGTACCAGAGCAGTGATTCCCTATACTTACCGTGGACCGGCAATAATACAATTTCTCCACGACTACTAGAGACTTTACCAATTCTAAAACGAATTTTGACTACAGAATAGTATATTCTGTAACAAGGTTGGAATGAGAAAATTCGATGCGAGTGGAACGGTAACCGACGAGTTCATCGAAAATCAATTCATCGAAAATCAATTCATCGAAAATCAATTCATCGAAAATAAATTCATCGAAAATCAATAAGTCGAAAATCAATTCATCGAAAATCAATTCATCGACTGATCAATTCATCAAATGATCAATTCATCGAAAAATTTTCTTTTATTAAATTAACGATATAGAGAGGTGGATGATATTCGTTATAGGGTGTTTTTTGATGAATATACTCTTGTATTGTCGATTTTTTTTATGGCTGTTTTTATTGAGCTTGTGATTTTATATATGTTTTCATCAATATTTTCCGGGCTATGCAGGTTAAGTTTTGTGACATTAGT
Source organism: Liopterus haemorrhoidalis (assembly GCA_963971575.1). NCBI lineage: Eukaryota > Metazoa > Arthropoda > Insecta > Coleoptera > Dytiscidae > Liopterus > Liopterus haemorrhoidalis. The sequence continues at coordinate 8,754,524 of OZ020615.1, forward strand.
CATATGTCATAATAATTGGCGACGTTGTACCTTTCTTCATGTGGGGTAGCAGGATTTAGTACAGAGTTAAGATATAGTTAGTAGCAGCATATCGGCCATCCCCAATTAGAATGCCATTAATTGATGTTTATTGCTGGATTAGGACCTCCAGGATTTTTTGTTTTTATGTAGTTACAGTCGATATCGCCCACGATTCCTGGCATTCCCTCAACCCTGTGGAACTCTTCTTTTTTTCTTAGCAATTCATATGCTGTATTTGGAAATTTAACAAAGGCTATAGCGGGATAAGATAGTGAAAACTGCACCGCTCCAGAATTCCATTTTTATTTGACCATTCGAAAGTACTTGGTCGAAAACCCCCTCAAAAAAATTTTCAGCCCCCGAAACCCACTAGGGTGTTCTCTATGCGAAAAACAACGTTTTTTCGACTTTTCTTTTTCCCGGGCGCTTCTTTCATCCAAAAAATCTGAAAAAATTCACAGACGTGTGTTTCAGCATTACAAATAACCATGAATTTATTCAGATTTTTTCGATGGAAACTAAGCTCAGGAAAAATCTTTGAAATTTTCAACGATTTTTTAGGTTATGTAAATAATGTTTAGCCAACTTTTAAGTACATACATTTTGTGTATTTTTTTTCCCTCTTTCGAATGGCGGTGTTAGAAATGTCAATTTCACGCCGGAACAAGCTCAAAAATCGAAAAAACTGTTTTTTTTTTAACTTTTTTCCCATTTTTTTCGCACATAACCTCAAAAAAACAATGGAAAAATGATTTTTCACACTTTTTTTTGGTACTGTCAAGTTCCAAAATTCAAAAACCACCATTTTTGAATCACAGTGTACGCATAATTACGATAAAAACGTTTTTTTCCAACATTTTCCCCATTTTTTTAGCACATAACTTCCAAAATTCAAAAACCACCATTTTTGAATTTTGGAACTTGACAGTACAAAAAAAAGTGTGAAAAATCATTTTTCCATTGTTTTTTCACAGGTTATGTGCGAAAAAATGGGAAAAAAGTTAAAAAAAAAACAGTTTTTTCGATTTTTGAGCTTGTTCCGGCGTGAAATTGACATTTCTAACACCGCCATTCGAAAGAGGGAAAAAAAATACACAAAATGTATGTACTTAAAAGTTGGCCAAACATTATTTACATAACCTAAAAAATCGTTGAAAATTTCAAAGATTTTTCCTGAGCTTAGTTTCCATCGAAAAAATCTGAATAAATTCATGGTTATTTGTAATGCTGAAACACACGTCTGTGAATTTTTTCAGATTTTTTGGATGAAAGAAGCGCCCGGGAAAAAGAAAAGTCGAAAAAACGTTGTTTTTTGCATAGAGAACACCCTAGTGGGTTTCGGGGGCTGAAAATTGTTTTAAGGGGGTTTTCGACCAAGTACTTTCGAATGGTCAAATAAAAATGGAATTCTGGAGCGGTGCAGTTTTCATTATCTTATCCCGCTATAGCCTTTGTTTAAATGTCCTGCTAAAGCACAAACAACTTTTTTTATTATTATCGACCTGGTCGATTGAGAAAAACGATGTTAATCAGTAATGTCTTGTTGATATGCCCCTTTCGCTAAATAACGATTAGTTACTAAAACTTGCACTTCCACAGATATCGGAAACCCTTTCATATTGTTAATAGCAACCAAATCATTTTTTACCACTTTTATTTACAATTATACAACTTTTCGAGCACTATTTTTACTCATTCTATATATTTTTCGAAATTCTAAATCATTATATTTATAAAGTGGATTATTCCGATTTCTATAAACCTTTTCTTTCCTTGCATTGCGTCGGCCGATTCTCCTAATATTTTGGACATCTTCCATCCTCTATTGCAGTCCCGCAAAATCCATATCTAATTAAATTGATATTTTATATGTTTTAATTATTTGGCATAACTTAAATAATAATATATTAAATAATAAATTTATAATATAAATAACTTAAATTGAAATTAAAAATAACCTTCTCGCAAAAAGTTCCTTACACGTTGCTTACACGACAGTTTTGGTACGTGGAAAAATTACCAAACAGTGGAAGCTGTACGTCCTCTTTCCACGCATAAACTGTGTCTATAAATACGGTTTTTTTACCACGCACCTTGCACGAAAATTTACACGTTTCCATAGTACTATAAATACGGCTGTAAATATTTTACTGGTGTGTGGTACGTGGTCGATTGAGAAACGCTGGTATAGAACATATACTATTACAAGAAAATTTAATTCCCAGAAACACCCGAATAAATCTACTCGCATACAATGTGTTTTTTTTTTTTTTTTCAGAATTGATGTTAGAATCGACATCATCATGGCACCATTTAAGCGACGTTCTAAGATATTTAACGATGTGGAAATTCGGTGGAATCTATCTAGATATGGACGTAATTTCACTAAAAAGTTATGATGATCTAGAGCCGAATTTTACAGGAGTAGAATATGCTGGCAGTTTAGGAGCAGGTACTTCAAACAACTATCTGATTATACGTCATTTTATGGCAAATATTTACAGGTGTTATGAGGTTTACGTCCGATGGAAAAGGTCATCAATGGGTGCAAGAAATTTTAGAACACCTTAATAAGAATTTTAAACCAAAGGAATGGAGTACAAATGCTAATGGAGTATTAGTCAAGTAAGTAGACAGGCATTGATAAAGGGGGTGGCACAACAATCTATGGTCTATTTAAAATTTAAAAAAAGTAGATAGCGCTGCGAACTGAGTACGATTTACACTGGATAAATACAGTCTAGCGGAAAATTTAAAATAAGAACTAGGGCATGGGCGTAGTAACTGGGTTAGCAAGTGATTTTTTTTTTTAATTTAAAAAAAGTTAATAAGATATTGAAATAATCAAGGCAGATAAACACACGTTATTTGTACGACATAAATTCAGTTTAATGGGAAATTTGAAAAAGTTAAAAAAATATTAATTTTAAAAATTATGTACTATATATAAAAGGAGAGATTTGGCTAAAATAGTTTAAATAAAGCAATAAAACAAACAATATACCTTCAGAGCTAAAATTTATTATTTAAATATTTATTGTATTATCTGTCTCAATTTGTAATACGAAACTAAGAGGAAAATTTCATTTTTTATGTTGTCTATTTAAAATATCATCTTAGGGTGGTACTGCTGAAATGGCACCTTTCAAAACATTTGACAATTCATATTTGACATTAAATTATATGTCAATTTATTTTTTTAATTGAAACGTATTTCAAATTGAAGGTCTATTTCAAAGTAGAAAAAAGTAGATAGCGCTGCGAACCGAGTACGATTTACACTGATCAAATACAGTATAGCGGGAAATTTGAAATAAGTTACAACTAGGGCATGGGCGTAGTAACTGGGTTAGCAAATGTTTTTTTTTTTTTTAATATAAAAAAGGTTAATAAGATATTGAAATAAACAAGGCAGAAAATACACTTACGTTATTTATACGACATAAATTCCGTTTAATGGGAAATGTGAAAAAGTTGAAAAAATATTAATTTTAATAATTATGTACTATATATGTATAAAATGAGAGATTTGGCTAAAACAGCTTAAATAAAGCAATAAAACAAACAATATATCTTCAGAGCTAAAGTTTCTTATTTAAATAATTATTGTAAATAAAAATTAAAAATATATGTATATATGAAGGTCTAAAAATTATATCAATAACTTCTTCTTTGGGCACAATCAGCTAGGCTGTCTTTTGGCCTCACATTAGTCCCCTCTTTTGATCTGTTAATTATCAAGTGTCAAAAAATATTTATATGTCAGATAACCTAAAAAATATATAACTGCGTAAAAACAAATTACGTGGAGAATTTTCTCCATAAAATCTACGCCAAGAATATAAATAAAAGTCTAAATATGTAAATAATAACAAAATATATGAGAAAAATTAAATAACATAAATAATATATAATTCCAATGTACGACACTGAACATCTGTCAACTTGGACTAAAAACAACATTTTTACAGTGTAATAGGGATGACGATCTAAACCAATCCGAAGCAAGGACAAACAGCTCCTATCTTCTTACACACATTTTTCTACTTTGAAATAGACCATAGTTTCGTATTACAAATTGAGACAGATTATAAATAAAAATTAACAATATATGTATGTATATATGAAGGTCTAAAAATTATATCAATAACTTCTTCTTTGGGCACAATCAGCTGGGCTGTATTTTGGCCTCACATTAGTCCTCTATCTTGGTATGTTAATTGTCAAAAAATATTTATATGTCAGATAACCTCAAAAATATATAACTGCGTAAAAACAAATTACAGTCTGTTCCAAACGGTTAAGCGGAACTATATTTTACAATCTAGTTACTTTCATCGTTTAAATCATGCTTTTCGGCCGTTTTGTTTAAGCTTTGTAAATCATACTTACAATAAACATTTTTTGGTTAAGGTTAATATCATTTTAAAATATCATTTTCTTTATATTTTGATTTTTTGTGTCATTCTTAATACAAATTTCCCATTTATTAATTTTTTTGTCATTCAAATATAAAAAAAAAATATTTAATTTTGACATATGTCATTCGTTTCCATGGTTTCATTGTTGGAATTTTAAATTTTGACATCCCAACGTGAAAAATAAAATAACCCAAGCAAGGTCCCTTCTCGTGACAACCTAAAAGAACTAAATTCCCATTTAGTTCCGCTTAACCGTTTGGAACAGACTGTACATGGAGAATCTTCTGCATAAAATCTACGCCAAGAATATTAATAAAAATCTAAATGGCTCTGGTGCCGTATATATACACACTCAATTTACATTATTTTCATGATTTTTTTGTAGGGACATCTTTCTTACATAATAATAAATTATATTAGGTACGGAAATTGTTAGTTTTCTTCACAGTTTTAATTATTTTTCACTTTTTAACTTGCAATTTTAGGTTAGATTTCTCCATATATCAACGTAAATTTCACGCTTACCACAGCGCTAGGTTCAGCTAGGTTGCAGAATGCGAGCGGAGCGGAGCGAAGCGAGCTACCTACCAACCTTTTAGTTTAATGACTAAACACTATCTTCTAGTTTAATGACAAGACACTATCTTAGGTTAGGTTAGGTTAGTAAGAGGTTTGGTTAGAAGAAGCCGAGCGAAGCGAGCTACCTACTTTCTAGATTATTGACAAATACACTATTTTAGGTTAGGGTAACAATGCTAGCAAAGCAATTTCGGTTAGGTAACAATGCATTTTACAAAATTTTTACCTTTGTAACTCAAGAATATCGCGATAAACCGCAATTTTTTTTTTTGAAAAATACTACTTGAATGACCTACTTTCAGACACCGTTTGAAAAAATTGAAAATTCGTGTGTGTATATACGACACCGGACCCGTCTAAATATGTAAATAATAACTAAATATACGAAAAAAATAAAATAATATAAATAATATATATTTCCAATGTACGACACTGAACATCTGTCAAATTGGACTAAAAACAATATTTTAACATTGTAATAGGGATGACGTTCTAAGCCAATCCAAAGCAAGAACAAACAGCTCCAATCTTCTTACACACATTTTTCTACTTTGAAATAAACCATAGTTCTTACAAGCGTCTTACAAAACGGACAATCTGAAATAAAATGAATAAGAATATAAATATCCAAATTTGCAGCGATTTGTTATATATCTATAACAATACACAGTGGCGTAGACAAGGGGAGGGTAAGGGGCTGTAGCAACGCCTATCGACTACTGTCTGAGTCGCACTACTGATACATTTTTTTAATTAAACCGGAACAAAAACCAAAACGAAAAAAATAACAGTTTGAAGCTCTGCTAAAAAGGGTTTGTTCATTCTTTTTAAAGAGAGAGTTTTCGGTTTTAAATAGTATGAACGGGAGTTTTCTTATGTTGTCATGAGAACCATGACTGATGTTTTTGAAATGTTTATTGAAGTTTTATTGTAATTTTAAATATGCATTTTTACAGGCAAGTTTGCAAAATATGCAACACCACAGATATAGGTCAGATGACGCCTGAAAGATGCCAAGGATTCAAAGTTTACGAAAATCCTGTATTCTATCATCTCTCTCCCTGGCATTGGCAGATGTTCTTTAACACATCCACACTTAGTGAAGGACTACCTCTCTTAACAAACTCAAAAGCAGTTCATATGTGGAACTCTTATATTCTCGATGAAAAACCTGTTAAAGGAGGAAACACAATTTACGAATTACTATTTATGGAATTCTGTCCTAAAGTTTATGCTGAAATTAAACCAAATGACGTTTTTAAATAATTATAAATACCGTCAAAAAATGACACTGTAAATTAAAAGTAAATATAATTTTGTAAATATTTAATTTTTCAAAAATAATTGTTAAGTTTATTGTTGTATTGTAATTCAGAAGTAAAACAGAGGTGTATTCTTTCGTAGTGAAGAAAATGAAATAAGTATAAGTAAATAAAGTGAAAGTGAAAATTATTTTCATTTCATTAAAGTTCAGTTGAGAAGTCCAAAACAATAATCTCTATAAACATAGATTTATTTCTAGGACAAATGTCACATTAAGGGCCGAATTCATAAACGTTCCTAATCATCACTTCATCCTCACCTCAGCCTCACCTCAGCCTCACCTCATCTCACACTCATTTTAGGTTGAGTCGTTCCCTCACTCACTTTTGTTATTCATAAACAATTGTAAATGAGTCACAATGGGTGCATTCGATTTGTACAGAGTAGAGCGAGCGCTGAGCGAACAGTTGATGGTGACGTCATGAATAGAGCACTAACGGAGCGAGCGTTCTTGTGACGCAATGTTTATAAAATCTAACCCTACAATTTTAGGCGGCGTTTTTACTGTCAGATTAGTTCACATCAGTCATGAATCAAAATTATATACCTCGGTTCTTCCTTGATTTTTTTTTCAATGATGAAGAAATAAAATTAATTAAATAATAATTAATGAATTTTTTCCATTGGAATTTTATGCACGGTGTATTTTAATAATTTTTTTGCTGTTTACAGAACGTCACAAATACATAAAATGGCCGTACTCTGTAGCCATAGACAAATAACAATATTATTTGTCTATTGTTATTTGTCTAAGGCTATTATTCTTATTTTATTTATAATTTAATTTTAAACTTTCATTTCTTTCCCGCCGTTCCCCCACTTTTTTATGTCGTACTCCATTTGCTCGGTCTTAAAACCCCGAACACATAGAGCGCACTCTAAATGCTCGCTCGAACGCAAAACGAATGCAATTGAGTGTACTCCGAGCGTCAAATCGAACACGTTTGAATGTACAGAACGTGCTCGGAACGCTCGGAGCGTCAAATCGAATGTACCCTAACTTGAGGGACGGTTGAGGGAAAACGTCACTAATTTTATGACGTCAAAATAAAATAATACATTATAGCTATGAAAACGTTTTGGTAGTGACTGTAATAAACATTTTGATAGTAGTGTATTGTCAAAAACTCAATTCAATAAAATATAGTGTATAATCTGTCTCAATTTGTAATACGAAACTAGATCTGGTTACTTTAGTGACTGTTGTGGTGTAAATAGACTTTTGTAGAATCATGTGAACTTGTAAATCCGGCTTTTAAAAGTATGGTTAAGTTTCATCATATTGAGGTTATTACTAAATTGTCATGTCAAAATTGTGATTGACATGTCAAATATTTTGAATGTATATAATAATATTTATTTCATCAAACTTTCGATTATTACTCGTAGAATAGTAAAAAAATATTACGATTATCAGTGAAATATCGTGATAAAATATAAAAAACAAAAATACATATTATATAATAATAATTTATCATTTTATTGTGCTGCCCTTAAAATCTAATTCTTGTTTTGCAAAATTTAATAACATATTTAAACAAAAATATTCATTTTTTGAATGTAAATCCCAAATTTTTCTCTGCAAATCTTTCCGAAACATGTAGTCTGTGTTTCTATCTGTTTTCTTATTATTACTCTCCCCATGTTCGTCGGTCTTAAATTTTCTACACCTTCATTTAAAATTTTTCTTACTTCTCCTTCAGAAATCTAAAGAAATTGAAATGGGTAAATTATTTTATATTTTATAACAAAAAGGACACAAAGATTTACTGAAAAAATATCTGCCACAAGGTCTATAATTTCGCTTCTTTTTAATTTTGTTCCATTTTTTTCTAAAAGTTTTCCATAAGCGTATTATATGTGTTTTTTTGTATATTTATCTAATTGTTGTCTCTTATGCATATTTTCTGATGCTATGTTCTTATTTTGGTTGTATAAAAATACTTTTCAATTAAAATAATAAATTGACATATAATTTAATGTCAAATATGAATTGTCAAATGTTTTGAAAGGTGCCATTTCAGCAGTACTATCCTAAGATGATATTTTAAATAGACAACATAAAAAATGAAATTTTCCTCTTAGTTTCGTATTACAAATTGAGACAGATAAAGTCTGTTCCAAACGGTTAAGCGGAACTAGATTTTGCAATCTAGTTACTTTCATCGTTTAAATCGTGCTTTTCGGTCGTTTTGTTTAAGCTTTGTAAATCATACTTACAATAAACATTTTTTGGTTAAGGTTAATATCATTTTAAAATTTCATTTTCTTTATATTTTGATATTTTGTGCATTCTTAATACAAATTTCCCATTTATTTATTTTTTTGTCATTAAAATTTGTAAAAAAAAATAATTTAATTTTGACATGTCATTCGTTTCTATGGTTTCATTGTTGAAATTTTAAATTTTGACATTCCAACATGAAAAATGAAATAACCCAAGCAAGGTCCCTTCTCGTGACAACCTAAAAGAACGAAATTCCCATTTAGTTCCGCCTAACCGTTTGGAACAGACTGTAATATGTTATATATATTGTTGTTTTTATCATGGCAAGTTGAATATTCATGACAGATGACGACTACACCTTCAAAAGACGACTCTACTCCCAGGGGATGTAATTTTTAAATAGATTTATTTTTACAATAGGCAAATAATCTAATTACCTAATTAAAAGTAATAGGAAAATAGACAAACAAATAAGAAAACTGCGTACACATCAAGAGCTACTGCAATTGAAAAAGAATTAGAAGTTATAATGAAGAACTCCCGCAAGATGAAGAAATTCATATCTTTCATCCCGAAGAATATCGGTTTAAAATATATGTGTAAACAACAGCTGCAAGTAGAAAAGCAAGAAATAAGAAAAAATATAGCCGGACAATAATTAATGCAAGAAACTTTAAAAACAAAAATTTTAGGAAAACTTATGTTATTTAAATAATTTATTATAAATAAATATACAACATAATTATAATAAATGTACTTATAATTATTTTTTTATTAGTTTATAAAATGGCGTAGAATAAAAGCTGCTTTTATAGCATTACCACCGAGAATAAAACCAGACAATCGAATTTCTTCAAATATCATTTTAACAGAACTACTATTAAATATCCTGCTGTCATGAGCAGATCCTGGCCAGCAAATATCATTGTCCAAGGCTTCACAGTTTGCACCTGCTACTACTTGCACGTTTAATCACATCTAGCCTTTTCTATTTCAAAATAGTTCCACATTTCTGCCTCCTGGATTTCTCATTTCGATATGGATACCTTCAATCCAACCAGTACCTTCAGGAAAACCAGCGATATTAATTAAATCCATAAAGATTTTTTATTTTGCATATCAAAGGTTGATTGAGTAAATGTCGCCATGTGTTTTCTTAAATAAAGATATATTATAATGAATTAAGAAATATAATTTGTCATATCTAATAAAATTATGGCTGCCACAGCTGGAGGAATAGGCAACCTATGCTTCTGTAGTACCCCAATTTTTGGATATACTGTAGGAAATATTTTATGTGTTATAGTATTTCTTAAGAAATGAAATCTCTGAATAAGTTCATAGTCACTGATATTTTGAAGAGGATCTTAAGCGTCCCGCATATACCGCCTGATAAAAACAATTATTTTGTATTAAGAAATAGGTTACTGTTTCTTTTCTACATTCCAAATGTATCGATGCACATTTAATAAACATTTTCAACTTCTACTTCTAAAAAATCATTATCCACATTAATACAAATATATTTCTATATTTATATAAAGCAAAATCTTAAATGAGTAAAATTTAAGTTTACCAGCTACTGGCCTCAAATCTCACTCACTCTTCACTCAAATTTGACAGATAAGTGAGTGAGCAATGAGGTACTAATATCCAACTTTTGTTTCTGAATTCCAAATGAGTGACTCATTGCCAATTGAGTTTGAGGTGAGGGTGAGGTGAGGATTAGGAACGTTTATGAATTCGACCCGACGATCAACATAACCATTCTGGATGTCAATTGCGACTCTCCATTCAGTTGGAAGTCGCATATTTAACATACAGGGTACCCATTTTTCGATCCTAACCATTGGGATGTCGTGAGACGTAAGAGATACAAAATCGGTTAAATCGGGACAAAATTGCCGCATCAGTTGGCCACTTTAATAATGTATTTGGTTTTGCGGAAAAGTGCACAGGTCACTAGATACAAGCAAAAACTGATTTTGGTCGATTTACTTTTTGGCTTATAATTTTTTTGTTTCAATTCATACAAGTTTATAATTTGCATATTGCCGACCGGCGTAGCGTAGTGGCAACACATGTACTCTGCGTTGCGAAGGTCTCGGGTTCGAATCCCGTTCAGGCATGGAAATTTTCTCAAATAAAAATTGTCCTGGCTAATTGCCAAAGCAGCAAAGGCCATTAAAAATAAAAAAAATAAAAAAAAATAATTTGCATATTCTACAGGCACAAAATTATTATTAGTATTATTATTGTGGTGATTATTTGCTTGGTGATCCATGTATTAAGAGGTTTATTTGGTATGCTACTCGAAATTATAAAAACATATTTATTTTTTTATTAAATACTTAATTTTCGTTTTTACCTCGGGATGCGTTTTTTGATCTCTTAGTATTTTTCCTATATGTGAGTCAAAGAGTTGTATAAGCATGCCAAATGTCAACTTTCTATGTTAAGCCGTTTGAACAGACAGACAGACAGACACACGAGTGACGCTATAAGGCAGGATTTCTCAACCTTTTTTGGCCCGCGGACTGGTAAATTTATGAAAAATTTTGGCGGACCGATGGTTTTTTTTTAACAAAAATTTTTACTAGGTATTAAATAATTTAGTTACAATAATATTTAAATGTAAAGATAAGTAATTATTGTAATTATTATATACCAGGTCTACAAGTATGAAATGCGGATTTTTTTCAAACTTGCCGCGCAAACAGATTGTATAGTTCAAAGTTACAACACATATGGCGTTTTGTTAAGTTATCATTAAGTGTCAAATGCGTATAGGTTATAATTTGAAAAGTGATCATATAGTTTTGTTTTACTGTGTTAAAAATGTCAAATTTTGTGCCAAATAAAGAGCATTCGCGGACAGTACTACTGTTTTGTTTTCATTTGAAAAAAAAAACTGCTGCTGAATCATACCGACTACTTATGGTCTCTTAGAGAATCTTATGGTGAATATGCTCCATCGCAAGATACGTGTGAACGATGGTTTCGGTGTTTCAAAAGTGGTGACATTGATCTTACAGACAAAGAACATGGAAAACCTCCAAAAAAATATGAAGATACAAAATTGGAAACATTGCTACAGGAAGACGATAGTCAATCACAAAAACAACTAGCAGAGCAGTTAGGCGTTAGTCAACAAGCTGTTTCCAATCGCCTACGAGAGATGGGTAAGATCCAGAAGGTCGGCAGATGGATTCCACATGCATTGAATGAGAGGCAGATGGAAAAACGCAAAAACACTTGCGAAATTTTGCTTGCACGATACAAAAGAAAGTCATTTTTGCATCGTATCATTACTGGCGATGAAAAATGGATTTATTTTAAAAGTCCCAAACGCAAAAAATCATGGGTGAACCCAGGCTCTCCATCCACATCAACTGCAAGACCGAATCGCTTTGGCAAAAAGACAATGCTCTGTACTTGGTGGGACCAAAAGGGTGTGGTCTATTATGAATTGTTAAAACCTGGTGAAACAGTTAATACCCAACGCTACCAACAACACCTGATCGAATTGAACCATTCGCTGCTCATAAAACGACCAGAATACGAAAGAAGGCAGCACAAGGTAATCTTTCTTCAAGATAACGGTCCATCACATAAGGCAAAAGCAATTTGCAACACATTGGAGGCATTCAAGTGGGAAGTGCTACCCCATGCCGCTTACTCACCAGACTTGGCCCCTTCAGATTACCACTTGTTCGCATCGATGGGTCACGCACTTGCCGAGCAGCAATTTTGTTCATATGAAAATGTGAAAGAATGGCTAGATGAATGGTTTGCGGGGAAAGGGGAAGAGTTCTACTGGCGAGGTATTCACAAATTGCCTGAAAGATGGGAAAAATGTATAACTTCTAATGGAGCATACTTTGAGTAAATAAACTTTTACTGTTCTTTTGAGTTTAACGTGTTTTATTTAAAAAAAAATATCCGCATTTCATACTTGTAGGCCTGGTATAAGTAAATAAACCTTTGAAAAAAATCACAGAAAAATTATTTTAAAAAAATCACAAAATCATTGAATATAGGAACATAACAAAAAAATCAGTCCTATGATTATTAAAAAATTAAATTAATAGTATTTACTGAAAGTTCACTTTTTTATTTTTCTTTGTAATTATAATTATTAATAAATAACAAACCTTTAATAAAAATTCCAACAAAAAATGGCAGAAAATTATTTAAAAAATCACAAAATCATTGCACATACTTACTAAAAATTAAATATCTACAATTTTTGTTTATTTGGTATATAATGTTAATGAGAAGATTGCTGCTGCTCTTCTTCAATTAACTTTTCAATTGTGGGTTTTAAAGTCGGTGAAATAACCGAAGGCCGATTTCTAAATATATTTTTATTACCGTCATAGATGAAAATCCCGCTTTACATAAATATGTTGTTGCGAAGGGGACTAACATTTCATTGCTTTCTCATATAGTTATTCATTTTTCGTTTTGATCCAAAATTATCTGCAGACATTGTTGAAATACTAGCTTTTAGATTGATATCTGAACTGATCTCAAGGAGGGAATCATATTCTCTGTTACTAAAATTTAATTTACTACTGTCATGTGTTATGAAAGGATTTGTTATCCACAAATTCCTTTCACAAGTGGTTTTTTGAGATGGAAAATATTTTCGAATTTATTATTTAAAGATTATAAGTGTTGCCCAATGATTATATTTAATTTTTATAAGTTTAAATATTGCTGCGAAATAACAAAATCAAAATAATTAGTATTAAATATATCAATATTATTATTAATTACATTATTCAAATAAAAATTATTATTATTTTATTTAATAAAAAAATTTTTTTCGCGGACCGGTCAAATTTTTCCGCTGACCGGTGCCGATCCACCGGATCAGCGGTTGAAAATAGCTGCTATAAGGGATTTTTTGGTGGTCATACCTACAAGACCCTAAGAACGCTAAGGTGGACGTAGTAGGGTTGTACATCGAAAGTAAATCATCGAAAGTAAATCATCGATGTTTAACATCGATGTTAACATCGGCGCCTTACTATCGATCTTGAAAAAACATCGAAGGAAAAACATCGATGTATCGGAAACATCGATGTTTTATTAATATTAAAAAAGCTATTTATTTATATTATATAGGTTTTATTTAATAATGTAAAGATAAAATACGAAAAAAGTAACATATAATACACATTAACATTATTATACCCAATATAATAATCCTAATTTGTACCTACAGTCTATTCCGAACGATTAGGCGGAACTAACCGCAATTTTCATTTTTGTAATTTCTCATTAGATATTTTTTTATATATTGAAGTTGACTTTTCCTGAACAAAATGATCAAAAGCTTCAATGAATCGGTAAAAGTAACTAGAATTGAAAATTTAGTTCCGCCTAAACTAAAGGAACAGACCTTACTATTTTTACATTTCTAAAATGAAATATTGGATTTTATTACAATACTAATATAGTAATCTTAATGTTAATTTTATATTATTTAACATAAAAATAACACTGTCATACACATTATTTTTATACTTTTTTAAGTTGAAATAAAGTCTATTCCTTTGGTTTAGGCGAGGTTTTTGGACTATATTTTCAATTCTAGTTACTTTTACCGATTAATTGAGGCTTTTGATCATTTTGTTCAGGAAAAGCCATCTTCATTATATAAAAAAATAGCTAATGACAACTTACAAAAATCCAGGGATTGGAGGAATAACAACAGGGAAAGTGTCAACAAGATTCAAAAAGAAAAAGTGGGTTGGCGTCTTTGGTCGTTCGCATTGTTTGCCAAAATTAGAAGTTTCTTCTTATTTTTTCGTATTCTGCTAACTGCTAAGAAGAATAAGAACTAACACTATTAGTATTGTTATATCACAATAGATGGCGCTTATATTTTGTGTACTAATTTTAATAAAAATTACATTTTTAAGATTCCAACGCCTCTAGCGGTAGTTTCTGAATTTCAAAGTTTAAACATCGACATCGGTAGTAGACATCGATGTTTTATCGATACTATCGCCAGCTGACCATCGATGGTAAAAACATCGATGTTTTCGATACATCGATGTTTTTTTCCCATCCCTACGACGTAGTCGCGACGATCAACAGCAGAGTGAATAGTGAGTAGGATAACGTAAGGTGAGGTAAGCTGCATTAACAGCTCTAAAATTAGTTGACTAAACACTGGGTGTTGTGCATAAAGTTAATAGACAATTTTAACGTTTAACAACAGCGTTCACAGCCATAAAAATCAATGCGTAACAAATGTAGTGCCATCTATGTTTTTTCAAACCAATTACGAAGGAATAAATGCATTTATGTGACTTTGAGAGGTCGTGACTCCTTACTAAATTTTAATAACAAAATTATAACCGCACCTACAGATATTCTTTTTCGTTTCACCATTTCTAATATTTGTTGAAATTTGTGTTACAGTATTTTTTAGGTTATGTAAAGAGATATAGCTAATGTGCTTTTATGTCTCTGTCTCATCAAAACAGCGTACTAACTATAAGTTTGGATAACTGTCCACAGTCGACATCGCATAGTCTATTAAATTTAGAGCTGCGAAGGGTTACTTGCGTTACCATATGACAAACTTTTTAGTCACAATCTACAGTACACAAGTTAAAGTGTATGGTCTACTAATTTTAGAGCTGTGAACGCAGCTTTACTGCAGTGCAGACCGCGAAATAATAAGAGGAAACAGGTAGGTAAGCAGTGGCGGCTCCTGAGTACGTGCTGCGGAGCTCAGCTCTAACTTGAAAATAATAAAAAACAAACAATTTTTTTGAACTCAAAATGCTTTTAACATAGTAATTGTGGTGAGAAAATGCTTTTTTTAAAATATATTTTGAACATTGAATGCTATTGTTTCATAAATATTTACAAGTTTCCTTTGAATAAGTCTATGTCACGCTGCTTATATCCTAGCGTCAAGAAAAGTGCAAATGTCGGCTTATAAAGGGCTAGCGGTGCGTAGGCAGTAGTGATAAACTGGTGGGGATCGGAGCTAGAATGCTGTTAGCGTCACAGTAACAGTGTTCACAGTACTTTGAAATTATTGAATGTATTTATTTAAGTCGTAACTGAAATCGCTATACCTATATTATTTCTAAAAATTTGTTGTTTAGGTAGGTATTAATAATTAGTATTTTCTAACTTTTTCTTTTAAATTTATATAAGTATCTTAGCTTAACAAATACGTTTCGTATTTTAGATTATAAAATAATAGGTTTAAAAAATGAATACTGTCAAATCATTATTGGAAATTCCATTTAAAAGACGAACGTTAGAAGAAAAATTTTATATTGAAAAATTGGGGCGACCCACACCAAATTTAAATATTTCGGAAAGTGCAAAAAGCAATAATTATAATTATAATTATAAGAGGCAATTAAACTCAAGAGTCTTATACGATAAAACGTCTTAGTTAAACACCTAAACCTATCTTTGTATTATAATTTGCAGCTCTGAGTCCCAAAAAGTCACGAGCCGCCACTGTAGGTAGGTATAGACGTTCTTCATTTGAGCGACGGCGAAGACGGTCAAATCGGCCGGCAAGATGATGGGCAAAGTTTCTGGGATGCACGAGGAATTATTCACATTGGCTACTTGGAAAAAGGATGAACGATAAATGGAGAATATTATGTGTAAAGTCCATTCTACATTATACTTTTTTCAATACTATCCAACTCTGACGTCATTTCAACTTTTGATACTACAGAATATAGTGGGGGAAAAAAATAAGAGACAGTTATAAATTTTATATCTTCCATCTCTTATTACTTTTCATTGAAAACTTAAAAATTTTTAGGTTCAGATGGCAGACAACAATTTGGTTATAGTAAACCAATTTATAAATATTGTTTAACTGTGCTAAGTTTATATTTAATTATATGATCTAAACAAACTTCTTATCAACTTAATAAACTACTAAAAGTTAAGTTGTAAACAAAAACTAAAAAGTTGGTATTGGTACGACTGAAAAGTATAGAACTGTCATTCAAAACTACCTCCTGTCAAATTTTTGGTTGACAGTTCTGTACTTTTCAGTCGTACCAACACCAACTTTTTAGTTTTTGTTGTTATAACTGTCTCTTATTTTTTCCCCCACTATATTCTGTAGTATCAAAAGTTGAAATGACGTCAGAGTTGGATAGTATTGAAAAAAGTATTGAAAAAAGTATAATGTAGAATGGCCTTAATGTGTTGCTAATTGTAATGTATAAATGTAGGTTATGCGTAATACGCTACCTTTGCTAATATTTAGCTGAGTTGGAATATTGCGTATATTAATTGTTTACATATTGCAATAACATATATTAATTGTATTTTGTAATTAAGACATTAGATATAAGTAATAAGTAATAAGTAATAAGTAGGAGGTAGTTAGTAAGATAGCGTTGATGTTGGATGTAACGAAGACTTAGTGTAAAATAAAGAAGTAGTAAAAGCCCATCGATTTTATTTATGATGACCTAAAAAGACAGTTCATTACAATGCGTTGTTATTGGACCAGTTGAGCGAATAAATCAAGAAAAAACTCCTTCAATTGGCCAAGAAGAAAGTGCTCGTCCATCAAGACAATTCATGGGTGCACACTTGTGCAGTTTCGATGGCGAAAATGCACGAATTACTCTTCGAATTGTTGCCGCATCCACCGTATTCATCAGATTTGGTCCCCAGGATCATTTTTCTGTTTCCAAACATGAAGAAATGGCTCTCCGAAAAAAGATTCACGTCAAACAAGGAGGTCATCGCCGAAACAGATGTCTATTTCGAGGTCCTTCCGAAATATTTTTTGGATGGCTTAAAAAAGTAAGAGAAACGCTGGGCGATGTGTATAAAGCTAAAAGGAGGCTTTGTTGAGAATTAAAAATGAATCAATCCAAAATAATGTGTTTTTCTATTGTTTTGTAAGGGCTTATTGACTTATCCTCGTATTTAAAGACTTTTTCAGCTGGTAAAGTTAGATTCTCGCGGTTATGTTTTCCAAAAATCTCGGTCGTCTCATTTTTCAAACTTATTTTTCATAGATCAGTGTTTTTCAACCAGTGTGCCGAGACTTTTCTGTTGAAAGCCGGTTATCTAAAGCAGAGCCCTAGCAATGTTTTTGGCGCTCTTGACAAATAAAGTAGATTGATTAAACAAAAAAAACTTCCTCACTCGTCAAATCCAAGTGATGAGCAAAAAAAAAGTCCTTACCCTCCAAACCCAAATGATGAGGGAAAAAAAACTACCTCACTCGCCAAATCCAAGTGATGAGCAAAAAAAATTTCCGCACTGGCCAAATCCAAGTGATGAGCTGCCCCTGGCAAGTGCCCTGATGCCAACCCATTTCTACGGTTCTGATCTAAATGTCAAAATACTGCATAAATGTTTACAAGATTATTGCACAAACGAATGATAATGAAAATAAAAATGTATTTTGTGAAAAATTGTACAGATAATGTCTCATCCGCAAATATTGACTAGATTTTATCAGTACTGCACTACCTGAATCTGTTATGACATATTGCATAATGAAAAGCTTACCTAGATTTATTTCTATTTTTCTAATAGTGACAAGTGCAACTATAACCCTTTTTAGAGTAGCGCGACTCTCGATTCAGTTGGAAGTCGCCCATTTTTCGATCCTAACCTCTGGGTTCTCGTAACAGATACAAAGTCGGTTAAATTAAGATAAAATTGCCGCATTAGTTGGCCATTTTTAATAATGTATTTAGTTTTGCGGAAAAGTATACAGGTCAATAGATACGAGCAAAAAACTGATTTTGTTCGATTTACTTTTTGGCTTATAACTTTTTTGTTTCAGTTCATGCAATTTTCTGATTTGCATATTCTACAGGCACTTTTTTGCAAAGGATTTCGATTCCGTATATAGTAAAATAAACCAATAATTTTCTAATTTCTCAGTTAATTTTCATTTTAATTTAGGTGTGTTTTATATCATTGGAAACAGAAAACAAATCTCGATTAAATGCTCTTAAATACAATGAAAATTGAAAATTATTATGAATTTCTCTAAAATGATACGAGTTATAAAAATTTTGAAGGCTATGAATTCTTCGTAAAATGTGCCTCTAGAATGTGCAGCATGCCGAACAACACTCAAAACACTAGACTCAGTGCAAAACCTTGCCCTGAGAATAGCAACAGGTGCTTATAAGACAAGCCCTGTTATTAGCATTCGAAATGAAACAGGAGAAGACACATTAGAGAATAGGAGATCAAAGCTTCTCCTAATGTACGCAATCAGCCTAGCCACAAATCCGTCTCATCCTACATATCAATCAATATACCAAAATAAGTCACCGAACCAACTAATACCCAAAACAGAAACACCCATCTAAAAAGCAATCACCAATACACTAATCCAATTTCACATATATCTTCCATAAATAGAGAAAGCTACTCACCACACTACACCACCATGGACAATAAAACTCCCAATAATAGACCTAACACTCACAAATTACGACAAATCAAACACACCCAACAGTAAATACAGAAAAGAGTTCAAAAATCTATGCGAAACGTTCCATCCGAATACAGACTATATATATATATATACCGACGCCACCAAAAGAAATAATGAAGTCAATATAACGATTGTGCGCGAATTTTTGGCCAAAAACAACACACTAACAATGCCGCAGCCACCGTATTCCCCAGATCTGGCCCCGTGTGACTTTTTCTTGTTCCCGAAACTGAAGAGGCCCATGAAAGGACGACGCTACGCTACGAGTGAGGAGATAAAGACGGCATCGAAGGAGGAGCTGAACAAGATCACAAAAAATGATTTTTTCAAGTGCTTCGAGGATTGGAAAAAACGTTGGCACAAGTGTATAATATCTGATGGGGATTATTTTGAAGGGGACAAAATAGATATTCATGAATAAATAACAGATCTCGTATATCTGCATAAGACCAGCTGAGAGAAAGCTACCAAAATAACGTTCCAATAGATGGGCGTAGAGCCTTCATCATCCATTCAACAAAACTAGAAATAGCAGAAAAATCACTTGACTTCACTAATATCTGCAGGAAATACCCATTTTGCCATCTGCACTGATTCCCTGGTAGCAGCAACTGAGATACGAAATCTAAAAAGCAGATTGGAATGTGTGCGAATAATCCAGGAAATGGTCCACCATACCAAATCCACACGAGACGTGAACCTAACAATTGTTTGGATTCCCAGTCACGCTGGAATTCCAAGTAATGAACTTGCAGACAGCACGGCAAAAAACAGCAAAAACGCTCCACTCAGGAACATCACAACATCCGCAAAAGACTTCCAAAAAATAATTAGAGAAAAGGCAAAAATATATCAAAATTGTTTATGGACAAATGTCTTCAACAATAAGCTGCGTCAAGTTAAAGAAGACACAAATATATGGAACTTGGACAGAAACTGGAAACAACAAAGCATGCCCACTAGAATTGGGCCCACTAAAATCACACACGAACACCTACTTGCTCGAAGTGAACCCAAAATCTGCACACAGTGTAATACAGCTCTGACAGTGGAACACATAGTGATAGACTGTCCTAAATATTGCACCAGTCGAATCAAATACAAGATACCAAACACCTTTAAAGAAGCACTCCAGAATAATAACACTTCAACCACCAACCTGATCAACTTAAATGAAGAAAAACTTACAAATGAAATATAACAGATGTATGTATATATGTAATATTATAATAAATGTAATAGCCAATAACTGACGCTAAAAATCATGTTATTGAAGCGTCATTAAATAAAGATTATTAAAAAAAAAAAGAATGTGCAAATTAAAAACTTGAATGAATTGAAACAAAAAAGTTATAAGCCAGAAAGTAAATCGACGAAAATCAGTTTTTTGATCGTATCTGGTGACCTGTACACTTTTTCGGAAAACCAAATACACCATTAAAGTGGTCAACTAATTGCCCCAATTTCTTGAGATGAGCAAAAATAAAACTTCCTCACTCGCCAAATCCAAGTGATGAGCAAAAAAGGTCCTCACTTCCGCTTTTTATGAGCAAGTATACATAATGGCGCCCCTCATCAAACCTCGCGCCCCTGGCAAGTGCCCCGATCCCAACCCATTCCTACGGTTCTGACCTAAAGGTCAAAATACAACGGAATTGTTTACAATATTATTGCACAAATGAATGATAATGAAAATAAAAATTTTATTTGTGAAAAATTGTACAGATAATGTCTCATCCGCAAATATTGACTAGATTTTATCAGCATTGCACTACCTGAGTCTGTCATGACATATTGTATGATGAAGAACTTACCTCGATTTATTTTTATTTTTCTAATAGTGACAAGTGCTGCTGTAACCCTTTTTAGTGTTCAGTATTTTCATGGTAAGTTCCAACTTCCTTATAATTTTTGATCAAGAAACTCTTAATCACATATTTCTATTCAGGGACGCCGCTGATGTATAAGGCACCTTAGTGCAAAAAGTTTTATAACGCCCCTCCCTCGATTTTTTTTATTATTAAATTGAATTAAAAATGCATCTGTACTAGTACAAGTATAATAAAGAGACAAATTTCTTTTATATGTTTGGCGCAAATAGCCATCGCTGCTATACGCCAAAATTTTTAACTAACTACATTGACACATAGAATTTAATTATAATTCCAACAATTCCCAGTGGTTATTAAATTGACGCTTTTAGAAATTAAATGCAACATTTGCAAAAAAAAAAAATAACTAGACTTTTGACAAAATAATTTAAACAAAATAAAAATGCAAAAAAAAAACAGATAAAACAAAAAAAATTCCAGCCCGGAAGCGAACCCTAGTTTGCAGTTAGGAAGCGAGAAGGCTAACCATTAGACTATGAACGCTTACTGGTTTACTGTGTTACATAACGCATTAAATACTTTACATCGTCCAAAAAAATACAAAAAATACGCCTACTGAACCGTTTCTACCGTGGCCCTCTAGAGATGGCAGGATGAGTGGCAACGGAACATCGAGAAGGGGCAGTGGACCAAAAGGATAATTCCGAACATCCAGGAATGGCTGGCCTGTAAGCATAGGTTCATCGACTACTATGTTACATAGGCACTTACAGCACATGGATCCTTTAGAGCAGTGGTACTCAACCTGGTTCCTACCACCCACTAGTGGGCGATAGGAATTTTTTGGTGGGCGGTAGGGGTTTTGTCCAATGCTGGTTACTTTCCGTTATTTTTTTTACCAAATATGTGGAAAATGATATTCAATTTATTGATAGCATTCCCTACCTCATATCTTGTAGAATCATGCTTTAGTGCTGTTAATCATATTATGACCAAAGAAAGAAACCGTCTGAATATTTCCGAAAGAGGAGACCTTCGTTTGTTCCTTACAAAAATTGAACCAGATATCCAATATTTAGTTTCGCAGCATCAACCTCATTGATCTCATTAATAATTTAATTAACTAAGGCCCGGTTTTTCCACCTTCAGATAAAGTTCCAGGTAACTATCTGACAGATAAGGTTATTTTTAACTTCATCTGCTGAGTAAATGTCATCCCTTCTTTCTATACAAGTGTATCTATCAGATAGTTATCTAACGGATAATGAGACTGACGTATTGAATTCACTGACTGGTATTGACATTTATTCAGCAGATGAAGTTACAAATAACCTTATCTGTCAGATAGGTACCTGGAACTTTATCTGAAGGTTGAAAGACCGGGCCTAAATGTAATTTCAATTGACTTCATACTTCTATGTATGCAAAGTATAAATAAAAAGATAAATTTAACTACATGGGTTCATTAAACCTCTACTCAAAAATTATGGGTAAGGGAAGTGTCGGTACTGTGTTACACAGGGTACTTTGTAACATCCAACGTTGTCACGTTTTGGTGCATGTATATTTGTTGTGGTTAATAATAAGAGTTGATGCAGTAAGTTGTTTTATAAAGATTTTTGCGGTATGAAAATTTTTCTACCAAAAGAGATGTTAAAGTGGGGGGTAGGTATGAAAAGGTTGAGTACCCCTGCTTTAGAGTGTTCACCAAACGGATCGGGAAGGAGCAAGAGGACACTTGCGTATACTGCGGAGCCGTAGACACTGCAGAACATACGCTTTTCGCATGCGGAAGATGGGACGGAGAAAGGACAAGAGCGACAGTTGCCGTTGACGAGTTACTGTCACCGGAGAATTTTCTGCAAGTGATGTCCAAGTCCAGAGAGAACTGGGAGTCAGTGAGGCGGCTGATAACTGACAACTTGAAAGTGAAGGAAGCGGACGAAAGAGAGAGACATGGTCGAGTCGAAGTTACCTAGTTGGGCAGGGCAAGCCCGTGGCCTACTCTCCAGACGGACCGCCTGATTGGGCATTGCGGCAACTTAAAGGTCGGGTAACAAACACTCGCATCCGGAGAGTTAGGGAGAACCTCCAATCACCTGGCGAGGCCTCAGCGGCCCGTGATTAAAACTATGGGAGACACTGACGGGGACGCCCTGTATTCGGACCAGCTCATCTCATAAACAGGTCGAGGTCTGAAATGCGAGACAGACGCCCTAAGCCCGATGCTTTCTCGGGTGTATTCGAGGGGAGATGGCAGCAGAATCTGGCCCGTCAGACCTGGGAGTCCAGACTCAAGAAGAAAGAACATGATCATGGTCAGACAGATGCAGAGTAGGAAGTAACAGGAGCTGAGACACAGTTACAAGCCGCCGTTTCACCCACGGGGCTGCCTGCGGAGGGCCACGGCAGCTCAAAGGTCGGGTTACAGACACCTGCATCCGGACAGTGTGGGTACGCCATTTAGTTACCTACCGAAGCCTCGGGGATCCGTACGTAAAACCACGCAAGTCCTCGACGGGTACGCTTTGTTTTCGGAACAGATCAAGGTACAGATCAAGGTCCGAGACGGACGCCTACAGCTGGACACCTGAAGTTGGCGGGCCCTAAGGGAGTTTTGGCGGGGGGACATAACAGACCTTGTGTTCAGTTGAGAACATACCGGAGGAACAACACAGGAGGAAGTACAGGAAGATCCGAGAGAGAAGACAAGAGGATCTAGCCAACCTGCCATGAAGAATAGTCAACAACGACAGTTCCATGGCAGGGTTAAGGCAAGCAGGGTTTTTAGTCGGTATGCCACTTTATGGTGAGTCCGACACTACTATCAATATGGTGTCTATAAAAGATTTCCCCTGAAGAAAAAAAAAAAAAAAAAAAAAAACTTCAAATTATCATAGTTCACTGAAAAAAATCGAGGTACAGACATACAGGGGCGCCGAGGGGATCGGAAAGTCAAAAGAGCAGTGGTCAATAAAAGTAGACAGACTAAGAAGTAATTGCGTACATTTTTTTACATGGTTTAAAAAAAGGTAAATAAAGTGACATAGTGTTTGAATATAAATAAAGAAATATAATAAGAAAACTTATATAATAAAAGAAATAAATGTTTTGTTTTTAAGGTTTAATAAGACAGGTTATGGGCAATTGCACGCAAATAATTTTTATAAATTCATACACAATGATACGCATTTTAATTGGGCTAATATGGGGGAAAATAAAGTACTGTGCGCCTAAAAACAAGGTAATTAGGTTAGGTTTAGTTAGTAAAAGTCTAAAACCGAGCGAAGCGAGTTACCCATCTTCTAGTATAAGGACAAAGCACTATTTTAGGTTAGGTTTGGTTAGTTAGGTTTTTTGTTAGAATAAGCCGAGCGAAGCGAGCTACCCATCTTCTAGTTTAATGTCAAAACACTATCTTAGGGTAGGTTAGGTAAGTAAGGGTTTAGCTAGAAGAAGCCGAGCGAAGCGAGCTACCCATCATCTAATTTAATGACAAAACAAACTCACACTAACATAACAATGCCACCTGTTTAGAATCACCGTACATTGAACAAATCATGTGTGGTATAGTAAATATGAATAGTAAAACTATGTACATAACACAAAACCCTTAAGACTTAACAGATGGGGAAATACCATTTTAATAATCCTTTAAGAATGGGTGTATTAAGTACATTTATGATTCCATTAACCGGGTTTTTCTGATCGAAGGAGTCCTGGCGTATTTTCTGAATAGAAAATTTAAAAATTATTAATAGACCAAGTATGATAGTTATTTAATAAGTGTAGTCTGTCAACTTTTATTGACCACTGCTTTTTTGGCTTTCCGATCCCCTCGGCATTCCTCTCAAATAATTACAAAATATTTTTTTTCGATGAATTGATCATTCGATGAATTGATCATTCGATGAATTGATCATTCGATGAATTGATTTTCGATGAATTGATTTTCGATGAATTGATTTTCCACCAAATTAGTAAGAAACAAGTCTTAAATGTAACTCAGCAAAAATTGTGTTGATCAGTGTTATCTGCCCCGTGGGACCACGATCACAGCTGCACGCTATTGTGAGATGTTGCAACAACTCAGAAAGGCGATCCTAAACAAAAAGAGGGGAAAGTTGAGAAAAACAATTTTTTTGTTCCACGACAACGCTCGCCCGCCCGCTGCTAGTCAGATTCAAGATCTGCTTGAGGAGTTTCAATGGGATGTTTTCGGACATCCACCTTACTCCCTTGACCTTGCACCAAGAGACTTCCACCTGTTTCCACAGCTGAAGCAACATCTTGCAGGAAGACCCTTCACAAATGAGGATAATTTGAAACAAGTTGAAAGATGGCTAACCAGTATGGCGGCAGAATGGTAAGACACTGGACTGAAAAAAAAATTACCACGGTACCAAAAATGTATTGAAAAACAAGGCGATTATATAGAAAAATAAGTTTAATATGTACTTTTAGAAATATAATTTTTTTAAAAATTTGTTACTTATAATTTATTTTATAAAAAATAGTGTAACTTACTTTTGAGATGACCCTCGTATTTTCCAAATATCTTTTGTTACAGACATTCTATCTGATTTTAACAACTTTTTATTCTTGTATTTTTGCTCTAAAATGTACAAAAGACTTAGGGCCGAATTCATAAACGTTCCTAATTCTCACCTCACCCTCACCTCAAACTCAATTGGCAATGAGTCACTCATTTGGAATTCAGAAACAAAAGTTGGATATTAGTAACTCATTGCCCACTCACTTATCTGTCAAATTTGAGTGAATAGTGAGTGAGATTTGAGGCCAGTAGCTGGTAACCTTAAATTTGACTCATTTAACATTTTGCTTTATATAAATATAGAAATATATTTATATGAATGTGGATAATGATTTTTTAGAGTATGTAGAAGTCGAAAATGTTTATTTAAATGTGCAACGATACATTTGGAACGTAAAAAAGAAACAGTAACCTATTTTTTAATACAAAATAATTGTTTTTATCAGGCGGTATATGCGGGACGCTTAAGATCCTCTTCAAAATATCACTGACTATGAACTTATTCAGAGATTTCATTTCTTAAGAAACACTATAACACATAAATTATTTCCTACAGTATATCCAAAAATTGGAGTACTACAGAAGCATAGGTTGCCTATTCCTCCAGCTGTGGCAGCCATAATTTTATTAGATATATCTTTATTTAAGAGAACACATGGCGACTTACATTTTCTTAATTAACCTTTGATATGCAAAATAATATAATAAGTTGCCGAAAATATTGCTGCATACCTGGGTAGATATGTTAGATTTCCCGGAACTAACGAGAATATCGGGAAAAAAATCTTGGATTTAATGAATATCGCTGGTTTTCCTGAAGTCACTGGTTGGATTGAAGGTACCCATATCGCAATAGGAAATCCAGGAGGCAGAAATGTGGAACTATTTTGAAATAGAAACGGCTAGATGTGATTAAACGTGTAAGTAGTAGCAGGTGCAAACTGTGAATTATTTGACAATGATATTTGCTGGCCAGGACCTGTCCATAATAGCAGGATATTTAATAGTAGTTCTGTTAAAATGATATTTGAAGAAAATCGATTGTCTGGGCTTATTCTCGGAGGTAATGCTATAAAAGCAGCTTTTATTCTACACCTTTTTATAAACTAATAAAAAAATAATAATTATAAGTACATTTATTATAATTATGTTGCGTATTTATTTATAATAAATTATTTAAATAACATTATAAGTTTTCCTAAAGTTTTTGTTTTTAAAGTTTCTTGCATTAATTATTGTTCGGCTATATTTTTTTCTTATTTCTTGCTTTACTACTTGCAGCTGTTGTTTACACATATATTTTAAGCCGATATTCTTCGGGACGAAAGATATAAATTTCTTCATCTTGCGGGATATTTTTTTCTGAGCTCTTCTCTTATACTTCTAATTCTTTTTCAATTGCAGTAGCTCTTGATGTGTACGCAGTTTTCTTAATTGTTTGCCTATTTTCCTATTACTTTTATTTAGGTAATTAGATTATTTGCCTATTGTAAAAATTAATCTCTTTAAAAATTACATCCCCTGGGAGTAGAGTCGTCTTTTGAAGGTGTAGTCGTCATCTGTATGCATTGGGCAGCGTCACCCGTCATAAATATTCTACTTGCCATGATAAAAACAACAATATGTATAAAATACACTATATTTTATTGAATTGAGTTTTTAACAATACACTACTGTCAAATGTTTATTACAATCACTACCAAAACGTTTCCATAGCTATTACGTATTATTTTATTTTGACGTCATAAAATTAGTGACGTTTTCCCTCAACCGTCCCTCAAGTTAGAGACTCATTTACAATTGTTTATGAATAACAAAAGTGAGTGAGGGAACCACTCAAACTAAAATGAATGAGAGATGAGGTGAGGCTGAGGTGAGGATGAGTTGAGGATTAGGAACGTTTATGAATTCGGCCCTTAATTTCCGTACTTATGCCGGGTTTACAATGGTAGAGTAAAAGAGCTAGTAACTATCACAAGTAACTAGAAACTAGTTACTAACCCTGTGTAAACAGTTGACAATGTGACTAGTAGAGTACTAGCTTCTAGTAGTTGGGCTAGGGTAGCATCTAGCTCTTTGACGTATTTACTAGCTACTATCTTTTCCCCCACTACGCAAAACTGATTAATTTCAAATTGGCGGCAAGCGGTATTTTGTGATAACAAATAGAAAAAAACCCAATTTATAATTTAATTACATAAACTGCGTAACATTAATTTATTAATTGATGATTTCTGAAATCATCTGTGAAATAGCTGCCTTTGATACACGAAAAAGATGTTGTAGACTACGATAACTATTTCCTGTGGCTAGGAAATAAAGCGTTAATTCCAGTTTTATTCTCGCTGGAATCGCATCCCTCATTAGTGTATCAGTTCGTTGTATTAAAGGACTAACTGAATTTAATAGCCTATTTAAATCATTTGGTATCATTCTTAAACACAGTCTGTACTCTTTTTGATCTGCCGCAGCTAATTTACGAAATAGAAGGGCTGATGTGCCATGGGTAGCTCTTCTTTCAATCATTTTTGAACCCATTTTCGTTTAGGCATATATTTTGTACCGATTTCTTCAATAAGACAATCAGTTATTTCCTCCACAAGAAACGATGTAATGAAAACGATAAATGATGTAATAAAAAATACTATTTTTAATGACACCACGCCGGCGACGATGTATATTCATATTCATAAACTAGTTTTTGCAAAAATATAATTGCACAACAAAATCACAGTGAAGATGTCAAATGTTTTATGACACTTACTATCCAGAAAAGATAGTAGAGTAAAGCGCTTAGTACTTGCGCTAGTTACTAGCTCTTTTACTCTACCAATGTAAATGTAACCTGTTATGTACCACGTTTGGTTGCACACACAGTATATAGGTAATTTAGATATATTTGCGTAATTTACATAACCGATAAAGTTAATAACGTTTTACTCTATTTTTTCTGAGTGATGTAATTTTTATGGCAATTAGTTTGAAAATTACTTTTAATTTTACAATTCGTCAGTTAAACAGAAAATTTGCACATCGTTACAACTAGTCAACTAGAAAACTGTATAAAATGGTGGTAAAAAGATCTTTTAATTTTGTTACGTCTTATCGTATGATTTTTCTGCTTCTTTTGATAATCGCAGGGATTATTCTTTATCATTTAAACCAGAAAAATCTATTTTATATTGAGATACTAAAAGGTAAGCTTAAATCCATTAGGTTCTATAAGCTATTTCAAACGTTTAAGCGGAACTAAATGGAATTTTTATTTTTGTAAGATGTCACGAGCTCAATTTTGAGTGATTAGAGAGGGTTCTTGCTGAACAAAATGATAAAAAGCCTCATATAATCAATAAAAATTACCATTTTTCAGAATCTAGTTCTGCTTAAACCAAAAAAACCGGCTACAATATTTTTCACGAAAATTTTCAAATTGTATTCGCGATAAATTAAGGACTAAAAAAACATTTGGGCAGTCACGCACGCAAAAGTTTGACATGGGGGAGGTACATTTCGAAAAAATTCGAAAAGAAACACCCAAATGCTAAAAACGAATGTTATAACTCAATTAAAGATACTATAATTTATCTTGAATGAATATCATAAATTCATTCCTTTAGAGCTTTGTTAGGCCAAAATCGTAAAATATGTTTTTAAACATTTGTATGTGTAACTTTTTTAAGAAAAATTGATGTGAAGTGTGAATTTTCAAACATTTCAGGGTTTCGCAGGTATTTATTAACTGTGTGATGATTATTAGGGAAAAAAACAAATTTTATGTCAAAATATATTTTTATGAAATTTAATTCGAATTCCTAATACCATTATTTAAGTTTCTAAATATGTGCAGTATTTTTTTTATAAAGCAAGGTTCATTAAGATTTTGAAAATTGCGCCTATGGTTTCCATTTGTTGCTAAAATCATAAGCCTCGCCCTCTGATATCTTCAAATATAGAATTAAATTATAATTTCAACACTTCCCACTGGTTATTAAATTAACGCTTTTAAAAATTAAATGCAACATTTACCAAAATATAACTAGAATTTTGACAAAATAATTTAAACAAAATAAAAATGCAAAAAAAAAAAAACTGAAAAAGTAAAAATTGACGGGATTCGAACACAGTTTCTTACAGTAGTTTCAACTCACTAAGCGAGAACGCTACCACTGTGCTATACAGGATCACTCGTTAACTATGTTAAATAGCGGATTAAATATTTTACATATTTTAGTTAAAAACACAAAAAATGCGTTATTTTCCGAAAACATAATCTGATCAAAAATTCCTGTTGTACTATTCCGGTTCACACCAATGTACATTACTGAGATTTTTTTCAGATTTTTAGTTTAAACCATCTGGGCTACAGGGTGTGGGACAAAAATTTTTTTTGGACAATTTTGGCAAAAATCGCCTCAAAATAATTTATTTTGCAAAAATAAAATTTTGATCGTTAATCCACGTACCAAGGGCTTTCATTTGATACCCTACACAGAATTGTAAAAAAATAGAGTTGTATAAGCATGCCAAATTTCAACTCTCTAGGTTTAGCCGTTTGGCTACAATTTTTACCGAACAGACAGACAGACAGACAGACAGACAGACAGACAGACAGACAGACAGACAGACAGACAGACAGACAGACAGACAGACAGACAGACAGACAGACAGACAGACAGACAGACGACAAAATGACGGTATAAGGGTTCTTTGGTCATACCTACAAAACCCTAAAAAAACAGTCGATATCTCATCTGTTCTAAGAGATATTGAGGAATCCATATAAACACAATTTACCCCTTATCACCCCTTAGGAGACAAAATTTAAAAAATCCCTTCCTATCTGGTGCTTATGTTATGAAAGAAATATACTCCCTGAATTTCATGTTTCTAGGTCTAGGAGACCTTCTATCGAATAAAAAAATATCAATTTACCTTAAAAAGAAATGTTCTAACTCAATAAATACAGGAGATACAATTGGCTCTATAATTCATCTTAAAAGTACATTTACCCTTTCAGAGATTGATTCCCTAATCAATCTCTTTTGCCCTCAAAATCCTAAAATATGTTTTTAAAAACTGGTATGGGTAATCGTTGTAAGCAAAAACCAAGTCGATGTCTCATCAGATAAAAGGTATTGAGGTATTCAATTTACTGCTGTTCACCCCTTAGGAGTCAACTTTCAAAAAATCCCTTTATAGGTGATGCTAACGTCATGAAAGATTATAGTCCCCGAATTTGATGTTTTTAGGTCTAGGGGACGTTCTATCAAATAAAAAATACCAATTTACCCTTTTAGGGGTGAAATAGAAAATTGACATGAAGTGTAAATTTTCACACATTTCAGGGTTTTGTAGGTATTTAGTCTGTGAATGATGATTTATTAGAAGGCCAAACGATGAATGCCTGTCACTACATAACACAATTACAAATGTTGGTTTTAAATCCTTT
The DNA here is from genome assembly GCA_963971575.1 of Liopterus haemorrhoidalis. Classification (NCBI taxonomy): domain Eukaryota; kingdom Metazoa; phylum Arthropoda; class Insecta; order Coleoptera; family Dytiscidae; genus Liopterus; species Liopterus haemorrhoidalis. The sequence goes on from OZ020615.1 coordinate 8,785,417, forward strand.
AAATCAATAGGCACGACAAGAAGGTTGCAGCTATATTTTTTCTACCGTGTATCATATATCTCTAATAATACCATAATATGTATAACCAGTTCACTTTTGTAAGAACAAACTAAGAGGAAATTTTGTTTTCAATAGTTTGCACCTTATAAGCTGTATGTCATGTTGTATTAAAAAATAACACTTTTTTAAAATGTCGATCCATTGGACATACAGTCTGTTCCAAACGCTTAAGCGGAACTAGATTTTGCAATCTAGTTACTTTCATCGTTTAAATCGTGCCTTTCGGCCGTTTTGTTTAAGCTTTGTAAATCATACTTACAATAAACATTTTTTGGTTAAGGTTAATATCATTTTAAAATGTCATTTTCTTTATATTTTGATTTTTTGTGTCATTCTTAATACAAATTTCCCATTTATTTATTTAATAGACAAGAAGGTGAATGAGATCTACCTCATTCCAAATAATATCTATTAAATGTTAAATCTTAAATTATCATCGATTATTCTATCAGATAGTTTAGCATTTAATGTTCGTTACTAAATTAATAACTATTAAATTACAATAACTGTAAAAAAGTATTTAAAATACTTTTTATAAATATGTACGCGATCGACTTAAAAACCTCATCAGTAGATCGCGAGAGGTTTTTGAGCGCCCGTGCAATACACCATTATGCATTTTGAAACAAAAAGATTATTTAGTTTTAATTAAATAAATACTAAAAATGCAGTTTATTCCAAACGATTAAGTTGAACTAACCGAAATTTTCATTTTTGTATGTTGTCATTAGCTATTTTTTTATATAAAGAAGTTGGCTTTTTCTGAACATAATGATCAAAAGCTTCAATCAATCGGTAAAAGTAACTAGAATTGAAAATTTAGTTCCACCTGAACCAAAGGAACAGACTTTATTTCGATTTTCATATTATTTAAAAACGTAACCTATAAATATATTTTTGAATCCTTATTTATAGGGTAACTGCAGCGAATTTCGACTACCAAATTTATTTATTTTTTAATTTACGTACTATTCAATATTTTGGTAGGAAAGTGGTCCCAATCGATACCTCATTCACTTATCTTTAGGTGCTAAATATTTTCACGATGAAACAAGCTGTTATTACAACTTAAGTTCGACATAAAAAAAATATGAAAAAAACGTTGATTTCAAAAAAGTGATGTTAATATCGACTACCCTAAAATTTTAAGATAATCAACGTTTCTTGTCTCTTTTACATTTTATGTAGGTAAAAGAATATAATAATAGAGACTTTTAGTAAGACGTGATTTTAATTGTCGTCAAATTAGGTAAGTGAAACATGCATGCATGTAATATCGACTAGTCCGTAGTAGCTTCATTCCTCTAGTCGATATTACCTGCAATCAAATCTGTTTTCTTTAGCCTGTGATATTGTAACAAAATATTATGAAAATCAAATTTTACCAGCTAATATATATGTATTTGGATCAGTTCTTCTCAGTTTATTCAATGCAAAATATTTTGTTCAACTTTCCTTTGATAAACAACTGCTGATAAAAACCAATAAAAAAATATTTTAACACTTAAAAAATATAAATATCTACACTGTTCGTCTAACGACATTCACACGTGGCTTAAAATAAAGTGATATTAGTTTTTCACATAAACATAGTGTTACGTTATACTACCGCTATATGGCAGCAATTATTTAGAGAAATAATGGGATAGTCGAAATTACCTGCATAGTCGAAATTCGCTGCAGTTACCCTATGTTTATAAAAACTTCATTCTATAATATAAAGTATCTGAATTGCATATATTAGTGTATACTTATCAAAGATATATATATATATATATATATATTGCTCTAAAATTGTAAATAATCATGAACTTAAGGTAACAAAAGTGATGACACATGTATTATAAATCTGCCAAAAAATTGCAAAGGAATCCATTGTCAGATGGCAGCACAATATTACAAACAGCGTCAACAACATATAAAAAAACCAACTCTTAGTTTAGATTAATATAAGCCAATAAAAAAAATTCCCTACAACTGTCCATAATAAGAAATGATTTGTTAAATAGTGTACCAAAATTTGGGACAGAGGTATTAATAGTGTTTATTTTCCATAGGAGAAACTGTTATTGAGACGACGCCAGAAATTTCTCCTGGAAAGACAGCAATAAAAGGACATGAAATTCCAAAAGCAATAAAGGCAACAACAACTACGTCAAAGCTGACAACGACAACATCAAAGAGTCCTGAAAAAACAACAAAACCAAGTCCAAAAGAACCAACTACAACAACCAAAGGTTCAAACATACCAACTCAAACTCCAATAAAAACAACTCAAAAACCTCGTCCGGATATTTATAAATGTAACAGAAATCCTTACAAAAATATAACAACCCTCCCAGATATCACTAAAAATGCACCAAAAGAACCATTTATATTTTTTCTTGAAACATCCTGCAGGACATATGATCAAAAAAAAGTAACCCTCTTGACTAGACAAGCCTGTGCTATAGAAGCAGCAGCTCTTACCAACCCAAATTTTGAAGTACATCTTATATTTACCAACCCAGGAATAATTAAAGACACCGGTGACATTAATGACAGAATTCTTCAGAGTTTAAAAAAGAATTATAAAAATTTGAAGATTAGTCATATTGATATAGATGAGTACTTTTTGAATACCCCTGTGGAAGATCTTCACAAAAGCAGTAAGTATTTAAATTTTGGTTCTAAACAGTATGTACCAGAGCAGTGATTCGTGATCCTACACCTCATTTTATAGCCGGTTGCGAACGGCTAAACAGAACCGGTTATTTGTATAAATATTTTTACAAAATTATTTGACATAAGCAGGAATGGAACTCATGTCCATGCCCTTGCTTAGCGGATAAATAGGTAGAATCGATTAGCGTTTGCAGCTACAAGCTTGCCTATACCACTTGCTATTTTTATTGACACGAATGCGCGCGAGGCGGTTCGTGATTGAATAATGCGTACGGGCATTGTTGCGAATTCTGCGTGTTATATATACAGGGTGTTATATTTTAGTGGATCCAGCAAATATCTCGCTTATAGTCGGATTGCTGATAGGTGACTGTTAGTTGCTACAAGTATCGATATACAATACTATATGCTTTCTCTGCCTATATCATTATAATTATTTGCATACCCATAGTAACGTACAGTGACGCAAGTTGACAACCAACCTTCCAAATTATTTTAATAAAAAACAAAGCATTAGAAATGCCGGTCGCTATGGCGTAGTGGTCAGCTCATTTGACTACCAACCATGGGGGCTCGGGTTCAAATCCCGGTTATGGCATGGAAATTTTCTCAAACAAAAATTGTCCTGGCTAATTGCCACAGTAGCAAAGGCCATTAAAAATTAAAAAAAAAAAAAAGCATTAGAAAGAAACAGAATTATTCGTAGATATCTTTGCTAATTGGAGCACGAAAATAAATTCACAGCAGTACTCAAACAAACAAAATTATTAATTTTAAGGTAATAATTATAAATAAGGAAAAACTTATACGTAAATTTTGGATTATAATTTGTTGTTTATTTAAATTAAATTTTTATGTTTCCCCTAAGTACAAAGTAATAAAATATTAAGTAAAAATATATTTATTCATATAATATATTGCTACAAGTTGTATAATCCGTCACAATTTGTAATACGAAACTAGATCTGGTTACTTTGGTGACTGTTATGGTGTAAACAGACTTTGGCGTATCCGTATGAACCAATACTATGACAATATTATAAATGTATTGTCAATATACAACATAAAAAATGAACTTTCATTGTTAGTTCCGTATTACTAAATGAGACAGATAATATTTAAATGTTTATTTTAATTTTAAAACAATTAGTCACTGTAATGCATGATATCGTCGTCATCTGAACTATCGCTGTCATTTCTTGTATTTATTATTATTGGATTAATATCATCAACAATCCTTTCCCTTTCTCACAATTCTTTAAATTTATTAAATTTTCGATATTTTTTAACAGATTTAGTCCAAGTTTCACAACTAATTTGATCACAGGCTACTACACTGCTACATTTTCAAAACTTCGTTATCACTATATCCGTTTTGACCAATATTTCTATCATAATAATTTTTTGTTATACCCCAAATTAGTTCAATGGAGTTCAACTGGCAGTGCTAAGGAGGTAATCTTAGTACTTCATGACCATACGTTTGTGCCAATGTATCAATAAAATAAAATGGTTCAAATTTAAATTTCCTTCGTTTTCTCGTGATTTTGTTAGTGAGAAGTTCAGATTTATTACATTTTATAATTCTACGAATTGTTGATTCCGAAATCTTTAAGGCAGCTGCTACTCTTGGACGGACACAAGATTGAGAAATAAGTGGCCCATTGTTCTCTTTTTCGGAATTAAAATATTCCAGAAGATTTAAAATTAAAGTTTGTGAATTTAATAATTGGCCGCAAGATCTATTAATTAATATTATTAACAGACACTGACAGCTAAGACAAATAACAAAAAACATTTTTAAAAACGCTGAAAAATGGTAACTAGATTATTATATGATTGCAATTCTTGATACATACATGTAACAGTCACCTATCAGCAATCCGACTATATTTATTAAGTTAGTAATTTATTTCATATATCATGATTTATGCAGCAACATGTAAGCTACTTGATGACGGATGTAGATTCATGATACCACTTCCGGTTTATTAATAATTAATATCAACTTTGCCCATACTAGATCGATCTCATGATTCCACACTTTCAAAGCAAGTGAGCTAACCACTACGCTGCTGCAACCATAATTATATAACTGTAATAAAAATTCAAATAAAACGTTATAATGTGACATTTATCATATGTCAATTTAATTTTTTACCGTTGCTAGGTAACAAATACTTATTCACCAATCGGAGGAAGGGAATAACTTTTTTTTTAATTTATGGCCATTGCTGCTGTGACAATTAGCCAGGACAATTTTTATTTGTGAAAAATTCCATGCCTGAACGGGATTCGAACCCGAGACTTTAGCAACGTAGTGCACATGTGTTACCACTACGCTACGCCGGTCGGCAAGGAAATAACTTATACTGCTCTTTATTTGAAACGTCGTTGGCTAGATAAGATATTGTGGTGATTATTCCGATGTTTATCCTATCTGAGCTTTATCCCAGCATTGTAAAAGCGATTTTTTGACTTTGTACCGGGAATAGCGTTATCCGAGCTCTATCCAACGATTATAAAAGCGGTCCTAAGATGGATTGTTTTATTTCGAATCATTATTTATCAATTTTTGTATATCCATCGTTAGCTATTGAATGTTATTTAAATTATTTTTCTGCGGCATTAATGGTAGGAATTAATTTAAAATAAGCCAAAGTTTCCATTTAAAAACTGCGCTTTTGAAAACATATTATTTATAAATACTTATTATACATATTATTTATAAATACATAGTTTATAAACACTTTTTAATAATTCAAAAATTATTGACACATTATTTAAGCATTAAGAAATAGTATCGCTGTAATTTTAAGACCTTGAAGATAACTGTAAACTTGAAAATAATAGATAATTAAAAGTACTTAATTTATTGCGTCTTTCACCTATAATTTTAATAATTTATTATCATCTTTATATATAAAAATAAATTCTGTTTGTTTGTTTGTCTGTCCTTTATGCAAAGCCAAACGGATAGACCGATTTTCACCAAATTTAGTACAGGGAGGTAAAATAATCCGAGGAAGGTTTTAGTGAGGGTTTCCCTAGAGCAGTGTTTCTCAAACCTACGACAGTTGCGGACCACTTTCAGAATTCCACACTAACTGCGGACCACCAACGTCAAGAAAAACTTTTTTTTTTTGTGTAAAGGCCCATTATTAATACTTAATACTAACGAAATTATATGTGCGCGGACCACCAAGAGCTGACCCATGGACCACCTGTTGAGAAACATTGCCCCAGAGGACGATGGGGGGAAACCATCATTTTTCACTCTCCGTGCAGTTTAAATTGATAACGTAGGCTAAACCTTAAGAGATATATCGATATAATGTAGATGTAGACAAAAAATTAGATCTAAAAAAAAAAAAAAAATCCGCGAGAGCATATACATCAGGGACGGTCAAAGCGTCGCCCGCGGTCGACCGGTCGACCGCAAGGCCTCTGGAAGTCGCCCGCGAAGCTGACTTGAACATCATAGTGATAAATTCAGAGCGTACTTAGATAAAAAATAATAATAAAAAATTAGTAGATTTTTTAAAAAATATTTCCAATAGCTACTTATTTTTGCAGAAAACACAGCTAAAAAGACTTATTTCAGTTAAAATTAAATGCGATGTACATTTAAAATCAATGGCTTCAAATGTGTGCTTCTGGAAATTAATAAGCAGGGATAAATATCCAAATATTTGGAGAGTTGTTGCATATTACATTGCCTTTTTTGGTTCAACATATTTATGCGAATCAGCATATTCCTGCATGAATGCCGCAAAAACTAATCAGATCACAATTATAGGATCTACATTTGTAATCGTGTTTAAGAATTAGTTAAGTTAATACGTGCCAAATTTTGACAAACTTGTCGAAACTATGCAGTATCAAGTGTCATCAAATTAAAAAAATTCCATTGCTTTTATTTTTTTTTTACTGTATTTTTTTTTTTTTTTTGTAAAATTAGCTCTTAATTTATTTGAATAAAATTGTAAAACAATAATTTTCTTTTTTCCCTACATTTACTTATTTTTTTATTTATTTTTTTTTCTAATTCAGGACCAGTTCTAGAAAATAGTTATTATATGTAATTTAATAGCAGTAATAGTAAAATGTCTTCGTCATCAGTTCGTAAGTATCTCCTAAAAACGTCACCATTTCATCTTAAAAAAAAAAAAATCGATTTGTGAGTACCTAAAAATCCTTAAAAATAACACCAGTTCGTAAGTATCTTTTAAAAAACGTAGTCGCCCGCGGGACACCTTCACCAAAAAAGTCGCCCCCAACGTCTAAAAGTTTGGCCACCCCTGATATACATGATAGTATTGGGCAATTATGTATTATAAGAGATTTTATATCATAAAGTTTGTGGGTGCATAACAATGGAGTTTTGTAGTGACGTAACAATTATTTTAGAATAACAAATTAGAGCATTTCACGTAGAATCGTAATGCATTTAACACTATACATCAAAGATTAATAATAACAGAGTTATTACAGTAAAAAGTGTACGCATGCGTTTGATGCAGAACTTACCAATAGTTGGCAGTGCTGTTGTAAAATTATGTATTTTCCATCCTCTAATAATTAATTGTAAATTATATTATTGTTTTATATATTTAACGTTGTGAATGTTCTACACTCTCGTTTTAAAGTAGTGAAATTCTGTAACCTTGCACCGACTAGTTATTAATAAAAATGTTAATGCCGGGTTTACATTGGTAGAGTAAAAGAGCTAGTAACTAGCGCAAGTACTACGCGCTTTACTCTACTATCTTATTTTCAGGATAGTAGGTGTTCATACGTAATTGACATACATATCTTATTTTCTGGATAGTAAGTGTCAAAACACATTTGACATCTTCACTGTGATTTTGTAGTGAAATTATCTTTTTGCAAAAAATAGTTTATGAATGTGAATATACATCGTCGCCGGCGTGATGCCATTAAAGAAGTGGTATTTTGAATTACATAATTTCTTGTGGAGGAAATGATTGATTGTCTTATTGAAGTATTCGGTACAGAATATAAGCCTAAACAAAAATGGGTTAAAAAATGGATTGATAGAAGAACTACCCATGGCGCATCAGTCCTTCTATTTCGTGAATTAGCCGTGGAAGATCAAAAAGAGTACAGACTGTGTTACAGAATGACACCAGATGATTTTAATAGGCTATTAAATTTAGTTAGTCCATTACTACAACGAACTGATACACTAATAAGGGATGCGATTCCAGCAAAAATAAAATTGGAATTAACGCTTTATTTCCTAGCCACAGGAAATAGTTATTGTAGTCTACAACAGTGTTTCTCAACAGGTGGTCTGCGGACCACCAGTGGTCCCCAGAAAAATTTTAGTGGTCCGCGAAAGTTTTTATATGTGTTTTTTGCAGTTTTATTTTTAATTTATTTTGCACATTTTTTATGTAAATAGTTCATATTTTGTTTATTTTCTGTAAACTTTCTGTGATTTTCTACAAATAAAATAAATGTGAGGTATCTAAAAAATCTGTATATGTATCAATATTTTTATCGAAACTTCAATTCGATATCTTTAAAAATGAATCATCTGAAAGGTACTGAAAAATTAATAATATTGTAAAAAAATCAAATTTTTTGGAACAAACTACTAAGTAATTAAATAATGTATATAAATATATAAATGTAAATTTATTATTAACATAAAAAAAAATAAACTTTGGTAAGTTCCTTGGAAGCAATAAGTTTTGATAGTTTTTATTTTAATGTTAATTATATTTCATTTCATATAATATAAGGAGATGGCAAAACTTTTATCAACTCTGATTTTTTATATGTGTAATTTTCTTTGTTTTAATAAATTTAAAGAGTAGAGTCAGCCGTCGGAGATATGTTACAACAATATTGTCAGTCGTTATTTCTATGATTTCCTCTATAGAGTGGCTCTTCATTTTATTCTTTCAGTATCCTTCAAATATTAAGGCACCTTACTTTAATATCCTTGTTTACGTAGTCTGTCGAATCTGTATCACATTCAGAGTCAACATTAACATCTGAGTTTGAATTCTCATCAATATTGACATCAGTATCAGATGTGTCTGAACTTACAAGAATATCTTTTAATTTTCTGATCTTTTTTATTTTGCGCAGCTTGGAATTGTTCTTCTAACTCGAACCCACGTACGTGGGTACAATGGCTCACTATACCACTGTATCCACATAACACGTGTGCCACTGTTAGCCTAACCCTGTGAACATTTTATGAAATATAATAAATGATATAGTTTAGAACATTAGTAATTGCTTTACACTGTACACAAATGACCAATTTACTACATGTAATACAAAATTTCTTACTAATTTAGTTGTGTCTCGTTCAAATAAAATATTTCTTGTTACGAAAAACTTTAGTTTGTCAACCTCAAATCAACATTTTCATCATAAATGGCGGGACTTAAATTTATAGACTCAAAATGTGGATAGTATAATTTCTCAGTACCAGAGGGGCCTATATATACCCAAACAGACATGAAAATATTCTATATTTCAAAGATATTTCAAATGTTCCACTGTACCAATTGTGCTACCGTCCCCACATCTCCCCTATCTATTTTTTCATACTTATATGAAACGTTTCCATGGTAATGATAAATAATACCTCTATTAGAAAATATTAGGCCAAGTTATTTCTACTCTACTGCTAGAATGTATTTTGTACAAGTACTTTATGATGTCGGTCGTTCCTGTGGTGGCCAGAGTTGATTTTGTTTTTACTGGTCTGGGGTAGAAAATTAGATATTTTACTGGTTCGCGATACATTTTCGCTGGTTTAGAACATATACTGCTACAAGTAAATTTAATTCCCAAAACACGCGAATAAAGCTACTCGCTATAATGTGTTAATTTTTTCCAGATTTGATGTTAGAGTCCAGATCTTCATGGCACCATTTAAGCGACGTTCTAAGATATTTAACGATGTGGAAATTCGGTGGAATCTATCTAGATATGGATGTAATTTCTCTAAAAAGTTATGAAGATCTAGAGCCGAATTTTACAGGAGTAGAATATGCTGGCAGTTTAGGAGCAGGTACTTCAAACAACTATCTGATTATACGTCATTTTATGAGAAATATTTCCAGGTGTTATGAGGTTTACGTCCGATGGTAAAGGTCATCAATGGGTTCAAGAAATTTTAGAACACCTTAACAAGAATTTTAAACCAAAGGAATGGAGCACAAATGCTAATGGGGTATTAGTCAAGTAAGTAGAAAATTGATAAAGGGGAGACAAGAGTATTAATTTTTACAATTCTTATAATTCTTGCAATTTGAAATAAATAAGTAACAATCTAAGCATAAAAATTGGTAGCAAATATTTATTATTTTTAATAGTATACAATACATAGATGAACACAAGTTTTCAAAATAACCATTTCTGCCACACGTCAATTGAATTACGAAGGGTTTCTATAGAAAAACCGTCTGCTGCCTTCATCAGGAAGCGCTTCAGAGGAGCGATTCAAAGTGTCTCTTCTTGCAAGCTATGTCCTGAAGTGTGAACCAAAATTTGTAGTCCAGGGGTTTAAGGTCAGAGCTGCTAAGCGGCCAATCAGAAGGAGATATAGGTAGGAGAAATAAGACAAATAAAAAATCTAGTACATTGCTTTCAAGCCATTGCTTCGCAGCCTTCGCATTATAGGCTACCGCTGAAACTAGCTAGAAGCTTCAGTGATAGCCAGCGAGAAAGGTCCAGAGGTAAAAGGGATTTTTTCAGTTCTTTAACTATCGACTTCCACATCTAGAATACTTAGACCGAAAATTTTATTATTATTTAATGAAAATTAAGCTTATCGATACTGTTGTAGCTCCCGCTCCATAAAACCATAACTGAAGCAAGATAATGGCCCCTCTGGATCATCGGCAATGTCGCACAAGTTTCTCGTGAACTTGTAGCATACATCATCTCGTTCTGGCGATTGCAAGCAACTTCAATATTAAAAATCGATTCAAGAAACCCTTTGTAATTTTATTGAACAATGGCCGCAAAGGCTTAAGAGCTGGAGACTGATTGCTGTACCTTGTTTAAAATGCATCTATGTATAATAATAATAAATTTATTAATTAGCATAATGTTAGTACAAAATAACTAAACAGAAAAAATACAAAAAATGCGATAATTATCACACAAATTAAATCCTAATTTGAATAATGATTTCATAATAATAACTAATAACTATAACTACCAAATTTACTTCCTGAAAGTGTCAAAGTTATACTTTACGCCGATGACACTACTGTCCTGACAAATCATACGTCTGTTAACGACGTGGTCAGAAATACAGAACAGGAAATGGTGAAAGTTAAAGATTGGTTCACTTCAAACCGACTTTCCCTTAATAATAATAAAATCCAACAAATGATTTTTTCACTTAACCGCAATATTGATATTAATATTCAGTTCGGTGGGCCAATCAAATTTCTTGGGATTTATATCGATAGTCAACTTAGTTGGCATGACCACATTAACTATTTGGCAAAAGTTCTTAAAAGGGTTATCTATGCGTTCATCAGGCTGAAAACGTCTGTGTCTTTTGATATGCTGCGTATGTTCTATTTTGCTGCTTTTCAGTCGCGTTTAACTTACGGCATAATTCACTGGGGTTTAAGTTCGTCTGTCAACAGAATTTTCTTACTCCAAAAACGTGCTGTAAGAATCCTGAATAATGTTCCTAACAGGCACCACTGCCGAGAGCTCTTTAGGAAATGTAGCATTTTGTCTTTTTATAGTCTTTTTGTTTATGCTTGTCTGGTATACGTTAAAGAAAACCCGAACAAATATGTAACCGTATCCTCTAGACATGTTTACAATATTCGTTCTGCTGGCAACATCAGACTACCAAGACTTAGATTGTCTAAATCTTGGAATGGTATTTTTTTGGCAGCCACTTTCTTTAACTACTTACCAGTTTCTTTAAAAAATTTGTCAATTAGATTATTTAAGTCCAAAATAAAAAAAATTCTTATTGAGAATTGTCTCTACAATTCGGATGATGTTTTCAAAATTAATTTCAGTTCCTACATCTAACATGTAAGCTGTTGTTTTTTTGCTCTACCTTTGTTAATTTTATATATATACATTTTTTTTTCTCTCTTTTCTATCATATTTAATATTGTATTTTCATTTTTAAATGTTTTCAAGTACTTTTCTACTTTTGTTCATTGAATTTATCATATATGTACTGACAAATGTAAACGTCGTAAGATGTCTGGCATGATACCCCAAATAATTAATTAGAGCCTAAAATAAACTTATTAAATTATTTTAGTAATTACAATTACAGAAATGCTGTCGTACGTCCTCTATATAAAATCAAATATAGTAAAAGTAGCTGCGACAATTATCGCGAGATATCTTTACTTTCATTAGTAGGCAAAGTTCTCTCAAATATCTTGAACGACAGATTGAACATCATATCTGAATTCCACAATCCAGAGTCCCAAGCTGGTTTCAGGAAAAATAGAGGATGCAATTACAAACCGCGCTATATGTGCTTTGCGGATTCCATGAAAGCATTCGATACAGTGCCACTAAACTGTGCAAACGAAAATACTACGTCTCTAGAGAGAATTCCACTGTAACACGAAAGCTTGTGTGTCTTCTAACGGAGAGTTTTCCACTGAATTCTCTGTTACAATTGGAACAAGACAAGGATATGTCCTTGCACCTAGTCTGTTCAATATTTTCTTAGCAGCGGTTCTAGAGATAGCCTTTTGTGATTATATCGACGAGGTCCATATCCGGTACCGCATAGACGGTGGCCTGCACAGGTTATCTCGTTTCAAAGCTGCATCTAAGCTAAAGTACGGCGTCATTCAATAAGCTCTGTACGCTGATAACTGTGCTTTAGTATCACATAGTCCTGAGGATCTGCAAGATGCATTAACCCACTTGCCTACGTCAAGTACCCAGTTCGGACTCAAGATTTCTTTCGTACGTTTCCGGTTAATAGCAATATACATTGCTTAGAATTTTTTCAGATTTTTAATATTTTCCCTTAGGGTTAAAAAGTGCGGGACACTGATTTTATAGTACTTTTAAAAAAAATTAAAAACTACTTCCCCTTTCTTTATCTACGTCTTAAGAGCTTTCTTTTAATACCACACAAAATTTAAAAAAATATATTTTTTTTTCGACGACACAAAAAAATCAATATTTTGCGAAATACCAATTTGATCAAAATTTGCTGTTGGCGTATTACGTTTCCCATCAATGTACGTTATTGAGATTTTTTTTCAGATTTTTAGTTTCAACCCTCTGGGAGATAGGGTGGGGGATAAAAGTTTTTTGCCATTTTAAGATTTTTCAAATATAGAGGTTTCATTTGATACCCCACTCAAAATATTTATTTTTCCATTAAATATATATTTGTTTATATTTATCCCGCGCTGTATTTTTTTGAACTCTCTATTGTATTCCTATATGTGGGTCAAAAATTTGTACAATTATGCCAAATTTCAACTTTTTATGTTCAACCGTTTGGCTACAATTTCTACAGACAGGCATACCGACACATGTGACATTATAAAGATTTTTTGGTGGACCTACCTACAAAATCCTAAAAATCAATCTGTTTGGTATTTTTTTTAGAAATTTCTTTTGAAATGTAATTGACATGACTTTACCTGATATATTTTCATCTATAATTACTCCTGAATATTTAAATTCAATTAATAAACCCTTAGTTTTCTTAATATTAAGTTTGAGTTTACTATTAGTCATTTTTCTATATTAATATGTTCGATGTTTACTGTGTGCTATATTATGTATTATGTACTAAAAGAACAGAATTTATTTAAGCGTCTTGTGGAATTTCATTGAAAACTTTGTAACAGTATTTATGGCAAGATTAGGTAATTATTGTAAAATGCACATCATGATTACAAGCAGCGAAAGTAAAAATCAAAAATGATATACACCACAGAATTGACAAATTAACATTTTTTAAAATTAAATTAAAAACTTTATATATTCTTTATTCCCTAGGCCTTGCGGCGTTCAGGGTATTAACCATTACAAAATATAGAAAAATCAATCCAAAAATATAACAACATACAATACAAATTACAATTTACAATATTTTTTCTCATTTCTTTCTTCTTGCTCCAATGTCCCTCTCCTTCTTCCTATTCTCATTCTGGTTTCCCTCTCATATCTCCTTCCTCCTTGCTTCCAGTTCTCTCGCCCATCTTTAATTTATTTTATTCCATTCTCTTCCCTTCCAACCATTTCTTCACCCCTCCTCCTATGTCCCTTCCTTCCTCCCCATTTCCAGGTAACCTCATCCCCCTTCTTTCCTTCCATTTCTCCCCTTCTGCTTCCCACCGGGTCACTTCCTTCCTTTCTTTACCCCTTCCTGTTATCCTTCCCCAATCTCAATCCTTTTTGCCTCTAATTCCCTCGCCCACCTCTTCCGTGCAACAGGTCTAATGTGCTCCCCGACCACACTGTCATCTCCCTACACCTCTTCGCGAGTTGCTCTATATCATCTTCCTCCTCCCCACACATCCTGCACATCTTATCCTCCTGTTTTCTCCAATATATATTTCGTCTCTCTTCATTCCCGCACCTTAGCCTCGCAATCCTCCTAACCCTCCCTCCTGACCTTCCTCTTTCTCCCTTCAAGAAGCTTGGCACCCCAAATTAAAAACTAATAGACTAGACTTTTCGATCATGTATAATATTTGTTTTTTTAACATACACATATAAATAATCTTGATTAATAATAATAATAATAATAATAATTTTGAATAACGTTTAATCGAAACGTTAGCGAAGTTAATAAATTTATTTTTATTTTCTGACTGGTCCGAATCCCATTACCTTCAACTATAATCATATAAATAATTTAAATAAGATGTATGATAATAATTTAAATGGCAATTTGAGAAATTATGTTTAATTTTCCACAATTTTGTACTTCAGTAAAATAAAGGGGATAATGTGCGGTCTCGTTGCACAACTCCGAGTTGAGAAGTGGCCTTCCATGGTAAAAAGGTCCTTATCTGGTTTATCCCAAAAGTGGAACAAAACGGAAGTTTTGTTTTCTAATGTTGTTACGAGAACTGTGACTGATATTTTTGAAATGTATTTCTAAAATTTTATTGTAATTTTTAATATTTACATGTTTTTACAGGCAAGTTCGCAAAATATGCAATACCACAAATATAGGTCAGATGACTCCTGAAAGATGCCAAGGATTCAAAGTTTACGAAAATCCTGTATTCTATCATCTCTCTCCCTCGCGTTGGCAAATGTTCTTCAACACAACCAGGCTTAGTGAAGGACTACCTCTCTTAACAAACTCAATAGCAGTTCATATGTGGAACTCTTATATTCTCCAAGCAAAACCTGTCAAAGGAGGAAACACAATTTACGAATTATTATTTATGGAATTCTGTCCTAAAGTTTATGCTGAAATTAAACAAAATGACGTTTTTAGATAATTATAAATAACAACAAAAGTTGGCAATTTAAAAACCAAAGTGTGGTATTATTTAAATAAATAAATAATAATTTTAATTAAACAATAACTTTATTAATTTTTAATAGACACCTGTTCAATGGAGCGTGTTCGGACTGACTGCCTGTAAGTAACTCTAGTCTGTGTCCGGGCATTCTCCTACATGTCCCAACATTGCAACAAGTTAAATTTATAATATAACTAACATATATCTATATATTAGACAAAGTAAATGTAATTTTTTAAATATTTATTTTTTACAAAAATAAGTATTAATATTATTGTTGTATTATGTTAATAATAAACTTGAATTAAAAAATAAATGTGGAGAAGAAACAGTCGGATTTTAATATTGTCACGTGGGTGGTTTGATTAAAATACAACTCCTGGTTTTAACAATACAAATTTATTAGTTATATATCCAATTTACAATGTAATGGTGTGAATTTGCCCTTGGAGTTGGGGAAGTCTTCCACTCCGTGTTGGCCAGGATCGGCTTGGACCTATCACCAATGATGGCTACTCATCAGGGAGTCTAGGAGCCTGGAGAAGCCTTCTCCTACTCACATGGTGACTGCTTGCTTGGCTCACCAGCGGTACAAGTATCTGGCGTCGGTGTCTTGGTCGTCACCGTGTGGACTAGTACGTGTAGCGGATTTGGCTAGGTTCATCTGCTCCGAAACCGTGCGACGTCCATGCATTTGTATTACTTGTTGACCTAGTTCCAATATTCATTCGTCGTGACATATATTTCCTTATTACGAAAATGCGGCGTATGCATTTCGTAATCAGGTAATATATGCTAGATGCTGACAAATAGTTTTTTATTCAAACAGCTGAGCGTCACAATGTCTAGGTGTTGCAATCCTGACCTAGGCTTACCTTTGTGACAATTTGATTGGTTGGCACCGGAGTCAAATATATACACACTTAATTTGTATTAATTTCATGTTTTTTTGTAGGGACATCTTTCTTATATAATAATAAACTATATTAGGTACGGAAATTGTTAGTTTTTTACATAGTTTTCATTATTTTTCAATATTAAGTTATATTTCCCCATATTTCAACGTAAATTTGACGTCTATCGCAGCGCTAGGTTCGGTTAGGTTACAGAATGAGAGCGGAGTGAGCTATCTACCTTCTAGTTTAATGAAAAAACATTATTTTAGGTTAGGTTAAGTTAAGAAAGTGCCAGGTTATTAGAATCGAGCAGAGCGAGCTACCTATCTTCTAGTTTAATGACAAAACACTATCTCAGGTTAGTAAGAGGTTTGGTTAGAAGAAGAGTTACCTCCCTTCTAGATCAGTGGTCTTCAACCTCCTTCCATCTGCGGAACCCTACAATTTAAAGGCGATTTTTTTGGAACCCCAAGGACAAAAGGCACTATAGGCTGTCTTTTTTAATTTTAAGGTCAAACGTTTTAAAATAATAATTTAGATGTATACTATTGAATGTAGTCTTGATCAAAATTGAATTTATATAAGCTTCTAATTTGCACGTTCTAGACTTTTTTATGAAGGATTCAGTCGTTCTCAAAATTTTTAAGACTCCTAACATTTTCGAGAAATTCATACTAACTTTCAATTTTCATATGGTACTAAAAGTTGAGGACTTTTTTTGATTTTATGGATAGCTGTGAATTCTAAAAGAGTGCTTGTAGAACGCCTAAATTAGAAACTTGTATGAATTGAAACAAAAATGTTATAAGCCAAAAAGTAAATCGATCAAAATCAGTATCTTGCACGTATCTAGTTACCTCTGCACTTTTCCGGAAAACCAAATACATCACTAAAGTGGCCAACTAATACGTCAACTTTGCTCCAATTTAACCGACTTCGTATCTCTTACGGCAAACCGGAAAATCTGTATACAGGTAATTTAGGTTTGAGATAAAAATACTTGTAAATGTATTGGTAATTAATTTGTCGAGACGTATGACGAGTAATAAATAAGAATTTTTGTTTCAAATCTATATCAGTTTCGTCAAGAATCTGCATTCAACTATAGGTAATTTAGATATATTTATGTAATTTACATAGCCGATAAAGTTAATAAGCATTTTCTCATATTTTTCTTAAGTGAAGCAATATTTGAGGCAATTAATTTTAAAATTACTTTTAATTTTGAAATTCGTCAGTTATACAGAAATTTTGAACGTCGTTAGAATAAATCAACTAGAATACTATATAAAATGGTAGTGAAAAAATATTTTAATTTTGTTACGTTTTATCGTATAGTTTTTCTGTTTCTTTTAATAATCGTAGGGATTATTCTTTATCATTTCAATCAGAACAATCAATTTTATATCAAGATACTAAAAGGTTAGCTTAATCCATTATTTAATAGTAGGTTATTACCCGTCAACAATGACGGATTTATAATATAAAAATTTCAATTGTTTGTATGTGTATTTGATTTTATTTTTTAACGTATCTTAATTTCGTCTCTGGTCAGCGAATCACGGGACAGGATATCACCAGTTAGCCAATCACGGGAGAGGGTGTCATCTGTCAGCTAATCAAGAGACAGGGTGTCCCCAGTTATCCAATCGCGGGAAACTTACGAAAAATTGACGTCACAATGTTACCAACACTATATACAGACACTTGCTAATTATATAGTTAGATAATTTATTCATAAACTTTTTAAGATGGGCAAACGATTCATTTTTACTCAGTACATTACATTTACCATATATTGTTAAAGTAAAAATAATTTGAGACGTTAGTTTATGCCTACGAAACCCTAGACATTTTTGTATGTAATTATATTCGTAGATTCCTAGAGAATGGATCTGCAAAATATTGTTCATATCGGTCAAAGGATATAACAGTGTCGAAGGTTTATTTTCTATGCCTACGAAATCCTAGACATTTCTATATATAATTATATTCGTAAATTCTTAGAGAATAAATCCGCAATATATTGTTCATATAGACGTGTATACAGTTTCTCGTTTATGCTTATGAAACCCTAAACATTTTTTTATGTAATTTTATCCGCAGTTTCTTAGAGAATAAATCTGTAAAATATTGTTCATATTGGTCGAGGGATATAGGACTATCTAGAGTCTCTTGTTTATGCCTACGAAAGCCTAGACAATTACTTTTCAGGTTAATTTTGAAACATTTACGTTAATAATCGTTATTATGGCAAGTAACAGAGCAATAAGTTTGTCTTCCATTTCTAAATGGTTTGAAGGAACGATATGTTGTTCTTATTTTATCCATTATTATTTTCCATTTTCATCTTTCAGAAAAAGATAAAATTTGCAATTATTAATTTGGCTGTAATGGTTGCAATTTGGAACAAAACAATACACCATTACGCATTTTGAAACAAAATGATTACTTAGTTTTAATTAAAAAAATTACAAAACCTATTTTGATTTTCATATTATTTAAAAACGTAACCTATAAATATATCTTCGAATTCTTATTTATAGGTATAAAAATATTATTCTATAATGTAAAGTATAGGCTATTCCAGTGATACTCAAACAGTGCGCCGCGAAAACATTCCAATATTCCTCTAACTGCGTTAGATAGACCAATGTTTTGACTTGGGGCACCGCGGAAAAATTCGAAGTGAAAGGCCCGTGCCCAATATAAAGTAGCAGTACGGTAGTGAAAACTACGGCTCAGTGAGACTACTATGGGGACGTTAATGGGCTGAAGAGGAATAAAAATTATACCCTACAACCGTCCACAATCAGAAATGATTTATTAAATAGTGTACCATTATTTAGGACAGAGGTATTAATAGTTTTCATTTTCCATAGGACAAGTTCTTATCGAGACGACGCCAGTAATTTCTCCAGAAAAGGCAGCAATAAAAGGAAAAGAAAAACTAGAAGCAAAACAATTAAGTCGAACTCCAATAAAAACAACTAAAAACCGTCGTCCAGACATTTATAAATGTAATAGAAACCCTTACAAAAATATAACAACCCTCCCAGATATCACTAAAAATGCACCAAAAGAACCATTTATATTCTTCCTCGAAACATCGTGCAGGACATATGATCGAAGAAAAGTAACCCTCTTAACTAGACAAGCCTGTGCTATAGAAGCTGCAGCTCTTACCAACCCAAAATTTGAAATACATCTCATGTTTACCAACCCAGGAATAATTAAAAACACCACTGATATTAATGACAGAATTCTCCAAAGTTTGAAGAAGACTTACACAAATTTGAAGATTAGTCATATTGATATAGATGAATATTTTTTGAAAACCCCTGTAGAAGATCTTCACAAAAGTAGTAAGTATTTAAATTTTGGTTCTAAACAGTATGTACCAGATTTTTATTTTCAATTTTTTTAACGATAATAGCTTGAAAGATTTTACCAAAAGTGGGAGGGATAGATATCGGTCTCAATGGAGGTGCTAGAATTGCGTGGGCCCTGATGCGAGGAATGGGCCCCGGAAAAATTTATCCTATTTACAGCTGTAACAATAATACCTGCTCGGTTGAATCTAGTCATACATAATTTACGTTTAGTAATAACTTATCGCGTATAAATATTTTTTTTCTTGCTTTTCCTTGCAAAACGATTGATGATTTCTTTTATGCCAATTTTCCTTGCTCGATCTGGTTCAATTGACAAAACTGCCATGCCAGGATAAACGTTGTTGTGACATTGTAATTCTTAAATAGTTTTTAATTAATTTTAAAATCGAAAACGATCTTTTATAACTGGCAGCAGTCGCAGGAATTGTTAAAATTAAAATGCAAGCCGTGTATATATCAGAAAACGTAGACGACAAAGCAGTATCACTTATGGATGTAATTTTCTTAATTTTTGAATCCATACTTCTTCGGAATGATATTAATTGATGAGAAAATGAGTCGAAAATATCATCTTGATATTTCATCATCAATTTTATACCTTTCTCAAATAAAGTTTCTTCTGAAAATGTGTCTAAATTTGACGGAATACAAACATTAAAAGAATCTATTAAACTTTCCATTTTTCTTTTCCTTGGTCGGGCGCCTTTTCGCTTTGGGCCCCTTTTGGCTTCGGGTTCTGGTGCGGTGGCACCACCTGCACCATTGTAGTTACGCCACTGGTCGGTCTATAATTGGATATATTATTCTTGCCTCCAGATTTATGTATGGGTGTTATAGATGAAATTTTCCAGAACTGAGGTAAAATTCCGGTGGTTAAAGATTTATTATAAAGTATATATAAAGGAGAAAGTAGATAATGAGCACAATATTTAATAAATTTTGAGTGAATTTTGTCAGAACCACATCCTTTCTTGGTGTCCATATTTCCAAGTGAATTAAAAATATCTTCCTTTGTAATTTCTAATGAACTAATATTGACGTTTGACGCTAGTAAGATATAAAATTAATTTCGGGACCAAAAATCAACCGGAATCGCAGAATTCCGAGATTCGGAATTCTGGGATTGCAATCCCTAGTTAAATCCCTATATGTACCTGGTCAAGTCAACACCCTGTATACTGCTCAACTAAATTTAATCCGCAAAAGCACGCGAAAAAAGCTACTCGCCAGTGCCAGTGGCTCCGCAACCGGTGTGCCACGGCACATAGTGTGCCTTGAGCCGATATATGTGTGACGCTGAGAAATAAGATTATATTTTAACTAAATAATTTTTCAACGGTCCTCCTTAGAAACACAATAACGAGAATACGTGCAATGAAATATTCGCGGTATCTGCGCTCAGCTAATGTTCAGTGTACATTAGCTTTTACATTACACAAAATTGTTCGAACAAAAATTTTGCAATGTTTCTATCTTAAAATTCAATTTTTCGATCAGATTTTTTATCTTATTTATTTGTGTTTGTCTGTGCAAGATTTCTTTTATTGAGTATGCGTAATTTTATTGATTTTATCTTGTAGTTTAATTTATTGCTTTTAATATGTAGTGTAGTCATTTAAATAGACGCATTAGACGCAAATAGCCTTTGTTGCTGTGCGCCAAAATTTTTAACTTACTAACTAACTTTCTATCTTAAAAATACCATTAAAATAATAACAATTATTTGATTGTAACATAAAATACTGAAAACTAGGTATCTAATGAGTATGTTGACAAAAAAAAAAAATAAATCAATAAAGTCTCGTTGAAAGTAAATATATGCGTAATATTTTATTGCACAAAATTGATCGAACAAAAATTTTAAATTGCCGTTTATGACTTCTGGGAATTATCGATTTGCATTTTTTAAAGCATATACGTTTCTAGAGCCCTTATTGACGTTTTGGAATTTTTTTAAATTGCTACTCAAAAAGAAATCCATATACAGAGTGTTTGTTTGAAACGGGACACCCCGAAAATCTCCTTTATTTGTAAAGATACAAAAAATCTTCAGAACAAAAGTTAAACTAGACAAAAAGGCCCATCTAAAGGTTACTATAAGAATTCTGAGTCACTTCCGGTGTCACTGGAAATGATATCAACTTTTGATCTAGCATAGGGAATCGAATATATATTTGACTATTTAGAGAAAAAAAAGCAAAATAAACTATTAAACTCTTGTTATTTATAAAACATTTAATTGAAAAATTAAAATTTAAGTTATTTCATGTTATTTCATATAATAACTAGTTATAACAGTTTATTTTAGAGATATTTTGTGTCTTTTTTTATTGTTTTCAAAGCTTGCTACGTTCAACTTTGTAAAACTTATGTTGATTATTATTTTATAAATAAATGGTCGCCATTTTGAAATGGTTAACATAAAAATATGATTTTTTGGTGTCATTGTAAAGCTAATTTAATGTACTTTTATAAAAAAATATAAAATTATCGATTCCCTATGCTAGATCAAAAAGTGACATCATTTCCGGTGAAACCGGAAGTGCCTCAGAATTCTTATAGTAACCTTTAGATGGGCCTTTTTGTCTAGTTTAACTTTTGTTCTGAAGATTTTTTGTATCTTTACAAATAAAGGAGATTTTTGGGGTGCCCCGTTTCAAACAAACACCCTGTATATTGAGTGTAATTTTGATTTTTTTTTTTTATAATTTGCATAATTTCGTGAAATTGATGAAAATTTCAGTGAAATGAGTTTCTGTTAATATAACACTACTAGATAATTCGAAATTTTTTAAGTTTAAAAGGTCTTGACCAAGAAATTCGGGTTGCGCTGTCAAATATCGAGCCAAATAGAAAACTTTTGTGTTCATTGAAAAAAGCGTAGGTATCACATTAATTAGGCATTATTTTATAATAATTATTAAGATTGCATAAAAGTAAATATAGTATAGTTTTTATGTATGTATACTTATCAAATAAAAAATGAAAAATTATTGTAAAATTTGTGTATCAAATTAATATCTATACATTTTAGCTTTCGATGTGCCGCGGAATTCTAGGAAGAACTTTTAGATCGGGAGCTCATGACAGTTTTTGGTCTCCAATTTCATACAGCATGCCTTTTGGAGGAGAGAATATTTACCCTGTGACAACAAAAAAGGGATGGTACTAAGCCCCTGCACGCTTTCCGGTCATAGGGAAAATTGCATTTCCACTTAAACACAAAATTTTTGTGCTTTTCTCTGATTTAATATTGCTTGCCCTTTTGTCAAAAGAAAGTTATAGCAAATTTAAATATATGCATGCGATTCGGAGGGTCCCAAAGGGCTCAAACGCTCATGTGATCTTGTAATAAAAAAATATGATTTTCCGCGTTTTCATACAGCATGCCTATAATTAAAAGACTTTAAATTTGTTATAACTTTCTTTTGACAAAAGGGCAAGCAATATTAAATCAGAGAAAAACACAAAAATTTTGTGCAAGTGGAAATGCAATTTTTCCTATGACCGGAAAGCGTGCAGGGGTTTAGTACCATCCCTTTTTTGTTGTCACAGGGTAAATATTCTCTCCTCCAAAAGGCATGCTGTATGAAATCGCAGACCAAAAATGTCATGAGCTCCCGGTCTATTTAGTGGGTCGAAGGTTGTGGAGCACTGGTATAAGCTACAGACGATCGTATCTAAGGAGTTGTTTTATGTGTTATGGACAGTTTCTTATAGATTTTGTCTGTAAGCTTACAGGTTTGCAACAGAATTGCACCATTAATTTGGCATTTGTTTCCAGATTTGATGTTCGAATCGACATCACCATGGCACCATTTAAGCGACGTTCTAAGATATTTAACGATGTGGAAATTCGGTGGAATCTATCTAGATATGGATGTAATTTCACTAAAAAGTTATGAAGATCTAGAGCCGAATTTTACAGGAGTAGAATATGCTGGCAGTTTAGGAGCAGGTACTTCAAACAACTATCTGATTATACGTTATTTTATAGTAAATATTTACAGGTGTTATGAGGTTCACGTCCGATGGTAAAGGTCATCAATGGGTGCAAGAAATTTTAGAACATCTCAACAAGAATTTTAAACCAAAGGAATGGAGCACAAATGCTAATGGAGTATTAGTCAAGTATGTAGAAAATTGATGAAGGGGAGATACAACAGAATTACTCATAGTTCTTACAAATTTCATATACAAAACTGAAAATTTGAAGTAAAATAAGTAACAATCATTCTTCATTTTTATATCTTACTAGCGGGTATACACGTTCTTCGCTACGGCATTTCACTACTCGATCATAATCTACTAACGATCATAAAGTTAAATATATAAAACGGTAGGTATAGTAATTTTAATTGTTGGGCAGTGAAGAATAACTATCAGCACAACCATCTCTTGACAAATTTTAAAACTCCCAATACATCTGCATTTCAGGCTTCTGTTTACCTTGTAATAACTCCTATATTATTAATCTTGTATAGTATTCAGTACATTATGATTCTACGTGAAATGGTCTAATTTATTATTTTAAAATAATTGATACATCACTATAAAACTTCCACAATCTGAATGCTCAGAATGTGAGGGTAGAACTGTTTTGGATACCGGGACATTTTGGTATTAAAGGCAACGAAGCGGCAGATGCAGTTGCAAAAGCCGCCTCTCACAGACCTATGATTGATGTGAGTTTCATTTTTCCAGATGACGCAAAGAGTCATCTGAAACGTCTGGTTTTAGACATGTGGCAACATGAGTGGAGTCGCACACAGAACGTTAAGTTACGACAGATTAAGGGAGACGTTAAACCATGGAGTTCTTCCTGCAGGATTGACCGCAGGGAGGAAACCGCCATCACACGCCTCCATATAGGTCACTGTTGGTGGACCCATGGACACCTACTTCGAGGAGAAGAGTCCCCTATCTGTGAGACGTGTAACACAGATTTGTGTGTGTTACACTTTTTAACTGAGTGTATACAGTTCGAGGATGTCAGGGAGAGGTTAGGCTTGTACTATGACCTGTCAGTTGCTTTAGGTGACGACAGGGTACTCATGGACAGGCTGATACTCTTCCTGAGAGAATAGAACTTATTGTTTTATGTGTGAAGTCTTGCACCTTATTTTAATGTGTTTCTAGTTATTGACTGTGATATTCGATGGTAATTGACGCCTTTACAGCCTCTTATCATCACTCTGAGTCTTTTTAAATTTTCGGACAGACTTTTTATATTGTTTATTCGTGTTTGTCAGTGCAAGATTTCTTTTATTGAGTATGCGTATTTTTAATGATTTTATTTATTTATTTATTGTCTAATATATTGTTTTTAATATATAGTCTAGTCATTTAAATGGGCTGCGTTAGGCGCAAATAGCCTTTGTTGCTGTGTGCCAAAAATTTTAACTAACTATCTAACTCACTATAAAACTAAGATATTATGCACCTGCAAACTTTATAATACAAAAATTATTTCGTTTAAAAACAGAAAATTGCCCGATACACTATGCATGATAGGTATATGCTCTTCAACTTTTTTTAGATCTAGCTAAGTTCTACATTTTTGTCTACATTATGCCAACATATCTCTTAAGGTTATATAGTATAGGCCAGCGTTTCTCAACTGAAAACGCACCGCGGCCCCGTAGAATAACTACAATAACAGGTCAGCTGATAGTGCCCAAAGAAGAAGTTATTGATATAATTTTTAAACCTTCATATATATAAATATTTAAATAAGAAACTTTAGCTCTGAAGATATATTGTTTATTTTATTGCTTTATTTAAACTCTTTTAGCCAAATCTCTCTTTTTATATATAGTACATAATTTTTAAAAATTAATATTTTTTTATCTTTTTCAAATTTCCTATTAAACTGAATTTATGTCGTATAAATATCTTAAGTGTATTATAATTCGTCTCAATTTGTAATACGTAACTAGATCTGGTTACTTTGGTGACTGTTGTGGTGTAAACAGACTTTGGCGTATCCGTGTGAACCAATACTATGATAATATTATAAATGTATTGTCAATACATAACATATAAAATTAACTTTCCCTGTTAGTTACGTATTACAAAATGAGACAATGAGAGATAATATCTGCCTTGTTTATTTCAATATCTTATTAACCTTTTTTATATTAAAAAAAATCACTTGGTAACCCAGTTACTACGCCCATGCCCTAGTTGAAACTTATTTTAAATTTCCCGCTATACTGTATTTGTTCAGTGTAAATCGTACTCGGTTCGCAGCGCTATCTACTTTTTTCTAATTTCAAATAGATGATAGATCTGGTTACTCTGGTAACTGTTGTGGTGTAAATAGACTTATGGAAGCATGTGAACTTCTAAATCTGGCTTTTAAATTTTTGGCTAATTTTCAATATATCGAGGTTAAATTCACTCAAAAACTACATACAGCTTGTTTCTTTTTCGTTTTTTAAGGGGCCTTCTATGGTATTTTTTTTTTATTTTTGTGACTTAGCTACTATGGCCATTATCCAAAAGATGCATTTATTTTTGAAAAATCCATGCCCTAACCCGGATTTGAACCCGAGCCCTCGTGGCCTAGAAGCCAGTGCATCGCTACACTAACCACTACGCCATGGTGACCGGATATGGTAAAAAGGAGTTTATTTTTCTCATGTTGTCACGAACAGTTCTCGATTGACCTGTTTGAAATGTTTCATCATTAGCGCGACAGCCCAAAGTGAGCCAAGGTCTCCTGTTTCCTAGTTTCAAGACCATGTTTTCAATCTATGTACATTCAAGAGTAATATGGTCAGTATTACGTCCATTTTTGTTTTTTTTTTTGTTTTTTTAATTAGCGTACACAGAAAGGTATCTACAGTTTAAAGCCGGTTGCGAACGGCTAAGCAGAACCTGTAATTTGTGTAAATATTTTTTACACAAATTATTTGACATAAGCAAGAATTGAACTCACGTCTGTGCCCTTGCTTAGCGGTCAAGCAGCAGATACGAGCTGTTTAAGGCCGCGAACATGCAGAAAGCTGGTAAATCCGCGCTGACAATCGGTACCGAAAACAAGCGTACTGGGTTACTGGTTGAGCGCACGTTAAACGCTGATATTGCATGTGACACTGACAGATGACGTAACCTATATATTGAAGTTTTTATTTATTTTTTCCTATTTATTATACATTTTTTAATTATATTGGCCTAGCATAAAATGAACGCTAGTTTTGAAAGTGTATACAGTCTGTTCCAAATGGTTAAGCGGAACTAAATGGGAATTTAGTTCTTTTAGGTTGTCACGAGAAGGGACCTTGCTTGGGTTATTTTATTTTTCACGTTGGGATGTCAAAATTTAAAATTCCAACAATGAAACCATGGAAACGAATGACATATGTCAAAATTAAATGTTTTTTTTAGATATTTTAATGACAAAAAAATTAATAAATGGGAAATTTGTATTAAGAATGACACAAAAAATCAAAATATAAAGAAAATGACATTTTAAAATGATATTAACCTTAACCAAAAAATGTTTATTGTAAGTATGATTTACAAAACTTAAACAAAACGGCCGAAAGGCACGATTTAAACGATGAAAGTAACTAGATTGCAAAATCTAGTTCCGCTTAACCGTTTGGAACAGACTGTAGGTACTCTTTCGTATATTGGCTCAATTATGTGTTGAAATAAGTGAAAATGGCGAGTTCGAATTCATCTTTGGATGAGTTGTTTCTAACAGAATCACCATATTTAAAAATCGAACCAAAAAGATAAGGTATACAGTCTGTTCCAAACGGTTAAGCGGAACTAGATTTTGCAATCTATTTACTTTCATCGTTTAAATAGTGCGTTTCGGCCGTTTTGTTTAAGCTTTGTAAATCATACTTACAATAAACATTTTTTGGTTAAGGTTAATATCATTTTAAAATGTCATTTTCTTTATATTTTGATTTTTTGTTTCATTCTTAATACAATTTTTCCATTTATTTATTTTTTTGTCATTAAAATATCTAAAAAAAATATTTAATTTTGACATATATCATTCGTTTCCATGGTTTCATTGTTGGTATTTTAAATTTTAACATCCCAACGTGAAAAATGAAATAACGCAAGCAAGGTCCCTTCTCGTGACAACCTAAAAGAATTAAATTCGCATTTAGTTCCGCTTAACCGTTTGGAACAGACTGTACATGCAATAAACCAAGAGAGACGTAAATATGGGGTATATCACCACATTTTTCCTCAGTTAAAAGAAGATGATGCAAGATTTTTTAAATATTTTTTTGTTTCGGCGCTGACAACAAGCTGCTTAAACAGCTTAATCGTTTCGGTAAGCTGGTAGCCGACACCGACCGGCGCCGACTAGTAAACAGCGTGTGCGGTTATGTTTGAAAACATGGACAGATACTGCGGCAGATCAGCGCTTGTTGCCAGTAAAGCCGGTTCCGGCTTTCTGTATGTTCGCGGCTTAACGCTTGCAGCTGCAGCCTTGCTTTGAAATGTTTAGTGAAGTTTTATTATTATTTACATATAGATTTTTACAGGCAAGTTCGAAAAATATGCAATACCACAAATACAGGGCAGATGACGCCAGAGAGATGCCAAGGATTCAAAGTTTACGAAAATCCTGTATTCTATCATCTTTCTCCTTGGCATTGGCAAATCTTCTTCAATACAACCAGACTTAGTGAAGGACTACCTCTCTTAACAAACTCAAAAGCAGTACATATGTGGAACACTTTTAGTCTCCGAACAAAACCTGTTAAAGGAGAAAACACAATTTACGAATTACTATATATGGAATTCTGTCCTAAAGTTTATGCTGAAATCAAACAAAATGACGTCTTTAAATAATTAAAAATAACTTCAAAAGACGGCACTGTAAAAACAAAACTAGATGTCATTTTGTAAATATTTAATTTTTACAAAAATGATTGTTAATATTATTGTTGTATTATGTTAATAATAAACTCGAATTAAAAAAGAAATGAGAAGAAGAAACAGTTTGATATTAATATGGTTGGTTTTTGTACTTTCTTTGATTGTATTATTGATTAATACCTGGGTTTATAAGAAATCTCTTCGACAAGAATGGCAGGGTAAGTTAATCAGTAAAAATCTAACTACCACTTGGGAGTTTTGGCTCAGCTCCAGAATAAATCCCTACACCTCCATGTTATAATCAACAGTTGTTAATTGGGTTACGTTCGCGAAGAAGCCGAAAAGCCAATATAAAGAACTCAACTTTACTTAACAACCTGGAACCTCTACACCAGTGATGCCCAACCGAAATCGTTTGCTGGGGTCAAAAAAATCTTATTGATCTATTGTGGGCCACACATACAGCCTTGGACAAATGTATGGAGCATCCTACGTTTTATTGAATTTTAGAATTATTACAGGAAAAATTGTAAATAAAATTATACATACAGTTTTTAATGAAGACTTTAATCAAAATTATTAATATTTTGTGGTACCTCCTCGTGCTTTAATTACCGCACATACCTTTTTAGGCATACTGTCCACAAGTTTATTACGTACATCGGATTGTACATTGAGCCATTCGTCCACAATAATTTTCTTCAATTCATCTTTTGATTTCCAATTGTAAAGAGATACCTTGTTTATCAGAATCGACCATAAATTTTCAATTTGCGATAAATCTGGTGACTGTGGCCATTCAAAAAGTGGCACATTGTTTTTGGAAAACCATTCATTTGTTGCTTTGGCTTTGTGACGGGGCATTATTTTGTTGAAAAACATATTCTAGATTGTCTTCATCAAATAATTTTAATACTGATGGCTCCAAAACTTCATTAAGCATGGTAATATAACGAGCAGAATAATGCGTCCCTCGTACAAAAATTTCGCCTAAGCCACTGGCGGACGTGCACCATCAGATCATGATGCTACTACTACCAAATTTGATCGTAGGGATAATGCTGTTAGGATGAAAAGTTTCACCCGGCCTACGTCTTACAAAGATGGCTCCAGGTTGTCCAAAAAGCTGATCCACAAAAGAAAAAAAACAACCTTAATTTCGTAAATTTATAGTAAATTAAATTTTATATTGTTAGTGCAATAATTGCTTAGAAATTTATTTTTCTGCTAAATTCGTAAGTACATTAAACCATTACAATGCTTCCTTTTATATTGGACTCAACAGACCAAATGATTTTCGCTCATTCATTAGGTGTCCAATCTAAATGTCTTTTGGCCCACTCAAGGCGAAGTTTTTGTGTCGCTCGGTCAACAGTTGTTTTTGGCAAGCTCTTCTTCCATGCAAATTAGATTCCATTAGACGTCTTCTAATTGTTCTAGAAGAAACTTTAACTTCTCTATGCTCCTACAGATCACCAGCCAGCTCTTTTGACGATATTGAGCGTTTACGAAGAGCACTTCTCTTTATAAAACGATCATCTCTGGAAGCGGTTGGATGTTTTCTTCCGGTTATTGGTCTGTTTCCATAAGTATTAGTTTCTTGGAACCTTTTGATGGTAATTTGCACGGCTTTTTTTGAACACTTCATTTTATTTGAAATTATCACCTGCGACTGTCCTTGTGAATGGAGCAATGCAATTTTACTCCTTTCTACCACAGTGAGTTCACGTTTTTTAGCCATAATATAATTAAAAATATACACTCGAACTGAATAAAACATGAAAAAGACAGTGTTCACTTCAAACGCATGGGTAATAATGATCCAAGCCTTAGTTGTTTATTTTTATGTAAACAAAACGTAACAGATCTGAGCCTATATTTATTTATATTTCAAGATTTATCATAACTCTGTTTACATTTTCGGATATCTGATTAGACGTACGTCTTTTATAATATGTCAATGATATTTTAAAAAGATTTTTTCAAATACACACAAGTTACAATATACATAAATTTAAATGTTATATTATAACTGCATGGGTGCTCCATACATTTGTCCATGGCGATTCACGGTAAGTTCATCGAAAATTAATTCATCGAAAGCAAATTCATCGAAAATCAATTAATCGAAAACGAGTCATCGAAAACAAATTCATCGAAAATCAATTCATCGAATGATCAATTCATCGAAAAAAAAAAATATTTTGTAAATATTTAAGAGGAATGCCGAGGGGATTGGAAAGCCAAAAAAGCAGTGGTCAATAAAAGTTGACAAACTACACTTATTAAATAACTATCATACTTGGTCTATTATATTGGCTTTTATATATAAACATGTCTAATAATAATTATAATAAATAATACAGTAATCCTCCGAGATACGTAATTAATGCGGACCGTAGACTTTTGGGTAACTTGAATTTTACGTAAGTCGAATTGAAATTCTTATAAAGGAACATAATAAATATAAACTACATAAATACGTATATAAAAGAAACAAGTCAAAAATAAACTGAAATTTACTTACATATACTATTCTATATGTACATACATACAAATAGAAAATAATTCTTTGTAAAATTGTATGTTACTCTACTCAAAAAAATTTCTATTTTTTGAAATTTTCATTATACGTAACTGCGAATTTACGTAAGTCGCGTGTTACATATCTCGGGGGATTATTGTATAACAATATTAATGGTACTTGTGTTATCTGTCACCACATTTTTAATATATAATTTTTGCAAATTTAAATTAAGTTTTAGTAAGATCATTTTTTGTGCTTATTTGAGGATAATCAAAGAAATTTTTTTTAAACCATATAAAAATGTTTATGCAATTATTTCTTAGTCTGTCTACTTTTATTGACCACTGCTTTTTTTGACTTTCCGATCCCCTCGGCATTCCTCTCAAATATTTACAAAACATTTTTTTTTTCGATGAATTGATCATTCTATGAATTGATTTTCGATGAATTTACTTTCGATGAACTCGTTTTCGATGAACTGGTTTTCGATGAACTTGTTTTCGATGAATTGATTTTCGATGAATTTAATTTTCGATAAATTGATTTTCGATGAACTCGTCGGTTACCGTCCATGACTATATTTTAATATGGCTAATAATAATATGGTTTTACTTTAATATGGCTTTTAATTTATCCATGACTATTGAATGGTCTCAATTTTATAATTGTTCTTTATTCTAGATACTGTTGATAAAATGGATGAGTATATAAACTTTGATTTAACTGCAAGAACTCACTATGAAAAATGTGAACATCCTTTTGAAGATGGTGTAAAAAAGTCTATCGTAAGACCTCGTCCTGATATCCTTTCATGTCATAGGAATCCTTCAGATCGTTCAACATTGCCTAATATTCTTCGTAAACGACCAAATATAGACAACTATATATTTTTTCTGGAAACATCTTGTTTGTCTTCAAAAGCTGGGAAAATTATTTTGCATCATAGAAGAGCATGTGCTGTAGAATCAGCAGCCCTGGCAAATCCAAACACAGATATTCATGTGATGGTAACAGCACCAGGTGTTGTTATGGACACTGGGGATTTGAATGATGAGATACTGAATAGCATTACAGAAACTTATAAGAATGTTAAATTTAATAGAATTGATATTGAGGAATATTTTAAGTATACTCCCGTCAACTCACTGTTGAAATATAGTAAGTATTGGTATTTCTCTTTTATACAGGGTGTTTGTTTGAAAAGCCGCATCTCGAATAACTCTTTTATTTTAAGAGATACAAAAAATTCTTCAGAAAAAAAGTTAAACAAAACAAAAGGGCCCACTTACGGACTATAATAAGAATTCTGCATCACGGTTTCAACGGAAAATGTTTCAACTTTTTATCTAGCATAGGAAATCGGTACTTTAATTTATTTTTCTTGAAAGTACATTAAATCAGCTTTACAAGGATATCAAACATTATACTTTAATTTTAACCATTTCCAAATGGCAACCATTTATTTACAAAATAATAAATAACATAAAAATCGTAGAAAATAAATTATAAAAAGATACACCATTATGTAAATAAGAAAAACAATAAAACAAAATATGACTTAAAGGTTTGGAATAGCCTACAGTAACAATAGAGAGAAATTGGGCTCCACTTTTAAGCCAATGTAAACTTAAAAGTAATTTCTCTTGAGCAATTCAAGATTTATTCATGTTATTTTTATTATTAACAAAGGCCCTATTTCTTGTAATGCATATTCTACTAGCTGCCTATTCATCCTGAACTCCTCTTTGAATGATGATTGAAAAATTATCTTCATAATTTAATTTAATTTTTATTTTATAAGTTGTTCTTTTTCTTTTTCTTTTAACATCTTTTACGTCTTTTTTGTCAGTCGAATGATACAATAATATTCGAAACATTTTTACTTTTACTTAAGTGCAAAGACTGCAAAGCCAAAAAACTGTTTGCAAATTATTTGCAAAACTATGAAAAAAAATGACAGTTGAAAGTTTATGTCATAAAGTTTCTATAAAAAAATTGGCATGCGGCCAAAAATTTTTACAAAACTTCAATTATTTTCATCGGCATGCTGCTGAAATTGCGGAAAATCATATTTTTTTTATTACAAGTTCACGTGACTATTTGAGTCCTTTGGGACCCTGCGAATCGCATTCCTATAATTTTTAAGACTTTAAATTTGTTTTTACTTTCTTTTGATAAAAGGGCAAGCATTATTAAATCAGCGAAAAAGATTAAATTTGTAAAAAAGTGGAAATGCAGTTTTCCATATCTTTGTTGTCACAGGGTAAATATTCTCTCCTCCAAAGTAAAGTCACTAGATTATATAAAGTAGCGCAACAGTGGCCATACTGGGGCTAAAAATATCACCAACACAAATGATTTTCAGTGATTCCAACAGTACAAAAATAAGAAACTAGTACTACCAATAATTTTTATTTTAAACATTGTAATCACGATTTTTTTAATCAAAGATGCACCATAACAAAATTTTGGTACAAATTCAATTATTTTTAAAATTTTTATTAAATAAAATGGATATCATATATAAATTTAAATGAAACGTAACCTTAAATATTCAAACCGCTGACAAAGAAGGTTATTAAATAACAGCGAGAGAGGGAGATGTGACAGCGCAGACGCAAACTTAAGAACGTAAAAATTGCTGCTTTAGTTTGCTTAACAGGGAAACCAATGTTGCCAATCAAACTCTGGAGTCTGTCAGCTTCTTCAAAGGCTTGCGCTACTTTGTATAACTCCAAAGTGACTCCAAAAGGCATGCTGTATGAAATCGGGGACCATAAACTGTCATAAGTTCCCGGCCTATTTTCAACACGTATAAATTCCAATGTTGTGAAAAATCCCCCCCCCCCCGAAATATTTTTCTGCGTACGCCATTGTATTTGACTTGACTTGTGTAAGCATGTTGTCATGTATTTAACACGAATAAATATATTATATATTATACTATAAAGCAACGATAGCGCTCCGCGACGAATTCTTCTCGTGAAA
Source organism: Liopterus haemorrhoidalis (assembly GCA_963971575.1). Lineage (NCBI taxonomy): Eukaryota > Metazoa > Arthropoda > Insecta > Coleoptera > Dytiscidae > Liopterus > Liopterus haemorrhoidalis. The sequence goes on from OZ020615.1 coordinate 8,819,303, forward strand.
AGTGCTCCGCGGCTCAAAAAGTTTGGAAAATTCTGAATATCTTCGAAAAAAATGTTTTGAAGTGTACTACCAATGAAACTTCTTCTTTTTTCTAGATATTCTTCAAGATTCCGTTTATCCAACTGAGCACTTAAGTGATATACTGCGTTATGTTACAATGTGGAGATTTGGCGGAACATACATGGATTCTGATGTGATAACGCTGAGATCTTTCGAAAACATTGAACCAAATTTTTCAGGTCTAGAATATCATAAGAGTGTAGGAGCTGGTGTCCTAAATTTCAATAGACATGGTTTAGCTCACAAATGGATGAACAAAATTTTGAAATACCTCAGCAAATATTACTTACCAGAATGTTGGAGTGATAATGCAAATGGAGCTATTACTGCGTAAGTTTTGATATTTTAGGTTAAATTATGTTAGGAGGAGGATTTGAGATGAGAACTTCTCAAGTTCGAACTATAGTCTCCTTTTAGAACAATAAATTTAGTTCAACGATTTTTCGATGCCGTCCGAATAATAAGATTTCTTGAAGCCCTCAAAATAGGCCTCTGTTTCAGCGATGACGTTTTCATTCGACCCAAATCTCTTACCACCATTTTTAGGGTTTTGTAGGTATGACCAAAAAACCCTTATACCGTCATTTTGTCGTCTGTCTGTCTGTCTGTCTGTCTGTATGTCTGTCTGTCTGTCTGTCTGTATGTCTGTCTGTCTGTCGGCTAAACCTAGAGAGTTGAAATTTGGCACGCTTATACAATTCTTTGACCCGCACATATGAAAAATACTAAAACATCTAAAAAACATAACCCCCTAAAAATATAAACATATACAGTCTGTTTCAAACGCTTAGGCGGAACTAAATGGGAATTTCGTTCTTTTAGGTTGTCACGACAAGGGACCTTGCTTGGGTTGTTTCATTTTTCATGTTGGAATATCAAAATTTAAAATTACAACAATAAAACCATGGAAACGAATGACCTATGTCAAAATTAAATTATTTTTTTATATATTTTAATGACAAAAAAATAAATAAATGGGAACTTTGTATTAAGAATGACACAAAAAATCAAAATATAAAGAAAATGCCATTTTAAAATGATATTAACCTTAACCAAAAATGTTTATTGTAAGTATGATTTACAAAGCTTAAACAAAATGGTCGAAAAGCACAATTTAAACGATGAAAGTAACTAGATTGCAAAATTTAGTTCCGCTTAACCGTTTGGAACAGACTGTATGTACTCATCAAAAAAAAAAATATTTTTTTATAATTCTGAGTAGGGTATCAAATGAAAGCCCTTGGTACGTGGATTAACGACCAAATTTTTATTTTTGCAAAATAAAGTATTTTGAAGCGATTTTTGCCAAAATTGTGCAAAAAAATTTTTGTCCCACACCCTGTAGCCCAGATGGTTTAAACTAAAAATCTGAAAAAATTCTAAGTAATGTACATTGGTGTGAACCGGAATAGTACAACAGGAATTTTTGATCAGATTACGTTTTTGGAAAAAAACGCATTTTTTGTGATTTTTGGCTAATAATGTACACAAGTTATAGCTTTGTAACATGCTACACTTGAACGTGTATGCTGGTGTAGTGGTTTTGCGCTTTTCACCCAAGTAACTCGATCTGAAAGGGATCGAACCCTGCGAGAAGAAACAATATTATTTTTTGTATTTTTTTAAATTTTTATGTTTTTTAAATTATTTTTTCAAAATTCTAGTTATATTTTGGCAAATGTTGCATTTAATTTTTAAAAGCGTAAATTTAATAACCAGTGGAAATTGTTTAAATTATAATTTAATTCTGTTTCAATGTACACGAAATCAGAGGGGCGGAACTTATAACAACCGATGGAAGCCATAGGCGCAATTTTTAAAATTCTTAATGAACCTTGCTATATAAAAAAAAAATACTGCTCATATTTAGAAACCTAAATAATGGTATTAGGCATTCTAATTAAAATTAACAAAAAAAAAAAATTTTAATATAAAATTTGTTTTGGCATCCCAAATAATCATCATTCACTTACTAAATACCTGCAAAACCCTGAAATGTGTGAAAGTTCACACTTCACATCAATTTTTTTCAAGTTTGGAAATAAATAATGGTCGCAGGGGCCAAATCTGGCGAATATGGTGGATGAGGAACCAATTTGTAGCGCAATTCATGGAGTTTTGTCATTGCGACTGCGCACTTGTGGATCGCTGCGTTATCCTGGTGAAACAGTACTTTTTTCTTCGCCAAATGCGGCCGCTTTCGCTTCAAATCGGCGTCGAATCGGTCCAACAGCTCTGCATAATATACGCCAGTAATCGTTTTGTACTTTTCCAGGTAGTCGATAGTAGTGATACGGTGTGCATCCCAAAAAACTGTAGCCATGACTTTGTTGGCCGACAGACGCACCTTGGTCTCCTTTGAATTAGATTCGCCAAGAGCAGTCCACTGTTTTGATTGTTCTGTGATCTCTGGTGTACTGTGATGGATCCATGTTTCGTCCACGGTTACGAAACGGCGTAAAAAGTCCTTATCTCGGTTGCACATCGCCAAAACATTCCTTTGAAATGGTCAGACGATCGCGTTTGTTGTTTACTGAGAGCAAATGCGGCACCCATCTGGCAAAGAGCTTCCTCATTCCCAAATTCATGCAAAATGTTGAGCACTCATTCGGTTGAGATACCCGCAGCCTCAGCTATCTCGCGCTTAGTTACTCGTCGATCGTCGATTATCATGCCATGGATTTTATCGACCATTTCTGGCGTGGTGACTTCTTTTGGACGGCCTGGACGCTCATCATACAAATGCTCTTACGACCACGTAAATTCAGGTGTGCAATATTTAATTATTGATATCGAAGGTGCAAAGTCCCCATAAACATCGTTCAATTTGGTGTTGATCTCATCGTTCGTTTTCTTTTTCAAAAACAAGTATCTTATCAATGCACGATATTCGACTTTATTCGTTTTTGTAAAAATGCAAAAGTTGTTCGCTTTCAATGACTGTCAAACAAACTAAATGACGCAACTAGGTGAAAATTTTACAGTAGTCCTTTGAAGATTAGGATTTTCGAGGAACAACATTGATTTGATACTAGTGGCACCATATCTTTTGCCTAGGCCGATTACTTTTCAATCGCCCCTCGTAATAAAATATCTTGTGAAATATAACCAAGTGTCTTATGTACTGTTTATGTTATGATATTTTTCTATTGCAGACTCATTGAACAAATATGTAAAACAGACAGATCCAATTTAGTGCCTACAATATGCAAACATTTTACAATATATCCACATACTGAATTTTATCCAATTGCACCATGGGATATGGATCCAATGTTTAACGTGAGTGAAATGGGAAATATTATGGGGAAATTAAAACATTCCAGAGCTTTCCATACATGGAACAATTATATTGATATTAAAAAACCGGTCAAAGGTCAATTCACACCATATGAAGCACTCTTTCAAAAATATTGTCCAGTCACTTATCAATTGTTGCCAGATGGAAAAGTATTTTAGTGCCAATTAATGGATAACGTTGTACTGTATTAAATAAAAATGTTAGTTTAAGGAATATTTGAGGTTTGTCAATATAGTTCAACAAGAGAAAGATGTCGCTTCAAGGTCATGTATACATTGTATAAATCAACCGCATACATTTTTGACAGATACAAAAAAGAATACTGCTAAAGTTCACGAGACTTTAGATGCCGATTGATCGACAGAGAACGAATAAATAAATATATACAGGGTGTTTACGGTCATCTGATTTATTTTTTAATGGGTGATACTACAGGTCAAGAGAAGGCGAAAATCCTTAAAACACCTTACTAAAAGTTTTATAATACAAGAGATATTATTTTTTAAAGTTTTTTTTATGTCGTACAGGGGGTGACACTGCAATCTCTGCGATTTGTACGTACCAGGTTGTAAGTAGGGATAGTGTGACTGTCTGTCATATTGATGCAATGGTTTATTTGCGAGGCCGAGGAACAGGACCACCCCGACCAATCCACTTATTTTCAAATACATTGTTTAAGTGTTGATGAACGAAACGGCTGAAATGCGCGGGTGCATCGTTTTGAAGAAACCACATTTCTTGACGTACATTTAATGGAATATCTTTTAAAATCTCTGGAAAATTATTTTGCCAAATAAATAATTTTCAGCTTTAATCGATCTGGTAACACAAAGGGGCCAATCATCTGTGAGTTTAACAATCCGGCCCACACCTTCACAGAAAATCTGTCCTGAAAATGACCACGACGAACAACATGCGGATTTTCGAAACTCCAGATGTGTGTATTGTGGCAGTTGTTTGTGCAGTTACGCGTGAACGTAGTTTGGTCAGTCGCCAACACACTCAACGCAAAATTCGGTAATTCGTCATTGTTGCGCAAAAACCATCTACAGAACTGTTCACGTTGAGGATGATCCTGAGATTGCAAATCTTATACTCGTTGCACATGGAATGGATATAATTGATGCTCGCGTAGTGTTTGCCATACAATACGATTTGAGACACCTACTTGCCGAGCAATTTACCGTGTATTGGTTGAGAGGTTTTCGTCAGCGAGGTTTAAAATTCGTACATCAGCGTCCAAAATTCGTTGGAACCAAACAGGTCCTCCATCACGCCCTTGATGAGTTCGCAAATCACCAGTATCTCGAGCACGTATTATTAAATTAGTTAATTGTTGAGGTATAAGGCAGTGTTTCGCAACCTTTTCTGGCATGGGACCCCAAAATTACGTAAATATGGTCTGCGGCCCCCCTATATATAAATTTATATATATATATATATATAGAGAGAGAGAGAGAGAGAGAGAGAGAGAGAGAGTGGGTGAGAAAGAGAGAGAGGAAGGGAGGGATCGCAAGGTGTATCAAGATAGAGGAAACACGATTTTTGTCAAAAAGACGATGTGTGGGCAAGTTGGGAAAAAATTTGGTATATATTTAGATAAAGCTTTTGAAAAGAAACAACTTTTACATAAACATGTTTTTAATATCTGTTACGGTTACCTATAATGGCTTGCAAGTAATTTTATTTACAAGTGTTCAAAGTTGCTTTCCATTTTGAACACTTTCGCATTCTTACTCTTTAGCTCGGAGCATAAAAAAAATATTGCACTTTCAAGTCGTACCTACTTGAAAGTACTTGAAGTACCTCCAACGCGAACCGTTTTAATTAGTTAAAATAAGTATAATTTATTTTATTTATGTTTAAACGGTATATTTTAATGAATATAAATGTCTATAAATGAATATAAATGAATATAATTATGAATATATTTTGCAAAATTGAGCGTTTTTACCGACCGCCAACATTTATAAGGGAGGTATTGGGATCATACCGATTTTGACATTTCGAGATTTCGATGGATCTCCACGAATTGAGGTCCCTACATAACGTTTTGAGCATGATGTATTTTTAGCATGATGTATGTCGGTCTGTCTGTACGTCAGTCCGTCCGTCTGTCTGTCTGTCTGTCTGTCTGTGTACACGTGCAGAGCAAATTCGGCTAAAAGGATTTTTATGAAACTGCTTATTTAAGCTTTTGACATCAATGGCACGAGTTGATCAACTTTTGGTAATAATCGGTTGACTAGAAATGGGAGTTTACTCGTGTCGATTTTAAGATTTTTGCGAATTTAGCAACAGAAATTTTTTTCGAAAAAGTTGCTTTAAATGCAATTACTAATAACTTTTATTTGCCAAAAAAAAAAAAAAAAATGTCGAAATTTTTTCTAAGTATCTATTTTTTCATTCTTATATGTACCGTTTCCATGGTCATATCTCTGTTAGAAAATATTAGGCCAAGTTATTTCTACTCTGCTGCTAGAATGTATTTTATACAAGTACTGTGTGATGGCGGTCGGTCCTGTGGTGGCCACAGCTGATTTTTCTATTATAATTTTATGATTCGATCTTATATGACTTCGCGGCCCCCCGACGAAGCTTTCACGGCCCCCCGGTTGAGAAACGCTGGTATAGGGCATCGCCTGTTTGGAAATAGCTCTGCGTAAAGACGACTTGCAGCAGCCGAACTTTGGTGCACTCTCCCATAAATAAGTACCATGTCAACTAATTCAATATTAGAATACTGATTGTTCATCGTTCTCTTTTTTCACAACTAATTAACCCCTACAAATTCAAAGCGTGTTTAGAATTGCAGTTAAGCGTACACTATGAGCTAATAGCTTAATACTATTATTTATTAATAATAAATAATACTATTATCTGTCTCATTTTGTAATACGAAACTAACAGGGAAACTTAATGTTTTATGTTGTATATTTAAAATATCATCTTAGGGTGGTAATTCTGAATTTACACCTTTCAAAATATTTGACAATGTCAATTATGACATTAAATTATATGTCAACTTACTAACACAAATTGTATAAAACACAAATTGACAAGTATTTGAAATATATTTTATACAACCAGAACAGAAATTATGAATAAGCGAAATAAGATGAAATAAATATTTGTATATAATTCAAAATATTAAACATGTCAATCACAAATTTGACATGTCAATCACAAATTTGACATGTCAATTTGGTATCTGACATGTAGTTTTTGAGTGAATATAACCTCAGTATAATGAAACTTCACCAAAAATGTGAAAGCCAGATTTACAAGTTTACATGGTTTCAAAAAAATCTATTTACACCACAACAGTCACCAAAGTAACCAGATTTGTACAATGTTCCGTAACTGCACACCTAACTACCGCGGTCGCGGTTGCGGTAAAGTCGTGGTAAGTTGTGGTTACCCAGTGGTTACCTGAAAACGCGTTTTAGTTACGGAACGGTAGTCACACATCAGTTGATAAAACAGACAACTGAACTGTCATTTTATGGACATTATAGGTTATAGATATTCTCTTACAAACTTATTAATAAAAATATTTGTTTTATTAGTACTTGTTTACAATGACATATTGTATAAGAACATATATGATTTTTCCCGATATTATTTTTCACGACATCGATCAATATTACTAAATATCAGTTACTCACACTCATTCTTACTGTTTTAGTTATAGACTATAGTAAAATAATATTATAATTTACTACTTGCACTACAAAGAAACGATTAATTCCCTCTACTTAACTCTCGCCTTATTGTAATTGTTTTGAAATTCCCGCCTTTTGTAGTTTAAATTAGATCTGAAGTTTGTAGTGGGAGGAAATAACCACACTAACCGCGATATTTCTACGGTTAGTTTGGTTACAAAAAAGCAACCAAAATTTTCAGTAACCGCGTTCCGAAACCTAACAATTTTCCTGAAAAGGTTAATGTCGTACACTTTCGGAACGGGAAACTTCAACCGCGGTTACTTTCGTCGAGTAATGGAACATTGTATTAGTTTCGTATTACAAATTGAGACAGATTATACCTCCGTTCAAAAATGATTGTCTCATTTGACATTTGTTGTTAACTTAACAATATAAGATGACAATATGTCATTTGTGTATGAACAATAGAATCATAAAATCATAAAATAATTTTTGGTAAGTAAACGTTCAGTTTATAATAGTTTCATAAATAACTAGCAATTTCTGAAATTTGTAATTTTTGGCTGTGTACCAAAATTACCCGCTGCTATTTTCTTTGCAGTCCAAATAACCTTAAATCATGGAAATCCAACGTTCAATGTTAGCTGGAGGGGGCAATAATTATCAACTAGCACATATTGGGAAAGAAGCATTGCGAAGAAAGAATCAACATCCAGAAACATTAACATGCAATTTGGAAGCAATTGAAACTGCTCGCAATGTATAACGAGATATGTAAAATAATATAAGTAGTTTGTGAGAAAATATTTATTTCATAAATAAAAAAGTTGTCTAAAGCGAAATTGAAGTTAATATATTGTTAAGTGTGTTCTACATTATACAATTCTCATCAAATTTTCATACTTATTTCTTTGACTAGAACTTGTACTAGAAATAAATCAGTGAAATTGTACAGTGTAGAACACTTTATATAGTCAAGGTCAACTTTATTCAAAACTAGATTTGATCAAACTTTTCTTGAAAACACATCCAACTTGGAACTCGGTGCATGCGCAGTAGACAATTTTAACAATAGTACCAACATTAAAATTACGCTTGTAAATATTTTGTATTACCACGTGTTTAATAGTGTTTTGTTGATCATTGGTTTGAATAAGCGAATATATAAATTGTGTTTTGTACGTAAATCAGTAATTTTACAAATCTAATAGCTATGGTCTATTTCAAAGTAGAAAAATGTGTGTAAGAAGATAGGAGCTGTTTGTCCTTGCTTCGGATTGGTTTAGATCGTCATCCCTATTACACTGTAAAAATATTGTTTTTAGTCCAAGTTGACAGATGTTAAGTGTCGTACATTGGAAATATATATTATTTAATTTTTCTCATATATTTTGTTATTATTTACATATTTAGACTTTTATTTATATTCTTGGCGTAGATTTTATGGAGAAAATTCTCCATGTAATTTGTTTTTACGCAGTTATATATTTTTTAGGTTAGCTGACATATAAATATTTTTTGACACTTGACATTTAACAGATCAAGAGAGAGGACTAATGTGAGGCCAAAAGACAGCCCAGCTGATTGTGCCCAAAGAAGAAGTTATTGATATAATTTTTAGACCTTCATATATATATATATTTTTAATTTTTATTTACAATAATTATTTAAATAAGAAACTTTACCTCTGAAGATATATTGTTTGTTTTATTGCTTTGTTTAAACTCTTTTAGCCATCTCTCTTTTTATATATACAGTCTGTTTCAAACGCTTAGGCGGAACTAAATGGGAATTTCGTTCTTTTAGGTTGTCACGACAAGGGACCTTGCTTGGGTTATTTCATTTTTCATGTTGGAATGTCAAAATTTAAAATTACAACAATGAAACCATGGAAACGAATGACCTATGTCAAAATTAAATTATTTTTTTATATATTTTAATGACAAAAAAATAAATAAATGGGAAATTTGTATTAAGAATGACACAAAAAATCAAAATATAAAGAAAATGACATTTTAAAATGATATTAACCTTAACCAAAAATGTTTATTGTAAGTATGATTTACAAAGCTTAAACAAAACGGTCGAAAAGCACGATTTAAACGATGAAAGTAACTAGATTGCAAAATTTAGTTCCGCTTAACCGTTTGGAACAGACTGTAGTACATAATTTTTAAAATTAATATTTTTTTAACTTTTTCAAATTTTACATTAAACTGAATTTATGTCTTATAAATAACGTAAGTGTATTATCTGCCTTGTTTATTTCAATATCTTATTAACCTTTTTTATATTTAAAAAAAAAATCACTTGCTAACCCAGTTGCTACGCCCATGCCCTAGTTGTAACTTATTTTGAATTTCCCGCTATACTGTATTTGATCAGTGTAAATCGTACTCGGTTCGCAGCGCTATCTACTTTTTTCTACTTTGAAATAGACCATAGGTTATAAACACTTGACAAGATATGAATTATATTTTTATGTTGGTACTTTAAATGAACTGAAACACGTGTAAGAATTTCATTCTCTACCAAAAAATTGAAAAATAAATTGTATTAAAACTTTGACAACTTCTAGTTCAAAGAAAAAAGTTTAGAAAATTGATGAATAAAGTATAATGTAGAACACGCTTTATAAAACTAACGAGACAATCATGTTTGAACAAAAATTTTCACCAAAACGGACAATCATTTTTGAACGGAAGTAGTATTATTTTATTTATTAATAAATTTATTATTATTATTATTAAGAATACGTGCTTAATTTACGTCCGTTAAAATCTCGTACATTTTATCGTACGAGAATCATTGCATCGTGTACTATAAGATTTTCGTACAAGATCTTGTACGATATTGCAAACGAACTAATTATTACTGTTCGGACCTAAAATATTGGATAGAATGAATCAATAACGGCGCAGAAGGATGAGCATATTCAAGTGATCGTAGCAAAGAACTGTTAACCCGTTAAAATATTTTCGAGGTTATTCACTGTCAACATTAGCTATATATATTTTTAATTTTGTTTAATATAAATTCGAATTGGCTATTCACATTCTTCGGACATTTTTATATGCGTCGGGATTTATTCAACAATTTATTTCCCAACATACTTAACTAGTGATTTAACGAAAGTGACCATTAAACATTCCAGTCCGGAACAAGAGGACCGGGGGAATTATTTTAAAATCTTTTGGAATTAAAGTCTATTTAAATATTTGTGGAATTTCTTTTAAACGTTTCTTTTCCACATACTACTCACCATTACAATTTGTATACTTTTCATTTATTTATTCAAATTGGGTGTTATACACAAAACCAATTCAAAGGAATCATAATGAATATAATATGTTTATATTTTCAATAAATTATTTCATAACGATAATAATGACAACAATAATATTTTTTATAGACAAAAATAATAATAATAAATAATAAATAAAATAATAAATCTCTTCAATTTCAAATGTAATAGTAGTACCAGTCCACAAAAATTGTTCTCTTCTTTTAGGCTTTTGTAGGTATGACAACCAAAAAACCCTTATACCGTCACTCGTTGTGTTGTCTGTGTGTACGGTACAAATTTTAGTCAAACGGCTGAACATAGAAATTTGAAATTTGGCATACTTGTACAACTTTTTGACCCACATATAGGAAAACTATAGAGAGTTGAAAAAAATACAGCGCGAGATAAATATAAAAAAAATTGTATTTAATGGGAAAAATATATATATTTTTTTAAATTTTGAGTGGGGTATCAAATGAAATCTCTTAATGCGTGAATGCACAAACAAATTTTTATTTTTGAAAAATCTTTTTTTTATGTGGTTTTTGTCGATATAATGGCAAAAAACTTTTGTGCTCCACCCTATCTCCCAGAGGGGTTGAACTAAAAATTTGAAAAAATGTACATTGATGGGAACCGGAATAGTTCAACAGGAAATTTTGATCAAATTGGTTTTTCGCAAAATATTACTACCTCCGTTTCACAATAAGTGAGCTATTAAACCAATTTAAAAATTCCAAAATAAGTGAGCTATTAAAAAAATTTAAGAACTTCAACAATGGAAACATTTTTAATGAATTATTCTGATACAACTACACATTAATTAAGTACAATTATGAACTGAACAAATTTACTAGTGGTTTAAACTGAATTCTGCAATTCTTTGGCAGTATTGAAATAGCTCACTTATTGTAGAACGGAGGTAGTAATTTTTTTGTGTCGTCGAAAAAAAAATTACATTTTAAAGTGATGAACCTTAACCAAAAAATGTTTATTGCAAGTATGATTTACAAAGCTTAAACAAAACGGCCGAAAAGCACGATTTAAACGATGAAAGTAACTAGATTGCAAAATCTAGTTTCGCTTAACCGTTTGGAACAGACTTTATATATTATGGTATTATTAGAGATATATGATACACGGTAGCAAAAATGTAGCTGCAACCTTCTTGTGATGCCTATTGATTTAAAGGATTTAAAACCAATACTTGTAATTGTGTTATGTAGTGACAGGCATTCATCTTTTGGCCTTCTAATAATCATCATTCACTGACTAAATATATACAAAACCCTGAAATGTGTGAAAATTCACACTTCACGTCAATTTTTAAAAAGTTTGTAAGCCACTGCTTTACATATCAATAGCAGCATCGCCACAAAACTATTGACGGTAATTTAATATTAATCCAGAACCTCGTATTAAAAGTGAAATTTATTACTTCGTCACGTACTATTTTAATTTCAAGACCATAAATTAATAAACTATAAAAAATGACCAAGACCTTAGATCGTGACTTGGTTGAAATCTCACAAGAAACATTTTACTAAATTATATCTAGTTTGTTACAAAAGTCTGGTAAAAACTTCGTCAGGATTTGAGACTTATTTATATTCCGAACCAAACTTAAAGTCGATAGCGACCAATTTCCTCTGGGGTATGTAAATTTAGATACTTTATCTGATGAAGGTGTGAAAAAGAATCGATATTTTGTTTTCTTTTCAATATAAATTTGTGTTTAAATCAGATGAAACTTGATTTAGTTGATCAAGTTAAAATTGTCGTCTCGACATCCATTTTATTTTTACTTGACGCTTCGCGACTCAGAGGTTACAAAGAATGTTAAAAGTTTATTTTTATTTTTTCGCTTTATTTACATAATATACAAGGTGTCTCAAAAGAAATTTTATATTTAGTGGATCGATAGAAAAAATGTTTATTAATTATTAAAATACACTTTTTGGGGATTTATTTCTTAAAAATAATATCGTCTAAATGTAGACCCTCGCGTTCTCGGCACTCATTTAATCGAACAGTAAAATTACTTATGACGTCTCGGCAGGTGGACTCAGAGATGGCTGCTATTTCGTGACGGATATTTTCTTTCAAATGCGCCAGTGAAGTCGGTTTATTGGCGTAAACTTTAGATTTAAGATAACCCCATAGGAAAAAGTCAATAGGGGTTAAATCTGGACTGCGTGGAGGCCAATTTATGTCACCTCTCCGGGAGATCAATTTGCCTGAGAAAATTTCACGAACACGTGGCAGAGACATATTGGACGTGTGTGAAGTTGCTCCGTCCTGTTGGAACCATGTTCTTTGGTTATAGCCAGGAAAGTTTTGCAGTTCAGGTACCAAGAAGTTGTCTAACATCTCCACATAACGCTCTGAATTCAGTGTAACTGCACGCCCCCTTTCGTCTTCAAAAGAGTAAGGGCCGATAATTCCTCGCGCCGACATAGCAGCCCATACGGTCACTTTAGGCGAATGTAGGGGTTTCTGATGTTTGCGTTTCGGATTCGTTGCACTCCAGTAGCAGCAGTTCTGTTTATTTACGTGGCCAATTAAGATGAAAATGAGCTTCATCCGAAAACAAAATGTTGGTAAACGTTGAAAATCGCTCAATCAACTGATTTACGAAATTAAGCCTCTGACTGGCATCTTGGGGCTTTAATTCTTACACCAATTGAATTTTGTAGGGGTGCAGCTTTAGGTTTTTGTGCATAATGCGATGAAATGATGATCTATGCACATTTAAAGCACTTGCGTGCTTCCGAATTGAAAGGTTCGGGTCGTCACGAACAGACTGATTAACATTCTCCACGTTTTCTACCGTTCTTGATGACCTAGGTCGCCCGGATTTTTATTTATCCAGCGTTGTACCAGTCTCTTCAAACTTTTTAACCCAATGTCGAATGAGAGGAATGCTTGGCGCATCATTTAAGTGGCGAAAACCTCGAATACTGCAGAATTTTCTACGCGCTACAGTCGCCGAATCACCGTTTTTGTAAAACTCTCGTACGCATAACGCGCGGTCTGCTCCTGAGAAACGCTCCATAGCGACTGAATTCCCAAGAGCCAGGCTACCGATAAACATAACCCCCGCGCCCCTCGGATACGTTGCGTTCACGCAGTAAGCTAAATAAATATAAAATTTCTTTTGAGACACCTTGTATAATAATTGTACCTGAGTGTTGAAAGAAACAAATAGTGCCCCTTTTAAAATCGTCCACGATTCATCTTTGGGTCACAACCCATGGTTTTAGAAACCAATATGTTGTTTCTGAATAGTCTGGTCTAAATTATTGCATGAAGATAACTTTAAAAATTTACATTTTCAGAATAAAATTTAAATAAAATTCAGGTTAGTTTGGAAATTTGAAATTGCGAGAAAATATAGTGTAACATTTAAGCAACGTTAATTGCTGCAAGTCTTAAATTATAAATTTATATTATATGCAGTTGCTGATGCAATATCTCAAGACGTGTGAAAATAATATAATACAGAATTAAATACAGATTTTGGTTGCAAAATTTCTGTTTTCAAAATAATCAATTATATCTATAGGAGAAAGTTTAAGTAGAACACTATCCTGGATTGCTAATAATTGTTGACACTAATATTAGTCCTGCTAGGTTAGAAACTAGGTTAGAAATTTTAAATTATATGTTAAAGAAAACGATTTATCTGCTCAGTCAAACACAGACTTCTATCATTTAAAAATATATCAATAGATAGAATTCAAATTCACAATTAGTACTTTGGGTCCTCATTTAGGTATGATAGATAATAAAATAAATCATTATAATAAAAATTCGATATGCACTTAAACCTAACCTCTCTATTAACCCATTAATTTCCAAAGGTGCGTAAACGCAAACTTTTTTGCCCCGAAGCCACTTGCTGATTTTTGACATCCCTGCCTGCCTAATATTGAATTTCCCTAAACTTATTAACTTCAAATGTGTTTTATAGGTATGACCAAAAAACCCTTTTACCGTCATTTTGTCTTCTATCTGTGTGACTGTTAAAAATTATCTGGTAAAAATTGTAGCCAATTGGCCTAGAAGTTGAAATTTGGCATGCTTATACAACTCTTTGTCCCTCACATAGGAAAAATACTAAAACATCTAAATAACATATCCCCCTAAAAATATAAACAAATATAATCTGTCTCATTTTGTAATACGAAACTAGATCTGGTTACTTTGGTGACTGTTTTGGTGTAAATAGACTTTTATGAAAACATGTGAACTTGTAAATCTGGCTTTTAAATTTTTGGTTAAGTTTTATTATATCGAGGTTATATTCAACCAAAAACTACATATGTCAGATAACAATTTGACATGTCAAATATTTGAAAGGTGCCACTTCAGAATTACCACCCTAAGATGTTATTCAAATATACAACATAAAAAATGAAACTTCTCTCTTAGTTTCGTATTACAAAATGAGACAGATACAGTCTATTTCAAACGGTTAGGCGGAACTAAATGGGAATTTCGTTCTTTTAGGTTGTCACGAAAAGGGACCTTGCTTGGGTTATTTCATTTGTCACGTTGGAATGTCAAAATTTAAAATTCCAACAATGAAACCATGGAAACGAATGACATATGTCAAAAAAAAAAAATTAAATTATTTTTCTTACATATTTTAATGACAAAAAAATAAATAAATGGGATATTTGTATTAAGAATGACACAAAAAATCAAAATATAAAGAAAATGACATTTTAAAATGATATTAACCTTAACAAAAAATATTTGTTGCAAGTATGATTTACAAAGCTTAAACAAAACGGCCGAAAATCATGATTTAAACGATGAAAGTAACTAGACTGCAAAATCTAGTTCCGCCTAACCGTTTGGAACAGACTGTAATATGTGCCGACCGGAAAAAAAATATTTTTTAAAAATTCTGAGTAGGGTATCAAATGAGAGCCCTTAGTACGTGGCCTAACGATCAAAATTTTATTTTTGCAAAATAAATTATTTTGATGCAATTTTTGCCAAAAATGTGCAGAAAAAGAAATGTCCCACAAAATGTCGTCCATATGCTTTAAACTAAAAATCTGAAAAAATTCTAAGTAACGTACATTGGTGTAAACCAGAATAGTACAATAGGAATTTTTGATCAGATTATGTTTTCGGAAAATAACGCATTATTCGTGTATTTTGGTTGACGATGTACAAAAGTTATAGTTATGTAACTCACTATACTAGAAGGCGTATCCTGGTCTAATGGTTAGCTTACTCGCTTGCTACACAGTAAACTAGGGTTCGCTCCCAGGCGGAGGAAACAATTTTATTTTTCGTTTTTTTTTTCATTTTTATTTTGTTTAAATTATTTTGTCAAAATTCTATTTATATCTTGGCAAATGTAGCATTTAATTTTTAAGAGCGTAAATTTAATAACCAGTTAGAATTATTAGAATTATATTTTCATTCTATATGTCATGTATACGAAACTAGAGGAGCGGAGCATATGGCAACCAATGGAAGCCATAGGCGCAATTTTCAAAATCTTAATGAACCTTGCTATATAAAAAAAAATACTGCACATATTTAGATACCTAAATAATGGTATTAGGTATTCGAATTAAAATTAACAAAAAAATATTTTAACATAAGATTTGTTTTTAAAGCTCTTAGAGTAATAGATGATAAATTATTTTAAAAATATCGTTCATTTTGACGTGATTACTTCAAAGCAAAATTTGTCCTACACACTCAGCATGCCGCCTTCACTTATTATATACACAAAACCCTGAAATGTGTGAAAATTCACACTTCACATCAATTTTTTACACTTGATACAGTGCTGCTCACTTTGATAGTTTTTTTTTTTGTAGAGTGGACAATTGTAAAAAAGGAAAATCATGTACAATTTTTAGGGTTTTGTAGGTATGACCAAAAAACCCTTATACCGTCATTTTGTCGTCTGTCTGTCTGTCTGTCTGTCTGTCTGTCTGTCTGTCTGTCTGTCTGTCTGTCTGTCTGTCTGTTCGGTTAAAATTGTAGCCAAACGGCTAAACCTAGAGAGTTGAAATTTGGCATGTTTATACAACTCTTTGACCCGCACATAGGAAAAATACTAAAACATCTAAAAAACATACCCCCCTAAAAATATAAACAAATATGTGCTCATCGAAAACAAAAATATTTTTTTTTAATTCTGAGTAGGGTATCAAATGAAAGCCCTTAGTACGTGGATTAACGATCAAATTTTTATTTTTGCAAAATAAATTATTTTGATGCGATTTTTGCCAAAATTGTGCAAAAAAAATTTTGTCCCACACCCTGTAGCCCAGATGGTTAAAACTAAAAATCTAAAAAAATTCCAAGTAATGTATATTGGTGTGAACCGAAATAGTACAACAGGAATTTTTGATCAGATTATGTTTTCGGAAAATAACGCATTTTTTGTGGTTTTTGGTTCACAAAGTACAAAAGTTATACCAATGTAAGACACTGATACGCTAAGCGTCCGATGGCGCAACGCGTTTGTGCGCTGGTGTCGGAAGCTAAAATTCTCTGGAAAACGAAGGGTTTCGAGTTCGAGTACGGGACGGAGTGAGTTTTACTTTTCTGTTTTTTTTTTGCATTTTTATTATGTTGAAATTATTTTGTCAAAATTCTAGTTATATTTTGACAAATGTTGTATTTAATTTTTAAGAGCGTAAATTTAATAACCAGTCTTATTATATGATTAACAGACGATAAATTATTTTAAAAATATCGTTCATTTTGTCGTGATTACTATAAAGTAAAATTTGTCCTACACACTCAGCATACCGCCTTCACTAATTATATACCTGCGAAACCCTGAAATGTGTGAATATTCACACTTCACATCAATTTTTATTTTTAAAGACACAAAATGCATGTAAATGTTTGGATTTGGAACGAAACAAATCAGAACCTAGTAAAATTCTTACATAAAATGAATGCACAAATAATGCTGTTAATGAGAGGGATGAACCTGATGTTCTGATAGCAATTGTTCAATATTTGGCTTCAAATTAGTGAGGTATAGTCTTAAATCTCCACGTCCAGTGATGGTATGAAAACTTGTAAAAACTTGCACATTAACGTAGCACACCACTAAGCAGATAGGTACTTAAACAATTTTAGGAAAGATAATTAATATATATACAGTTACTCACAAAATTGAGCATACAGGAATTTGACAAAGATACTTTTTAATAAAACGTGACTATAAAACAGATTTTTTTAAAACTAATTATTTTTTATTTATAAAGTACACCTTGCAGATCCAAAATTATTACAAATACTATAAAGTATAGTAATATTTGTTAAAAATTTGTTACGGAAAACTAAAAAAAATATTTTTTTAGAGACACAAAATTGAGCGTACTAATTAATTTCGTTTGATTTAAGACCTGTCTTTCCCTGAAATTATATTGCATAGGTTTTATCTTGCAACAGATATTTTTTTCATTAGTTTAGTTTGCATTAGGCCACATTCAAGTACAGTGATTTTGTTTCTATTATAATGGAAAATAAACTTAAACAGATTGACGAATCTACACGAAAACTAATAGTTAAATTATACGCCCGGGGTCATACAATGCGTAAAATAGGTGATATAGTAAACTGAAGACATTCCACAATTCAAAAAATAATAAATAAATTTAAATATGAAGGTACAATCCAAAACAAAACGGACAGAGGCAGAAAAAAATTGTTATCAACTGTGGATGAAAGATTTATTTTACAAAAAATCAAGCAAGGTCCTAAAATTAGTGTACCCCAGTTAACGTCAGAATTGTCATAAAGATTAAATAAACAAATTTCAGTAGAAACAGTCCTCCGGAGTACTCCGGAAAAATTACTACAATGGTCGAATTGCACGCAAGAAACCATTGATTTCAAAAACGAATAAAAAGAAACGCTTAGAATTTGCAAAAATGTATGTAAACTACCCAATTAGCTTATGGAATAAAGTTATTTTTTCTGACGAGACGAAAATTATTTTTTTTTAGTCGGACGGCAGACAAATTGTTTGGCTGAAGCCCAATACAAAATTTAAAAAAATTAATACTATTCCGACAGTAAAACACGGAGGCGGATCAGTTATGTTATGGGGTGCTATGGGCTCAAACGGCCCAGGTAATCTAGAATTTATAGAAGGGATGATGGATAAATGGAAATATCTAAACATCTTGAAAAATAATCTTACGACTACTGCAGAAAAATTAGATATGCCACCAGTTTATTATTTCCAACAAGATGACGATCCCAAACATACTCCGCTTATTGTAAAGAAATGGCTTTTATACAATGCCAAAATTACTCAAAACACCGCCACAATCGCCTGATCTCAATCCAATTGAAAATTTATGAAGAGAATTAAAAGGTTCGGATCAAAAAAAATATATACAGACGATTCCGCTTAATTGGGGCAGCCGATTATTTGGGCCAAATCTCAAAGAACAGAAACCAAACCAAGGAACCAACAGTAAATTTACATGTTTAATTGGGACAACATTCCGTTTAATTGGGACAGTAAATTTAAGATCACAGTACATATTATGTTACACATATTCTCAAGAAAAAATTTGTACAAAGAATTTAATATTACAGCATTATTTTATGCAGGAAGGAATTGAAGGGAGCCCTACATCCGCACTGAATACCTGTGCTGATTTTGTAGAAGTGAAATGTTACAAAAACAAAAGACAGACTACACTTGACGCATTTTTGCATTGAATTAAATTGTATGTACCTATTTATTATTTTATTTTGGAATTTATTATTATTTTTTCTTAAAAGTTTATATTTTTTAGTTATATGTAATTTATAGTTTTGTCCAAGAGTTTATAAAATAAAATTATTGAAAGAAAAATATGCATTGTTTAATTTTATGTGAAATTCGCTTAATTGGGGCAGCCGTTTAATTGGGCCAAAATGACTAAGTCCCGATGTGTCCCAATTAAGCGGAATCGGCTGTATATATAAGTAATTTCTATGTCTATTATAAGTATTATGTATACACTTACTGTGTTAGGTGTAATAAGACATTTACGGAACGACTCAATGTTGATAATGACCTGCCTAAATGGAGTCCGCTCACCTGTTACAACCACTATTTACATCTCGTACACCCCATTTATTTATTTATTTTTTTCGCTAAAATGGACTCCTGCAAGTCGAAATCGACCCTTGGGGGTCAATATAGACCACTTTGGAATCATGGTTCTAAACAAACAGTTTCTGTCCAGTCGTAGGAAATAATTTTTCTTCTCTGCTTTACGTCTTGTTGAATAAAACATATAATGCACACAAATAAACTGAAATTATACAAAGATGATCCATTCTAAAAAGTATTTAAAAAGTCTGATAAATTTTCCTGAGCTATAATAAATAGTTTTCCAATTTAAAGTTTTATGCAATTCAACTAAAAACTTATAAGTTGTAACAATGACGTATAAAAATGGAATCAGAAGTAAAATCTGAAATTTTGTAGTTGTTGAAAAGTTACGAGAAAATATGAAATATGATGTAGCTGATATAGTAAAGTTTACAACATAATTCCACTCCTATATGAAGCATAAAGCGTCTAAAAAGGGTTCCAAATTTACTTTTTCAATCTTTGTACCTTACGATGTAAGGTTATCATGCTTTTTCTTTGTTTATTTTCTTACCTTCTCCCATTTTATACCTCACGTTTTTGTATCTTTTCCTCGGGGCTCCTATATTACGAACACCAGTTTGCAGTTCAGTGTAAAGTATCTGCTTTGGTAGGAGTTCTTCTAGTATACGTACGAAGGATGTTTTCTAAATTCTGGGAATTGTGCTATAATTAAATTACACAGAACTTATAGGCAATGTTATTGGTGCCAGACAAGTCTTGACATATTTATGCAACTATCTAGTGCAATATTGTTCAGTCTGATTTAGGTGTTCGACTGACATAGACGCGTTTTCATAGCACTGTTTTTGTAACCATGGAAGACGCAGCAAAATCTCAAAGAGCAATAATTTTCTTTTTGTGGAAAGAAGGTGTGAAAACATCAGAAATTATTCAGCGTCTGCAAGGAGTATTTGGTGAGTCTGCAGAATTCAAAAGTACTGTTTATCGGTGGATCGATCGTTTTAAAACCGGTAGAACATCACTAGAAGACGATCGACGCAGTGGGCGCCCAAGCACGTCGGTAAATGAAAGAAACATTACTGCCGTCGAAGACCTACTAAAAGAGGACAGGCGAATGACTATTCGTCAAATTAGTGTGCGCTATAAATACACTATTTTTGCTATGTGTAGAGATACATATATCTCTTGATTTTATAGAGCATAAAGTTATAAGTATTAATTTTGTTCGCTACATATTTGACATGCTCCTTCCAATTTAATTGTGCATCTAACACAAATCCTAAAAATTTAGCATGTTAAATATGGTACAGATCATCATTGTGTAATGTTCCGTTTAGACTGAAAACGAAATGAAAAGTTTTATCTTCGTTAACTTTAAGCTTATTCTCATTAAACCATAAAACTGCTTCATCCATAGCAGCTGTTATATTATCTTTAACGTTATTATGATTAACACCGTTATTAATAAAATTAGTATCATCTACATACATAACGGTACTAGAATTTACGTTTTCTGGAAGGTCATTTATAAACAGTAAAAATAACAACGGTCTAATTACCGTCCCCTGACCTACGCCTATATTAAGGGTAAGTATTTTAGCCATGAGGTCACTATACAACACAACCTGTTTTCTATCTAATAGATAGGATTTTATTAAATTTAAGGTGATACCACGCAAACTATAGCGCTTTGCATAACAAGTCATAATGTTTGACACAATCGAATGCTTTTGTGAGGTCACAAAAAGTTGCAGACACATGAAGACCATTCTCAAGTACTTTAACAACATCAGGCAATAGTTCATTTGCTGCTTTTGTCGTAGACCGCTTAGATCTAAAACCATACTGACGATCCGATAACAAATTATTTTCTATTTTTCAAAGCAATTTCTAAAATTTTTGAAAATGAGGGGTCAACCAATAGGCCTATAATTCGAAGTATTATTGATGTCTCCTTTTTTAAATAAATATAGGGACAATTTTAGACAGTTTAAGCATTGAAGGAAATATCCCACTATCAAATGCACTATTTATAATATTAACTAATGGATCCACTATATAGTCAGCTGATACTTTATTTTCAGTACTGTTCTTAGGCATCGTTGGTGAAATCTATCCAAAGTGCATCTAAAAAAGACGGTCAATTGGTGCCTCGAGCTGGTTAACGACTGGATGACATCCCACAAGCTAGAGCTTGCGCCGGGCAAAACGGAGGCTATCATCCTGAAGGGGAAGAGGGATAGGAACAGTATCAGCTTAAATACCTCGGTGTCACGTTTGACGAGAGGATGTCCTTCAAGAAACACGTGCTCGCTTCCGTCAGGAAAGCCGAGGTGAGGACATCCATGCGCGGCAGACTGATGCCGAACGTTGGAGGCCCCTCGAGTGGAAAAAGGGCGGTGCTTTGCGGAGTGGTGCACTCGATACTCCTATACGGAGCCTCTATTTGGCACGAGGTGTGCAAATATGCAAAATATAGGGATATCCTTATAGGTGCACAGCGGAAGGCACTGCTCAGGTGCGCGTCGGCCTACCGTACCGTGTCGAGCGTTGCCATGCAGGTGATCATGGGAACCGTTCCGATTTTCCTCCTGGTCGAGGAAAGGAGGGCGGTGACCGAGAGTGCCAGTCGCGGCGAGACTATCAGACGGAATGCCAGGGAGCAGAGCATTGCTCAATGGCAGGACGAATGGAATAGGAACACCACCAAAGGCCAGTGGACGAAACGCCTGATACCAGACGTAAGGATAGAAGAAAGGAGCAGACAGCAGGAGTCGAATAGAGGGGAGCCTGAATAGACTACCAGGGGGCATCTGACGCTGATATCCTAACGGATGGTTCCGGATGCCTCAAGCGTGGCGAAGAAGGAGAGTTTTAGCAGGTAGAAATCTTGAACTACCTGCACGCACGGGCATGCAAGTGTCTTTGCGAAGATTCTCCTCTTTAAAAAAAAAAAAAAAGGTGCGATAGTATCGGCGGTATAGCGTCCATGTTTTTGACGCGTATGGTAGGGTAGGTAGCAATATAGCTTTATAGACAGCAAGTTAGTGTCGAATTTAAGGTTGTGGTTTAGCCATACTCTTTTTCTCAGGCTTCCAAATGGCTTAGAAGCAGCTGATAGTCGATTATTTATTTCAACATCAAGACTACCAATTCGTCTTATATATTTGCTATGTAAATATGTGAATGTAATTTTCTGTTATATGAAAATATCCTGGAAATACGATAGTTCCCTTCTTGAAAGTAGCATTGTAATATTATCCGATAAATGTCATAACATCGGTTTATGAAAACAGCAGACAGTTCCTATCTAGCGTACTATCTGGGAAGCTACCACTTGCAAATGTCATTTGCGAGTGTCACTTACGCCACTTTGCGCCAGACGTATTAAGAATAAAATTCAGTGACGTAGAAAATGTTTTTGGGGAGAAGAATTTTAATATATTATCACGCAGACTTAGAGTCGAACATTGTATACTAATTATTGTATACTAATAAATATTAAACATGGTTGTTAAACTAAGAATTTGCTTACTATCATGCCACCCACCTTACAATATCATTATAATAATTATTACGTAATTAATTAGCATTCGAATTTAATAAATGTCAGTTTGACAGGTGTGTAAATATGGCTACTGAAATCTTACATTCAATTCAAACCGCGGGTTTTCCACATAAGTGACATATAATAAATCTTTTTTCTGTTTACAAAATGATTATTTAGTTTATAATCATTAGTCTTTGGTGACTAAAAGGTGATTCCATGTCGTCTCGTTGTCCTGTTTCATGTCTTTAAGCTAAACAAATATTTTAATGAGTTTAAAATCATTTAAAACTTACTTTAATATATTCTTTTCATTAGTTCCATTCAGATTTTTTAACTTAAATTTGTTAAATTTCTTTACTATTGAATTTGGCAGATCCGTATTATGACAAAAAAAACTGATTTTTCCCGTGGGGAGAACCAAAACTGAATAGCAGTACTGGATTTACGTACAAGCTGAGTAGGTCCGGGCCTAAGGCCCTGTGATTTCGGGGCCCCAAAGAAATCTGGATTTACCTTTTTTATTTGCTCATCCCTCTTCGATTCTATGACTTTTAAGGCCTCGAAGGACCTTAACTTTCTGTTTTTGCTCATTGCTTTCGATTTAGGGACCCATTCTATCCATTTAGTTTAGGGCCCATAAAAAACTTAACCCAGCACTGTTAAATACGTGTGTACGCTAAAAAAATGGACATAATACTGGCCATATTACTCCTGGCTGTACCCACACTGAAAATATATTCATGAAACCTGGAAACAGGAGGCGAAAATTACGTCAGTTCCAGTGCACCCACAATGCGCAGTAACCCTAGCAACACTGCTTTCTTCATTCTGCAGATCAAAGAGGTGGCAGAAGATCTGCAGGCGGGAATGGACTCGATTTTCCTTCGGTAAGAGAATATTTTCCTTATATACCACCCAAAACACCAACTATCAGGACTACAAGCTTAACTTTATACTCTGGATACAGCTTTATAAGCTCTAACAAGAGATCCATATAGTTGGACTTCTTTTCCTCCTCCTTGAAACAGATATTCTTCTCAGCTAGACATGATAATTCGATCACAAATATCTGTTTAGTTTCGAGTGGCTGTCAGTAACCTCGAGGTGACGCCGTTTTTCCTCTCTCAGCTAGATTCTCCAGTTATTTTATCTTCTTCTATATCTTTCTATTACCCTGTTCTATATCTTTCAGGCATCTCTTCTTCATATCATCTTAATCCCACTTCGATCTTCTTGGTCTTCCCTTCTTTGTCCTATTAGTCTCATGTCTATCACACTATTTATCCATTTACCTTCATTTTCTCTCCTAACATGGCCGTGCCAGATGAATCTCTTTTCTTCTATGCATGTTAAAATGTTCTTTTCTACATCCATTCTTCTTTTTATTTCTTCATTTCTGTTCCTACCCATTCTTGAGAACTCACAACAACTTCTCCAGTATTCCATTTCCGTAGCCGTGATTTTGTTTGAAATCCTCTTATTAATTTCTCTGCTCCATAAGTCATAATGCTTTGAATTATAGTTTTGTACATCGTAGGTTTCTCCTTTTTGTGAGTTTTCTGTTCCAGAAAACTGTGTTTAACTGCTTAATACATGGTCACGTTTCTCCCAGTCAGCTATTTATTTCTTGTTCCGTCAATACATTTTTTGAGATCGCCCATCCAAGATATTTGAATTTATCACATCGATTTATTTGCAGATATTATTGAATTTCCAAGTCATGAATTTCTCCTTCATCTGTCTACTGAATGATTACTGTTATATTATTTGTTTACTATAATATTAAAGTGGTACGTAATTAAAAGAACCTTTATTGAGGTAAATCTATCTGTGCCAGTATTTTTCAACATGAGTTGTCATAAAGAACGGTTGTGACGTCATTAGAGGCATGTTTTTCTAACTCTCTAAACAGTGTTTGTTTAAAGTACATGATGTATGTCTCTGAACAACAATTGAACTGTTACCAAGTCCATTGTGTAACCCGCAGGAGGAAATGTGTGGGAAAGTGTCTTAAATTGACCTACCAACATGGTGTTAAGTAGGATATTTGGTTGGCATATTATAAAGGACACAACGAGGTCTAGGTCGATACAAAAATTTGACTGTTGCTTGCAAAAATTATAATTGAAGTGGAAAAAACGAGTGATCATTTGAAAAAAAGACTGATAATTTTTAACATGTGTTTTATTATATCGTATAATATAAATAATTATATCATACGAATGAAAGACGATGGAAAGGGTACAAGAGGGCTACAAGAGTTGGACATTAGGGGTAGAATAGGAAGAAATAGAGGGATACTGGATGAAGAACAAGGAAATTAAAATAAAATAAATATTGTAAAATATTGTATTGTATGTTATTTTGTTTTCATTTCTTTGCAATTGTTAATACCCTTAATGCCACAAGGCCTAGGGGAAGTTCAGAAATTATGTTAACACGTACACAAGCAAGAACTGTGTCATTTTTATTTATAAAACCAATATTTACATTTATATTTAGCAAGTAAGTTGTGCAAAAAATATTTATACAAATTACGGGCTCTGCTTAGCCGTCCGCAACTGGCTATAAACTGTAGGTGTTTTTCTGTGTGAGCTAAGAAAAGGACGTAATATTAACATATTACTCCTGAATGTACACAGATCGAAAATATGGATACTAAACCTGGAAACAAAAGGCTAAGGATCACCTCGGGCTGTCACACCAATGATGTTTATCATGGTTCATAAAAACTACGAATTTATCTGTTTAAAAGCTTTGCAAACAAGTTATAAATATTACAAAAGTTATAAAAATCATTATTTACATTTAAATGTAACAAATATAGTATATATATATATATATATATATACAAGGTGTCTCAAAAGAAATTTTATATTTAGTGGATCGATTAAAAAAAAAGTAAGCCGTATATAGAAAAAATGTTTATTAATTATTAAAATACACTTTTTGGGGATTTATTTCTTAAAAATAATATCGTCTAAATGTAGACCCTCGCCTTCTCGGCACTCATTTAATCGAACAGTAAAATTACTTATGACGTCTCGGCAGGTGGACTCAGGGATGGCTGCCATTTCGTGACGGATATTTTCTTTCAAATGCGCCAGTGAAGTCGGTTTATTGGCGTAAACTTTAGATTTAAGATAACCCCATAGGAAAAAGTCAATAGGGGTTAAATCTGAACTGCGTGGAGGCCAATTTATGTGACCTCTCCGGGAGATCAATTTGCCTGAGAATTAAGCCTCTGACTGGCATCTTGGGGCTTTAATTCTTGCACCAATTGAATTTTGTAGGGGTGCAGCTTTAGGTCTTTGTACATAATGCGATGTAATGATGATCTATGCACATTTAAAGCACTTGCGCGCTTCCGAATTGAAAGGTTCGGGTCGTCACGAACAGACTGATTAACATTCTCCACGTTTTCTACCGTTCTTGATGACCTAGGTCACCCGGATTTTGATTTATCCAGCGTTGTACCAGTCTCTTCAAACTTTTTAACCCAATGTCGAATGAGAGGAATGCTTGGCGCATCATTTAAGTGGCGAAAACCTCGAATACTGCAGAATTTTCTACGCGCTACAGTCGCCGAATCACCGTTTTTGTAATACTCACGCACGCATAACGCGCGGTCTGCTCCCGAGAAACGCTCCATAGCGACTGCATTCCCAAGAGCCAGGCTACCGATTGACAAAACACCCGCGCCCCTCGGATACGTTGCGTTCACGCAGTAAGCTAAATAAATATAAAATTTCTTTTGAGACACCTTGTATATATGACGCATTTAAAGTAAATCCCAAGCAAAAATATAAAAATAGAAGTATTCCGGAAAACCTACGAAATTAATAATGTAGAATTTGTAAATTAAAAGCAGAGCGCAGGATTTGAATCATGACAATGTAAGTGGAATTTTCTACCAGAAGACGATAGACCAGACGGTCACTCGCCGTGTTTTATAATTAACGACGATTTTTGAAAAGATTATATCAACCTTTTTAACTAACAACATAAAAAATCTTATAATTCCCGAACAATACGGATTTTTCCAAAAACGTTCAGTGATAACTAATCTGTTACCATACACAGAATTTTTGTTCAATGCTATTGACGAACAGGACCAAGTTGATGTAATTTTTACCGACTTTACTAAAGCATTCGACAAAGTCGATCATAATATTTTATTTACAAACTTATGAATTTCGGGGTTCACGGCAATCTACTGAGATGGTTAATATCATATTTAAAAAATAGATCTCAAGCTGTCGCCATGAATAACTACATATCATCTTATGTTCCAATAACCTCAGGTGTTCCACAGGGGGCCTACCTGGCCGCCACCGTATTTATAATATTTGTTAATGATATATCAAACTGTTTTCATTTCTCAAATTTTATGATTTACTCTGATGATTTAAAATGTTATCTCAAAATCAATTCCCTAGAAGATTGCCGTAATCTTCAAAGTGACCTTAATAGATTGAACAATTATTATATCAATAATAAATTATCTTTAAACATTAATAAATGTCTAAAAAGGGCTTTCACACGAAAAATAAATAAATTAAATTACAAATATACATTATCAAATCAAATTTTATCTTGTGTGACTGAAATCAAAGATTTAGGCGTCATTTTGGACGCTAGGCTCAAATTTGATATTCATGTTAACAATATTGTAAATAAAGCCTTCAAAATGTCAGGTTTTGTTATGAGACTTGCAAACCATTCAATAAAATTCAAAGTATTCTATGTCTGTATCGGTCTTTTGTAGTTTCAAAACTAGAGTATGCGACTGTTATCTGGAATCCCAACTATAAAAATTTAAAAAATAGAATTGAAAAAATCCAAAAAACATTCTGCAAATTCCTTAATTATAAATTTAAAAACGTAAAAATTTAATTCAATACAAGCTTAATAAATTTCAACATAATTAAACTAGAGCAGCGTAGATTAATCAATGATATTTTGACAGTATTTAAAGTCGTGAATAATTATTATGACAATACTGTTCTTATCCAGGAATACTTTACAATTTTATAACAGTAGATGTAACAGCTTTAATTCATATTGTCAAAGCTCAGATGTCTTTTTCATGACTCTTCATGCATTTAAAAATTATGTATACAAATATGGACTATGTAATTGTTAAGTAGGTTAGTTTGTACCTTCTGTACTAATTTTCTGTACAAGCATTTTTATATAAGGTGTCTCAAAAGAAATTTTATATTTATTTAGCTTACTGCGTGAACGCAACGTATCCGAGGGGCGCGGGGGTTATGTCAATCGGTAGCCTGGCTCTTGGGAATTCAGTCGCTATGGAGCGTTTCTCGGGAGCAGACCCGCGCGTTATGCGTGCGAGAGTTTTACAAAAACAGTGATTCGGTGACTGTAGCGCGTAGAAAATTCTGCAGTATTCGAGGTTTTCGCCACTTAAATGATGCGCCAAGCATTCCTCTCATTCAACATTGGGTTAAAAAGTTTGAAGAGACTGGTACAACGCTGGATAAATCAAAATCCGGGCGACCTAGGTCATCAAGAACGGTAGAAAACGTGAAGAATGTTAATCAGTCTGTTCGTGACGACCCGAACCTTTCAATTCGGAAGCGCGCAAGTGCTTTAAATGTGCATAGATCATCATTACATCGCATTATGCACAAAGACCTAAAGCTGCACCCCTACAAAATTCAATTGGTGCAAGAATTAAAGCCCCAAGATGCCAGTCAGAGGCTTAATTTCGTAAATCAGGTGATTGAGCGATTTTCAACGTTTACCAACATTTTGTTTTCGGATGACGCTCATTTTCATCTTAATGGCCACGTAAATAAGCAGAACTGCCGCTACTGGAGTGCAACGAATCCGAAACGCAAACATCAGAAACCCCTACATTCGCCTAAAGTGACCGTATGGGCTGCGATGTCGGCGCGAGGAATTATCGGCCCTTACTTTTTTGAAGACGAAAGGGGGCGTGCAGTTACAGTGAATACAGAGCGTTATGTGGAGATGTTAGACAACTTCTTGGTACCTGAACTGCAAAACTTTCCTGGCTATAACCAAAGAACATGGTTCCAACAGGACGGAGCAACTTCACACACGTCCAATATGTCTCTGCCACGTGAAATTTTCTCAGGCAAATTGATCTCCCGGAGAGGTGACATAAATTGGCCTCCACGCAGTCCAGATTTAACCCCTATGGACTTTTTCCTATGGGGTTATCTTAAATCTAAAGTGTACGCCAATAAACCGACTTCACTGGCGCATTTGAAAGAAAATATCCGTCACGAAATGGCAGCCATCCCTGAGTCCACCTGCCGAGACGTCATAAGTAATTTTACTGTTCGATTAAATGAGTGTCGAGAACGCGAGGATCTACATTTAGACGATATTATTTTTAAGAAATAAATCCCCAAAAAGTGTATTTTAATAATTAATAAACATTTTTTCTATATACGGCTTACTTTTTTTTTAATCGATCCACTAAATATAAAATTTCTTTTGAGACACTTTGTATATGTTGTAGTGACATCCTGTTACAGGGATTTATCCTGTTGGATGTCCAAATAAAATAAATAAATAAATAAATAAATAAATAAATAAATAAATAAATATACGTTTCCCTTTTATCAGGGTCTGCATGAGGCAGGTTTAACCGGTATTTCCCGGAACCAGGTCCTGCGGATTCTCCTTCATTTGTTTTTTCTTCTCATCACTTCTTTTGAATTTCTTTTTTTGCTGACCCCACAAAATTACTTGCCGGCCGAATTTAGTATAAATCTTTGAATATAAATACAGAAGAAAGGGCCTACGTGCCCTTGAAGGGAACTAAAAAGCTTTTGGTTGTGGGGGATATTTTACGGAAATTTGAACGGCCACAAACTTTACAGCTAATTATTTTAAAACATCTGCCGTACACTTTCAATATAAAAGTACGTGTCTTTACATCCGCCAATAGGGCGCACTTGTGTCACATTGTGGCTCTTAGGAGTGGGGATTTTGGTCGGACGGTAGAATTGTGATTGTAGACAACACCCTCCTTTCTGTGTCTTTTTATTGCTGTCTCAAATAGTCTGCGTTTGTCTCGTATACTAAAATTAGATCTACTTAGATGATCTCTCCATCTTCTTTTACTTTACAGATAAAAATAATTGCTTTTTTCTTACAGAATTATTCAAATTTTTTACGTAATTTATAATTTATTTAAATATTGTCCAGTACACAAAGCGAAAAAAATTTCTCTATTGCATTGTAGATTTAGATAATTTTTGACCTAAGTAAAAGTGAATCTTCAGTACAAGTATAGTACACACAAGCTCAGATCCGGCGGAAGATATTACGAAATTATTATGTCAAGCATTTCTCTATTTTCACACCTCTTTCACTTTTCGGATTCATCCATCGCTAAATATTGGTTTGGTACTTTCTCTCTTTTAGATCATAGAAGGTAATATAACCAAATTATGTAGTAATGTTTGACTATTATAAATTTTCACTGTCAATTTAAAATTTTAGAAATAGTTATTTAATATTTTAGGTAATTTTTAATTATAGGTTTGTGTATTATTTTAAAAATTCAGTATGCCGGTCGCTATAGCGTAGTGGTCAGCTCATTTGACTGATAACCATGGGGGCTCGGGTTCAAATCCCGATGATGGCATGGTTTGTATTTGTTATAAAAATTGATCTATCCATAATAAAAATAAAGGTATACTGGTTAAACACCATCGTAGCGTTAAAGACCAAAAATTAAAATTAAAAAAAAAAAAAAACAGTATTAAATAATAAAGTAATACAAAAATTAAACGTTATATGAATATATTAAATGAGAATGGAAGAAGTCAGAATGAAAACATTGATGTGAAGTGTAAAATTCACACTTCACATTTCAGTGTTTTGTAGGTATTTAATAAATGTAAAAAGTCAACATAATACTGGATATCTACGAAATCAAAATCAACAAGTTTTTAAAAATCATTTTATTCGTTTTTTAAGAAAAAATAAATGAAAGCTCTTGGAAAGATTCCATTTTTTTTTTTAATAAAAATTAAATAATTTGTTTTTAAAATTCATGTTGAACTATTACGGTTCACATCAATATTCATTATATAGGTATTTTCAGATTTTTAGATCAATCAATTTAAGGTACAGGTTTCACATTTTCAGGAAATTAAGAGATATCATGACGACAAAATCAATTTATAATTTCTATTACGCACTCGTGCAATCTTTGCTGTCTTACGGTATAATAGCATGGGGTAGGGCAGCCGATAAATATTTCAACAAAATTAAAACAACACAAAATACCATACTAAAAATAATCAGTAGAAAAAATAGCTTATATCCTA
Organism: Liopterus haemorrhoidalis; assembly: GCA_963971575.1. Classification (NCBI taxonomy): domain Eukaryota; kingdom Metazoa; phylum Arthropoda; class Insecta; order Coleoptera; family Dytiscidae; genus Liopterus; species Liopterus haemorrhoidalis. The sequence goes on from OZ020615.1 coordinate 8,850,619, forward strand.
CGATCAAACTCTATCAAAACTCAAATGTAATGAATCAGCCGTATTTATATATTCTTTCAGTTTTAAAATTTATAAACAAAAACAAAAATGAATTATCTACGTTGACTCACAATTATAACACTCGAAACAAAGATCTAGCTAAAAATATTAAAACAGTAAAAAAAATCAGCTGTGGCCATCGCAGACCACAGGACTGACTGCCATCATAAAGTACTTATATAAATTACATTCTAGCAGCAGAGTAGAAATAACTTGGCCTAATATTTTCTAACAGAGATATTATTTATCATGACCATGGAAACGTTACATATAAATATGAAAAAATTGAGACTTTTTAGAAAAATTTTACAGAAATTATTCAAAATTTTTCGTTTTATCAAAAAACGTCTCAAATAAAAGTTTTTAGTTATTGATTTTATAGCAACTTTTGTCCAATAAATTTTTTCGAAATATTTTTCTCTTTTGAAATATTCACAAAAATCTTAAAATCCCATTTTTAGTCAACTGATTTTTACCAAAAGTTGATCAACTCGTGCCATTGATGGCAGAAGCTTAAATATGAAGTTTCATAAAAATCCTTTCAGCCGAATTTGCTCTACACGTGTATACATACAGACAGACAGACAGACGGACAGACGGACAGGCAGACGGACAGACAGACGGACGGACAGAAAGACCGACAGACAGACCGACAGACATCATGCTAAAAATAGTCAAAACGTTATGTAGGGACCTCAATTCGTGGAGATCCATCGAAATCTCGAATTGTCAAAATCGGTATGATCACAACACCTCCCTTTTATATATGTTGGCGGTCGGTAAAAATTGAACAGAAATGTTTTACATTTGCAGTACCAAAAATATACAAGTTTTAGTAATTTTCTGGAAATAAATTCATTAACAATTCACAGAATAAACCAAACTAATTTTAAAAACAGGGCAAAAAAATACTGTTTCAGTTTGTCTCAGGTAGAAATAAAGGAATTGTTGTAAATTATAATTATACTTGTACATTGTAAATATTTTCTTCAGTCAGCAAAAACATTTAAATGTAATATATATGTAACTTGATACATTTATTTAGCTGTATACATTTTTTTTTTTTCAATTAAATAGAACACCAGGCACAGACTGGTTTTCACAGTCTTTAGTGGTTGTGAATAAATATCCTTGAAATATTCATTCACACATATTTATTTATTTTAAGTATATTTAAAAAAAAAAAAAATGTTTTGTATAATATTGTACAGTTAAAATAAATAAATAATAATAAAAAAAAACCTCTGGGAGATAGGGTGAGGGAAAAACGCTTTTTGAAATATTTTTAGCGAATACCCCATAAAAAAGTAGATTTTTCAAAAATAAAAAATACTAATACTTGTTGATGCACGCATTTAGAAGTTTCATTTAATATACCACACATAATTTAAAAAAATATCAATTTTTTTATTAAATACATATTTGTTTATATTTATCTCGGGATGTGTTTTCTTGAATTCTCAGTATTTTTCCTATATATGGGCCAAAGAGTTGTATAAGCATGCCAAGTTTCAACTTTTAATGTTAAGCCGTTTGGCTACTATTTCTACCGTACAGACAGACAGACACTTGAGTGACGTTATAAAGATTTTTTTGTGATCATACCTACAAAACCCCAAAAACGGAACAGGGGATGAAGATTGAACATAAGTTAACCTTTTTAATACACCTTTGGAAATTTCATTTTAGAAAAATCAACTTTGGAATAAAAAAATCAACTGTGGTCTATTTTGCTGTGCAAATTCGTTCGTTACATTGTACATTCAAGAAATGTAAGTGCCTGGCCTTTTGTTTGTCAACCAAAGTACTTAGTCTTTTATTTAATGTGTACACATTTTGTAGATTATTTAGTTTAAAAAAAAGGTGAAAGCAATTTTCTTTAGAGAAAATAAGAGATAAGAAAATAGAGAAATCTTAATCAAATAATCAATATTTATATTTTCTTTAATATATAAATAAATTTTTATTATTATTATTAGCAATAATGAAAATTCTCGAAGTAATTGAATTGTACCTTAACGAAATATTCTCCAAATATCTTGGACAGAAAACTATTTTTTCTTAAAGCATTTTTTCCGGAATGACTATTTTGTCCGCTCGGAGATATTTGCTAAAAAAACTCTTTTTTTTCACGTTTTATGGGGTTAATTACCGAGAAAAACAAAATGATCTCAAAATGTGACCTCAAAAATAGCATCTCAAGACCTATTCATCCCACCGATTTCCAAAACTACAGCAAATTCTTCTCTAAAAACCATTGTTTTCAACATCAATTTTACTGGACTCTGGTCGGATTCTTTGGTTTAAGCGGAACTAAATTTTCAAATCTAGTAAGCTTTTGTTATCATTTCATTTGGAGCTAGTGACAAATTAAACAATTAAAAATCATATAGTTTCGCTTAAACGTTTGGAATAGCTTATATATAATTTGGGGTTTGTCAAGTCTTGACAAGCGTCCACTAATCGCAAACTTCAGCAACCTTTTGAGACGCGTCATACTAGAGACTAGTGGAGCTAAATACACACGGCTGCATCCCAACCCTGGCGATACGCAGACGTGGAAGTTACGCCAGATCCAATGTCCTCACAATGCGGAGTGACCCGAGCAGCACTGCTTTCTGCATCCTGCAGATCAAAGAGGTGGCAGAAGGTCTGCAGGCGGGAATTGACTCGATTTCCTTTCGATAGGATTCTTTCATACCATCCAAAACACCAACTATCAGGACTAGAAGCTTAACTTTATACCCTGGATACAGCTTTCTAAGCTCGGTCAAGAGATCCATATACTTGGACCTCTTTTCCTCCTCCTTGAAAGAGATATTCTTCTCAGCTGGACTTGAAAATTCGATCACAAATGATTGGTCTCGATATCCAGGAGGGTTATGTCCGGCTTAGTGACTGTCAGTAACCTCAAGGTGGGGAAGGAGTAATTCCAATAAATTCGGCACTTGGAATTTTCCACCACCGATTCTATGTCAGAACGGACGTACGATATAACCGGTATTTGGTCAATGCCATAGGCATGTCTAAGATGGTAGTAGAGCACGCAGGAAGCAGCATTATGTCGAGACACGTAGCTCGACGCTGCAAGAGAAGGACAAGCAGACAGAATGTGTATAATCGTTTCAGGATGGTGGTGGCACAACCTACAGAGAGTGGACTTCGCTATTTGGATTATGCAGGCCCTGTACGCCTAAGAATTTATAACACCATCCTGACACGCAAACACAAAACTTTCTGTTTCCGATCTCAAACCAGCAGACTTAAGAAACGAGAACGTGAGTTCGGTGGACAACTCTAGACTTTTATTATGTTTGAAGAACACAGAGCATACTTTTACTCATGTGTTCTTATTATTATTATTATTATACTCTCTGATAATTTCACGACTACAGCATTAATTGTAATTATCATGGTAATTTAAATAATGCTTTATTTCAATAGGCCTTGCGGTGTTTAGGGTATTAACCACTACAAAATATAATAAAAAATTAAATTACGCACAATATTTGACATAATTTTACAATATTTTATATCTCATTTATTTGTTCTGCCTCCAGTGTTCGTCTCTTTCTTCTTATTCTCACTCCGGCTCCGGCTTCTCTCGCCCATATTTCTTCCTCGCCTTCCTCACTCATCAGATCCTTTATCTCTTCCACCCAGACTTGCAACTCTTAGCTAAATGCTCCAAGGTTTCTTCTTTTGGCTTTGCCCAGTACCTATTGTTCCTCTCTTCGTTGCCGCATCTTAGCCTGGCTATCCTCCTGAGTTTGCCCCATGATCTTCCTCTTTTCCCCTTCAAGTATCTCGGTATTCCGATCACTCTTATCTCTTTATATCTTTTCACACTCCGCGATTTGTCTATTCTGTCTGTTCTTTCCTGCTCCTGTATCTCCTTATCCCTCCTTCTCAATTCTTCTACTATATTTGATCCTCAGTTTGGTAATTTAAAATTTTTTTAACCAATATTTAGGTTTATAGCAAATTATATACTATACATTTTATTAAACAATATAAATATAGCAACACTGTTACATTTTTTTGAGTACGGAAATGTAAAATAAGAATTTTTTGGAGTTAATTTAGTATTCATTGTAAGATTCTATTCTTTATTCACAAAGCCAAGTCTACAAGGAAATATGAGTTGCAATTTAAGTATAATTTTCTCTCGCGAGATAGTCAACAATCATGATGAAAGATGAAAAAAGCGAAAAATTTCAGAAGCTACACGGACTGAAAATAAAAGTTTCAAAGTGGCTACAACAAAGAAATTGACGGTATACAGGGTTCATTTAAATTTGTCTACTGTTGCTATCTCGAGAACTAAAATAGCTACGAGGTTGATTAAATTAGAAATATTACGTTTCTAACGTTTTATAAAAGTTGTAGGAATTAAATAAGTGTAAGAAATCAACAGAATGGATGTCTAACTGGAAAATTAACAGTTTTTTATCTTCATTTTTATTCGTTTTTTGAGTACTACGAGTTTCCATTTATTTATTTTTTAAATAAAACTTAAATAATTGCGAAAATTTTGTTACGATAAAATTTCTTACTATTAAAAATGTTTTATTTGCTTCACAAGTATTTTAATACACTAAGGCCCGGTCTTTCCACCTTCAGATAAAGTTCCAGGTAACTATCTGACAGATAAGGTTTTTGGAACTTCATCTGCTGAATAAATGGCAATACCAGTCAGTGAATCCAATACGTCAGTCTCATTATCTGTTAGATAACTATCCGATAGATACATTTGTATAGAAAGAAGGGATGACATTTACTCAGCAGATGAAGTTACAAATAACCTTATCTGTCAGATAGTTACCTGGAACTTTATCTGAAGGTGGAAAAACCGGGCCTAAAGGGTTTATTCCTCTTTAATATAATAATAACAAATACTAAAGTAATTCAAACAATAGGTTGAATCATGAAGTATAATAGTAGGCGGAGCCTATTGAACAACTCTACACCAGCGATATCGAACCTTTTTTGAATTTGACCTGAAATTTTGTAGATACAAATTTCAGGTCAAATATATAATGCGTTAAATAAAGTTTGTCTCTTTAAGCTGGAAGTATTTGTGTGGAACCTGCTGTTAGTCTCGTTAACTTTACTTAAGCTAACGTCCTTGTGTTTGACGTGTGTATAACAGATAATAGTTGAATTCCATCTCGCATATTATCACAGTTGTTGGTTTTCCTAAACCGTTTCGCGAATGCGCCCGCTGAGACCCAACCTTAGTTATCTTAGAATCTCTCTTTAGAATCTTCAGAGCTACAAAGATTTTTTTTTTGTACTGATTATTTGAAATTGTATAATATTGTAAGACCCGCGGGTAATAGATTTGCCATCACTGCTCTACACTCTACAGACATTAAATCGATTTGTCAATTTTTTATATTATATTTTTAGTTTCCAAAAAGACACACACAATCTTAGCTATTAATACGAAAAATCCATAACATTACTAGCTTTGATTTAGCTATAAATTAAAAAATAAATAATTCTGCCAAAAACATAAAAGCTGCAACAGTGGCGCACCCTGGATTTGGGGGGAAAGCGGTAGAAAAAAAAATTAAGATATAAAAGATAGCTCCTCGCTTCTGAAAAAAGGTCATCACTTGTAAAGTACAAGTGAAGAGCAAAAAAAAGGTCCTCACTTGTAAAATACAAGTAGAAGAGAAAAAAAAGGTCCTCATCTCTACTTTTAAATATCTATATATTTACCTAAGATCATAATGCTAAAACATGTAAAAATTTGGTATTTCCATTCTTAACAGCCCCCCCCCCCCTGGGTGCGCCACTGAGCTGCAATATTTTCCAAAAAAGAAATCTCATCAAAATTTCTTATGGTATGTTTCCGGTTTATGGTATGTTTTTCGGTTTATTTATCTATGTACATTTCTTATAAATTTTTCAGATTTTTAGTCTAACCCCTTTGCGTTGATGACTGAGGGACGAGGGACAATAATTTTTTCAGTATATTTTTGGAAAACAGTGTTAAAATAAAAAAATATAAAAAAATACTCCGTTGTTTAGTGTACGTCTTAAGAGCTTTTTTTTGAGGCCACGCAATAAATTTAAAAAAAATAATTATTTTTTCAACGACACAAAAAACGGTGTTTTTCAAAAACTAATCAGATCAAAAATTCATGTTAATCTATTCCGGTTCCCTTTAATATACATTATTGAGATTTTTCAGATTTTTAGATCAACCCCTCAGAAAAATTGGGTAGAAACAAGTTTGGCGAAATCCTATAAAAAAAAAAGATTTTTCAAAAATAAATATTTGTTTATCCACGTACATGTCAAACCATTTGAGATATGTCATATTGAAAAATGCTATCTTAATTTATAATGATCATAACCAACAAATCTGAAGTCTGTTTTACAGTATAAACAATTTTTTTAGATGTCTTTACTCTAAATAATACAATATTTTGACATTTTTAACCTCAACTGTCATCCGTGTACCATGCGTACGCAGCCGTATTACGTTTCTGTTACTAACTTCATTCCTTTCTCAGCAACTATTACTATAGGTTATTCCAAATGTTCAGGCGGAACTAGATTTTGAAATCTAAAGGCTATTCCAAACGTTTAGACGGAACAGATTTTCAATTTTACCGATTAACTGAGGCTTTTGATATTTTTTAGCAAAAGCCTACTTCAAACCATAAAAGAAGAGCTCATGACAACTTACAAAAATGAATCATCCAATTAGTTCCGCCTAAACTTTTGGAATAGCCTATAGTAATTTTTATCTATAAGTTTGGACTTTTAGTCATTTTGTTTAAGCTTTGTAAATCATACTCACATTGGTTATTGAAATTCTAGATTAAATTGATTGTCATTATGAAATTTCCTTTTCATTGCATTTTAATTTTTTGTCATTCTCAATAAAAAAAACTCCCATTTTTTTTTTTGTTTCTAAAAATGTTTTAAAATTTTTAATCAATGTAATTCGTTTCCATAGTTTCATTGTTGGAATTTTAAATTTTCACATACCAACGTGAAATATGAAATAAACCAAGCAAGGTCCCTTCTCGTGGCAACCTAAAAGAACGAAATTCCCATTAAGTTTAAAGGTCTGGAATAGCCTCTAGGATATAACTTTCATAGAGACATCACTGCAGTAGTATCTAGAACAGCGTTTCTCAAACTATGGCTCGCGACCCAATATTGGATCACGTTACATTTTTATTGGGTTGCGAAACGGAACTGTTTTGATACAAATACAAAGAAAAATAAAAACAATGGGTCGTACTCTCATTTTTAGAAAACTATTTGGGTCGCGTGTTTAAAATTTTGAGAAATGATGATCTGGAATACGAGAAATGTTAAAGTTACCTTTAAAAGTTATCTTGTAGTAACGTTACTACACCGTAACTATTACAATAACTTTTTACAGCATTGATTTGTTTTCGTGATATAGCAATGGTGAACAAATTCAAATAAATATCCTGAAAAAACTCCTGAAATTTCCAATAATTCTCTACTCCGTGAAGTCAAGAACTCTATAAACTCATTTAATCGTCACTTCATAATTACACTATTCTCATTTTTATTCGATATAAAAACTGCTGTTCTTTTTATTTTCTAAAAATGTCTGTCTATAAAATTATATTGGAGCTTTGTGTAGGCGGGTGAATTTGATGATGTCCGGTTGTAAAACCGTTTTTTGTGAGTAAATTCGTTTGATTGCTGTAGAATCTCTGGCAGAATCTACACAAGTACCGATAACAGAATGAGTCGACGTAGACCGGAAGTCCCACGGGAAATATCCAGTTTGTTCCACTCTTACGCCCTCCCTCCAAATATAAGAAATGTGAACTGATCGACTTTGAAATGTAAGATATTATTTTAAAAATGTATCTCTACTTTAACGGGATAAGACACTGCAAAAACTAGATATCTATTACACAATCTTAACACAGGGCAAAATATCAATTTCAAGTGAAGAGCAAAATAAAAAGGTCCTCCCTTCTAAATTTTAAGTGAAGAACAAAAAAAAAAGTTCCTCCCTTCTAAATTTTAAGTGAAGGGCAAAAAAAATGCCTCACTTCTCACAGTACGGGGGGGGGTCTGGACCCCTTGGAACCCCCCCTTGTGTGCGCCCCTGTACGAGCACCGTCTCAGTGAAGTTATTCGGGGCTCGTATTGTACCGTCTTACCTTGGGCACTATTAGTGGGGTTGATTTTTGGTTTCAGACCATAGAGATAATAGAGAGAATTAACATAGCATGACCTTATATCTAGTGATATGCGATACTGAGAAAGTATCGATATTTGGGTATCGATAATATCGAATAAAAAGTATCAATATCGGTATCGTATCGAAACAAAATATCGATATTTTCAAGTATCGAAAAGAAAAAAGGTATTAAAATTTTAATACCTTTTTACATATTTTGAGGACAAAACAAATAAAAAAAATTGATGTGAAGTGTGAATATTCACACATTTCAGGGTTTCGCATGTATATAATAAGTGAAGGCGGTATGCTGAGTGTGTAGGACAAATTTTACTTTGTAGTAATCAAGGCAAAATGAACGATATTTTTCGAGCGTTCCTTTTCCTATTGCGCCCCATCTATGTATAATCAAATACCCAAGTGCCTAAAATCTCTCTCTGTGCAATCTTTCAAAGCAAAATATAAAACATGGTTGCAGACAAAAAATCACACCAAGTAATCCTGTTTCGCGAATATACTTTTTATTCTCCCAGGTCATATATTTTCACCCGCACGTCTACTGAATTTCGCTGAATTAAAGTTCGCTAAACTTCTTATGCTAATTTATATAAAATGTAAGAATGTAATTTATATATAAAAATGTATTATTGTATTTACACGATGAAAAAGGTTAAGTTGGAAGACCAGCCCTGGCTGAAACTTCGCCTACAATAAAGTTTATTATTATTATTATTATTATTATTATTACATTTTTAAAATAATTTATCGTCTGTTATTCATATAATAAGACTGGTTATTAAATTTACGCTCTTAAAAATTAAATACAACATTTGTCAAAATATAACTAGAATTTTGACAAAATAATTTCAACATAATAAAAATGTAAAAAAAAAACAGAAAAAATAAAATTCACTCCGTACTCGAAACCCTTCGTTTTCCAACGCATTTTAGCTTACGATACCAGTGCTCTAACCTATTACGCCTTGCATGTGAGTGTCTTACATTGGTATAACTTTTGTACTTTGTGAACCAAAAACCAGAAAAAATGCGTTATTTTCCGAAAATATAATCTGATCAAAAATTCCTGTTGTACTATTTCGGTTCACACCAATATACATTACTTAGAATTTTTTTAGATTTTTAGTTTAAACCATCTGGGCTACAGGGTGTGGGACAAAATTTTTTTTGCACAATTTTGGCAAAAATCACATCAAAATAATTTATTTTGAAAAAATAAAAATTTGATCGTTAATCCACGTACTAAGGGCTTTCAGTTGATACCCTACTCAGAATTTAAAAAAATATATTTTGGTTTTCGATGAGCACATATTTGTTTATATTTTTAGGGGGGTATGTTTTTTAGATGTTTTAGTATTTTTCCTATGTGCGGGTCAAAGAGTTGTATAAGCATGCCAAATTTCAACTCTCTAGGTTTAGCCGTTTGGCTACAATTTTTACCGAACAGACAGACAGACAGACAGACAGACAGATAGACAGACAGACAGACAGACAGACAGACAGACAGACAGACAGACAGACGACAAAATGACGGTATAAGGGTTTTTTGGTCATACCTACAAAACCCTAATAAATGGGAACTTTTGATTAAGAATGACAAAAAATTAAAATGCAATGAAAATGACATTTTATAATGACAATCAATTTAATCTAGAATTTGCAATGTCAGTATGATTTACAAAGCTTAAAAAAAATGAGCAAAAGTCCGAATTAATAGATAAAAATTACTAGATTTCAAAATCTAGTTCCACCTAAACTTTTGGAAAAAAAGAAAATGTATAGGCTACATTTTCTTTTTTTTTTTACAAATTATTACAACTTGGTTGTGTTTTCTGTGATAATTAAATAAAATAATATTGAAGTATAATTTTGTACTTACAATTTTATTTAAAAGTTTTATTGAACCCGAACCCGAATCTAAAAAAAATTATGTTCTTGAACCTAAAAAATATGTTATTGAACCTGAACTTGAAACCAAACCGAAATGAACATATTGAACCTGAACGAGCTCCTGAACCTAAATGAATTCAGCTTTATATCCTCTTTATAGAGGACTTAATACCAGTTCATTTTATAATGTAAATTGAAAAATAAACTTTAATCAAAGATGAAACTAATGAAGATTATTATGAAACGCGTTTAAAGAACAATTAAACGGCCACGTCCACAGATTAAATTGTCTAGACTCTAGACATTACGTTTTAGTTAGCTAAAAATAAAAAAAAACTAACCTACTATAAAACCCTTAGAAAATTACGTCTTCGTGCCAACCAAAACAATGGAAATAATTTCCTAGGAAAGATATTGTTTAAAACATAAGGAAGATAAAATTTTGCACACATGAAACATACTGTAATTGAAATAATTCAATAATTATTCTGTTAAATAAGTAGTCAGTGGCTTCCTTTTCATAATATGAACAATTAAAGTCATTGTTTCTTAATACAGTAGTTCATAAATACTAAGAGAAATTTTAATTTGGTTACATCTCTTTCAAACTATCTACTTTTTGCAGTCAAATTCGACCTCAAAGAAGGCCTTTATAATCTAGTGCGAATTTTCTTGCTAGTCGTCGGTCGAGTGCCGAAAATAGTAGCATGAGACTGAAAAGCGTCCTAATTCAAAATATATGGGTAAAAATTAATAGCATTGCACCATATTCTCATTTAGTACTAAAATTCCACGCAAGATAGCAGACCAATGTCAATAATGTATATTTTTTTAGAAATATGATAGATGATTACCATGACAACATAAGATGGTGAACCAGAAGATAACACTGATAAACACACTATTTGTGACATGGCAATTGAGTAGTTCTTATTTATTTTGATACGCTGAAAACAAACCTGAAAAGTGATTTTTTCTATCGCCCATAGATTTTCTGTAACAGGCAAATTTATATTTTGCAATATGCAACATTTTCATATTGCGTCAATTCACGACATGTATCTGCAGTGACGGTACACAAGTGGTTAAGATCAGTTTATTCTTGTTTATTAGGTCGAAACGTATGCATCAAAATAGATTGCGTCCATGGTTACTTTTTGAGTTCTAAGTAATTCACTATACAAAAGGAGTGGTTACTACGTAAGGCACTAACTCTTGAACTAAAAAACGTTAGAAGTAAACCACTGGTTGATCCCAAAAACGTATTTTTCTCACCTTCCCATATTAAATTGGGCTAAATGAAGAATTTCGTTAAAGTAATGGATCAAAACGGAAGAGTGTGTATCTAAAACAAAAATTTCCGAGAATTAGTGAAGCAAAAATTAAAAAGGGCACATTTGTAGGCCCACAGATAATAGAAATAATGAAAGATGATGCATTTGACAGTGTGCTAAATGAAGGAAGAAAATTTTCTTGAAAATCTGAGAGCTGAAAATTACAGAGATATCGTGAATAAATTGCTTGATGCCTACAAAGAAATGGGATGTAGGATGTCTTTAAAAATTCATTTTCTGGACTCTCGTCTACATTTATTCCCAGAAGATCTGGGTGCAGTAAGTGATGAACATGGGAAACGGTTCCACTAAGACATTTCCGCCATGGAAAAATGATATCAGGGTAAATGGAGTCCAAATTTGATTGTTGATTACTGTTGGATATTAATAAGGTATGCCTCAGAAACAAAATATCGACGTAAAATATCAAAAACAACATTTTGTGGCAAGTTAAAATTAATAATAATTCGTCTACCGCTATATTTCATTAGAAACAAACAATATCTCATAGCAAAAAAATGATGGATGGGTAAAAAGCTAAGGTCATTTTCGGCTTTAAGATCAAATTTTAAGTGGGATACACAATCGGCCCGATTCTGTAAAAAGTTACTAGGTTAGTTGCTACTGAGTAACGTTGCTACGAAATAACTTTTATAGTAACTTTCTTATCAATAGCCAAACAATTAGTATTCTCCAAGCATAAGCACAAGCAACGTTCTTATAACAAGTTATATTTAGTAACGTTGCTACAAAGAACCGTGAAGCTAGAAGCAGATTACGTTCTGCGCAGGCGAGGTATTCGTTTTTAATTGAGTTTGACAGCTATGTTGTGAGTTTCTGAGGTTAAACGAAAAATGTTTTATAAACAAAATCAGAAAAAGAATTGCAAACAGATGGAAATTCTGTTGAATTTCCTAGAAAATAACCCGGTCATGGTCGGTGATACGAGTGTTTAAAAAATAATTGACAGGAACGAGTCGTGGTGCTGTGGTGATGTGCTATGTGGCTACTGTTTTCTATGTGGTGGTGCAAGTTATAGTCCAAATTTAAATGAATTGGGTGAAATACAGTTAAAGAAGTTCGGATAGCCATTGAACAGGCGGGCACATCAAACATTGATCTGGGAAGGGTCCATTTCGAAAAAATATCTGTAATATAATACAAATGTATTGTTGTGTTTTTAGGGAGAGGACTGGGTTTATATATTTATTTAATTTTGATTATAATTTAATTTTTAGTAATAAAAAAGGTGATTCTTATTTGCAATCGCTTAGTTTTTATTTAATAAGTATTTGATTTTTCAAATCCTTGGGGGAGGGGGTCTGAACTCGTCGACCACCCCCTTGTGTGCGTGGCTTCTATTGACAGTCGTAGTTAATACATTTAAAAAATATTGTACTGTTATACTATTATACAACAAATGTAAATAAACAAAAAAAAAAATAGAAATTGAAATAAAGAACACGAAGAATTTTGTGCTATACAGAAAATAAAATAAAAATCCTTCTATAATTATTGTCTCTATGTTGCCCTTCATTGTAAAATGCTTGAAATAATTCATTATTAAACAGAGAAATTGCGATTTTACACGATTTTAACAAGTTATTTTGAAGTTACTAAGTGTAGCAACTGCTTTCTGTTAGTTGTTATCCATAATAACTTTCTTAGCAACTAGTTACTAATTTCATAGCAACTTTTCTCTTACAGAATACGAATTTCGTGAAAGTTACTAAAATAGTTACTGACCTTGTATTTAGCAACTTTTATTGCAACTTTTTCGTAGTAACTTGTTTACAGAATTGGGCCGTATATTTTGTCCATGTCACAAAAAATAAGTTCATCTTTGTTTACTAATGTTATCAGAAGTTAAAATCGACCACTAGAAGTTTCGGTTAAAAAGCACACAAAATTATTCAGCTAAAAATTCGCAGTACAAAAACTTATGTCTGTAGAATTAGAAAAGCACAAAGAATCATAAAAACAGACCTTTGATATAAATTCTAGCAAAAAATCTTTTAAAACGCGTCTGGGTCTAACCATTAAGGTTTCATAAAAAATACCATTTTCCAAACCTTGTTACTGCGTAATATTTTTTCTGATTCCGATCTTTTGTCTGGAATTTCTGGTAATATAAAGTTGAAATGAAATTGAATTATCAAAATGAAACAAAAATGATGAAATAAAATTTCAATTGTCCAACCTTCAGGCATTAAATTAATGAAAGAAAATGAAAATTTGATTTAATTTAAAGAATAAATTTATTTTAAAATAAAAAATTGAGTTATTCAATGAGGTTTATAAAAATTTTACGGAATGATCCAACAGTTTTTGGCCCACTTTAATATGTAATATGGCTTCTGTTGCCGACCGGCGTAGCGTAGTGGTAACACACGTACCCTACGTTGCTAAGGTCTTGCGTTTGAATCCCGTTCAGGCATGGAATTTTCATTAAGAAAAATTAGAATTGTCCTGGCCAATTGCCTCAGTAAACTCCATTCACAATAAATATGAGATGATGTCACACTTGGTTAATTTAAGTACCAATGTCATGATGAGATTTAACCAGTCATGATTTAACCAACATCAAACCATTACTAAGTTGGTACATCTATTTACTGAATGCTGGTAACGTTTTTACACGTTGCCAGGTTTAGATTGTATTGTTCAGTCGTCTTTAAGTCCGGTTTGACATTTAAGTGAAGTTTCTACCCGAATTTCTATTCGAATAATAAAAAAAATTACTGTTTATCATTGCTCGGATCTCTTTAGGTGGGTTCTGGAAGTAAGCTCAGAGCGTTCGAGAAAAGGTCTAAACGCGTTTCCTCGAGCGGTCTGCAGTTAAACAGAGTGAGTCGGAACCCTCCGAGTTTGCTTCCTGAACCCACTGTGTCTATGTGACACCAGGTGAAAAATTAAAGTAAATTGTATAAAAAGAACACGACACATTTCTAAAAACAATTATTTCTGATAATTCTTATACACTGAAATTATATATATATATATATATATATATATATATATATATATATATATATATATATATATATATATATATATATTTGTACTATATTACACACTTAATATAATTTAAACCATAAATTTCGTGACAAATCGGTTGGAAAGAACTGCTCTGCATCATAATTCACATTAATTTCTTTCCCCCATAGGAAATATAGGTTTTCAATCTCTTTTTAGAAGTAGTTCGATATAACCTAACTATTTTGACAATTAGCGGAACGGCAACGGAAGTTTTTCAACTGTGACGTCATCTCATTGTTATGGTAAATGGACTCTAGCAAAGGCCAAAAACGTAAAATTTAAAAAATATATGTTATTTCGTAGAGTGTACACCTTTTAAAAAGTTGCGCAATAACCATTCGGTAATGTAATTCGGTATGTGCACCCGTTTGTACGTTTGATAATTATCATACTGTGCCCCCGTTAGGAGGTGGATTGAGATTCCTTCGCACGGCCCTGCATGCACAACCTGCTTGGTCTCTGGAGGTTGAGCACGACTGGGCACTACCTGTTTTGGTGTATAATTTACAACTTTTGCGAAAAACAAACAAAAATTGTATGCGATGAATGACGTGTGTCAATTTATAATGGATATTGGATAAGAAATTCAACCAAAGACACGAAAATATACTCCTGCAGTAATAAATTATGATGCAAGCTCTCAATGACCAGAACGTACTGAGAAACCAAGATACAAATTATTTATCAAATCTTATTCTAGAGTAAAATGTCTAAAATATAACTTTATACTCTGTTTAAATCAAAATAAGAACTGTTTTTATACCGGAACTATTTTCTTAGAATAATAAAATAGTTATTTATGAAACAAGTGCATAAAGTATTACTTTTTTTCAAGAATGGGAAGTTTGATGGAAGTTATTTATTAACGACAGCTTGCAATTAGATAAAAAATCTATATACATAAATTTTTCTACGGCTATCTCTAATTTAGAAAACCTATGACATAACTAATATTTAAGATTTTTGAAGTTATAATCACGAATTGATTTTTTTGGATTGTACGGACACACCTGCAGTCATTTGAGATGGTTCTGTCGCCCTCATAAGTTCATGCAAGTTCGTTGAGATAGTTGTGTAGCCCCCATTAACCGATGTTTTATGCTTATGGAAACTGTGAAATAAAACACTTTTTAGACCTTTTTTAATACTTTTTACTATTTTTAACAGTCCGCATAAACATGCATTTTATGCCCAAAAACAAGTGAAATATAGTAGTTTTTTAATGTCGTAGAAAAATGATGTTTTTTCAAACGAATTGCCCTGTGGTTACCGGTCACGTGGGCGTAAAATAAAACCGAATGGAACTTATTAATTTTAATCAAATCGCACAGAAATCAAAGTGCTATGAATGAAACAAATGAACAAATCATAATATTTTTATAATTTAAATCGATATTATATCTAATATTGATGGGAGAAAATTAAAAAGGGTCCGAAATAGTTTACTTTTAAGGATTTAATTGTATTAATAAGAATGGAGGCAATTTGGAGCAATATAATTCAAATTAGTTCCGCAAACGGAGCCGAAATTCCCATCTCTACACCTTATATAATAAAATAAAACAAAGGTATAAGCTGTTCATTTTTGTAAGAACACACTAGATCTGGTTATTTTGGTTACTTTTATGGTGTGTTACTGACTTTAAATGTCAATTAAAAGAATCCTTACGCTGTAAAACCGACTTTAGGTTGATAAGGTTATGATCACTATAATTAAGATATCATTTTTCATTATGACATATGTCAAATGGATCGAAATTTTAAAAAAGTGACATTTTTTAATACCAACATGACATATAGCTTCAAAGGTGCAAACTATTGAAAACAAAATTCCCTCTTAGTTTGTTCTTACAAAAGTGAACTGCTTATATTGTTGAAAACAAATATCTGTGTTTTGGTTAAAATTTGTTGAAAAATGTTTTAAAATATTATGTTTCTGTTATAACATGGCAAATAATTGTATGAACAGTATTATTATTTTGTGATTTGAGTGAACAGAATATGAACACTTGAAAAGATAATTACCTGAATTTCCGCCCGACATAACAAAGCTAACATTTGGGATGCGTCTAACCTGTGCACATTGTACAGTAGAGTATATACCTACGCAGATACTTGTCCCTGAATTGTCACTTAACCTGCTTTGACAAGCCTGGAGATTGTATTTGAAACAAAAGGGCTCTTCAACAAAGCTCTTTGTGTACCACCCCAACACAATATATTAAAATTGCGGAAATATACAGGAACTATAACAAAAGAATCGACTTCCAAAACACAGTTAAATTTTTTTGTTATTTATTTAAAACTAGGGTTGATTGTTTAGATCCGGAAATATATTGTTTAATGTATAGACATACCCCGTTTGACGACGATTTAAATTAATACATAGGGCGACGGAAAGAAGTTCTACGGGTGTATAAATAAAGATACGAGGTTTACCTTTTATCTTTTTACAAACGACCACTAGATGGCAATATTGAAATGTTTCATAACTATATTCGCAAAATTTGACATTTATTATTGTGAAATCTGTGGTAGCTTATAAATTGACCGAGTAGTTTATTGACAGTGAGCGTTTAAAAAAAACCAGTTTGTGTAAAAATGGATATTACTCGTGAAGGTTTCGTTGGATGATTTTTTACGATTTTAGTAAAGGCCTAACTCAACAACAATGCATAGATTCGCTTCGTTCAACTTTTGGTAATGAAGCACCATCAGAAAAGACTGTTTAAAATTGGTTTGCAGAATTTCGTCGTAGTCGTGAGTCCGTTAGTGATGAATCTCGTGAAGGTCGACCAAAATCGGTTGTGATTCAATAAAACATCGATGCTGTGCGTAAAATAATGGAATTAGATCGGCATGTAACTTACCGTGAGATAGAGGCATCCTTTGTTATATGACAGACTGCAATACATTCGATTTTGCATGAACATTTAGCTGTGAAAAAGATCTGTTCCCGATGGATTCCGCATAATTTGACGGTTCAAAAAAAGGCTCGAGTTGATTGGTGTAAGGGAATGCTAAAAAAATTAAATCTAGGCACTGTAAAATCCATATACAACATTGTTACAGGCAACGAAACTGTTGGATTTATTCATATGAACCAGAAACTAAGCAACAATCCACTGTTTCGGTCTCCCAAGATGAACCGAAACCTACAAAAATTGTTGGTTCACGAAGCATTTCCAAGAAAATTATCGCTTGTTTCTTTGGTTGTACTGGACATGTCACAACCATTCCTTTAGATGATCGGAGAACAGTTAATGCTGAATGGTATACAACAAATTGTTTGGCAGAAGTCATCGTCAAAATCAGGAAAAACAATCAAAAACGTCATTCTGCTTGCATTATCATTCTTCATCATGATAATGCAAGCTCCCACACAGCATGTCACACAATTGATTATTTGATGAAGAAAAACATCAAATTAATGTCTTATTGCTCGTATTCACCTGATTTATCCCCTAACCACTTTTTTTTTGTTCCCCAATGTCAAACAAAAAATGCGTGGAAAGCTATTTTCATCACCTCAAGAAGGTGGTGAAGCCTTCGAAAACCATGTTTTTGAGATACCTTCAGACTGGAAAAACTCATAAAGTGTGTAATGATAATTAATTTATATCTTTTTTCTTGAAAAATGAACAACTTTACACTTCTTAATATTTAATTCAATGAGATTTTGATCACACCATAATTCCAGTGGATTAATATCTTCTTGCAGTAGTTGAGCATCCGGAATATTATCTATTTTACAGAACAATTTCAAATCATCTGCGAAGAGTAAACATTCAGCAGTTTTTAAAATACTAGTAATATCATTAATGAATATTGAAAATAACAGAGGCGATAAGTGGGCTTCTTTTGGGGTGCCTACTGGAATTTTTTCTGATAAATAACACAACCCAACAGACATTTTGGTGCCTGCGAGATTTTAACTCTAGGTAATTTTTGGGCACAGAATCCAAAATAGCCGTCAGATTTGGTCTATCAGATCTAGTTTTTGAGATACGCTATATTGGCCTCTTTTACAGTAAAATATCTTAATTCTTAACTTGTGTATTTTTCACGTTATTACTGTTACTATTTGTTCCAACTGCCAGTTACAAACACAAAAGAGACAAAGTAAGGTATTTATTTCTCAAAGTAGATAAATATATATTCATCACTTATCACTTAAAAATGTTCTTTAGTACGACTTTCTAGCATGAAGTTTACCAGAACAGTCTTTCTGAAGACTCCAACAGTAGTAGGCCAGCATGTGGCTATCTTATCTTCCTTGATATCTATCTTCCATAGTTTTATGTCCTGATGGAATCTTTCGCCCAGTTCTTCACTAAAATCACCTAGGTTTTCTGGTAAGTGGTCATAATACAATCGAGAATATTAAAGTTGGAAAGCATATTTTCCACTAATTCTCTGCCTTATGATTTCCAAGAAAATTTTATACTACTTGAATAAATGAACACCAAGAATTAGATTCAATCTTGTTCATTGATGCGGTTGGATTGGATTGTGGATCTTCAGTAGGTTGTCTTATCTGAGGACCATAAAATATTCTGGCTTTCAGTTTTTCCCAGTTAATCCCAGGAAATATACGTGTCAAGTGGCCTACATAAAGTCCATTTCGATTTAAAGCCTTCAAAAATTACTACATAAGCCCAAACTTGATATGCAAGGGTGGAAATATAATTTTCTCTCTCGCAACCAAAGGTTCGTTGACAATATTTTGTTTTTCTTGAATTATGACATTTCTTAATGGAAATCACCCAATTTCTGTTAACCCAGTGCTGATCCTTAGCTCTGCTGTCCAAGGAGGAAGTTTACCGTTTTTAGATAAAAAAACTAAAATCAATTAGTCTGTATCTCAAAAACTAGAGCTGCTACGAAAAAGCGTCAGGTATTTTTGGAATCAGCATATCAAAAATATCCAAAATCAGTTCTTACTTTTCCGGCACCAAGATAAAAAAATTATTTTGTTGGGCAGCGATAATCTTTAATTCTAACAATTTGACATAATACTACAGAATCGACAAATAAAATATGATTTTAACATAAATGTTTATTAGATTTCGATAGATTGAATAGCATGAGTAAAATCTGTCTTTATTATTAAATATGTTATAAAATCTCGCTTTTGCTCATCCTACGCAACTGATCAAAATCAATCAAAAATATTTGTAAAGGTCACATATTATTTGTAGATTATGTTGCATTATTTTTTCTAAATTCGTAAACCTTTATGGATTATTTACAAATACAATGATTATGTGTACAGGGTAGGATTCGCTTAAATGGAAAAACTCCATTGTCCTTTTTAATAGGATTAAAACGTATTAACACCTACATTGGCCGCTCTCTAATAATGACTCAACTTAACAGCATTTTAATAATAATACCTCGATTGCGATTAAATACG
Source organism: Liopterus haemorrhoidalis (assembly GCA_963971575.1). Lineage (NCBI taxonomy): Eukaryota > Metazoa > Arthropoda > Insecta > Coleoptera > Dytiscidae > Liopterus > Liopterus haemorrhoidalis. The sequence continues at coordinate 8,870,549 of OZ020615.1, forward strand.
CAAAAACCGGGCTTTACAAAGATCGTATCGTAGCAAACTGTATTCTAGAAGTCATAAAACGTGCTTCTCCACCGAAATCTCAATTTGAACCGATTACTCATGAATTTCCCAAGCTGAAAATCGATTTTCCCTTAAATTTCCAAACGATCTAACGAGTGATGGTGCCAATAATTATATTTGTATAATCTGTTGCAATCAAAATCGTTTGTATTCAACGAGTGTATGACCCCTGTGTAGAAGGGCAACGCGCCCACTAGTACTGGCAGTGACAGGGGCAAATCCCTATGTTCATTTGAATTTTCGATCACGCAGTAGCCACCGGCAAGGTACAAGGGGAGAACGCATACTGAGGTGAAATATCAATACGAGAATTTCTCAAAATTTAAAGGGTAAACATTGATGTTTGAGAATGAATTAAGTACAGAACTTTTTATGTTTCGTTGATAAAAATCATGATAATCTAATTGACGGAATTTGGATTAAATGATAATAAAAATAATTTTGTGAAAAATACTCCTCAGTCTTTTCATAGTCTTCAAAAGACTATAAATACAGATGAAAGGGAAAGTTGAGTGAAGTATAAGAATTATGGACATTAACAACGTGAATTAGCAAAGAACAGAAGAGATTAATGAATATTTAAGAACGAATTAGGTACAGATTTGTTCAAGTTTCGTTGATATAAACAAGATAATCCAGTTGACGGAATTTTGATTAAATGATGATAAAAATATCTTTCTGGAAAATACTCTCCAACATTTAAAAGAACCAAAGGAAAACTAAAATTCAGATGGAAGGATAATTTGTCAGATTGGTAGATTGTCAGATTAAGAATTATTAGCATTAAAAACTTGGCAATTTCGGTAAAGCAGAGGTAGCGACTCTTGTAATCCGTATTCTGTGAGAGGCAGAAAATGACAGTGGATTGGTCACGTGTCAATATGGTAGAATATAGATCCTAAAAGTAAGATATTGCTGCAACTATACCAAGCGATAAATCAATCCAAAATAGACTATGGAAGCATTGCTTACACCTCAGCTAAACAACAAATATTAAAAATAATGCAACCAATACAAAACTTGGCTATACGACTATCGACTGGTGCTTTTCGGACGAGTCCGGTAAATAGTTTATTGTGTGAATTAAGCTGCATTCAGAGCTCTGTAAATCAACACGTTGTACGCTATGGATAATTTTTAAACGAGGTCATTTGGTATGATCGGACTTGCTCGTGCTTTGTCGTTGCTATACTAATGTTGAGCGATATAGTACGAGCTGGTCCGATCATACCAATTGCACTCGTTTAAAAACTATCCATAACGCACAGAGTGTTAATTTACTGAGCTCTGAATGCAGCTTTAGGATACATCCTTACAAAATATCGTAAAACCCAACTCGCACTGTCTTACATATCAGCTTTGTCCGCAAGCCCAAACATCCCCACTTATACCCACATTTTTAAAAACACAGAAAATAAACCAGAAATTTAAACCCAAATCTCTCTCCATCAGTATTTGAATGACGTCTTAGTTAATGCTAATATAGAATTACCAAGAATAAGTTCAAGATACAACATTGAAATCACGCCATGAATTATGAAGAGATCATATTTTAACATGGAGACGAGCAAATATCGGAAAAGCGAGACAAATCCGGAAATATTCAAAATTTTATTTTACGACATATCGTCAAAATACAAAAACCATGTTTCTATCAACACAGATGACTCTAAAATAGATAATAAAACAGGCTCTGCGGTTATTTTCGGCGAAGACATCTTTAACTATCAACTACCCAAAAACAACAAGCGTTTACACAGCGGAATTATACAGTCAAGACACCAAATTCATTAACGAAAAGCAAGAAAAGAAATTTATCATCTTAGGTCTTAGTACCATACAAGAACTAACACACCTATTATATTCAAGAAACACATTGATCCAAGAACTCTAGGAAACAATACACCAAGCCATCTGTAAAGATAAACAAATCACGATAATATGGATACCCTATCATGTCAGTATAAACGGCAACGAAAGAGTGGATAACGAAGCAAAAGAAGCGATAAACCTACCAATAACTGATATAAGCATACCAATTTGCGACGTAAAAAGTCTGATAAAAAGAAAAATCAGAAAATCCTGGAACAATCAATGGCTAAATACAACAAATGACAACAAACTACGAGAAATAAAGACACTAAACCATGGGAAACAAAACAGAATAGAAGAGAACAAATTATTATACCCGACTACAAAGGTCATACACTGCTTACACACCAACATCTATTCAACAACTGCGATCCAAGCCAATGTGAACAGTGCAACACTACCCTCACAGTAAAACACCTGATAATAGACTGCTCTAAATATACTTATGAAAGACTCGTAAATAACATACCCAACTCGATTGAAAAAGCCCTTACAAATAACATTAGTGGAACAGATAAAGTGTTAAAATTTCTAACAGATATAAACATGAAAGAACGAATATAGTTAAAATCTCCTTCATTTTGCATTACATTATTATTATCGTACATATATAATTAGCTACCGTGTGTTAGTGATTTTGTAACACTGTGACGTCATTTTTCCTAAGGTTCTCGTGATTGGCTAACTGGGAAACAGGGTGTTCCCAGTTTGACTTGATTGACAGCTATTTTGCAGATTTATTCTCTAAGAAACTACGAATATAATTACATTTAGAAATTTGTAGGATTTCGTAGGCATAAACAAGAAACTCTAGACACTGCTATATCCTTTGACCAATATGAACAATATTTTGCAGATATATTCTCTAAGAATCTACAAATATAATTACATACATAAATGTCTAGGGTTTCGTAGGCATAAACAAGAGACTCCTGTATCCTTTGACCGATATGAACAATATTTTGCAGATTTATTCTCTAAGAATCTGCGGATAAAATACCATACAGAAATATCTAGAGTTTCGTAGGCATAAATAAGAAACTGTAGACACTTCTATATTCTTTGATCGATAAGAAAAATATTTTGCAGATTTATTATTTAAAAATCTGCGGATAAAATAACCTCTAGAAAAGTATAGGATTTCGTGGGCATAAACAAGAAACCCTAGGGTACTCCTATATCCTTTGACCGATATGAACAGTATTTTTCATATTTATTTTCTAGAATTCTACAAATATAATTATATGCATATATGTCTAGAGTTTCGTCGGCATAAACAAGAGACTCTAGATATTCCTGTTTCCTTTGACCGATATAAACAATATTTTGCAGATTTATTCTCTAAGAATCTACGAATATAATTACATACACAACTGCCTTGAGTTTCGTAGCCATAAACAAGAGACTCTAGATACTCCTGTTTCCTTTGCCCGATATGAACAATATTTTGCAGATTTATTCTCTAAGAAACTGCGGATAAAATTTTATATATAAATGTTTTGGGTTTCGTAGGCATAAACGAGAAACTCTAGATAAGCCTATATCCTTTAACTGATATGAATAATATTTTCATAAAACTCTAATTACTCCTATATGCTTTGACCGATATAAACAATATTTTGCATATTTATTCTTTAAGAAACTGCGGATAAAATTACATATAAAAATGTCTAGGATTTCGTAGGCATAAACAAGAAACTCTAGGTATTCCTATATGCTTTGACCGACATGAACAATATTTTGTAGATTTATTCTCTAAGTATCTACGAATATAAATACATATAGAAATGTCTAGGGTTTCGTAGGCATAAATTAACGTCTCAAATTATTTTTAGTTTTAACAATATAAATGTAATGTACTAAGTAAAAATGAATCGTTTTCTCATCTTAAAAAGTTAATGAATAAATAATCTAACTATATAATTAGCAAGTGTCTGAATGTAGTGTCGGTAACATTATGACATCAATTTTTCTAAAGTTCTCGTGATTGGCTAACTGGGGACACCCTGTTTCTTGATTGGCTGACAGGTGACGCCCTCTCCTGTGATTAGCTAACTGGTGATATCCTGTCCCATGATTCGCAGACTGGCGACTAAATTAGGATACGTTAAAAAATAAAACCAAATACACATACAAACAATTGAAAGTTTTATATTATAAATCCGTCATTGTTGACAGGTAATAACCTAGTATTATATTAATATTTTATTAAGCAATGTTATACCACCATATATTATTGTATTTGTGTTATATTGACAGTGCTAGGTACTAATGAGTAGGGCCGCGCTAAGCGGGGGTTCAAGGGGTGCATGGCACCCGGGCGGCACGTTTAGGGGCGGCACCAGAGGTGTAACTAGGGTATGGCAGACATGGCACGTGCCATGGGCGCCAAATGAAGGGGGGCGCCAAAACTGGGTAACGCAAAATTAAAAACAAATTTTACTGCAATTTGAAAAAAAAACTAGCAATCACATAATTTTTTTTTTTCTCAAACATCTGGTGAACACTTGTAACACCCTTATGAACATGAAGTTATTTTCTAAAACATATTTATATCCCCACTCCCCGGAGGTACGAGACGGTAGTCGTACTAAAAAAATTAAATCATACAAATTTATATGTTCTATACTTATTTAGTATAACATATTATCCAAAGTAAATGTAGTTAGTAAATTTTTACAAAAAAGCGACTTAGTTTTGCCAACTGCAATTGAGATGTTAAAAGATCTGAATGATTTCTTGCAACAATGTAGGTCCGATGATAATTTTGAAAATATCTTAAATGAAGCTAAAAAAATTGCACAAGAAATTGATTATGAAACCGAGTTTCCAGCGATTGACATTGTCAGACCTCGAAAAAAAAAAGAGAATATTTTCGTATGAAAATGTAGATGAAAGTCCTAGTCTGCCATTACAAAATTATAGAATTAATTTTTATTTCACTATATTAGCTTATCTGATAATGCAAAAAATGAATCTGATATAAATGCAATAGATTTATGCGATGAAATCGAAATCCTATTAACTTTCATTAAGCCCGACATGAATGCTTTGGCAGTTTTAGAGTATATAGTAACTTATGATCTTACTGCAATTTTCCCAAACGTAACAATTGCATTTAGAATATTTTTGACCATTCCTGTAACAGTGGCATCTGGCGAAAGAAGTTTTTCCAAGCTTAAATTAATAAAAAATTACTTATGATCTTCCATGTCACAGGATAGGTTAACAAATTTGGCTTTAATTAGTATAGAAAATAAAATATCAGTGGATTTAGATTTAACGGAATTAATTAATGAATTTGCGACCCTAAAGGCAAGAAAGGTGAATTTTTAACTAAAATATATATGTACATATAAAGTTTCGTTTTTGTTTTTTTATTTGAAATTAGTGGTACTCGCCTTGTTTTTTTGACAAGATTTTTTAATTTTAATTTTTTTGAAAAATGATATAGGAAAAAGTTGTTTGTAGGATGTATCTGTGTATGTTTTTTTGTTATCCTGCGTAACATAGTTTTTTCTAAAATATATGTATACTTGTTATATTTAAAAAAATTGCATTTAACTTATTAGGGGCGGCAATTTTAACCTTGCACCCCGGCGCCAACACACCTTGGCGCGGCCCTGCTAATGAGCTAGTTGTCAACGTACCTATAAATCTTTAAATAAAAAAAAAGTAAAATTGAACATTTGTCGACTACTAAAACACCTTTAAACTAGAGGTCGGCTGACAGACGATTAATAGAGAAGTTATCTGTATATTTGATATGTGTATACAAGATCCTTCTCCACCTTAGCTTCCTGTTCTCCTTCGTCCGAATGATAGTAATAGTCGGATTGTCTATTGACCTCACCTTGCCCTATAAAATTTGTTAATCAAAGTTTCCCTAAACAGGTTTATATTGTAGCCTTTACAGTATTAATTTGTTTGGGGTCCATAACAAAGTTATGGCTCTACCCCAAACTGTTTAATACCGCTGTAAACCCTAGATAAAATTTCACCCTTAGTTCTTGGGATAGTTTTAGCCTAAATTACAAAGTTGTTACATAAAATATTACGAATTAGTTATCACTTATTTCTTAATTATGCAGTTTAATTAATGGAATATTTATTTTATCAAGTTGTCACGATCTCATTTTGTAACGATTGAAGTGAGGCCCTGATTAACACAGTATATTTCCCAAAATTTTCAAAAACTTAAAACATCAATTTTTTTTTTGTCTATCTCAAAAACTAATAGATATAAACGGCTGCAATTTAAATCCTGAGGTTCAGTTATTAAAATAAATTTTTAAAGAAAAAGAAAAAAAAAATATTTCAATATTTTTTATCTCAAAACTGGTCAAAGATATAGCCTGCAGTTTAAAAAGTTGAAATACTCGTGCAGTGATAGGCCCAGAATAAAATTGGGTCCTTATACATTACATTGTACAATACAATATCATTACAATACATTTATCATTGTATCATGCCTGTAGTACACGATGCAATTTCTTTTGAATCTCGTACGATTTGTCGTACGATAATTATTGCATTGCGAATTTAGTTCAGAATTATCGGATGTAAAATAATTGTAGTATACCATCCAATATTTCTCGCTTTGAATCTGTACCAATTGATGCACACTACGTCGTATTTTTGTAGGTTGACAGAATTCAAATAATTGTACTTAACCTAGAATGGTCAGATAGTTTACCAATTTTTGAAGACTGATAATATTAATCTTTGTCCCGAATCAGTAAATCTTCTGGATTGGCAAAACCGTACCGTTTTCTGTTCTAATTTATTACATTTGAAATTGAAGCGAATTATTATTTTATTTATTTTTTGTTATTATTATTTTTGTCTATAAAATTACGATTTTTGTTTGTCAGAAAATATTATTGTTGTCATTATTATCGTTATAAAATAGTTTAAGGAAAATAAAAACATATTAAATTAATAATGATTCCGTTGAATTTGTTTTATGCATAACACCTAACTTGGATAAATAAATGAGAAGTATAGAAATTGTAATCAAGTTTTGTGGACAAGAAATGTTTTTAAAAAAATTCTAAAAACTTAATCCAAAACAATTTTTTTTAAATAATTCCCCCGGTACATTTTTCCCGGATTGGAATGTTTAATGGTCACCTTAGATAATAAGATGTTGAATAAATGCAAACGTATATATAAATCCTAAGAATGTGAACAGCAAAATCCAGTTTATTTTAAACAAAATAAGAAAAAATATTGTTAAAGTTGATACTAAATAACCTCGAAATGGGTTTGAAAGGTGAATAGTTGTTCGCTACGGTCACATTAATATGCGCATCCTATACTGCGCCATTATTGGTTCATTCTGTCCAATATTTTAGGTCGAGACAATAAAAATTGGTTGGTTTTTAAATATCGTACAAGATCTCGTACGAAAATCCTGTAGTACACGATACTACAATTTGTGTACTATAAGTTGTACGAGATTGAAAACGAGAAATTGCATCGTGTACTAAAGGCATTATATACATGAATTATGAAACAAACCCCTTGAAAATACAAAAAAATCAAACTCAAAAACAAGGTTACAGGAATTTTATTAACATATTTCTAGAAACCCGCGTCTTAAAATTAACCAAAAAACAAATTTTGGATTAAATCAAAAAAAATAAATAAATAAAAATTTCACAAAAAATATAAAATATCAAAAACTAATAAAGATACTGTGGTTGGATTGTAAAACCTGATATACCACCAAAACACATTTCAAAATATATGTCTAATAAAAAAATTTTGATAAAATTTATCGGGAAATTTTATTGGACAAATATTGAACTTTTTCAATTCCCGTATACTAACAGCTATAGCTTATAATGTGAAACTTTTAAAAAAATAATTTTTGTAAATCACAAATTATAGTAAAAAATCTTTTATCACGTGCACGTAAAGCAATTATTTGGTCGAAACCTACCCAAGCGGAAAAAAATTGCATGACACAAAATTAATCGGATAACGTTTAGTTGATTGGGTGAACCGAAGGTTAGTCAGGCACTTTGGAAAGAACTCGGAGCTAAATGAACCCTTGTGAATTATTAACAATACTAAAATATACAACTCTTTCAACTAGAAGTGACGGAGAAATAAATACCACCAAACTTACAGTACTGTAATGCAAGAAGTATACTTTAAGGAATTAAAAGAAAATTATAAATTTGAAATAGAGTTAATGACATTTTTAATAATACTTCTATATAATTTATTCCAGAGTTTTTCACGTACAATGCTGTCCTAGGCTTTCATTAAATCAATAAAAACATTATGAACGTCGGTGTTCCCAACATTTTTCAAGAATTTGTCTTAATAAGATCTGCTAGATCGAAATTCCGCCTGGTAGTCGCCAAAAAGTTCTTCTCGTTTGGGGCAAGTTGATGCAGGACAATATTTGATAGGATCGTATATGATGTACATAGAATTGAGATCTCACGATAATTCCCGCAATTCAGTTTATCTCCTTTCTTATAGATTGGACATATCACAGCTATTTTCCCTTCTTCGGGAAGCTCTTCTTTTCTCCATACCATCAAAATAAGATCGTGTAGTCTCTTGTAAAGTCCTTAACCGTCAAACTTAAGAAACACGCTAGGGATGTCATTAATTCCTGCAGCTTTGTTATTCTTTAACACGTTCGCGGACAGTACGGCTATAGCCGTCCTACTACTTTAATTCAAATATACAAATGACGGCTGTGGCAGGTTTTAATTCCATTTAAGTATATGAAAACTAGTATAAACTGTCCTATCAGGAACATACCAAACACAGTAAATGTCCTATTATAAACAAAAATCTAAAAAAGTGACATTTTACAAATCTCAATGTACAAAACTGTCCGCGAACGTGTTAATCTGTTTATTGTTGTTTTGACCTCAGATAGTGTTGGTTCGTGAATATGGTACGATTGTGTGTCTTGGAATCTTCTCTTCAGGTTCTGAATCAGAATCGCAGTTCAGTAGGTTCTCAAAATATTCTTTCCATCACTGTAGCACTTCTATCGAATTTGTGAGTAAGTCGTTGCTCTCATCTCTTACAGCTTGAATCGTTGTCTGATGGTTCCTTGTACAGTACTTTATTTTGCGGTATATGCTTCGACTCTGATTGCTCTGATTACTCTGATTTTAATTTTCAATCTCTTTTAATATGTTATCTAAGTATTTTTTCTTTTCATTTCTAAGCACTTTATTTGTGCATTTCCTCTGTCTAACATATTCATCTAATTTTAATGGATCTTGCACAAATGCTTGATAAGCTTTTTTCCTTTCTAATACTGACTCCTCATAAACCTCATTAAACCATACTTTCTTTTTCTTCTTTCTGCATTTCACTGTATCCTCCGCGGATTCTTAAAATCTAGTTACGTTAATAAATCATTTATATTTTCTTATTTTCAAGCCAACTTCTGTCTCATTTGGTTGATATGATCTTTTTAAACCCTATAATGCAAAGTTTTCGTAACATTATGTTATAACGTATCTGATACAGAAAACAGAAAGTTTTGTAGTCGCCGACGATACTAAATCGTTTCGATTTATTACTAAAAATGCGACCGGTAATCGTATATTTTAGCAACAGAGGTACTTTACAACGTTAATACTTTACGTACCTTAAGAACGGCATATATTTTTGTACATGTTCTTAAATGCTATACTTAAACACATTGCTATCTTAATTTAATTATACTTGTACTTGTATGTAATTACTTTTTTCTAACGAAGTACTTATACATTCACAAGCACTAATACGAGGGGTGATCGAAAATTTTCTAGAGCGAACTAAAACACGTTGAGTGCGAGTTGCGCGCGCACTTCTTTCATATGGTTTGAAATCCTATATAACTTATATCTATCTTTCATATAACTACAGTTAAAATTTCCAGACTGATTTATAATTCGAGTAAAATTTTAAATTCAAATTCTTACACTCAAAGAATGAATAAAGTGATTATCAAAAACCTGTTGATTTTAATGTGATTAAAGAAAAGGTATTGTCCTAGGTATCCAACATTTTGTTGGTTTCTTACAGTTATTAAATACCTACAAAGCCCTGAAGTGTGTGAAAATTCCTACTACAGATCAGTTTTTCTAATTAAAATAAAAATTTAGGCATTATATATTAATAAATGCTACTGAACTCTTCCGAATCCTACTGGTAATATCATAGGATCACCTTTCAAAACATTCTGGAATAGCAAATTTCCAAATTTCCAAAAATATGAAAATCGTAAACAAAATTTTAGGCAATTAGAAGAAAAGAAACTTCAAGACATAAGCAAAATAATGTATAACATAAATTACATCAGTTAACATAAACTACTACAGTTGTTTAAAAATAAACGTTTCTAATTTAATCTTGACTGTTTTTTGTCTCGTTTTTAACGAAGCCTGTAGACGACGGAAAAAACAATAGTATTGAGGGAGTTTCAGCCTTCAGGCGCTCTAGGGACCACAGACCAACACAGACCGACCAAGATCGATGATACAAAAAAATAGAACCAACACAAAACAACTCGGGTCTAAAATTAGATATACAAATATATTTCTTTTATTTCAACGGTAGTAAAAAGAAATGTGAAGTGTGAATTTTCACACAGTTCAAGATCTATAGACATTTTATGAAAGATGGTAAAATAAGTCTCAAATGCTACACAAATATTGTTTCTTGAAACTTTTTTTGTTTCATGTTTGGAATAAATCAGATCTCCAGTCGTTCAGTCACAATTTCTATCGAATTAGCAGACTTCTTCACCTTTAGCAGTTTCTTTTAAAACTTCTTCAAGTGTTCCTCCTCTGAGTCGGCCTTATTCACAATTGTGAAGTGTGTGCACGATAGTTTCCCTTTCTCTCCGACATATCCTGAATACTCTTTCTTCATATTTTCTCCAGAATTGGTTGTCTCTCTCCTCAATTCCACATCTAAATCTTGCTACCATCCATTTCTTATCTCTATTTCCTTTTTTCATGAGGTACTTCGGTATTTGAGTTGTCCTAATTTTGGCATACATATTGTTGTATCTGGATTCTTTAATTCTTTCCTGTCTTTCTTGGACTGATATATCTTTTATTCTCTGTGCTACTTCGTCAATGACGCTTTGTTGTCTACCTCTCTTCCATCCTACTTCCTTTAGCGAAAGGCCGCAATATTGGTACCTGCTTTTCCTTTTCTCTTCCCATCTCTAGAGAGTACTGCCTTCTTCCCTCTTCCTTTCCAGTTCTTTCCAGCACTGGTTTAGGATCTCTTTCTCCGGATGCCTTTTTATGTACTCCTCGAACTTTATTATATTAGGTCGTCAAGGATGAAATTTGTAGAAAAAAATGCAAAGTTGGTTGATAACTTACAAATATAAGGAATTATTGTATTCATCAAAGTATGCACCCATATTGTCTATACACGTTTGCCATTTAAGCGGCAGGTTTTGTTCAGGCCGGTGGTACAAAAACCCTGGCGGACAAGAGTCAATGAATTCCTGGAAGGCCAGTTTTACAGATATGTCGGAATTAAACTATTTTCCTATTAAAAAGTTGTCCAAATTGCGGAAGAAATGGTAGTCAATGGGGCTAGGTCTGGTGAGTATGGAGGATGATTAAGAAGTTCCAACTCCAATTCCTGTAGTTTTGCCACAGTCATTTGCGCTGTGTGTGGTGTAGCGTTATCATGCAATAAGATAGGAGTCGATCTGTTGACCAATCTAGGCGGTTTTTCTTTAAGTTTTTGAATCACTTCGTCCAGTTGGTTGCAGTATATTTCTGCTGTGATCGATGAGCCAGTTTTTTTTTTTTTTACTTTATGTTATCTGTATGAAATTTGGCGAACCAATTTGATATTTCCTGCTGCGTAGTATCACTAGAGTCAATAACACTATTAATGTTTCGCGCGGTCTGCGATGCCGTAGTTTCACGTAAGAACTCATACTCCATAATAGTGCGAATTTCCGAACGTTCCATTTTCAACAAAATTAATTTTCAAAAAAGTTTCTGATATTTTTTAGATCATACAATGGTTTCTTTAAACAGGCGAGATGTGTAACTTTCCACAAAAAAAAAAAAAATAACAGAACGGTAAAATATTAAGCCAATGTCAAATAATAAGAAGTTACCAATATTATTAACTACAAATTTCATCCTTTACGACCTGATATATTTATATTGTTTTATATTATTATGACTGACAATACAGTCTACAAATATTTTGTAAAATATAGGAATGAATGTCAGCTATGGATTACTATGATAACCATTGATGTCAACTAAAATGACGTGATAATTTTCAAGTATTTTCAGAATTTCTTGCCATCTTTTGACCGCATGGCAAACTACTCTGGGCTTCCCGGCCTATAATGGAACCATCGTCCTCCTGATGAGAATTATTTAACTCCGAAATATCAATCCGATTGATAAGGCCCAAGAAAAACTGTTGAAAACTCCATCTTGGTGGTGTTGCCAGCACCCAAAAATTCGTCTTCCTTGTTCTTTGTTTTCGTGACAATGCATCAAACTGAAATGAACCAAGATGAAATTCCATAATTAATAATAAATAATAAGGGAGCAAGAGGAGGCGGTAATAATTTGCGTAATGACATTGTATCTAATAATATACTTTCATTTTTTAATTTCAAATTTAGTTATTGAATCATTGAATTTCTCTTAAATTATAGTTGTTGAATTTGACGTATTTTTGAACGGATCAATGAATTGAAACGTCTATGAAATCATTATAATGGAATCTAAATAGTGTATTATTTATTATAATGATGTTTATAAAAAAACTGATTTATTAAAAAGGAAATACCAATCCATTTTGAGAAAATTACAGTATAATTTATTATATACATATTTATCCAAATCGTATTAGAGTTCCAATTGTCCTTACTAGAATATCAACCAGTTGGCAGACATATTAATAACATCAATTGGTTTTAACTATAGTATTATTTGATATATTTTGAAGCATTTATGCTTTTTTTGCTTAAAAAATGAAATATTATAAAATAAAAATAAATTTTAAATAAATAAATAATAATAGCGTATAGGGGTAGAGTAAGTAAGTTTTCCATTGCTGGTCATAGATTGGTCATAGATATGAAAGCCATGTGGTTTGAGTGACGTTTCGATTGGTTCTACTATCTATGTATGAACGGTACTCATTGTATTATAAATACCATTTCTAAGAAGAAAGAGAAAATAATATATTAGCAAACATTTGTAGCCATTGCAGGATTTTTATTTCTAGATAACTGACAATTTTCTATTTAAACGTATTTAAGAAAATTATATATGTATGTCTATAAAAGCTGGACTTTATGTGAAATTACTGCTTATGCGAGTTTCATTTACTATCTACAATTTTAAAAATTGCATCGTTTTAAAATTTTATATTTCAATGTACAATTTAATAAAATAGATGACAGAAATCTGATTATTCTTTGGCCAGTTGGATTGATTTTTTGCTACTAATTTCCTACATATTGAAAAGTAACTGAAATTCGGATAGCTCTTTTATTTCAGATATTTCAGCCGTAATAAATAATTATGGAAATTATATTTTGTAATTATGGACATAATAAAAATTATTGGAAAAAAATAAATATTTGTGTACCAAGATAGTGAAGCCAAGCTTTTTTATCACGAATTGTGGATATAATTTTTCGAGGCGGTAGCCGAGTAAACACGTGAGTGATAAAAAGGAACTTCATTGCCAAGGTGTACATTTTTTTTTTCTTTCTGAAATCTTGAAATTGTACAAAATGTAATATTGGATTTTTAGGTTAGATGTGCTCAGTGCCGTAACTAGGCAGGGGCAACAGGGGCACATGCCCAGGGCCCAGACTGAAGGGGGAGGGGGGAGAAAGGAAAATATTGGCATTATAATTGCATTTGAGTCAGGACTTTTTTTTGTCATCACTTGTATTTTGAGAAATGTTAAAATAATTCATAAAAAAATAGAATATATCCATAAAAAAATATCCCATCTCAATAAATCACGTATCGCAAATATACGCAGCAGCTATATTAAAATATTTGTATAAAGACAACAGTTTATTAAATTTTTTCGAACATACTTATAATAAAGAACTAGGCAAGGCAAGTTTCCTTTATTATAAGGTATATAATGAGTATAATGAATACGGCCATAATGAATTTAAAGCATACACCAATAGCCAAGATATTTTGTTACACAGTAATAACTATAAGAAAAATTTTAAAACTCTTCGTAAGAAACCGTACGGAAGATGAATTACAACTAATTCTATTTAAAAACTTTTAAATATCGGATTGAAATAATCAAACGTAAATTATAACAAATAGAAACCCCCGATTATTGTATTTTGTGCTAAGTTTGCTCTCAGTTTTGTATAATTAATTGTATATGTATGTAAAATGTATATAAATTTATTACTGTCTATTATTATTATACTGTTGTAAGATATAGATCGTTAAAGTTTATATAACAGAAATAAACCACACACAGACTTCTACCGGCTTCAGTGGTTGTATAGATTGCTTTGAAATGGCACTTTGTCTTTACTAATATAATTATTGTATACCACATTTGACATTTATTTGTTTATTTGTTTTCACTTGTTTTAATATTTAGGTATGCAACCCGTCATACATGAAGTCGTACAAAAATAGTTTACTTCACTGCCAGTTTGACGTTATTTCAGTGACGATATTTTGTACTCCAAAATAATGGATTTCTTTCCGGTCCCCCTAATATTATGTACATAATCACACTCTACAAGGCCTTTTTAGTAGTATTTATGAAAACTTTGTTTTTTAGTGCCTTAGTGTACATTCGGCAAGAAAAATCCGATAAGGCCTCTATTTTAATCTATTCGATTGTACTTAACATTTTTCATTTAACAAGATATTTTTTTTCAAGACTGAAATTATTTATTTGGCCATTTATTTTTGTTATTTCTATTTTATAATATTATTTAATATGCATGTTAGGTATTTTTTTTTAAATACATTTTTCTTTATTAACCCTTTCGCTGCTCCAACCGTATATACTCGTAAATAAAAGTGTGGCCCGATACGCTCCAAGCGAGTTAACTCGCGCCGTGTTTTAAATTGGTCCCTGTTCAACACGACTATAACGCTGGGTACCCCAACCAGTTCAAGTACCTGCGAGCACGTTGCGTTGGTATACGTTGCTGTACCGTTCAATTCAGTTAGATAGGGTCTGACATTCAGTATATCTACTTATTTATATTGATTTTATATAAATATATATGGTAAGTATATTATAGTTTATTCCAGTTTGGAATACGGAGCTAGATTACTAACTCTTTGTAAGTTTTATAGTTAGTATAGCATATAAGCAGTGATGGCATCCTACCGTTCGGACCGGTTCGTGCGAACCATTACTTAAAATTATGGAAACCTTAGGGAACCGGTTGTTAGAATTATTAAAAATAAATGAATTACTCTGACTTCAGTTTTGAATCGTGCGCCGTGCCCTGCAGTGTTGCAAATGTAATATTTATTTTTATGGGTTATTAATAATACGCTCTTAAAATTTTTTCGTTATATTTAATAAATGGAAGTAAGTTATTTGCTTTCACTCTTAAAAATACAGAATAGGTTCCTAGATATCACATGACTTTAGAGAACCCCTTCCTGAAAATTTAGGATGCCATCACTGCATATAGGTAAATATGTAAACAAATATTTTTTTAAATAAAATCTTTTTGATTGTATTTTTGTATTCATTCACTCACATTACATTTTTTCCTAACATTAGTCATATCGTCACCATCATTCATCCTTACATGTCATGAAAACTTACACAACAAATTCACGCCAACTGCTCTACACGAATAAACTCGCAATCACCGAAATATGTGCGCACAGCGAGCACGAAATCTCAAAGCGTATTGCGCAGTGAAAGGGTTAACAGTAAATTATAACTTGGTTATGTTTTCTATTATTATTAATTAAATAAATATTGAAGTATTATTTAGGTTCTTGAACCTTAAAAATATTCTGTTATTGAACCTGAATCTGAAACCGGACAGAAATTAATATAATGAACCTGAACCCGAACTTGAACCTAAACAAATTCAGCTTCAGGTCCCTGTAAAAAAATAGTATTATAAAAGTCATACGTCATTGAGTTTTAAAAATCCATCAAATCACTGAAATCGTTTATGAATAATTCTTCAGTGCAGTAAAAACTTTATTAAATATTTATTAATGAAGCTTCTAAATTTAGCGATGTTCAAGTTTTTTAAAAATATACATTTCCTCTACCGGAAATATTCACTCATTCCAGGTATCGTATCTACCAAAATCCACTAAATTTTCTGTCAGTTGATCCTTTCTTTTGAGATATCCACTAGCGTTAGTATACGTCTGCTACGCCTACAAACACTAAGCCATTTAGGAACCCATCGAATGTCTAAGGGCCTGTTTCTGAAAGCTTAGTAAACTATAAGCAAATGTGCAATTTTTATATCTAGATTACTGACAATTTTCTAATTAAACGTATTTAAGAAAATTATATATGTCTATAAAAGCTGGATATTTTATATGAAATTACTGCTTATGCTAGGTTCATTTATTACCTACTATTTTAAAAATTGCGTTGTTTACAAATTTTACATTTCAATATACAATTTAATGAAATAGTTAAATAAGTAACAATAGTCCATAATAGGGATGGGGAAAAACATCGATGTATCGAAAACATCGATGTTTGCTTTAAAAACATCGATGTTTTTACCATCGATGGTCAGATGGCGATAGTATCGATAAAACATCGATGTTTACTACCGATGTCGATGTTTAAACTTGAAATTCAGAAACTACCGCTAGAGCGCTGGAATTTTAAAATTTTAATTTTTATTAATATTTGTACACAAAATATAAGCGCCATCTATTGTGATATAACAATACTAATAGTGTTAGTTCTTCTTCTTCTTACCAGTTAGCAGAATAAGAAAAAAATAAGAATAAACTTCTAATTTTTGCAAACAATGCCAACGACCAACGACGCCAACAAACTTGTTGCTTTTTGAGTCTTATTGACACTTTCCCAGTTGTTATTCTTCCAATCCCTGGATTTACCGTATTGGGAAATATAATTATAATTTATTTATTATTATATTGTAATGTTAGTGTAAAATTAATATTAGGATTGCTATGTTAGTGTTATAAAAATATGTAATATGTATTTCAACTTAAAAAATCAGCTGTGGCTACCACAGGACCGACCGCCATCATAAAGTACTTGAATAAAATACATTCTAGCAGCAGAGTAGAAATAACTTTATTCCTAATATTTTCTAACAGAGCTATTATTTATCATGACCATGGAAACGTTACATATAAGTATGAAAAAATTGAGACAAATTGAGAAAAAAAATTGTAAATTTTTTCGAAATTTTTCGTTTTATCAAAAAATGTCTCTCATAAAAGTTATTAGTTATAGCATTTATATCAACTTTTGTTAAATACATTTTTTCGAAATATTTTTCTGTTGCTAAATATTCGCAAAAATCCCATTTATAGTAAACCGATTTTTACCAAAAGTTGATCAACTCGTGCCATTGATGGCAGAAGCTTAAATATGAAGTTTCATAAAAATTTTTTTAGCCGAATTTGCTCTGCACGTGTACACAGACAGACCGACAGACATCATGCTAAAAATAGTCAAAACGTTATGTAGGGACCTCAATTCGTGGAGATCTATCGAAATCTCGAAATGTCAAAATCGGTATGATCACAATACCTCCCTTATATATGTTGAAGGTCGGTAAAAAGCTATTTATTTATATTATATAGGTTTTATTTAATAATGTAAAGATACAATAAAATGTCAAAATAAGATGTCAGAATTCCAAAAATTTAAACCTCAAGTCTCTATCTCTTACCTTTTTTTGAGATGAGATTTTTTTTAAATTCCATTAAAATCAAAATTTTCCCTAATAGTTTTAGGTCATTACGGACTAAACATTATATTTTTCTACACAAAACAAGGTGTGAGAATTCCAAAAATTCAAACCTCAAGTCTCTATTTCTTACCTTTTTTGAGATATGAATTTTTAAAATTACAAAAAAATCAAAATTTTCAATAGTTTTAGGTCATTACGGACCAAACATTATATTTTTCTAGACAAAACAAGGTGTGAGAATTCCAAAAATTCAAACCTCAAGTCTCTATTTCTTACCTTTTTTGAGATATGAATTTTTAAAATTACAAAGGATTCAAAATTTTCCCTAATAGTTTTAGGTCATTACGGACCAAACATTATATTTTTCTAGACAAAACAAGGTGTGAGAATTCCAAAAATTCAAACCTCAAATCTCTATGTCTTACCTTTTTTGAGATATGAATTTTTAAAATTACAAAAAAATCAAAATTTTCAATAGTTTTAGGTCATTACGGACCAAATATTACAGAAAAAATATCGTAAAACTAAATTTTTTAAAGATTAAACCTTAGGTCTCTATTTCTTACCATTTTTGAGATATAGTTTTTGATTCAATGCCCAAAGTTCCAAAAATAACTACACTTTCACGAGATCCAATATATTCAATGTTAAAATACGTACAAAAAATAACTTAGAATTTATAAGAAAGACATTTTAATGTTATCTCGATGTTTTGTTAACCACAAATGAATTAGTACGGTATTAAAAAAATAATTAATCCTCTTAAATAAGTTGATAAGGAAATTTTATTTTTATATCATTAGCAGGAATTACGTAAACATTTATGCGACGAAACATGTTTATCTGAAAAAATATATAAACTGTGAATTTTCATGGTTTACAGGATTTCGTAAGTAGGGCTGATATTAAAAATATTTGAGAAGATAACATTCAAAATATGATTTATCACAGTAATACAGTTTTGAAATTATTGTAGAAAACATTACAAACCAATTTGCAACAAGTTTGGAACCTAATTTTACGACCTACTTATTTTTAAGGTCCCAAACAATTAATTCAAATATGTTATTAAAATTTTAAAGCACTGAATTACGAAAAATCGATATTTAAATTTGACAAAAATCACGTTTTGCATGAACTAAGTGAACAAATAATGGTTTAAATTGACAAAATAAGGATTAAATTTGATTTGAATGTTTATTATAATGTTTATATGTTTATGTTTGTTAATATGGATCTTACTAGCATTAGCTAAATAAATAAACTATTATTATCATTATTATTATTATTAACAAACATAGGTTTACATTATTTTATTTATAATTTTTTTAATATTATTATGTATTTATCATTTTTTTAAATATGGAAATGCCAACTTTAATTTTCCAATCAATCATATCTCAAAAACGATAAGAGATAGAGACCTGCGGTTTGAATTTTTGAAATCCTCAGACTTTAGATAGTTTAGAAAAAAATGAAGATTTAGTGGCTAGCACACAACTTTATTAATAGGCCATCAAATAAAATTGTCGAAAAGTACCAAAAATTGAAAATTAAAAAATTGATGTCAAGTGTGAATTTTCACACATTTCAGGGTTTCGCAGATTTTATTAAGTGAATGATGATTATTTGGGATGCCAAAATAAATTTTATGTTAAAATATTTTATTTGTTAATTTTAATTCGAATGGCTAATACCATTATTTAGGTTTCTAAATATGTGCAGTATTTTTTCTTTTTTTTTTTTATATAGCAAGGTTCATTAAGATTTTGAAAATTGCATAACCCTGCCCAGCCTGTCTCAATTTTTTATACTTCCATGGTCATGATAAATAATATCTTTGTTAGAAAATATTAGGCCAAGTTATTTCTACTCTGCTGCTAGAATGTATTTTATACAAGTACTTTATGATGGCGGTCGGTCCTGCAGTGGCCACAGCTGATTTTTTAATATTAATAAAACATCGATGTATCGGAAACATCGATGTTTTTCCTTCGATGTTTTTTCAACATCGATAGTAAGCCCCGATGTTAACATCGATGTTAAACATCGATGTTTTGCCTTCGATGTACAACCCTAGTCTATAAGTAACAATAGGAATAGTTTTCTAACTTTTTGATTAACTTTGAGTTAACTTAGCTTTCAGAAACCGGCCCTAAATGATGTTGTTTTTTATCCCTTGGTCTCCCTATACCTAGTTGACAAACCTGCTAGGAGGGCTAAAGAAAATTCTGTGGGGGAGGGAACAAGAAATCATTCCACTGAAAATATCTTCCTACTGTCCGACTTTTTTATTGTTGTAATATATCTATCTATAGAATATTCCATTTTTCATCAAAAATAAAATCGACATCCTCAAATAAAAATGCCATCCTATCCAATTTTAAACAAAACCGAAACAATCAATATCATTTAATAATCCAAACAGGAGAAATTCGCTGTAAGCTTGTGGAGTCGACACGTAGATAGTACGTACCGTACATTCGCCAGGTAGTGCGCGTAGGGTTCCCGACATAGGATCGATAGAGCGCCCCCACGTTGCATGAATATTTTATACAGCTCCTGGCACATGACCTTCAGTGTCAAACAGTGCCCTCTCACAAAACAATGTTAGCTACATCTATTAATAAAACCCTACTATAGATTAACAACCTGCACTATGCTCAATGACGGATAGAGTAGCGAAAAATTGATTTTCCACGCCGTATTCTAAACACTATTTAAAAAATTTATGTGAAGTGTGAATTTTCACACATTTCAGGGTTTTGCAGGTATTTAGTAAGTGAATGATGATTATTTGGGATGCCAAAACCAATTTTATGTTAAAATATATTTTTTTTGTTAATTTTAATTCGAATGCCTAATACCATTATGTAGGTTTCTAAATATGTGCAGTATTTTTTTTATATAACAAGGTTTAATAAGATTTTGAAAATTGCGCCTATGGCTTCCATTGGTTGTTTTAGTCATAAGCTCCGCCCTTCTGTTTTCGTCTATTTGTAGGAATATAAATAGCAGTATAGCAGTAATATATTTAGGCACTAATATGATACAGACATTATAACACATGACATAACATATATTTTATATATTTCATTTTTTTTTAACTTGTATCCATGGTATTATATATTTATAGTTACGTTATATTTTAAGTTACTTGGTTGTAAGTCCAATAGTAATCAATTTCAACAATTTGCACTGGTTATTAAATTTATGCTTTTAAAAATTAAATGCAATATTTGCCCAAATATAACTAGAATATTGAAAAAGTAATTTAAACAAAATAAAAATGCAAAAAAAAACAGAAAAAATGAATGCCTCGCGGCCGATTTGAACTCTAGTTTGCAGATTAGAACGCTTGTATAGTAACCATTACACCATCGAAGCGCTCTGTCTACTGTGCTACATAATATCATTAAATAGTTTACATGGTTACGCAAAAAACACAAAAAATGCGTTATTTTCCGGAAACATAATCTGTTGAACTATTCCGGTTCACATAAATGTACATTACTTACAATTTTTTCAGATTTTTAGTTTAAGCCATCTGGGCTACAGGGTGTGGGACAAAATTTTTTTTGAACAATTTTGACAGAAATAATATCTAAATAATTTATTTTGCAAAAATAAAATTTTGATCGTTAATCCACATACTAAGGGCTTTCATTTGATACCCTGCTCAGAATTTTTAAAAAATATATATTTTTTAGATGAGCACATATTTGTTTATATTTTTAGGGGGGTATGTTTTTTAGATGTTTTGGTATTTTTCATATGTGCGGGTCAACGAGTTGTATAAGCATGCCAAATTTCAACTTTCTAGGTTTAGCCGTTTGGCTACAATTTTTACCGAACAGACAGACAGATAGACAGACAGACAGACAGACAGACGACAAAATGACGGTATAAGGGTTTTTTGGTCATACCTACAAAACCCTAAAAACGATTTACGCTAAAGCTGCGTTCACAGATCTAAAATTAGTTGACTATACACTGTGCGTTCTGGATAAATTTAGATAGTTTTAACGTTTAACGACAGCGTTCAGCAATGAAAATTAATACGTAACGAATGTTGTGACATCTATGTTTTTTCAAGCTAACAACGAAGGAATAAATGCATTTATCTTCAGTATAAATGAATCAGATGCTGTATCGGAGCATTACATTCATTGCCTACAAATGCATTATTAGCTGAATCAAACGTAATGCCACTTGAACTGCGCAGAAAATTTCTATCAACAAGATTTATACTTCATCGTATACAGATCAAAAGTCCTATACCTATAGGTCAGTATTGTACAGAGGTTCTAACGTCGAATTATTGGAGAAATAGAATCATGCCCTTAATAATAAAAGGCTCTTTTAGTCTATAGAACATCTCTCCACTCCGTGCTGTTAGCCATAATATTCCATGCTTTTCTTACCCATTTCGGTTTCCACTACCAAATAATTATTTCATTGCTGATCATAATATTGTCACGTGGGTGGTTTGATTCAGACACAACTCCTGGATTCAACATAACAAATTTATTAATTATGTATATTACATTTACAATATAATGTTGGAATTGATCCATGGAGTTGGGGAAGTCTTCGGTCCACCCCGTGTTGGCCAGGATCGGCTTGGACCTATCTCCGAGGCGGGGGCTACCCATCCGGGAGTCGAGGAGCCTGGAGATGTCTTCTCCCACTCACATGGTCACTACTTGCTTTGGCGTCACTTTCGATACTAGGATCCGGCGTCGGTGTCGTGGTCGTCACCTTCGGGACTAATACGTGCAGTAGAGTTGGCTATGTTCTACTACCTCAATATTCTCGACATCCATCTATTAAGTACCGAAAGTTAACCCAGTTCCAATATTCATTCGTCATGACAAATATTTCCTCATTATGAAAATTGCAATGGTTGCATTTCTTAATCAGGCCACATACG
Source organism: Liopterus haemorrhoidalis (assembly GCA_963971575.1). Taxonomy (NCBI): domain Eukaryota; kingdom Metazoa; phylum Arthropoda; class Insecta; order Coleoptera; family Dytiscidae; genus Liopterus; species Liopterus haemorrhoidalis. The sequence continues at coordinate 8,893,339 of OZ020615.1, forward strand.
TCAGACGCTGACGAATAGTTTTTAATCAGACAGCTGACCGTCACAATGTCTAGATGTCGTAATCCTGACCTAGGATTACCTATGTGACAATATGATACAGATATCTTCCTCATATTAACGGGTAAAACAACCTATCAGTTTTGGATTATGTAAAATTAAAATGGCCAAATGCACACCATATATATATACCTACAGATCAAATTCAACCAATTGCGTAGGTTTCGCCGTTTTAAATCTCCAGCGCAATTTTAACCTAAAATTTAAACTCCCCGATAATATGTTTGACTACAATGTCGCAGGAAGATTATCAGCCTATCCATGAGTACTCTGTCGTCACGTAAAGCAACTGACAGGTCATAGCACAGGCCTAACCTCTCCCTGACATCCTCGAACTGTATACACTGAGTTAAAATGTGTAATACAGACAAATCTGTGTTAATCACAAATAGGAGACTGTTCACCTCGAAGGAGGTGTCTATGGGTCCACCAACGGTGACCTACACGGAGGATAGTGGTTTCCTCCCTGCGGTTAATCCTGCAGGAAGAACCCCATGATTTAACGTCTCCCTTAATCTGTTTCAACTTAACATCCGGTATGTTGCTCCATACCAACTAATGACCGTAATGAGTTCTTTTTGGAGCTTTTGAGGAGGGTTCATCACTTTCATATTTTGCAAAAAAAAAAAAAAAACAATTCTCTGGTAATCAACCGGCATGTGTAGTCTCGTGAACTATAGAAACATCTTTATAAAATAAAGATTTAGATACCACTTTCAGCTTCGTACGCAAATATGAGTCGATTGATTAGAGGATGCAATTTGTTTATTTACAACTACACAACAATTTTTAGAATTAAAAATATCCAATTAGATAGATAAAAATTCGCTATAAAATTTGATGAAGGGGAAGCCGGGGCATAACGGGCTCTCTTCTTTCTGGCTGTTAAAGCATGCCGCTATGTTTGGGTGCATTTCAATCACGTTTAGTACTTCGCTAGTGTCTTCCGAGAGTGGTTGTATGACTGAGACTGGCATTTAGATTTTATAAATTGGTGAAACGTGTTTTTTGCTGTATTGATATATTTTTCACACATATCCAGACGTTGATTGCTCCAGTGCAGAGCATGTGACAAGTGGGCACATTGTTCTTGCGCTGAAGAAAATGAAAACGATGCGGAATGCACTCACACGTGTTCATTCTGCGCGATTTTAGCTGATTGCCCATTTACCCAGCCCGTGCTCATTCTTCCCTGACATCGGGGCAAAATAAGCACAAGGAAACTTTTTTTATATCGTCATAACTTTTATTTTTGTATTTTTACTGTCTGTAATAATTAAACAATAAGTCATCTTACGAATAAAAGTATTTCGAAATTGTTGATATTCCTTAAGATTTTATTAAAGATAATCTTTAAGGTGCCCGTTATGCCCCGGCTTCCCCTATAGATTGTTATTAATTTTGTATATATTGTTAGTTTTGTATAAGAAAAAAGTGAGAAATTTTTTAACATTAGATCGTTTTATAATATTTATTCAATAAGCTGAATGCAGTGACATTTTTCCTTTACCGGAAACGGAAACCGGAAAGAAAACACTTTACTAAAAAGAAAAATAGAAAATACGTTTTACAGCCATGGTACATAAGCAAGCATATGAAACTGTTTTTATCTTTTTACTCTGGTATTTTGCTGTTTACAATTCTTTATAAAAGCTAAATACGCTGGCAAAACTCCAGAAAGAGTATTTTCTATTATTTAATAAGTAAATAAAGGTCTTAAACTGTACCATTGAAATTCTTTTATTCCTTAATAATTTTAATAATTTTATTCCTTAGAAAACATTTTAGCAAATATCGTAACTGAGTTTTGGACAAAGGACATAAATAATGGGGGTGTTAAGCTGTCAAAATCAGTAAAATAAGTAAATAAAACACTCTAATGTATATTTAATTTCATTTATCATCTAAGGGGAACATAGGGCCCCTGTGAAATATTTTATACAGTAGCGATCTTCAACTTCGGTACCGCTGCTGCAACTATTTTTTATTTATTTATTTAATTTAAGTCGTTAACAGGACGAACCCAGAAACTACGACTGCAAGCATTTTATACAAATGCATAACATATACAGTGCGATCATTAATTCCTGAGTGTTATGCAATACTTGACAGAAACATTTAGTTATCAAACTTATTTCCAAGGACATGTACACATAGACGTACATTCTACTTTTATTACCTTATACGAAATAATTATTAAATGAACACTGTTTTTCCCTACACGCCAATGAGTTGACAGCAAATACAGAGTGATTATTTAATGGCGAGACGACGTCACCGAATTTTACGTGCCTCCTAGCAGAATACTATGACTATAATAACCTTGAAGAAAATTTGATTATGAAGAAAAAAAGATTATGCGGATGCGCGCATAATCGCCTGCTACGATGTGTATGAAATGGCAAAATATTAAAACTTCCAGTGACGTCGTCTCGCTATTAAATAATCACTCCGTACTAAGTTCGAAATGGATTTTCGTCGTTCCTCGGGTGACTTCTGGCCAACGATGTAATCTGATTGGTTCTTTGTTAAATTGGGATTTTCAGCTGTGAATTAGAATAGAGTTTTGATATTTTAAAACCCAATGTTTGCCATTATGTAACGCTTAGGAATTAATGATCTCACTGGACATATACAATACATTAATAAAAATTATATAACAGCATCAGTGACAAAAATACATTAAACATATTCAAATACACTGTAGTAGCTTAAAAACTAACAAGTTATTTTACAAATTTATTAGATATTAGGTTAAGGATGAAATTAGTAGAAAAAAAGGCAAAGTTGGTTGATAACTTTGCCTTACAAATATAAGGAATTATTTTATTCATCAAAGTATGCACCCATATTGTCTATACCAGTGTTTCTCAACCAAAAACGCGCCGCGAACTAGTATAGTATATAATTTTTAAACGCGGACCACTAATAATAATTGTTGGTTAATTTTCTGCAAGAAAACAAATATATTTAATGTGCTACTAAATACATTTATTTTATTTGTAGAAAATCACAGAAAGTTTACAGAAAATAAACAAAATATAAAGTATTTACATAAATAATGTGTTTAAAAAATAAAAAAAAAACTGCAAAAAAGGCATATAAAAACATTCGCGACCACTAAAATTTGTCTGGGGACGACTGGTGGTCCGCGTACCACCTGTTGAGAAACACTGGTGTATAAACTTTTGCTATTTCAGCGGCAGGTTGTTCAGGCCGGTAGTATAAAACCCTGGCAGACGAGAGTCGATGAATTCCTGGACGGCCAGTTTTACAGCATTGTCGGAATTGAACTGTTTATTAAAAAGTTGTCCAAATTACGGAAGAAGTGATAGTCAGTGGGGGCTAGGTCTGGTGAACAGAGCCTCAGTAAGGAAAACTTGCGCTAGGGGCAAAACTGCGTTTTAGCGCCCTTGGCAAATAAATGTAAGTGATAAGCAAAAACAAGATTTTCACCGCCTAAAATGTAGATGATGAGCAAAAAAAAAAGGTCCTCACCTCCCAAAATCCAAGTGAAGAGCAAAAAAAAATGGTAAAAAGGTCCTCACCTCCCAAAATTCAAATGAAGAGCAAAAAAAAAAGGTCCTCACCTTCGCAATGTGGCACCCCTTAGTCAAGAGCTCATCGGCGTCCTTTTCCTTAGTGCGCTAGGGGCCGTCGCCCCCTCCACCCCCACCCCCTTACTGCGGCTCTGCTGGTGAATATGGTGGATGCACAGTCATTTGTGCAGTGTTTGGTCTAGAGTTATCATACAATAAGATAGGACTCGATCTGTTGACCAATCTAGACTGTTTTTCTTTAAGTTTTTGCATCACTTCGTCCAGTTGGTTGCAGTATATTTCTGCTGTGATCGATGAGACAGTTTTTTTTTTTTTTTCAATGGGCTTATTTATTAATTTAGTTTAGATTATAATTTAATTTTTATTAATAAAAAAATTGATTTTTATTTTAAATTGCGATTTTATTAAATAAGTACATAAATGATTTTTTCTTTGCATACGAGGACCACCTCCTCGTATGCGTGTCTGTAACCAACGATGAAATATGGAGTTCTGCATTTAATTTGTTCTTGCAAACGGATGGTGAAAAAGATTTTTGCTTTCAACGTTAAAATTTATTTTATATATTAGTTATTTACAATATATTTGATCGAATACTCATTTCTCTAGATAGTATCATGTAAATTTCGTCTAGTGTTAGAATGTTTAAGCAGGTACAAGAAGTATTATATCGCTGGTATACCTGGTGACCTGGCAATACCTCCTATCTGCATAAATAGAAATTTAAAGAAGAGGTATAATACTGCTTTATGTCAGCCGTTTATGCATAGTTTAAGATAAAAGGTATTGCTTTGTACGGAATTTAGACCTTAAATATTTTTCTTGCTTGAGAAGTTTTGTCACAACTTGTGCACTGATACGTGGGTTACAATGCAAGCCAAGAACTAGTTTTCGCTAAAAATTGTAGAAAGGAGGTATTGCCAGGTCACAAGTGATATGAAACTCTAGAAATAGGACATTTGTTGGCTATGAATCTGATAGAACATTTGTGTACTCTTTCTATTTTAAGTATGTAAACACTCTAGGTCGGCTTGAAGTAGCAACCAATCACTAAGAGCTTTTATTTGTCTATAAATTTTCATGTCATTGTATATATAAGGATATTATTTAAGGATATTACTATATTTAAAACAGGAAATACATCATTGATATAGGTAACAATAATCAAGGGTCCTAAATGAGATCCTTGTGGCACCTTTTGTCTTATTATATTAGACTTACTCTTATTATATTCCTTGCGGTAGAATTAGTAACGCAGAGTTAAACAAGTGATTGAGTTCAGTGTAGTTACTGAATCAGTTGAATTCGGTACATTGATTTAGTTGAGCGAATATTTGGACTAGTTTAAACACGGATTAAACCGTGACGTCTCGGGAAGAGTTAACTGTCATATAAGTGTAATGACTAATGGTATTTATTATTAAAGTGTTATCATTGTAATATAATGAATGTACAAGTCCTATGTTTAAGAAGTTTGCTAATCAAAATAATTGATCTTATATTTTGAGTTCTGAGATCAGAGTTCTGTGTTTTTAGACCTCCGACACTGTATGAAAAGTGTGCATCCTAATTTGTGGTCTACTCCTTTTGAATTTTATCTGTGAATCCAACGGTATCTTTGCAAGGTTTTTGGTCTCTGGTATTCTAAAAGATGCCTTAATCCTATTTCAATATCTTATTATAAATTTAGTGAATACTGTCACAATATTGTTATAAAATATTCATTTAAATTTTATTTATTTGAAAACTGTCAGTTGAAATTTTCTATTAAATTTTATGTCAATCAATTCAAAACTGTTTAAATTATTCACAAGTAGATTTAATCTACTGTATTATAAAATTTAATTTAATTTAATAATGGCGCAAAAATTATAATTCATTTGAATTATGTTACTAGTATTGATTGAGCACAGGACGTTGGTTCTATTCTTGCTGAATACAGAATTTTCTTCTTCCATTATTTTGCAAACTGGCTAGACAAAAGAGTGTTGCCTAGCCTAATTATAAATAATTATCTACGCCTTTTCCAATTTCAAAAATAGATAAGTAAAATATTAGAATATTTATTAAATAGTTTCTGAGACCAGAAACTGGTCAGCTAGATCTAGTTGCATTATTTATGTCCGTAACTCGTACAACCCTTTTCACACATACCTATTTACGGACATGACCAACTCCACATTTTCCAATAATATCTTTAAAGAATGATAATAATTAACATCCTTAGTAACATATACGAGAGGCGGTTGAAAAGTAATCGGCCTAGGCAAGAGATGGCGCCACCAGTATCAAATCAATGTTTTCCCTAACCTTCAAATGACTAATGCAAAATTTTCAACCCACTGCGTCATTTAGTTTGTGTTTGACAGTCATTGAAAGCGAATAAATTTAGCTTTTTTACAAAAATGAATAAAATTGAATATCGTGCAGTGATTAAATACTTGTTTTTGAAAAAGAAAACGAACGATGAGATGAACACCGAATTGAACAATGTTTATGGGGACTCTGCACCTTCGATATCAACAATTAAATATTGGACAGCTGAATTTAAACGCAGTCGTAAAAGCATTTTTGATGATAAGCATCCTGGCCATCCAAAAGATGGTCGAAAAAATTCTTGGAATGATAATCGACGATCGACGAGTGACTAAGCGCGAGATAGCTGAGGCTGCGGGTATCTCAACCGAATGAGTGCTCAACATTTTGCATGAATATTTGGGAATTAGGAAGCTCTCTGCCAGATGGGTGCCGCATTTGCTCTCAGTCGACAACAAACGCGATCGTCTGACCATTTCGAAGGAATTTTTGGCGAAGTTCAACCGCGATAAAAAGGACTTTTAACGCCATTTCGTAACCGTGGACGAAACATGGATCCATCACGACACACCAGAGACCAAGGAACAGTCGAAACAGTGGACTGCTCCTGGCGAATCGAAGCCGAAGAAAGCAAAGGTGGGTCTGTTGGCCAACAAAGTCATGGCCAAAGTTTTTTGGGATGCGCATGGTATCATTCACATCGACTACCTGGAAAGGGCAAAACGATCACGGACATATGTATATTATGCAGAGCTATTGGACAGATTCGACACCAATTTGAAGCGAAAGCGGCCGCATTTGGCGAAAAAAGTGCTGTTCTACCAGGACAACACACCAATCCACAAGTGATCAGTCGCAATGGCAAAACTCCATCAATTTCGCTACGAATTGGTTCCTCATCCACCATATTCGCCAGATTTGGCCCCCTGCGACTATTATTTATTTCCATACTTGAAGAAATGGCTCGATGGTAAGAGATTTGGATAGAATGAGGAGGTCATCGCTAAAACAGAAGCCTAAGGCTTCGCTAAATCGTATGATTCGGAGGGCATCGAAAAATTAGAGAATCGTTGGATGAAGTGTATAGTTGTAAAAGGAGACTCTGTTGCGAAGTAAATTGAGTTTCGCCGAAGAAGTTGTGTTCTCTTGCTAGGCCGAATGCTTTTCAACCGCACATCGTATTAAAAAAGTAATGAGGAAAAACAGTTTATTCCAGAAACAACCTATGAGCAGTGTTGTAATAGATACATTTGAAAATATATCTAGATACAGATACAGATACTTGAAGAAAAATGTATCTAGATGCAGATACAGATACAAATTTTAAAAAGTATCTAGATACAGATACATTTTTTTTTACAATGTATCTAGATACTTCAAGATACTTTTAAGATACTTTCGGAAAAACGAAAACACCACAAAAAAAAGAAATAACTAGAGCAAGGAATATATTTGTTCACAATAAAAAATAAGTTATGCATTATTATTACTCTTAAAATAAACACAAAAAGCCTTTGAAACTGTGTGTCAGAAATATTAACTAACTATATACCTATGTAATCTTTAAAAAAAATCACTTTTTTATTCCAATTTCAGCGGATATCTCGAACATTTTTTGTTCGCTAATAAATTGATTATTAAATGCCTTTGTATTTAGGATGACAAAAATAAAACAAAAATTTTATTTATTATATTTTTTTTATTTAATTCACATTTATAAAATTAATTCTTATTCTTAGATTAGATAATTACTTAATGGTTGTTTTACTTAAAGTTGTTAATAAAATTAATTATTTTTTTTTTTTATTTATTATTTTTTTAAATTTATTCAGAGCTGGAAATACAATTACACTTTATTAAAATTTTATAGATAAAAATAAATTAAATAAATAAATAAATTATAAGTTTGAGAATTATGATAAAATACAAGTTCTATATATAATTAATTAAATTTTGGAAAACATCCTTTTATTTTTTTCCTTTTTTAAATAAAAAAAAATAAATAAATAAAAGAATGTTTTCCAAAATTTAATTCATTACATATAGAACTTGTATTTTATTATAATTCTCAAACTTATAATTTATTTCTTTAATTTATTTTTATCTATAAAATTTTAATAAAATGTAATTGTATTTCCAGCTCTGAAAATGGCTTACGCCGAAACTAGTTTGCTAATAATTTTTTTTTTTTAAATGAAATAATTTTATTAACAACGGTTACCCAAACAACCTTTAAATATAGTTACTAAACGTGTTTTTTTATTATTATTATTATAGTTTGCAAAGATTATATTATACGCATTTCAAATGCGAAACATGTGGTGTACATCTTTGTTTAACAAAGATAAAAACCTTCCATAAATTTTATTTAAATTAAACTCCTGTTAAAATTTGAGTTAACTTTCATGATGTTATAAATATGCAACATACTGTAGTTTTTTTTTTTTATAAACAACAATAAAAAAAAATCCCTCCATAAATTGTTTTATTTTGATCACAGGTTTGAAAAATCGTAAGGAGATATTTTGTAAAAAGGCCTTGAAAAAGACAAAATAGGAAAGTATCTGAAAAAAGTACCTTAAATACAGATACTTAGATACTGATTTAAATATCTAGATACGGATACAGATACATATTTTAAAATGTACCTAGATACAGTAACTAGATACTTGCACAGTATCTAGTTACTGTATCTAGATACAAATACCTAGATACATTACAACACTGCCTATGAGCAAGTTGGAAACTATGTTTTAAAGCCTAAAAAAGCATAATAGCTTTAACAACATTAAAACAGAATTTAAAAAGTGCTTTTTTTTATTGGGTGTACAACTTTGCTTCCTCCGTTTTCCTATAGATGGCTTTAGCAGTAAGTAGTGGTCGAAATAAATAGATCATAGACGTCAGGCAATAAACTTGGGCATCTGTCAACATAACCCCATAAAAACATTAGTCGATTTGTGTCAGCATCATAAATGTTATTCTCGATTGAAACTGTCAGTTTACGTGCCAAATTCTCATCATTTGCGGGAGGTTTTAATTTTCTGTTGCAATATGAAGACATCTGCGGCTGACGCTCATCAAATGCTTTCAAATACTTATTGTGAGGCCGCTATTAGTGAAAGAACGTGTCATGAGTGGTTTCAACGCTTCATGAACGGTAATTTGCACGTCAAAGACCGGCAGAGTGGTGGAAGAAAGAAGGTTTTCGAAGATACAGAATTGGCGGCATTACTTGATGAAGACTCGCAGAGCCACAGTAAGGAAAACTTGCGCTAGGGGCAAAACTGCGTTTTGGTGCCCTTGGCAAATAAATGTAAGTGATAACCAAAAACAAGTTTCTCACCTCCCAAAATATAGATGATGAGCAAAAAAAAAGGTCCTCACCTCCTAAATTCCAAGTGATGAGTAAAAAAAAGGGTCCTCACCTCACAAATTCCAAGTGAAGAGCAAAAAAAAGGTCCTCACTTTCGCAATGTGACGTCCCTTAGTCAAGCTCATCGGCGCCCTTTTCCTTAGTGCGCGAGGGGCCGTCGCCCCATCCGCCCCCCATTACTGCGGCTCTGAAGACTCGTGTCAAAGTCGTCGAAGTGGCCGGCGATGGACAATACTTTGAATCATAAATGCATAACCAGTTTTTTACAATAAACCCTCGAATTTCGGAAAAAAACGGCGGAAGTAAAGTTGTAATTAATGACTTATTTTTCGTTTAAAATAATTTCAGAACGAAGTAGAATTGATTTTTATAAATATTTTTTATTTTCTACAAACTCGGTAAACTGGAGATAAGTGGTCATTTGAAATAAATGATTCAATTATTAATTACAAGGTTAGGTAAGTTTAACTTATTTGTCAAAGTTACAAAATTGTTTCTAATTTTTAAATTACTGTTACCCATTTCAATTTAACAATTATAAAACAATCCTAAAAGCTGAACACCTTCTGATTTAGAGTGGCATGAGTTGTGACACCCTGTCTATTTTGTACAGTGTCAGACTGTCTCGCCAAATGTCAATTACCTCCTGTCATTGTCCCGTTGTCACTGCGACGCTTGGCTACTGACGTCGACGCCTGTCCCCACAGCTTCTAAATAAATAATTACCTTATTAATATAGTAGTTTATAAATGAATTATTAATTAATACATTTTGTTGTTAATCATTTTAATATTAAACACATTAGGGGTTTATTTAGCCAGTGTTTCTCAACATTTTAACATCCGACAACAATAACAACACAATTTAAAAAATATATTAATTTTCACAAATTAATCTAAGTTCTAACTACTTTCCACTTAGACAGATGTGTATCCGACTATATTGGATCTAAGTACTATCAATCAATCAATCAATCATGTGCCATATCTGGTGCAGACGTCGAGTACAATGGAACAACACAAATTTCTGATGTCCACACAATTTACTAAATTTTGAAATGGTTTTGTTTCAGTGTCACTTATTACATCAGGTCGTCAAGGATAAAATTTGTAGTTAATAATATTGCCAACTTTAACAGCTTTTTATTTGACATTGACTTAATATTTTACCGTACTGTTTTTTTTTTTTTTTTTGTAAAGTTACACATTTCGCCTGTTTAAAGAAATCATTGTATGCTCAAAAAAATATCAAAAAAATTTTTTTTTAAATTAATTTTGTTGAAAATGGAACGATCGGAAATTCGCACTATCATGAAGTGTGAGTTCTTCCGTGGAGCTACGGCATCGCAGACCGCGCGAAACTTTAATAGTGTATTTGGCTCTAGTGTTACTACGCAGCAGACATTCAGACCAATTCTGTAACTCAGTTACTATGATTTTAGTAACTAAATATGTCACTATGAGCAAGGTCAGTTACTATCATGAATGAAAGGTATTATACTTTTTATAATATTTTATCTTGTAGTAACGTTACTACACAGTAATTTTTTACAGAATTGATCTGAATATCAAATTGGTTCGCCAAATTTCGTACAAATATCTTAATAACAAAAAAAACAAAAAAACTAGTTTATCGAAAGCAGCAGAAATATATTGCAACCAACTGGACAAAATGATGCAAAAACTTAAAGAAAAACAGCCTAGATTGGTCAACAGATCGACTCCTATCTTATTGCATGATAACGCTAGACCACACGCTGCACAAATGACTGTGGCAAAACTACAGGAATTGGAGTTGGAACATCTTCATCATCCTCTATACTCACCAGACCTAGCCCGCACTGACTACCACTTCTTCCGCAATTTGGGCAACTTTTTAATAGGAAAACAGTTTAATTCCTACAATGCTGTAAAACTGTCCTTCCAGGAATTCATTGACTCTCGTCCGGCTGAGTTTTATACCACCGACCTGAACAAGCTGCCGCTTAAATGGCAAAAGTGTATAGACAATATGGTTGCATACCAACTTTGTTATCAATCAACATTACCTTTTTTTCTACAAATTTCATCCTTGACGATCTAATATTATCAATAATTGTTGCTCTTTTACGTCCTCTTTCTCTTGTTCCACTTATTTTTCCACTACAAATATCCCATTCTATACCCCTTATATTATTTTATATATATTATATTATTAAAATTTAATTGTTGTCTTTTTATTTTGCTCATTATTTGTCTTTTTGTTTTTAGTCTATATAGTACATCCTCGTTCTCTACTTTGTCACTCCACTTTATTTTTAATGTTCTTCATGGTATCCACACTTCACAGGTATTTAGTTTACTTAATTGTTTGTTTAATGTCCAGCTTTCGCACCCGTATAATTTCCTCCACAATAGCAACTAATTACCTTATTTTGTATCCCACAATTTATACTAAGTTCTATAGTCCGTTCAAAGATTAGAATGCAGTATTGCTCTTATGGAAAATGGGAGCGGTGTTGCCAAATATTGTAAAAGTGTCAAATAATGCAATGAACCCAAAATTTATGCGAAATTTTATAGACAGATATTTTTATTATTCAATATTATTTACTGCATTTTATCTTACGCTAATTAACTTTTACTTAATAATAATTATAATTTTCGCCTTTTGGCTTAAAATCTACTCTCCTTCTCTTTTAATTAATTTCTTCGTTGACTCCTTTCTTTAATTTCCTCCCTTCTGTTTTTCACTTCTTTCATCCATTCATACCCCCTTCCTGTTTCATCCAAAATTTCCTTTCTCGTTTCCGTTCTGTGTCGTATTTCTCCACATTCTTCCACAAATGTTCCATTGTCTTCTTACCTTCCCTGCACATTCTACATGTTCTTTCTTCCTCTCTGATCCAAAAATTATTGTCCCTCTCCTCATTTCCACATCTAAATCTCGCTATCACTTTTTTTTTTCTCTCTTCTGCATTTCTCTACTGCATAGGTCTTTTCATATTTGCTATTATATCTCGATTCTCTTATTTTTGCGAAATTTTAAATTCTTTTGTTAATAATTTATTCAAAATAAATGGAAAAAGTATCAGGGAAAATGAATAACTATTTGTACCGCGTTATCAACGATCACCGCGTTTTACGGTTAGCAATCTCGCTAAGTAAGAAAAGGATAGTGTAATAACACTATCCTAATAGGGAGAACTTATTAGAGAGTATGAAAAAGAACTAATTCATTTGCCCTTTACTGCATTCTAACTTTTGAACGAACTATGACTACTAAGTACTAACAACTAAAAGATTTACAAGTCAAAGAGATCAACGGGCAAATAAAACTCAGCTGGGCAGCATGTGAGAAGGATATTTGTAACTCCAAATATTGCCCCCAGATATAAAAATAAAAATGTTCAACCAGTGCATCTTATCAACCCTCACATATGCTGCAGAAACATGGTCACTCAACAAACAGACTATGGCAAAACTGAGAGTATTGTCATAGCCTGTAAGGGCTTGTTCGTCAGTCCCCTCCCCTGGGCGCGCGCCTTTTTCGTTCTATGATAGTTGTAAGTCTCAGAGATAGAATAAAAAATTCTTGGATTCGCAATAACACCAGACGACCTAGTATGAGATGGAAAGATGACATCAAAAAAGCTGCAGGAAAGCAGTGGACTAGAGAGATTACGACCGACAGAAGTGGAATAATCTAAGTGAGGTGTATGTACAATATTGAATCAAATAGCGCTGATTATGATGATGATGATGTGAATTAAAAGCTTTCATATAATATCCTACATGATTTTTTGTAATAATAAATATTTCCATATATTTTGAAAAAATAATCTGACTCGAAATTCATATGATGACTTATTTTTTCAGATGGCCAACCCCTCTAGATAACAGAGGGTGGATCAAAATTTTACTAGCATATTTTTGTCAAATATTATATATATTTTTGTCAGTGTTTTATAGTATCCTTTCTACGTTATAAGGATAGAGCCAAAAAAAAATTAACACATTTTGTCAAAAAATCAAAATATTATTTTTTATCATTCTTGTTTTTTTTTAAAGATAAAATTTTGATTCCTCGCATGAATTAAAGTACCTACCAGAGGGAAGACCTCGCAAGAGAACAGCTAACCGAAAAACTAACAAGTATTGTTATACCTACAAAGCACATGGAAAGTACTGACAATCAAGATGGAGGACTTATGTGAGTGAGACCAAAAAACAACCCGACTGACATTGCTCAAAGAAGAAAAAGAAGAAAAAAGATCCTCACACCAAGAGCTTGCATTTGATGGGTGTTTTTTTCTTTTCGATAAATAGGTACATATTTGTTTCTATTTTTCGAGCGATATGCCTTCTTAGACTATCATTAATTTTCCTACATAAGCATCAAATATGAATCAATTTCTATTGAACATACAGACAGACAGATATGACTAAAAAGGAGGCATTTACCGAATGCAACTGTTGAGTATATGGTTTACAGATTGCAGTATTTCGCTTGCTGTTCGTTTAGCGAACTTGCACCAGTTAACAGTAATTTCAAAGTAAATATGTTGAGCGCTGATTAACAGCAGTTGCGTTCTCAAAATGCGCCCATTTTCAGTAAATATACTGAACAGTTACGTTTGTTAAACGCGCTCATTATAAAGGTTTCTTGATCATACTTACGAAATCCTACAAATGTTTCGTGTTGAATGAAATACTATCTTACATTAAGTATCTTGAATTCTTTCAACATTTGCAAATATTCTATTTCTGGATTAATGTGACTCGTTTCATTCTTATCACACTATTCTATCTGTCTCATATATTTATCTGTCCATCCAGGTATCAGAAAATACGTGCAGTAAATCTAAAGTGTATATTTTTAAAGTCATGTCATGTTTCCAAAAAAAAAAGTAGTGTACAAGTTGTTCTTTATAATATTCAATTTATGAACTCTTTTTAGGTTAAATATAGGTTATATAAAATAAGAGGGTTGACATAAATGTAGAGGAAAGGTCAAATGTTGACCTAGCTCAAATTGCTTTCCTATTTTTGAATAATTGAACAGTAAACCTAGACCCCGAAGAACCAAATTGAGAGTGATCTTCAAGGGTTGAAAATCAAGAATTGGAAAACGGTTGGTTAGAAACGATTAGACTAGGAAATACTTGTAAAGGTCAGAATCTGGACCGACGCTGCAGGCACTGTTTCCAAAAACTTCAAGATAAATATAAGCATTTCACTTGTTTTAGAATTAATCGGGATTTTAAAATAATTCGTATTGGAATATCGATCAGATTGAAAAACGTTCGTGAAAGGGCAAAAAACTTTGTGAAGATATGAATGGACAACTATAATTTAAATCTATAGTTTAAGTCAGTGGTATTCAACCTGTGTTCCGCGGAACCCTGGTGTTCCGTTGCTCGGATACAATGATTTTGGTAAATTTTGAAAATTGAATAACTTTAACCCTTATGGAGAGCCAGGTACTGTTGAGCACATTTTATTCAACTGCCCCAACAATTACCAACACTCCTCCAAATTTAGTAATTTAATAATTTAGTCCAGGGGTACTCAACCTTTTCATACCTACCGCCCACTTTAGCATCTCTATAGGTAGAAAAATTTTCATACCGCCCACCTGTTGTACAATAATAATAACTTTCGCAAAATTTAGCTGCAAAAATCTTTATAAAACAACTTACTGCATCGTCTCTTATTATTAAACACAACAAATATACATGCACCAAAACGTGGCAACGTTGGATGTCACAAAGTACCCTGTGTACCACAGTACCCACACTTCCCTTATCCGTAATTTTTGAGTAGAGGTTTAATGAAAATTTAGCGCAATTTAGTTTCATGTACAGTGAACTATACTTATGCGCGGGCGATAAAAATTGTATATTTTGAGAAATTTAACTATAAACAGTAAAGAATTTTATGAAAACTTAATGAAAATGTTTTTCAATAATGCTATGAATTTTTTTTAAATAATACTTTAAAAAATTTCCGTTTTGATGTTTTTAAAACGTCAATTAAATTTAAAAATAAAAGTAGCCAGCATTGGACAAAACCCCTACCGCCCACCAAAAAATTCAAGGGACCAGGTTGAGTACCACTGATTTAGTCCATTTCAACCTTATATTTACAACGAATTTACTTAAAATATATTCCTAATACCCTTTTCACACTAGAACTTTAAGACGAGTGAACTTAAAGTTCCCCGATGTTTAACATCGGTATGCTTTCACACTTAATATTTAAATCTCCGGTGCTGTCATCAGCTACAGTAATTTTGTCCTTAAGTTACCGTCATGAAATTACCAGTTTTGAACTGTCTGCGCAGACGCACATTTTGAATTATTATAAACAAATATGGATATTTCATTTAATTCTACAATAAAGACACTACAATAAAGAATATATTATACCTGGATTAACATGTAAGTCGATACATTTTATCTCGATTATTGTAGCTCTGTATTTTATTAAACACATTATTAAAATAAATAATTTTATTATAACAATAAGTATAAACTTCTTATAACGTCGATATAATACAGTATTCTTGTTTATGATAATATAAAATGTTAACAGCACAAATTCAAAGTTTTTTTTTTTTATTAGAAATTAAGTTGGCAATGCGGACGATGTTTAAGACGCAGATCTCTGTCTTAAACATCGCTTGTATTTAGACGAGGCCATACGGTTTCACATTAGCGTTTAAAGACACATTCACTTTAACATCCGATCTTAAAGATCTAGTGTGAAAAGGGTATAAGGACGATAGAAAACCACACTGGAATGAAGTAAGCCATGGATGGTAAAACAATCAGTTAAAAATGTCAGTTTTGATTGTGTATAATTAAAATTATGTCATTGTAATAAAGTTATGTTATCAACTTTATAGTAATTATTTGAAACTAGTGTATTCAAAGTCATTACATGGCGCAGTCTGGAGGTGATACAAACCACGTTAGTAAGCCATTTAAACCGAAGAATATTCAGAAGGAATCGTCGATTCCTACGTCGCCGTATACCGGTGATGCCATTTTCGGGAATAGCCACGAGTGGAGAAACTATGAACGTAAAAGAAGCAAAGAATGCAGCTAATAATGCAAATGAGACGACACAAGAGGCGATTGATACAAATGAGACATCACAAGAGGCGATTGGTGTCAGAGAAGGCCTTCGAAGATCTTCTAGAGCTTCGAAGCCAGTACGAAGATACCCAGCGCCGGAAGGTATGATAGAAAAGAAAATTCAAGAAAGAAAAAGAAAAAGCATGGAATGAAGTAAGCCATGGATGGTAAAACAATCAGTTAAAAATGTCAGTTTTGATTGTGTATAATTAAAATTATGTCATTGTAATAAAGTTATGTTATCAACTTTATAGTAATTATTTGAAACTAGTGTATTCAAAGTCATTACACACACATTTTTGACAACGACCTTAAAATTGTTGAATACTTGAAATCCATTATTTGAAAACCCTTACAGCTCCTGGAGGAAGTTCACTCAAACCATTAGAATTCATATAGCATTTTCTTAAAATTTATTCCTTCAGACAGCAACACACGTAGACCACGGGGGGGGGGGGGGGGGTGCGATTTCTTTTTGTTACTTCTTTCTTTTTCCAAAACTTGAAGAAATATCTCGCTGGAAAAAGATTCACATTGAATGAGGAGATCATCGCTGAAACACACTCCTATCTTGCAGAGTTCGAGAAATCGTACTATCTGGAATGTTTAAAGAAGTTGGAATATCGTTTAACAAAATGTATCGAGCTTAAAGAAGACAATGTTGAAAGCTAAGTTACATTTTGGTAAAAAAAAATCATTTTGAAACTTCCAAATATCCCCCGTATGAGCGACATTAATTAGCAATAATACCATATAATTTAAAAAAATAATTTTATTTTATTCGGTGGAAATAATAATAATAATAATAATAATAATAAATTTATTGTATCAATAATTAAATACAAAAGTTTACAAAATATACAAATCTTATACATCTAGCTTATATAGTATATGTACATTATAAATAATTTTATTGTACAATAAATAAAGAAGAAAATTACCCCCAAGGATAAAGGGAGATATTTTTCTTACCACCTAACTGTAGGAACAGTTGTGTGTGGTTACAAAAAAAATTAATAGAGTTTATTTAATGTTAATGTGTACGAATGCAATATGTAATAATTTTACTAATTTATAGAAAGAAATAATAATAACAATTTAACAATGAAAAATATAGTAATAATAACAATAATAAGAAATCAGTAAATAAATGGAAATAATTGACTATGATATGTTTAAGAAATAGGTTGAAATATAAGTTCAATCTCATTCTCATTTATATTCCGGACAAAAGCTTTGATGATGTTTTTGGCATTACTTTTATTAATATTAAAGTTGTTTGCAGATAAGTATTCAGTAAATTTATTGTAGATTTTTGGCAAATGGTACGTAAATGAAAGCTGACCTATTTTTTTATGTTTTCTTTCGAGTATAGCTAGTACATGTATGTTACTTCTTGTTTTGTAATTATGGCTGACAGAATTTACAACATTTGGATGTTTTTGGATGTACTTCAAAATATCAGTAATATATAATTTTGGATGAGGAAGCAGATTGGATTCGGAAAATATTAGCGTGGAGGGATACCGATAAGGTTTTTTTAAAATTGTTTTAATTATTATTTTTTGCGTTGTTGCAAGAGGTTTTAGGTACGTCTTACAGGTTCCCCCCCAACCAATAATTCCGTAAGCAATAAGCGATTCTACCAGACCCTAATATAACATGTATAAAGAATGAATAGAAAGCACAAATCCAAGAAAACAGTTAATGGTAACTATAGGCTATTCCAACTACTAACAAGAAGTAACTATTAGCAAGACAAGCAATAGAATATAATCCAAAAGGGAAACGGAAAACTACAAGACCGACAGAGACATGGAAAAGAAGCATAAAAGAAGAATATGCAGAAATTGGAATGATATGGAATGAAATTAAAAGGAAAGCAAAGCATAGAGAAAAGTGGAGAGAGATTGTTGAAAAAATATGTGTAAATGAGAATAACTGAAACACCAACTAAAAGAAAATAAGAAGTGAAGTGCGTTGATCTAGCCAACCAACCACTTTTTTCTACCGGCTATAGGAACGCGTTTACGCACCCTATGCTCCACTTGGGAGCTAAAGAAGACAGAGAGAGAGAGCGAAAGAGAGAGATAGACTATTCCAAACGTTTAAGCGGAACTAACTGGAATTTTCATTTTTGTAAGTTTTCAAGAACTTTCTTTTTAAGGTTTGAATTGGTTTTTTGCTAAACAAAATGATCAAAAGCCTTATTTCAATGGTAAAAGTTACTAGAACCTAGTTCCGCTTAACTCAAAGAAACAAACTATAGACATATCACCATTAATGATGCAAATTAATTTAGCTCCTTAGTCTTATTCCGGATTCCTTGAAGATAATGCCAGTGACAAATTTGTGTAGTTATATTTTATGCTCATTCTCTGGTAGCTTCTTAATAGAATAATCTTGCTACTACACGAAATTTAATTAGAATAAACAAACAATTAATTACAAATGGTTTATTTCTTGTTTGTGATAACACCGTAGTAGATTAAAATTTGTTTTTATTGTAAATTTATAGTGAACGTTACTAAAATCAATACAATCATATAGTTTATGAATTATGTATAACCAAACTGCTTAACAAAATTAATTAAACATACATAAGCTCCAAAACAGTTCGTCTGGACAACCAAAATACCTTAGTTCCATAGCATAAAGCCAATACACACAGACATGCAAATGTTCTGGTATCCGATACCGGGCTATTAATAACAACTGAACCGTAAAGATCGCATCCCCATAGGCCCGCAAAACAATGACGTCACAACGTCGCGGCGCCAATCATCACCATCCCTTACAATACGCAGGTCACAACTCTAAATAAACCCCACCCCTAAATGTCTGCAACCTTGCCGGCATCGATGTTGTAAGGGTAAGCGTTCGTCCCGCTTACCGGTTCAGGTTGTAGTAAGCGGTTGGTCGTCAGCGGTTACCGGGAATAACGCGAACCAAGAGAACGGCACCGTGGAGCCGGAAACGTTAACGGACGGGCCGGGAGGGCACCTACTCGGGAAAATTCCCGAAAACCTCCTTGGAGGAGTGCAAGCATCACCACAGAGGGTCGCATCCAATATTCGCGGCTTTCTAGCCAGCAAATTTAGCGGAGCATTACCAGATACAGGTGAGTCAAAACAATTTCATACTAGTTTAAACAAGAATTTAATTAAATAACCTTTAAAACCTAACCCTTAATCAGGGGATGGACATATTTAATACCGGAAAATGTGGAGAGGGTCGAACTCAACTGTAAAAAACGAAAAAAAAAAGTTTTAATAATATAATTTATTTTTTACATTGAATATAGTAAATATTTCAAGGGAAACTCATAATATAGTTTTTCTAATTTCAATTTTTATATTTTATTTTTTTAACCTTGTCAGGTCACGGGCCATTGTAAAATTACCCCTGCCGGGACAGTCCAGTCCTGTCTTTAATCACACAAGTCAACGATTAAGGCAGTGATTCTTAACCTATTGGAAGTCACGAAACACTATTAATAAAACATTTTTTTACGGAACACCAAAATCAATAACATATATATACAAGGCGACTAAGTAATAATTTCGCGGAACATTTGCTCACGGAACACTCATCGTGGAATATTGTTTAAGAACCACTAAAATAAGGCCGTAAATCGGGCCCCAAATTCAATTTAAGAATATATTTTTTTAGGTTTCTTTTTGTATTTTTAAGAACTTTAAGAAATGAATATTAAGACCCCGTTGCATAATGCGTAGTTAAGTCGGACAATGTAGTTAACTACGCATCATGTCGTTAAGTGTTGCTGAAAGTATTTCTAAGTATACAATCAATTGTTTTTCATTATGTAATTGTCAAATATTTGACAATGTCGTCAACTGACTATCTGGCGACTTGGTTAACACCTGGAATTGAGACTAAATGTTCTGTTTGAAGGAACAGCGGTTAAAAACCACTGGTTTAAGGAGTTATTTAATCAATTAACAACCTAAATATAACCCTAATAGGGCACATTTTGAATTGTCTTTAGTGATGCGCAAAACTAGTTTTAATTTTCAAAAAGACTATTTAATTTTGTGTCTTACTTTGTAGCGTGAATGATTAATAAGATTTGTTCATATTACGAAATATCCTACTGAAAATCTATTTTTTATTACATCCCTTTATTGAGTGACCTACTTTATCCTTAATTTATTCAAGGTAGCAAAACCTGTATGTACCTATTCAATATACTATACCTAACAAACTGAAATGAATTTAAATCTAAAAATAGGTTTCTTATGTTATTATATGCGCCATTTTAGTTGACTTTTATTAATTTGTTAATTAATTTACTGCCATAGTGTATTAATATTTTAGCTATACAGACGAAAAGTAGAGTTGTGCCATAAATTTTACAATTTGTTTGAGTTAAATTTAAGTTAAGTTAAAGTTAATTAAAGTTAAGTTTGAGTTGAGACTAATTTTAGAGTTATCTTTTTAAAAAAATTTTTGCTACTTCCTTCGTTTGTTTGCATCTCGCACTTTTTGGGACTCTGCATTGGGTCTTATGATTATAGCGACTTTACGCATTTAGGACTCCGCAACTTTAGGACCTTGCCTCTTTAGTATTCCACGCTTTTAGGACATCACGATTTAAGGACTCCGCATCTTTAAAAATGGTCACTTATATCGTTTATTTTTTCTTTTGGCTTTCCTTGTTTTAATCAGGCCCATGTTTTGGTTCAGGTCCTTCCTGTGGCCATTATGTGAGACCTGAAAAACAATTAGTTAACTAATAGTGCCATTCTGTGCAAACCTGTCAGATTACAGACAGAATCTATAAGAAACTGTCCATAACAACACATAAAACAACTCTTTACGTACGATCATCTGTGGCTTACAGATTTGCCCAGTATTACATCATTTTAAAAAAGATAATATTTTTAACAATTTCTTTAGAAGACAAAATGTTTAACTCAAGTTCTGCGAAACTGAATCCCACATTAATCCATTTCTGAGCTTGCGCCTTATACAGATTACTTAAATATGGCCCTGATTCTATTAAAAAACATTGTTCTTCTTCTTCTTTGGGCACTATTAATCGAATTGACTTTTGACCTCATTATATAAGTTGTTTACATTTTTGACGTACACCAACGATGCCTATTTGCGCCTAAATAGTCCATTCACTGATATAAGTCCTTCATTTTGATTTTGTATCAGGTATTTCCATGTATCCCGTATACCAATACTTGTTAGACCTTCTGATCTTTTACAAGGTTCCACTGCCGATGGGTGTTTACTTTTCCTCCAAGGTTTTATGTACCATTCTTCTTTCATAAGTTTTTTTCGACGGTCGTACGTACCATCTTCCACCGCAATCGTCTACCTCTCTACACATACTAGATCTTGTTTCAGACGGGTTTTTTCGTTGTTGCTCTTGGATATCTTAATTTTTGCGAATTCTCCTTTTACCATGCATTTGAATGGTAAAGATTTGGAGTAGCTTGTACCTGCAAACGTTAAATCGTTTGTACCTTCTATTTGACCGCTAAGCAAGAGCCTAGACGTGTGTTCAATTCCTGCTTATGTCAAATAATTTGTGTAAAGAAATATTTATACAAATTACAGGTTCTGCTTAGCCGTTCGCAACCAGCTATAAACTGTAGGTGCTACTGTGCTTTTTGTGTACGTTAAAAAATGGACGTTATACTGACCATATTACTCCTGAATGTACATAGATTGAAAACATGGTCATGAAACCTGGAAACAGATGGCCTAGGCTCAATTTGGGCTTTCGCGCCATATGATGATGATGAAAAATTTGGCATAATATTTTATTTTCTAAAACTATGAGATTCTCATTTTGTTAAGGACCATGGTTTGGAGCAATACATAAGTATAGGACGTACTATAGTACAATAGTTTGGAGTAATTTGATCTTGGTGTTTCTAGACAAGAGTTTTTTGAAGAGTAGATTATTTGCAAAATACGATGCATTGTCAGTTTATATTCTGTTCGAAATTTCTTATTGTATCAGGTTCACCTGATTTATCATGGTATCCATAGGTCGTCAATGATGAAATTTGTAGAAATAAAGACAAATTTGGTTGATAACTTACAAATATAAGGAATTATTTTATTCATCAAAGTATGCACCCATATTATCTATACACTTTTGCCATTTAAACGGCGGGTTGTTCAGGCCGGTGGTATAAAACCCTGGCGGGCGAGAAGTATAAAACCCTGGTGGGCGAGAGTCAATGGATTCCTAGAAGGCCAGTTTTACAGCATTGTCGGAATTAAACTGTTTTTCTATTAAAAAGTTGTCCAAAGTGCGGAAGAAGTGGTAGTCAGTGGAGGCTAGGTCTGGTGAGTGTGGAGGATGATGAAGAAGTTCCAACTCCAATTCCTGTAATTTTGCCACAGTCATTTGTGGAGTGTGTGGTCTAGCGTTATCATGCAATAAGATCAATCTGCTGACCAATCTAGGCTGTTTTTCTTTTAGTTTTTGCTTCATTTCGTCCAGTTGGTTGCAGTATATTTCTGCTGTGATTGATGATCCAGGTTTTTTTTTTTTGTTTGGTTTTTAAGTTATCTGTACGAAATTTGGCGAACCAATTTGATATTGTCTGCTGCGTAGTAACACTAAAGCCAAATACACAATGTTTCGCGCGGTCTGCGATACCGTAGTTCTACGTAAAAACTCATACTTCATTATAGT
This sequence comes from Liopterus haemorrhoidalis, assembly GCA_963971575.1. Classification (NCBI taxonomy): domain Eukaryota; kingdom Metazoa; phylum Arthropoda; class Insecta; order Coleoptera; family Dytiscidae; genus Liopterus; species Liopterus haemorrhoidalis. The sequence continues at coordinate 8,916,453 of OZ020615.1, forward strand.
ACAAATTTCCTACCGTTCCATTTTCAAAAAAATTAATTTTTAAAAAAGTTTTAGATATTTTAGATCATACAATGATTTCTTTAAACAGGCGAGATGTGTAACTTTCCAACAAAAATAAAAAACAGAACGGTAAAATATTAAGCCAATGTCAAATAATAAGCAGTTAAAGTTGGCAATATAATTAACTACAAATTTCATCCTTGACGTGATATTTGAAAGCATAAATCTCTCAAAAATTTTGCCATTAGGTTTGTAATTGATCGTGTTCTAACGACCGCATCTAGTAGCAATGTGATACTTGGTTTTTTCTTTATTGATGATCAGTCCTGCTTTATTAGTTTCGTTGTCAATAAGATCAGTTAGGTATATCGTCTTCATTTATTCTAACAACGATGGAAAGATACAGTCGAGGATGACATGAGAGTTGCCCATCTATACCATGGGTCGGCAACCATTTTGGCTGCGGGTCAAACACAACGTTAATAAGACGTTTCGGATCAGTGGATATTTTCATTATAAAACTGTCTTTTAATGAATTATAAGATAAATTTTATTGAGAAATAAAATAACATAATGCATAATACAATAACATAATAACAATATGCTTTTAAACTTCAAACAAAAAAAATAATTCTAATTATTATAAAAACAAATATAATTGTCAAGTTTTAGTACATTTATGAACTTTATTTATAAACGTTCTCGTCGTTATCAATGGCTCCCCTGATGCTGAATTTGTGACGTCAATTTAGTCAAGTCTGGTTTATGCTTAGTCACCTTAAGACGAATACAAGCGTTTGAATTTTCGGTAGGTAAGCTGCCCCTGTTCTTATTTAAAATAAATTTCATGTGTGAAAATATTTGCTCACATTTACGAGGGATGTTTCCAAAGTTCTGGGAATTTAGCTATAATTTTTATTATTTTGTTAACGTTCGTCAATATTACAATGTAGTTTTACAACATAATCTCCATTTAACTGAATACATTTATCCCAACCATAAACTAATTTATTTAAATCTTCCTTAAAGTATCAGACCTATTGAGTTTCTGTTCTGGTCCCAACAGCCTTGCACCCAGCGCGGCGAAACCTTGCTAACGCCTAAACAATCATGGAAGATGTCATGAACTTATCGTGTACCTATCCCTAGGTGCACACTAATTTGACGAATAGTCATTCGCCTGTCCTCTTTCAGTAGGTCTTCGACGGCAGTTATGTTTCTTTCATTTACCGACGTACTTGGGCGCCCACTGCGTGGATCGTCTTCTAGTGATGTTCTACCGGTTTTAAAACGATCGATCCACCGATAAACAGCACTTCTGGATTCTGCAGACTCACCAAATACTCCTTGCAGATGCTGAATAATTTCTGATGTTTTCACACCTTCTTTCCACAAAAAGAAAATTATTGCTCTTTGAGATTTTACTGCGTCTTCCATGGTTACAAAAACAGTACTATGAAAACGCGTCTATATCAGTCAAACACCTAAATCAGACTGAACAATATTGCACTAGATAGTTGCATAAACATGTCAAGACTTGTCTGGCACCAATGACATTGCCTATAAGTTCTGCGTAATTTAATTATAGCACAATTCCCAGAATTTAGGAAATATCCCTCGTATATGTAGAACTTAATGCGGACAAAATGGCAAAGACAATTTTTTTCAAAGATGAAAACTTCGTAGGAAGTGATGCACAGCACGTTGATATCATGAGAAGATGATTATCTTTCGTTTTTTCTAAATTCTTCCGCAATGTCTTGAATTTATCTGTCCACAACGTTGAACTTTTATAATCAATCATTTCTAAACTTAAATTGGCAATTTTAAGATATTCAAAATACTGCAAATCTAAAATGTTTTCTTCTATTTCGTCAGGCTTTATTATAGAAGTTTCATGTTTATGTTTTATAATTTATTTTTATATATTTTTCTTTATTTGCGGAACTCAAGTGGGTAACATGAAATTATCAAATGGGTCATTTGGTGACCTATGGGTCATAGGTTGCCGACGCCTGGTCTATATCCTGCTGAACCGTTCGAACGGTAAAAATGGTTTTCAAAAATTCAAAAAATGGACCCCGCACCAACCGAAAAAGCTAAAAAAAAGATGTATTCTAATTATTTTTAACATGGTACTATATTAGGGTGACCATTTTCTTAAGAAGGCAATGCGGGACGGAGCAAAAAAAAAGTCCTCATCTCTCAAATACAAGTGAAGAGCAGAAAAAAAAGGTCCTCATTTCCTCAAATACAAGTAACAATGCGGGACTTTTGCGGGACAAAATGCGGGACGAATGGTCACCCTATACTATATAAATGGTTAAATTGCTTTTCAAGCATTTTTTCCAGAAACGTTTTCAATTTAATTTTTGGAATTTAAGCTTTGAATCTATTCAACTTTTTTTTGTGATTTGGCCCCATGTGACAAGGTCGGATTTTCCTATAGGCTAAGTAGGCTTAAGCCTAGGGCCTCCTAAGTCCAGAGGGCATCAATATTCAAAAAGATGCATAGGTACTAAAAATAAAAATAAAATATGCTAGAACACAAGAAACACAGACCATACGAAGGGTTTTAAAATTCACCCTGAATCTAGTTTTGCTCTTTATAGGTTAACTAAGGCAAAATAAGTCTTTGAACATGTTAATGGGTAGCAAAAAGTCGATATCTTATTGGGCCTAAGAGATATTGAGGAATCCGTAAAAAAAGCATTTCACCCCTATAGAAGAAGTTAGAGAAGACCTCTACCAAATAATGCATAAAGAAAAAATACAGATGGCTTTACTTAACACAGAAGCAATCCTATGACTGCTTCTTAGTTTAATGGTTACTAACTGCTTTGAAGTGAGGTCTTTTTTAAAACTTAACAGAATTATAAATGAATTAAAGAGCACAATGTCTCAATACAGGTTATCCGCAATGAGCATTCTGAGCATTGAAAGTGATAAACTCAGAAATATTAAAAAAAGGAGGAGGTCTATTGAAGGGGCCTAAAAATGTGAATAGCCTAGGGCCTTGCGTTTTGTAAATTCGGCCCTGGTTACCCATTTTGCTAGCATCTACGTTTGTCTTTATCATTTGCTTATTTTAATAATGATGATGTGCTAAAAACGAATATAAATGCCTATGCTTTGAATAGGATTTGAACCCGGAACCTTTGGTACGTTAAACAGAGTCGCTATCTCTGTACTACAGAGGCTACAGAACTTGAGTAATATTACTTAATGATACATTGCTGAATGTCAATAGTTTGTTTACTTTTTTTGGTTTCTTCCATGGAACTTTTCTATTCCCCTTTAAGGGCAAAATGGAAAGTATTAATTTTTAGTGAAAAAGTTTTTACATAGAAAATTCAAAATGGCGTACGTGGCAAGATGGCCGATAGTCAATACTGTTGTTTAATATGTAGATGAAAACGCGCAAGCGCTAGAATTTACCTGGTTGTATTTTACGGTTAAATTTAATAGATTTGTCAATAACGTGTTTCAGTTTTGTTATATTAATGTTTTGAACATTATATTGTCATTAGAAAGATTTGGATCTTGTATTGATGATACATTTATTATTTAACAATTGATAGAGACATTCGATTAATTATTTTGACGTTTTTCGATATTTAATGTGCTGTAATAAGCGCTAATAATTTTTGAGTGTGTATGTAAACACATTTAACCTAAAAAAATAACCTAAATATAGATGATGAATTATGAAAAACAATTAAAAAATAGGTACTTAAAAATGTATAAACCATTCACGATGTTTCCTTATTTGATTAGGCATATTAGGGTGGCAGTTTTGTTGGTAGTCACGAAAAATAACTCATGTTAATTTTTATTTTATTTTAATTTAATGGCCTTTGCTGCTGTGGCAATTAGCCAGGACAATTTTTATTTGTGAAAAATTCCATGCTGTGTTAATAAAATTTAAAAAAATGAAGTTTCATAAAAATCCTTTTAGTCGAATTTGCTCTGCACGTTCACGGACCGACAGACCGACAGCCAGACAGACAGACCGACAGACAGACAGACAGATAGACAGACAGACAGACAGACAGATAGACAGACAGACAGACCAACAGACATCATGCTAAAAATAATCAAAACGTTATGTAGGGACCTCAATTCGTAGAGATCCATTTAAATCTCTAAATATCAAAATCGGTATGGTCACAATACCTCCCTTATACATGTTGGCGGTCGGTAAAGAAGGACCAGAAGCTGAATTTATTTAAATTTAGGTTCGAATCTAGGTTGAATATATTAATTTAGTTTCGGTTTTAGGTTCAGGTTCAATAACATATATTTTTTTTAGGTTCAAGAACCTATTTTGAATAAAATTATAAGAACCAAATCATACAGCAATATTATTTTATTTAATAATACAGAACAAACAAGTTATAATTTGTTAAAAAAAAAAAAAGAAAAGATATATAGGCTATATATTCCAAATGTTGAGCCGGAACTAGATTTTGAAATCTTGTAATTAGTATCCATTAATTCGGACTTTTGCTCATTTTGCAAGCTTTGCAAGTCCTACTCACATTGCAAATTCTAGATTAAATTGATTGTCATTATAAAATGTCCTTTTCATTACATTTTAATTTTTTGTCATTCTTAATAAAAATATAGCATTTATAGGCGGTTTCTTTGGTTTAAGAGGAACTAGATTTCCAAATCTTGTAACTTACACCGATTGATTAAAGCTTTCGATTATTTTGTTTAGGAAAAGCCCACTTCAATATATAAAAAGTTAGCTAGTGACTTTTAATTTAAAGTGACGTTAATTTAAATTCCATTTAGTTCCGCTTAAAGGTTTGTAATAGTCAATAAACATAGAAGTACTTTGAAGGACTGCACCACAATAGGCATAAAAATATGAATGAAGCGCAAAATATTTAATTAAACACAGTAGAACATATCTGCCGCTTGATAAGAATGTTTTCAGCATATTTATTGAAATGACTAAGTGTGACTATAATTATTAAGTATCATAATAAAAAGGATCCAATCAAAAACATATGCCTATACATAGTATTCATTCAAATATACGGATATTCTGTAGGTACCTAAGAGCGTCGTATATCGTGCTACCATTCTTGCATTGAAATTTGTCTGAATATTATGTTTACATAAGCACGTTACTATACATAACCTCACAAATTCTAAAACGTTGTGTAAAAATAGTTTAAAATGCGTAGCTCTCGGTTATATAAGAAAGAAAAATAGTTATTTGTGTAATTTGGCCAAAAAGTTGATCTTTTTTGTCCGCATCTGTATTTGATGGCCAAGGCTTTTAAAAAGGATAACTTAACAAGGCCACACTGAAGCCGACTAAACATGAAATGATACGTTGGGCGAACACACTGCATAAACATTCTTTACTTTGTGGAAAAAATAAACTCGTGCATAGAAATCTATATTTAATTGTCTTTAACAGTTGGCATTCCTGTATTTTATTTACCCGAAAGATGTCCTCCCTTTCTGGTCCTTCTTGGGCCTTCATTCAACATTCCCGGTCAACATTTCCCTTGGAACATTAAAATTTCAATAACAAATTATGTTCAAGAAACATGTCAAAGTAATATTAACAAAGGAAAATGTACGGAATATCTTGAAATTGGAGTGGCTACGTGAAGCGAACCAGGGAAAGCTGCCTCAGGGAGTTATTCTGTAATTGAGTTAGCTAGATAGAAAGGTAAACTTTCCTTCTACAGTAGAACGAAAATTCAATAACTACAGTCGTTATCATTCGCGAAACTCTTATTCAGTTTACAATATTAATCACAAAACGGTTTGTTAACTACGGAAAAAGGAATTTGAAAAGGAAAACAAGTTTATATAAACAAAGTTTTGAAATTTTAGGTAGAGTTGACTTTGTACCTACACACTGTGATAATAACAAATGGATCGCGCTTTGACTATCCTCATCATTGCAACTAATGACGGAGACAAGAGAAAGATATGCCATTATATTATATCTGTGTGTAGTAAAGCACTGTTATGTTACCTTATGTCACTGCTATGTAGCGAGCCTGTGATATAATGTAAACATTGATCACAAACTGAAGTGAGATTCCTGACTAAAGGAATTCGGGTACTAAACTCCATTCACATTAAATATGAGATGACGTCACTCTTGGTTAATTTATGTACCAATGTTATGATGTGATTTAACCTACAATCTGTTTCAAACGGTTAGGCGGAACTAAATGGGAATTTCGTTCTTTTAGGTTGTCACGAAAAGGGACCTTGCTTGGGTTATTTCATTTTTCACGTTGGAATGTCAAAATTTAAAATTCCAACAATGAAACCATGGAACCGAATGACGTATGTCAAACTTAAATTAATTTTCTTACATATTTTAATGACAAAAAAATAAATAAATGGGATATTTGTATTAAGAATGACACAAAAAATAAAAATATAAAGAAAATGACATTTTAAAATGATATTAACCTTTACCAAAAAATATTTGTTGCATGTATGATTTACAAAGCTTAAACAAAACGGCCGAAAAGCATAATTTAAACGATGAAAGTAACTAGATTGCAAAATCTAGTTCCGCCTAACCGTTTGGAACAGACTTTACATCAAACCATTACTCAGTTGGTACATTTATTTACTGAATGTTGGTAACGTTTTCAGACATAGCCAGGTTTAGATTGTACTGTTCAGTCGTTTTTAAGTCAGATTTGACATTTAAGTAAGGTTAAACTTTATTTTTCATTAATGCACGATTGCTAAAGTCAGAGTTAAATGATTTAAACTCAGATTATCACTAACCCGAGTAAAAATGACAAGTATATTTTTTAAATTACAAAATATAATACAGGTTTGTACCTATAAATAGCATGTCCTTTAAACTTTGACATATACAATAAAGTTAGGTTATGTAAATAAAACAATTATTTTTAATATTTATACATATTTATTTTATGCTTAGATCCTATATTTACCATTAGCAGTTCCTCACAGCACTCTTCCTCATCCTCCTTTTTCGAATAAACTGTTAGAACTGGCAATAATATTTGAATATTCATTATTGGAAGTAAAATTGTATCAAACATCTGAAATTCAAATATTAAAAAATTTCTATTCGAATAATAAATCTGACTCTTTATCATTGCTTTCCGATCTCTTTAGGTGGGTTCGGGAAGAAAACTCGGAGCGTTCGAGAAAAGGTCTAAACGCGTTTTCTCGAGCGTTAAACAGAGTGACTCGAAATACTCCGAGTCTGCTTCCCGAACACACTGTGTCTGTGTGACACCAGGAGAAAAATTAAAGTAAATTGTATAAAAAAGATGAAAAGAACACAACACATTTCTAAAAAAAATTATTTCTGATTATTCTTATACACTGTAACTTTCAATTTATTTTATTTAGTATTACATTACACACTTAATATAATTTAAAACATAAATTTCTCGACAAGTCGGTTGGAAAGAACAGCTCTCCTTCACATTAATTTCTTTCCTCTATAGGAAATATAGGTTTTCAATCTCTTTTTAGAAGTAGTTCGATATAACCTAACTTTTTTGATAATTAGCGAAGAGCAACAAGAGTTTTTCAACTATGACGTCATCTCATTGTTATGGTAAATGAACTCTAAACGTGACTTTAATCCAGGGTTCATCATTACAACATGTTAATTAAATGATATATATTAGTACTTAGTACCAACCGACAAATCAGGCATCTTGTAATAGTCTGGGTAGCTGATTACTTAAGTTATTAACGGTGAAGGTTTACACACGTTAAGACGGTTTAAAATTAATTTTAAAATTTATTACTATATAATATAATATTTACAAGCATAAGTTGAAGTGCAAATATATAATAATTTAAATAAAAACAAGATCAAGTAAACTACCAGATAGCAAAAAAAGAGGTCCTCACTCCTCAAATCCAAATGAAGAGCAAAAAACAAAGGTCCTCACTCTCCAAATCCAAGTGAAGAGCATTTTGTTGTTTGTGAGTACAATAAATTAAACAATATTTTTTGGCAAAGTTAAATATGTTAGTTCATTTGATTCAGGTTTGACCTTGAACAGACATCTTTTAAAAATTGAACTATATAGTGGTAGTACGGTAAAAACAGCACTACGACTTGATAAAACAACCATGACATATTTATGGCTTATTATTATTTAGTTACGTAATCGTTTACCATCGCTGGTATTGGGCTTTGAAGTAAGTTTGAATTTTATTTGTATTTGTTTTCTTTTTTCGTTGAAGAACATCGCCACAGCTTTTTCAATTAATTCCTATTTTGTTTCTTACTTTCTGCTTCATTCCAAGGGATATCTCTTCTCTCTACCGCATTTCTGATTTCGTCACTCCATTCGTCCCTAAGTAATCTTCTTCTTCTTTTAGATACCCTGGCTTCGTAAATCTGTTTTGTATCTCTATCATCCTTTGAATATGACCATATCGGTTGTCCTCCTTCTGCTGGTTTTGTTCCCAGTTCTTCTCTATACTTTGATTTTTCTTAATCGATCCAATTCAGACTGTTGAATTCACTTGATCTTTCGTATGAACCTCACTTCTCTGTTTCTTATTCTGCTTCTAAGTTTTGATTATGCTATCCAAGTGTCTGACCCATGTCTGTATTAGTATGGCCACTTTTTTAAAGACCTAGACTTAAGCCTCTGTCGGAATTTTCATATTTGCCAAGCACGAATTCTTAATGCTACTAAACAGGCTACTAGCAGCTTTAACTCGTACCGTTATTTCTCGGTCTATTTTTCCGTCTACTGAAAAATGGACTAATATTAATTTGTAAAATTTCATACTGATTGCAAAAGATAGTTTTTTTGTACTTTTTTAGTTTTTAACAAACAAATATTGTTTAATCCATGCTATTGTTTTAATTTAGATTTTTTCCATTTCATTAGCCATTGAAATAGCAGATGTTTTTGAAATAAAAGCTCTCACAAAATTCATTATATTTATTGAAAACTAGGAACTAATAACGAATTGATTAAATTTTCATGAATTTCATGAAAATTTCCCGTATTTAATTCAAAAATATACCCTTTAAGCTTATGTGTAAATTGACCTTATTTGGAATTTATTTCACCCACGTTTTCAATTAAATTTTAATTTTATAAACGACATAATTACCTCATGCGAAACCTAATTATGAAGAGATGAATTATTAAAATGAATGGTTAAATTTAGTTCCATTTATATCCGGGGCTTAATGGAGACAAATTTATATTTCAAAATAGAAGATTTTAGCGCAAATGGAGGATGAAATTTTAAAATTACGATTAAATATTAATACTACATATATAAGCCAGCCAAGTCTTTCTAAAAATTGCTTTCAAGCATAAATAATAATTAAATATTAAAATAACAACACACTTTAAAGCCCCATTCAGGTTTACAAATTAAGCTCTAATCTTTTTTAATTTTTTTAGTTTTAATTAATTTAATTTATACGTGCTTTTTGAATATCTTGTGATTATGGAGAGATGCGAGGCTTACCTTTTAAGTTCTTACAAAAACTAAGAAAGAAAACTTTTTTTTTTTTTGGAACAAACTGTTTTATTTATTTTTTTTTTTTCAAAATATTCGCCTTTAAGATTATACAATTTTGCACGCGTTCAAATCAATTCTCGAAACATTTTTGCACTCTGAAGTTGGTATCTCAAAGACATGGGCCAACGGAGTGACCAAGCGCATTAAGTCGTGCAGTTTGGACTGGTGAAAACAGTCTGGATTGTGCGGTGGGTAGTTGGATTCTCCGTTGGTGATATTATTCGGGCGAGAATAATATGCTTACATTACTTTCATTTCACAATCATTCACCCCTCATCCAAATGTAGGAGCTCGCCCCCTGGCATCGGCGATTAGCCCCGTTGCAGAAATAGGCCGATGTAAAATAAATAAATAAATAAATCAAAAACATGGTTTTCGAAGGATTCAACAGCTTCTTGAGGTGATGAAAATCGCTGTTCACGCATTTTTTGTTTGACATTAGGGAACAAAAAAAGTCGTTAAATCAGGTGAATACGGGTAATGAGACATCAATTTGATGTTTTTCTCTTTCAAATAATTAATTGTTTGACGTGCTGTTTGAGAGCTTGCATTGACATGATGAAAAAAAAAAAAAAAAAATGCGACGTTTTTGGTTGTTTCTTCTGATTTTGTCGATTACTTCTGGCAAACAAATTGATTCCATTCAGCATTAACTATTCTCCGATCCTCTAAAAGAATGGTTGCGACATGTCCAGTAAAACCGAAAAAACAAGCGATCATTTTCTTGGAAGTGCTTCGCAAACAAACAACATTTTGTGGGTTTCGGTTCATCTTGGAAGACTCAAACAGTGGATTATTGCTTAGTTCATATGAATAAATCCAAGTTTCGTCACCTGCAGCGATGTTGTATACGGATTTTGCAGTGCCTAGGTTGAATTTTTTTAGCACTCCCTTACACCATTCAACACAAGCCTTTTTTGAGCTTCGGTCAAATTATGCGGAATCCATCGGGAACAGATGTTTTTCACAGCTAAATATTCATGCAAAATCGAATGTATTGCAGTCTGCGATATGCCAAAGTATGCCTCTATCTCACGGTAAGTCACATGCCGATCTTCTTCATTCATTTTGCGCACAGCATCGATGTTTTTTTTTTTTAATCACAACCGATTTTGGTCGACCTTTTTTTATTTGCACGACCACGACAAAATTCTGCAAACCAATTGTAAACAGTCTTTTCTGATGATGGTGCTTCATTTTACCAAAAGTTGAACGAAGCAAATCTATGCATTGTTGTTGAGTTAGGCTTTTACTTAAATCGTAAAAAATCATCCAATGAAAACCTTCACGAGTAATATCCATTTATTCACAAACTTTTTGTAAACGCTTACTGTCAACAAACAATTCGGTCAATTTATAAGCTGCCACTAATTTCACAATAACAAATATCAAAGTTTACGAATATAGTAATGACACATTTCAATATTGCCATCTAGTGATTATTTGTAAAAACATAAAAGGTAACCCTCGTATTATCGGAAAAAATCCAAGGTTTGAACCCGAGTACTGCATATGCCATATTAAATAGGTGAAAAATGTTTGTTCGATACTTATTCTCCGGTTGTTGTCACGCAGACAACGACAGAAAACATGCAATAAAATTTGACATATGCGGAAGCAATAACTCATTTCAAAATTTACTGTATTATCCCGGCACGCGTTGGTCATTTTCATATAAATAGGTAATAAAAATTACTTCTTTTTTTCAAAAATCCTCTTATTTCAAGGGGTGACATAAAGCAATCTGCATGTAGTTATTTATTTAACGAAACTCCGACGAGCATCCGAGTCGTCATTCATTATTCATTGGTTTTAGATTTGCTGACGTAATCCCCGTGTTTTGTGAACCCCCGTTTCAATCCAGAACGAAATTACTCGCGTTCTATAATCAAAACTTCTATAACTGCTATTTAAACTTACAGTTTTCCATTATAGGGACTAGAATACAATTTTTAGGGAGTAACATTTTTACTACTGGCATCAAAAACCGTTTGAAAAGGATGTAAAATTATTTTACTCAAAATCCTGCATCGTGTTCTATTCAGTATATAGGTAAAATCTATTCCAGACGATTAGGCGGAACTATATTTACAAATCTAGTTATTTTTACAGATTGATTAAAGCTTTTGATCATTTTGTTCAGAAAAAGCCAACTTCAACATATAAAAAAATAGCTAATGACAACTGACAAAAATAAAATTCCAGTTAGTTCCGCCTAATCGTTTGGAATAGTCTGTACTGTGTTCTCTTTTGTAAAAACAAACTAACCGGATATTTATTAAATACATATTTGTTTACATATATCTCGGGATGTGTTTTTTTTTTGAACTCTCAATATTTTTCCTATATGTGGGCCAAAGAGTTGTATAAGCATGTCAACTTTCCATTTGGCTACAATTTCTAGACAGACAGACAGATAAACAGACAACAAATGCCATTTAACTTAGATTCATTGCATGAAATTACAAATAACAGGCAGTTTACAAATACACTAGCTGGATTACAGGTACTTCGTACGGTTTTTGTAAGGTATATTTTTGCTGTAACGTAAATGTTAAGTGAGATATTTCCGTTTCTAAACTACTCTCTTCTATATAATTTTGATGTTAAGTAAATAACAAGTAAGATACTTGGTTTAAGGGTACCTTTCCCCACAACTCCCCAGATAGTTTATCTACTTTTTGGAAGATAGAGGAATAGTTTCTTTCTTCATATACATTTTAATGTAAAGAAAATATTAAGTGAGATATTTCAAGATTTTAGTTTTAGGGTGTACCCCCGTAACCCCCGTCGAGAATAAATAGACAATTTATGTATATACGTTTTTACTGTTATGTCAATAATATGGAATATATGCCAAAACTTTAGTTTTAGGGTGCCCCCCCAACTCCCCAAATATTCATCTAAATGAAAAAATTCAAAGAAATAAAAAAATTGTTTTCGTATTATAAACTATTTTTGTCATACACGTTTTTGTTGTTAAGTCAATAATAAGGAAGATATATGTAGATTTTAGTTTTAGGGCATCCCCCGTAACTTCCCAAATATTCATCTAATTGAAAAAATGCTATAAACAAATTGTGTTACATATATTTTTCATATATTGGTCAATAACAAGAAAGATATTTTAATATTTTTAATAAATAACTTTAACCCCGAAACACCCTCATGGAACAAAAAATCTGATATGCCTTATAGCCTATATTTGTATCCTGGTTTTACTCTATTTTACTGAATCCTGAGCCTCTCTACCTTTCGGTGTGAGGCTAACTCGGTGTGAGGTTTAACTCTATCATCATATCAAATTACGTGAAAATATATCCAGCCTTTTTTTGTATGAATCTCAGAGAGACAGACAGACAAACAGACACACAGACAGACAGACAGACAGACAGACAGACAGACAGACAAACAGACAGACAGACCAATAGACAGACAAACAGACAGACAGATAGACAGACAGACAAATAGACAGACAGACAAACAAATATACATACAAACAGACAAACACACAAAAAGACAAACAGACAAACAGGCAAACAGACAAACAGACAAACAGACAAACAGACAATCATACAAACATACAAACATACAAACATACAAACTGACAACAGAAAAACAAACAGACAAACAGACAAACAGACAGACAGACAGACAGACAGACAAACATACAAACAGACAAACAGATAAACAGACAGACAAACAGACAAACAGACAAACAGACAAACAGACAGACAAACAGACCGGCAAGTAGACAGACAGACACAGGCAAACGGAGAGACAGTCAAGCGGGCAGAGAGACAGACAAACAGGAAAACGGAGAGATAGACAAGCAGTCAAACAGACATACAAACAGACAGACAGACAAACAGACAGACAGACAGACAGACAGACAGACAGACAGGCTGACAAACAAACAGGCAAAAAGACAGACAGACAGACAGACATATAGACAGACAGACAAACCGACAAGCAGCCAGATAGCCAAAAAAAAATGGTTGTTTTGCGGATATTGTCTTATAATATCTGAAACGTGTAGAAACCAAATATGAAGCTGAAAACATAAAAAATAACACATATAACCTCCAATTTTATTAATATCGATATATTAATGACATGACTAGGGATATATATATATATATGCCCAAGCTTGTGTAAGGTCGTGTATCGTGAAAAGTATAGTTGCAATTTTTCTACAAATTAATACATCATTATTCTCCCCTATTTGCTCGAACTATCTAAAGATCAATTTGCAAATTTACCAAAAACCATATTATTAAATTCGTTAGTATCATATTTCATTGTTATTTCCTTTTTATTTTCCCAGACTGTACTAGCTGTATCAAGTTCAGTATGAAAACAAAGGGATGCTTTACATTTGCCCTGGGAGAAAGCCAAAGCTCGAAGCTCGACTGTATGAGACAGGACGCAATTGTGATTGTAGCGAGCTTTATTCCGCGATCATATCACTTCGTGTAGTTGGGGATGCAAATTTGAATAGCGCCTGAGGCTTATTATATTCACGCGACATAGAGGATATGAAAAATTCTCTATAAAGTGTATTTAATATTGCTCCGGAGGGAACGTGTTAAATAGAGTGCATGGATATACACGGGGACAAAATTATTTTAAGTTTTACGGTTAAATTTTTTTTCTTATAGTTACAGTCATGTGCTAAAAAAAAATTGTTCGTTTTTTGTTTAAAAATTATTAATTTATTAAGTTGCTTGTCCTGTATAATTTGTTAATACGAGGGGTACAATCTATTCCAGACGATTAGGCGGGACTAACCGAAATTTTCATTTTTGTAAGTTGTAATTAGCTATTTTTTAGGGTTTTGTAGGTATGACCAAAAAACCCTTATACCCTCATTTTGTCGTCTGTCTGTCTGTCTGTCTGTCTGTCTGTTCGGTAAAAATTGTAGCCAAACGGCTAAACCTAGAGAGTTGAAATTTGGCATGCTTATACAACTCTTTGACCCGCACATAGGAAAAATACTAAAACATCTAAAAAACATACCCCCTAAAAATATAAACAAATATGTGCTCATCGAAAACAAAAATATTTTTTTTAAATTTTGACTAGGGTATCAACTGAAAGCCCTTAGTACGTGGATTAACGATAAAATTTTTATTTTTGCAAAATAAATTATTTTAATGCGATTTTTGCCAAAATTGTGCAAAAAAAAAATTGTCCCACACCCTGTAGCCCAGATGGTTTAAACTAAAAATCTAAAAAAAATCTAAGTAATGTATATTGGTGTGAACCGAAATAGTACAACAGGAATTTTTGATCAGATTATGTTTTTGGAAAATAACACATTTTTTGTGGTTTTTGGTTCACAAAGTACAAAAGTTATACCAATATAAGACACTCACTTGCAAAGCGTGCGAGACCGTAATGGGTTAGAACACTGCTAAAATGAGCTGGAAAACGAAGGGTTTCGAGTTCGAGTACGGAGTGAATTTTATTTTTTCTGTTTTTTTTTTGCATTTTTATTATGTTGAAATTATTTTGTCAAAATTCTAGTTATATTTTGACAAATGATGTATTTAATTTTTAAGAGCGTAAATTTAATAACCAGTCTTATTATATGATTAACAGACGATAAATTATTTTAAAAATATCGTTCATTTTGCCGTGATTACTACAAAGTAAAATTTGTCCTACACACTCAGCATACCGCCTTCACTTATTATATACCTGCGAAATCCTGAAATGTGTGAATATTCACACTTCACATCAATTTTTTATATATTGAATTTGGCTTTTCCTGAACAAAATGATCAAAAGCTTCAATCAATTGGTAAAAGTAACTAGAATTGAAAATCCAGTTCCACCTAAACCAAAGGAACAGACGTTATTTGATAAGTCAGTGACTGCGAAATGAAAGATGTTTTATTTTTACTAAAAAACGACTTTTTTTCAACATTGGATGCTTTTAGCTCAATACATTTGGCCCACCGATATTTTAATTTCTTTAAGCCTTCCAAAAAGTACGATTTTTCGAATTCTGCAAAATAAGTGTGTGTTTCAGCGATGATCTCCTCGTTCGATTCGAATCTTTTTCAAGCGAGCTATTTCTTCATTTTTCGACGAAGGCGTTAACAATCCTAAAAAAAAAATGTTGACGTATTATTTTACATGTCTACACAAAATTATATAATTATTCAAATTATTTGAAACCCACAAATATATTGCAAAATTATTGTGATATCTATTAATATTTTATAACTGTAATATATGCTGTTCACTTTTGTAAAAACAAACTAAAAAGAAATTTTGATTTCAATAGTTTGCACTTAAGTCAGTAGATTATACAAAGTAGCGCAACGGCGGCCATACTGGCGCTAAAAACAACCCAACACAAATGATTTTCAGTGATTCCAACAGTAATAAATAAGAAACTAGTAGTACCAAAATTTTTATTTTAAATATTGTAATCACGATTTTTTTAATCAAAGATGCACTATAACAAAATTGTGGTATAGCCGGTTCACTTTTGTAAGAACAAACTAAGAGGGAATTTTGTTTTCAATAGTTTTCACCTTTGAAGCTGTATGTCAAGTTGGTATTAAAAAATGTCACTTTTTTAAAATGTTGATCCATTTGACATATGTCATATTGAAAAATGATATCTTAATTATAGTGATCATAACCATTAGACCGAGAAAGAGAGAAGTGACAGCGCAAACGCAAACTTAAGAACGTAGAAATTGCTGCTTTAGTTTGCTTAATAGGGATCAAACCCTGGGGTCTGTCGGCTTCTTCAAAGGCTTGCGCTACTTTGTATAATCCAGTGACTTTAGTTTGCACCTTTGAAATTGTGTGCCATGTTGTTATTAAAAAATGATAAAAATGTCAGTTTGTCATATGTCATAATAAAAAATGGTATCTTAATTGTAATGATCATCACAGAACAGGAGACTCAAAAAGCGACATAGCCATATTAAAAATTTTGACCGGACGACCTGCACTCTGTCAAAACATCCGGAACTAAAACCGTGGAACCGCGAAATTTGAATGCATCATCATGTACTTTTTATTCTTAGTAAGAATTCTACATTTATTAAACATGTACGCATTTCTTGCAACATAAAATTTTGCTTAATAGATCCAAAAATTTTATGTTCAAGATAAAGTGTGCATGTTTAACAATAAATTGCGATAAATACTTGATTATAGTGATTAAATGTACAGCAAAAAAAAAAAATAAATAAAATATTTTTCATATTTTTATTTTATATTACATACTACAAAAACAAAAATGTATAACAACAGAAAAAATATAAGCTGTTCGCTTTTGTAAGAACAAACTAAGAGGAAATTTTGTTTTCAATAATTAACACCTTTATGTCATGTTGTTATTAATAAATTATAAAAAATGGTCGCTTTTACAGCGTAAGGAATATTTTTAATTGATATTTAAAGTCAGTGAAACATGAAATAACCCAAGCAAGGTTTCCATTTAGCTCCGCGTAAAGCAAATAAATGACCTATAAACAAGAATGACAATACAGAAAAAGAAGCGACCTAGAAAAAATTCGCGGACCAACAAGTTTAGAAAGTAATGTGTATCGCAAAAGTTTTATATATTTTTTTGCACTGATTACAAACAAACAAAAAAAAACAATAAATAAAAAATCAACATGTACGCATTTCTTGCAACATAAAATTTTGCTTAATAGATCCAAAAATTTTATGTTCAAGAAAAAGTGTGCATGTTTAACAATAAATTGCGATAAATACTTGATTATAGTGATTAAATGTACAGCAAAAAAAAAAATAAAATAAAATATTTTTCATATTTTTATTTTATATTACATACTACAAAAACAAAAATGTATAACAACAGAAAAAATATAAGCTGTTCGCTTTTGTAAGAACAAACTAAGAGGAAATTTTGTTTTCAATAATTAACACCTTTATGTCATGTTGTTATTAATAAATTATAAAAAAATGGTCGGTTTTACAGCGTAAGGAATATTTTTAATTGATATTTAAAGTCAGTGAAACATGAAATAACCCAAGCAAGGTTTCCATTTAGCTCCGCGTAAAGCAAATAAATGACCTATAAACAAGAATGACAATACAGAAAAAGAAGCGACCTAGAAAAAATTCGCGGACCAACAAGTTTAGAAAGTAATGTGTATCGCAAAAGTTTTATATATTTTTTTGCACTGATTACAAACAAACAAAAAAAAACAATAAATAAAAAATCAAATATTTGTGATCCATTGGATCACAGCTTGTTTAGTTTATTGAAACCAATAGAGGTTTAGCTATTGTCTGTCATGATTTCTGTCGGTCTGTCTGTCTATCTGATTCTCTGTCTGTTTGCCGGTCTGTCTGTCGGTGTATCGGTTCGTGGAAACGTGTAATACGAATTTGGTTAAACAAATTTTTATAAAACATCATTTTTACGCTTTTGACATTAATGCCACCATGTGATCAAACAAATTGTTTATTATTTATATACGGTAACTTCCTGAACGCAACTGCACGTGCAAATAGCCATCGTTGATGAATGCCAAAAATTTTAGCTAACTAACTGAACGCATCTGCCGTGTAAATCGTGCATGACCTGTATTCCTTGAAAGAGGCTAAATTTAGATATAATGTTATACTGTAGATGCTTTTTCTATGTGCATAACGGAGTTTTGAAATAAATTATTACTGTTCATCCATATATTTTTCTTGAATAATTTATGTTTCTGAAAATCCAACATGTTTGTATACACATTTAAGTTTTATGATGTTCTGGCAAAGGTGTATGTAGGGTAGGGTGCGTGTAATGGTGCAGTTCTGCCAGAGGGCTCTCGACCCTCGTACCGGCTGGTGGGCTCATGAGAAATTCACAGGCTTTAAATTATTCACGGGGTTGTTATACAGGCAGGGCAGTCCACCCCTCTCACCGATACACCCTCCCTACAGCCGCCAAGTATCGTTAGCACACATCTCTATGTTCATCCCCGACAACTCGTGATCTCTCGCAAAACTATCATAAGTTAGCAAAGAAGGCACTTAAAGAATATAACCACAGGAGTTAATAACTGAGTAGGGTAAGGTACGGAGTAACCGTGTCATTAGAGAAATGTGTTTAATGTAAGGAAGCACGCGACTCTTCCGCAACGTAAGTTTAACAGACGCAACCATAAAACTAATGCACTATGAGCGGATACAGGGTGTTACCGCGACCCATAATTCAAGCGTACTGAGAGACGGTAACTATTATCGGTTTCCAAGTCATTTGATGCGGGGCGCGTGCTAAGTGTTGGGGATGGGCTGAACTGTCTGATACAGCAGTTGGACCTCCAGCAGCGCTACGTAATAGACTTCCAAAACTTCCCCGATGCACTGTAATTACTCTCTCATAGACGAGACTTCATTATCACTCTTGCAACGTGGATATTCTTTATGTGTATGTACTGTTGTGTTTATTGTTGTCGGCGATCGGGGTGGGAACGAGTGCAGTGTTGTGCCGCCTAACTGTCCACACCTTCCCACCCTGACCGCTAAAAAAAGAAGGTGCCGGCGACTTACTAATCCTAATTGTTGTCTCTGTGTGTTGAAGGTCCGCACCTCGCGAAGGATGGCACTGCGCTCGTTCCCACTCCCGTTCACGCTTGAACCGGAACCGATAATGTGTTTGACGTCTACGTTCCATCGTGTCATGAAGTGAGAGCCTACGGCCAAAGGCTGTTTGGCTGCCAGGCATTTAGTGAGACCGCTGTGAGAATACTCGTCAATCACGACACCCAATCCGTTAGCAGCCTGCTGGCAACTCGCCGCCATGACGTCCATACCCATCATTAATATGGAGTTCGGAGAACTCAAGGAGCTCATCTGGACAAAGCTGCAAGAGCCAAGAGCTCAACGTAAGCTCATTCTAGTCATCGTGTCGATAGCGCTACTGTTGGATAACATGTTGTATATGGTTATCGTGCCAATAATCCCAGACTACCTGAGATACATCGGCGCATATAAAGACGTTCCACCGGAAGTGGTAGTACCTACAAACATTACGGTACCGCCAGGAACTTTTGTGAAACATCAGCATCATGGTCAGGATTCAGCGACTGGGATACTTTTTGCTTCCAAGGCTATCGTGCAGCTTATGGTGAACCCGTTTTCCGGAGCGCTCATCGACAGGATCGGTTATGATATCCCCATGATGATAGGCCTAACCATAATGTTCCTGTCGACAGCTGTGTTCGCATGTGGACGTAGCTACAGTCTATTGTTTTTTGCTCGCAGTTTACAAGGTGTTGGTTCAGCATTCGCCGATACTGCAGGTTTAGCTATGATTGCCGATCGATTCACCGAAGAAAATGAACGTTCTAAAGCTCTGGGTATTGCACTAGCGTTTATTAGTTTCGGATGTTTAGTAGCTCCACCATTTGGTGGTGCATTATATCAGTTCGCCGGTAAAGAAGTGCCGTTTTTAATTCTTGCCTTTGTGTCTTTGGCCGATGGATTTATGTTACTGCTGGTAATGAAACCTTTAAAGGAACAAATTAAAGAATCGAACAGAGAGAAACCACCGAGTATACCAATTTGGAAATTGCTAATGGATCCTTATATTGCGGTGTGTGCTGGAGCATTAATGATGTCCAACGTTGCCCTGGCTTTCCTTGAACCCACTATATCACTGTGGATGGAGGATAACTTGACAACGGATAATTGGAAAATTGGAATGATCTGGCTTCCTGCTTTCTTCCCTCATGTGTTTGGTGTAATATTAACAGTTAAATTGGCCAAAAAATACCCGCACTATCAGTGGATGATGGCTGCTGGTGGTTTAGCTCTCGAAGGCCTGTGTTGTTTCATTATTCCATTCGCTAATTCATACAAAATATTAATGATTCCCATTTGTGGTATTTGTTTCGGTATTGCTTTGATTGACACTGCTCTACTTCCAACGCTCGGCTATTTGGTGGATGTGCGATATGTTTCAGTGTACGGGAGTATTTACGCTATAGCCGACATCTCATACTCCGTAGCTTACGCAGTAGGTCCGATTATAGCAGGTGGAGTAGTTGAAGCAATAGGATTCACAGCCTTAAACGTAGGCATAGCATTCTCAAATTTACTATACGCTCCAGTACTTTACTATTTAAGAAACATCTATGATTTCAAACCATTCCAAAACGAAGCTAACATCCTTATGTCAGATCCACCTGACAAAGAATATCAAACATACACATTACAAGACCAAAAACCTGTGAGTGGAGATGTAAAGAATCACTTAGAATATTCTCAATATCAAGAAGAAAGAGGTGTACAGGAGACGAATATTGATGGTGATCAAAACGCGTATAATGGAAATCAGTATCAGGGTTATCAAAATCAGGGAGCAGGGTTTCAACAAGATCAACAATATCAATATCAGCAGCAAGAAGGATATCAACAAGGGTATCAACAGCAAGGTTATCAACAAGATTATCAACAGAACAATACATATCAACAGCAACAGAGGCCGCAGGCTCCCAGGCAACTCCCTGCACAGCCAGCGGGCCAACAGGACGTTAATCCTTTCCGCCGTCCTGAACCACAACAACCACAACAACCACAACAACCACAACTACCACAACAACCACAACAACCACTACAACAACAACAACCACAGGTAACTTCTAGTGTAAGTCGTAATCCCTTCCGCCAAGGATTTTAAGTTTAAATCCTTCACGCTGTACTATAATGTATATTACTATTATATAAACACAATTGTATTCTCTCATATTTAAAATTCACCCGACCCTGAAAACAAAGAAACTGTATATAGTTCGTAAATTAATATGTGTAAATTGAAATTAATGTTCCCTAGATTACAATTATTAGGTATGTAGAAGAGTGGAATACTCTAGTCCTAAATAATACTCAAATTTGTAAATATTATAAGCTAATTCACGATTTTTGTTGGAGTTGTAGGTGGCTGTAGTAATAGGTAATATTTGTAGTATATTTTGTTGATTTAAATATTCATCTTAATCAACCAAGGTAATGAACATATCAGAATCATCGATTCACCTTAAACGTGATAGACCGTAGTTGGTCATATTAAGTAAGATTAGGTGATAAGTTAGATAAGTCTCTCTCTAAGTCGAGTTAAATTACTTTAAACATATCTTTTAACAATATAACTGGACATATCTTTATTCTCAACTATTATAATAATTCCTTCTTTTCCAAAATCAATCAGATATGTATTAATTATAAGGTACATCTTAGTCAGTATGAAGATCCATTTTGAGCAACAAATT
Organism: Liopterus haemorrhoidalis; assembly: GCA_963971575.1. NCBI lineage: Eukaryota > Metazoa > Arthropoda > Insecta > Coleoptera > Dytiscidae > Liopterus > Liopterus haemorrhoidalis. The sequence goes on from OZ020615.1 coordinate 8,938,259, forward strand.
TTTAAATATCTCAAAAGAGAGTTTGAATTGTTATAGTTTCACGATGAGTTTTACAAGTTTTTTATGTAACAAGAATTTACTCCCATGTGATCAATTTAGCGCACGAGGCTTGCCAAGGGCGATAATCTTCGCGAGAAAGTAATATCTTTCTTTATTCACGTGTTGCAGACAATATTTTTTCTACAAACGATATTAAAGCAAAATATATGAAAAATATAAATTTTTCTTATCTTCACTTTTAAAGCTTCAGTGAACAATTCGTCACTTTGGATACTTTAAGGACCGGTATCTAAAAGCTTAGTTAACTATAACCAAATAGTTAGAAAATAGTTGCTATGGTTACTTATGGGATTGCTATATTGTGACCATAGTTGACCATAAGCTTATAGATTACTAAGCTTTCAGTAACCAGGCCTAAATATAATTGAATTGAATGTAACTTTTATTATATGTCAGTTTATTCCCTAGAGATTAATATATTACTTTAATCTCAAAAATGAGGAAATGAAAGATAAATATAATCAAACTTGCATAAAAAAAATCCGGAAATTACATGTATAATCCATTCACGATGTTTCCTCATCTAAATAGACCATGATATTGTTAGGTTGTATAAAATTTGACATTAAATAAATAATAATATTCTCCCAATCTTATTTGTATATTTTTTTATGAATAATTAATAAACTTATTAAATAATAATATATTAAAACTTAAGTTTTATAAGTCATGCTTTTGAACGAGAAACGAGTCGCGAAACGACGAGTTTTCTAATCGACAAGAACGTCAAAATACCTTTTGTAACGAATTTTTTATATTTTTGTTTTTCATGCCTTTTCTTCAACCCTTCCGAATACAACATAAAAAAAAATTATTAAATAAAAAATGTATACAATATTTTTTTAGTATTTCATTTTCACATGACTACCAACAAAACTTTCTCTTTAACATGACTCAGATGAAGAATTATCGTGGATGGATTATGGTTATGTTTTTCGGGGGTAATTTTTTGAATTTAAGTATTTTTCTTATGTAGGTATGGGTTAAAAATATTTACCCCAATTTCTATCATATAGACACATGAGTGACAATATAATGTTTACTGAAGATCCAGACTATGTATTCACTGACTGTCCGAATTACTGAATCATTATATAGACAGACACGTGATTGACGGAATAAGGATTTCTTGTTCATACTCACGAAACTCTAAAAAGATGCCCTGGATCATTTTAACTGCCACCATTTTTACTATTGTCAACACAGGAACTGTTTGGTATATCACCGTGCAGACTGTTGAATTACTAACTGATCATTGACTTAACTGCCCGTTCGTGCGTAATCTTACGGTCATAAAATTGACTATAATACAGTATGATCGAAAAAAAGCGTCAAATAGGTCTTGAATTTAATTTTTGAATCTGTAAAATTGGCATTTTAGTCCGTTTTATCAATTTTGAATATTTACTTTCGTTGCTTATGATTACAATATATTTTTCAATAATTATATTGCAACTACAAATATATATTTTTACAAATATATGTTTATTTTGAATATAATCTCAAAATCGTACGTAAAATTTCACTTAAAAGATACAGGAGATTGATATTACCAACATAATTTATAAATAAATAAATTCTATGTCTATCTAGACTTGTTTTCACGATCATATTGTAATTTTGGTTTGTTTTATCCTAAAACTATTCGTCGGATGGTACCAGGGCTGTAAATGTAAAAATATTCTACATCCAAAAGTGGAAAAAAAGTTTTGCACATATTTGTTCTCAGCGGTTAAAGTCATAAAATACTATATTTTTAATAATAATCTGTTTCAAAATGGGTCTACATATCGTCTGTTATTGTACCTTTACTAATCAATGTTCATTTTGGATTAAATTGGAAAATAAATTGTACAAAGTTTCCAATATGTAGATATAATATATAGTTCTATGGTAAAAAAGATTCATTTCGCGTTTAGTATACATACATTAAGAAGGCCAGAAAAATTGCTCAGCCGTGTATAGTTGACAAAATATCAATTATCCTTGATCAACTAGCACAATTGCATGCAGTCCCAAGCCTTTTAAATCCAAAATTTTAACCTTTTTAAAAATTGTCAAAATATATAAAATTGTTATATAAATAATTTTCCAAAAATCCAATTGAATTGCGATACCCATCCGTAAAAGAAAAATAGAGATATTTATGGAGAAGAGAGTATTGAAACCAATATGACTTACATAAAAAAAATGTATACATATATCTAAAATATTAAGACTGCTTTGAATTTGGCCCTAAACATTCTATTGAGTAGCGGCTAATATTATTTTTCTGATGATACCGTGTCAGATCCATTTTTTAGTAAACTTCTAAACAAATTAAAAGAAGAAATGGGGAAGAGTGAAAGTACCAGAAATTTTAATTTGTTTTTTTTTTGTCAAAATCAGTAAATATCTCGTGGTCCACAACTTGGTAAAAGTAGTGCCTGCCTTTTTACGCTGGCAATAGTTTGAAATGTTGCCAAAAAATTGCTCACTGTGCATGTACCAGCCGAACAGATTTGGACAGAAGTAAACGTTTTAATATTGAAAATTTTGGTAGATAACACTTCCTTTCACATTTCCACTTTTCAGTTATTATTATTATTTAAATTTAATGAAGGTGATTAAGACGAACATGCATGGATCTAAGTTCAAATCCATGATTTGTGGAGCAAAATTAAAGCTATCATCCATGCCACCCTTTTCAAAAGTATCCACAATTCTAATTTAATGTTTAAAATTTGAAAACGGAAATTTAAATTCGTTTCGTCTTTTAACAATTTGAAGAAATTTGAAAATTAGGTTTAAATACTGAAATGTCGAAACAAAAGGACGGCTATCATCAATGCCACCCCTTTTAAAAGTATCCATAGTTCTAATTTAAAATTTCAGATTTGAAAACGGAGATCTACTGTCGTTTTCAGTTTCGTCTTTAATCAAATTGAAGCATTTTAAAAACTGTATTTATATCCTAGAATTTTGAGACAAAAGGAAGGCTATCATAAATGCCACCCCTTTTAAAAGTATTCACAGTTCTAATTTAAAGTTCAAAATTTTAAAATGGGGACCTAAATTCGCTTTCAGTTTGGTCTTTTAACAATTTGAAGTATTTTAAAAATTGTGTTCGAAACCAGGATTTTTGAGTCAAAATGAAAGCTATCATCAAAGCCGGAAAACACGGGTGGTGCGTAGCAAGTTCAGCCCCAGAATCCTGCAAGTTTCAGAGGCCCTGTGGTTTCCACTTTATTTAGACTTTTTCTGCTCATTATTTTATTTGCAGTTGGATCTTTTTATAAAGACAATGACGTCACAAGAAATTTAATACTTAAATATCAGATAAATATCGTACTTAAAATGGGTACCTGTTTATACAGGGATAATAGGACCGGTCGAAACGTCATACTGACCACGTGACTTTCATATCTACGGCCGGCGGTCAAGAAACGTTTTTTTTTTTTTAAATATAAATATGTCTAACGGTATAATAGGGTTATTATCTGTTTTTTCTTGTCGAATGTATTCCAAGGCACTTAAAAACAACTTGTTTCCCAATAGATAACCGAGAATCCTGTTAAAATATTGCTATACAGCAATTTAGAATTTTTAAGGTTATTTATAATAACGTGGTTATGTAAACATAATATTCAGACAAATTTTAATAAATGGATGGTAGTGGGATGTACAAGATACGTTAGGTACCCACACAATGTCCGTACATTTGAGTGTATACTGTGTACATGCGTACAGACTGGCTATTTTAAACTAATCGGTTGCGTAGTAGCCAGAAAACAGAAGTGGGCTTCGTAACTATGTAGCAGCCGTGCAGTACAGTCACTCGAAAAATTAATTTTCAAAGCAATTTGGGAAGCGCTCGTGTGTTTAAAAGTCAATCGTACAATTTGACTGTACTCGGGTACCACAACTTATGTCTCATTCAATCATAATACTGTCGCACTCTGCGCAGTACTGTCTTCCACCGGCCAGCTTAAGATAGCCGGAATGTATGTCTTACATTACAGACACTGTATATACCCTTCAAAATCAAGAAGTAGTAATAAATCACGTGAAAAAAGTCGCTATCCTATTGGCTGTCGCACAAATTTAAGTACTCAACAGCCAATGATCGACGAGTGTTCGACAAAATTATTACGTGAACATTGCATGATTACTACTTCTTGATTTTGAACCGAATATAGTTACAGTCGGCCAATAGTGACAGCATCGCCATTAAGAGTCCAAAAGTATTAGAAATAATAGAAATTCAAATAGAAAAATAAGATAATCTTTGCAGAAACAGTAAATTTATGTGAAACTATTCCCAAAAAAATATTCTTTTTGGAAAGTTTATCTAATTTTTCCATTTGAAATTAATATTTAATTAGACTGTTACTGGTACGATATCCGGCTGGACCGTTTCGATACAGTCAGATCAATTCTGTAAAAATTTACTGTGTAGTAACGTTACAAGATAAAATATTATAAAAAGTATAATGACTTTCATTCAAGATAGTAACTGATCTTGCTCATAGACAAATTTAGTTACTATCATTATAGTAACTGAGTTACAGAATTGGTCTGTATATATGTATCTTTCATTGCTCGGTGACGCATTTTCTTTATAAACAAATCCGACTGCAGATTTCTTTTTTCTTTTCTCATCACTTCAACTAGATTTCCTTCTTCTTTTTTTATCAGTTCCCTTAGACTTTTTTTTATTATTTTATCTGAACTCTGCAAGAGAATTCTTGCTCGAAAGTCCAATTATCGTGGAGACCGAAATAAATGTACAAGTAAAAAAGACATACGTAGCAAAAGAAATGGTTTGGGGCCCTTAATCTGGTCCTGTTTGCAAGTCCCACGATTCATTAATCCGAATTTGACTATAATCAACGCCACGATGGTTAAAACACAAATTAATATTTCTAATTTGAAGTTTAAAATTCAAAGCAGTCGATACTTGGTTTCAACACAATCATTCCATAGATTATCTCTTAATAAACCCCTTATTTAATATTATCGTTTGTTATGTGAGTATTCTGAAAAACTAACTCCAAAATATATCAATTAATTAAATAATATTCGTATCATATAATTATTAATACATGTCTAAGCAATAATGTATTCTATATACAAATCTTTCTAAACGTAGTTAGGCTTATAAATATTGTTAATCACAAAAGGCTCACGTAATTTAGATCAGTGTTTTAAAAATTTTCCCAAAAAAAAACCAAAATTTCGTAAAAACATATCAGAAACACACATCGAATAAAAGAATTATTAATTTTACAGGACTCGAATGGTGCCTCTAGTTTAGTTATTAATAACAAAGCATCATCATCAACTATACTTTTATTAATAATTTAGAAAAAATAAGTAATAAAAGCTATGAAAAAATACTGGTTTTAACAACTATCGATTCTGTTTCATTCTAAAAAGACCAATATACAATTTTGTAAAGGATACTCTAAGAATTCTCTCAATTCTGATTGCGTGTTTAGACAGATACGACAGTAGCTTGCATTATTCATGATAGCTTCTTTTAGCTATATTTTAAACAATCAAATTTACAAGTAAAACTAGCTACTTATATGGAAGAGCTTTATTTTCTTTTTCTCCTATCTTTTCATTTAAAATAAAAATTATAAAAAACAAATTAGAAAAATATGTCTTCTATAGAAAAACCCGTTCGCATTTATGTAATACTTAAGCCTGGAACAGAATGCAAAGCGCGCTACGCTGTCAGCGCGCCGTCATTTGCGACGGCGTTGCTGAGAACGCCGTTGAATTTTCGCCTGCCCACAATGCAATCATTTTTAACGCCGTCAAGTGTCACGTGACAACCTATATCTGTGTTTATACGTCCGCTTTCTTTTATTAAAAGTATAATGGATGATGAAGACTTGTGTGTGATGTTATTTATGTTGTACGCAAGTTATTTATACATATAAACACTTTACCATTCAGTAAAAACTGAGGTTAGGTGTTCTGCGTCAACGTTCAACGGCGTCAAAAGTTGGAAGTTGACGAACATTCAGTATCAACGGCGTTCGAACGCCGTAGGACGTTGTTCATTCTGTGCACTTGCGTAGTACAGCCTTGCTTTCGTCGTCGTCGTCAAACTCGTTGCATTCTGTTTCCCACTTTAGTGTTATTGTACAGTTTTTGGAAAGCAGTAGAAAATAGGAAACGTGGACAGCAAAACTTAGAGATCGTAGTAGAATGGACGCAATGGAAATAAGGTACTGGTGAAAACTGATTAAAATACCGTGGATGGTGTCAATGAACAAAAGAATCGATCTGGAGAACTGCATATTGAACAACGACTATCAAAAGTAATATACATGGGTAATTTCATAAATAATGCAAGGGTTGGCAACACTGCAGGTTGGGTAACGCAACAGCAGTGACAATGTTAATTGTAGTTGAAGGCTCGAGGAAGAACCGTGTGTTTTGTTTTCATTTATAACGTACTCCGTTTTTAACAAACGCGAGCTAGAAATGGAGCCTGCAAGAGTTTCGAGTATTGTGATTGTTGATGATAATTGATTTCAATTCTTTAACTCATGTTTCATCAATAACGACAATTCAATATAAGAATGCTTGACCTCCAACGTCGAAACTTTGTTTCAACGAAGTTGCAAAGTCTAAGCGTTTCTGTTTCTGTTCAGCAGAAAAGCAGCGAGGAATTCACGCCATCGGGCAGCAATTTTTCTCTTGCTTAAATCATTCGTAAGAATTCGGAAAACTGGCGGTGGTGGAATCCCTGTAGTTTAAAAAAGTTCCTCACATGTCGCTCGACGATCTTCTTTAAGAGCACCTGTCACAAGTTTCACAAATCGTTCATCTGCTGATGTTTTCGGCATGTCTGGTCTTGGGTCATCGTGTATGCTCACACGACCACCACGCAAACGATTTACCCAACGAGAAACTACAGTCCACTGTTAAGTCCCCGCAATTTTCACTTAAAGCTCTGTGGATACCTGTTGTGTTTTTACCATCTAGTTTCGATCTAAATGTATCTCTGATCGTCAACAGTCACAATACCCGAGACTCCTGCGTATTTTACGTACTTACGGTTATGTCATGAGACGAGGAAATTCAGTCATAAGATTGGCATACCAAACAAAATTCAACTGATACCAAGCTCGAGTAAAATATACTTGATGACCGATTACTTGACGAAATTGAAACTTGATCTCTTACAAGAAACTTCTGGGATACCATGGATAGGGATAATTAGGTGAATATAGTCAAATTATTCAACAGCTGATGATTTCGATGCCCTGTTAAGGACATAAAAAAAGAAGCGAAACCCATTTTGTATGATTGTCTATAATTTGTCGTTTACAGTTTTTCGGCTGACTGGAACAACACTAGTCCATCTTTAATTTTAGGAACATATAATAATTTGGAATAAATCGGATAAATACGGTGGACAATAAAACATTACTTTTTTGAAACAAATTAGGCATTTTTGCAGCTTAGTAAGCGATATTTTCGTACAAGAGAAATACGCAACTATGCTGCGAAGCGAACACGTTGAATGCCTTTCAAAACACGATCCAATACTTCGTTTTGGATCATCTCTTGAACCTTATTCATCCGAATTAACTGATTATTTACTGTTTCTAAAATTTAAAATTACGCTGTAATGACAATTTTCAAATGTTTCCAACCATTAAAAACAAAAGAATTAAAGATACAAAAACTGAATTTTCTACACCTTTTCAAAAATTGTACGACTTCGCTAAAGATTATACAAAAATTGATGTAAATATCATTGCATTGTAAACGAAGATGGTTGAAACGGGTGTTAAAGTAACAGCAGGATAATAGCCTACAGCAGAGTTTCCCAAACTTTTTGAGCCACGAAGCACTATCGTTGCTATGTATATAGCAACACTAGTAGATTGCGGAGCACAGTTTGGGAAACTCTGGCGTACAGGATGTTGACAGACAGGCTACGGAATATAAATTTGGCAATATCGTTAGATCTTGGTAATTTATAGAGCTGTTAAAGTTGACATTTGTGTTCAGAACAGTACCATATAGATGCGAATGTGTATTTATTTGAATTAAATGTATGTTTTTTTTTTTTTTTCTATCTTGTGTTGTTGATTTTTTCTAATGTTTGTCCTAAAACTTGTGAAATGCAAAGTGAGTTTTAATAAGGAGTTCATTGTACCAGAAAATCTGCTGTTTCCATTTTTGATATATTGTTGCTTGAAACAGTTATTAATAAAAGTATATTTGCTCCACTCCATCTTGTTTGTTTTCTAGTAAGCTAGATCTGTTGATTTTTCTAGTTAAAAAGCTTTTTCTATCATCTGTTTCTTATTCATCTTAAGATTAATATAATTATAAGTATAGAAGATTTTGCATAAGTATGTTAATATATAGATGTTAAATATTAGAACACAATTCCTGCGTTGTACTTATTTCTGTTAAATGTAAAGCTTGTTTTAGAAGTAACTGAAAATTTTTGCTGTGTAGATGTATAGAAAAACCCAGAAAAAATACTATTGTCTGTATAAAGCTTTATAAAAAAAAAATGTAAGAAATTAGAAATAGGAAAAAAAATTAGACTGAAAAAAAATAAAAAATTATATTGTTAACCACGAATGGGCTTAAGGCTGGTGTCCATGGTCCTTTTTACATGTAATATTTTGCAATTTACTCACAAAAAAATAATAATAATCTAAAAATTTAAAATAGTAAAGTACGAGGGCGATTTGAGGAGTAAGGATTCGAATACTTAGAAAGATTGTTATCGGCGCCTATAAGCGCGAGTTATTCAAGGAAGATCGGCAGAAATATCCTTTTAAAGGTATAAGATTATTCGTTGTTAGCATATATCCGGATACATTTGAAAGTAAAGGGATATTTGGAGCTTTAGGGTCTTTTTTTGATTTCCACCGAATAAATATAATTTTGACAGTTGAGTATAGTCCTTATTATAAAGGGTGTTTTCTTTAGAGGTATAGAACTTTAAATTGCAATAAAACAACGATGGATTATTCGATTGACATGAATTTTTTTTTATTCGAAAGATAATCTTGTGGCATTACATTTTAAATATGATTTCTGGCATATGACCGCCACGGCTGGCTCGGATGTAGTCCAATCTGGACGTCCAATTTTCGATGACTTTTTCCAACATTTGTGGCCGTATATCGGCAATAACACGGCGAATGTTGTCTTCCAAATGGTCAAACGTTTGTGGCTTATCCGCATAGACCAATGACTTTACATAGCCCCACAGAAAGTAGTCCAGCGGTGTTAAATCACAAGATCTTGGAGGCCAATTCACAGGTCCAAAACGTGAAATTAGGCGGTCACCAAACGTGTCTTTCAATAAATCGATTGTGGCACGAGCTGTGTGACATGTTGCGCCGTCTTGTTGGAACCACAGCTCCTGGACATCATGGCTGTTCAATTCAGGAATGAAAAAGTTAGTAATCATGGCTCTATACCGATCACCATTGACTGTAACGTTCTGGCCATCATCGTTTTTGAAGAAGTACGGACCAATGATTCCACCAGCCCATAAAGCGCACCAAACAGTCAGTTTTTCTGGATGTAACGGTGTTTTGACATACACTTGAGGATTAGCTTCACTCCAAATGCGGCAGTTTTGTTTGTTGACGTAGCCATTCAACCAGAAGTGCCATCGCTAAACAAAATTCGCTTATGAAAATCGGGAACAACGGCAATCTCGTTTTGGGCCCATTCGACGAATCTACGCCTTGCTTGATGATCGTTTGGCTTCAATTCTTGCACAAGTTAGATTTTGTAAGCACGCAAACCAAGATCCTTCCGCAAAATCTTCCATAAAGTGGATGGACACAGATCCAATTCCTGTGCTCGATGGCGGATGGACTCATTCGGGTCTTCCTCAATGCTACGCTCTACAGTACCAATAGCTTCTTCTGTACGCACCGTACGGCGTCTCTGGGGATGCGAGTTATCAATAAGAGTAAACGTGGTGCGAAAACGTTCCATGGTTAATCGAATTAACTGCTCTGATGGACGATTTTGTCGACGATAAAATGGACGTAGTGCGCGATACGTATTCCGCACAGAACCATTATTTTCGAAATAAAATTGCACTATTTGCAAGCGTTGTTCAGGAGTGAGTCTATTCATGATGAATTGCCAAACCAAACTGAGAATAAATCACTTGACAGCTGTTAAATCGGTCGCCATCTTGAACAGTAATGCCAACTTAAAGTTCTATACCTCTAAAAAAAACACCCGTTAGTTACAGCTGACTAGTTTCGCTCAATTCGAGCATTATCAAAGCTGATAGTTGAAAACAAAATTATTTTAGTGGAAACTATTTCCCTTTCAAAATAAAATCAAAATATTACACACATTAAGGGCTATAACTTTCCAGCTTTAATAAACATTTCAACGTAGATAAAAGGAGTATTACACGTAATTTAATAGAGTAAATCATTACCAAAAATCGACATTTTAAAATCTGTGTAATACAATATTTTTATTACTTCAGTGTTAAAAATTAATAAAGGTGTCTTTACACGAAATTTAAAGTGTTAAAGATGGTTTTACACGAAATTTAAATCCTTAACAATATTACACTTAAAATTAGATTGGTGGCCTTGAATGTTTGATTTTAAATTATAGTGTTTTTTCTGGGTAATTACACGTATTTCAGTTTTTTCTTAGACAAACTTCTGTGTAAAATGTAAAGATTTAAATAAAATTGGCTGTTACGCATTGTTATACCTGTTAGACATATTAATCGATGTATTTGAAGATTCTTTAAAACTGAACTGAGTATGTAATACAATAAAATGTATATGTATGTATCTAATTTATTTAACTATCTTTACCTAATTACTGTTCAGTTTTAACGGATTATCTCAAACTTGTATCTATACTCTATATGCTGTTATATGTAACAAAGTAATTTAATTGTCGCATTAAAATAATTGTTATCAATCTATGAGTTTTATTACACATACCTACCCATTGATTAACCAGAAGTGGCAGTTTGGACCATGATGTCATAGGTTACACAAAAATTTTACCAACATGGATAGCGACCAACCAGTGAGAAGTGACTTGGAACATAAAAATTTCATATAAATCCTTTGCACTCCAGCTTAGTGACTCATATAGTATACCAACAACTCCAGCACTATATTAGTTACTTTCGTACATTAGTAAGTTTTTGCTGTTTTTAATAATTTTTGGAGTTTTCCCGCCATAACTCTCCAAATATTTATCCAATCAAAAAAATGAATTTAGATAAAATTTGTCTTCTTATTCTAAACAATTTTTGTTATTTAAGTTTTTGCTGAAATTACACTGATTTTTCCTTTAAGAGACAAATTTACAAATTATCGCTCGACGTTTAAGTGTTAAGATAAACACACGAATCAGTTCATACAAAAGCGGTCAATTAAGCGTGTCGCCGTAGTAGCGACAGTGGATTTAGTTCATACTTTAAATGTCACATTATCGGTGACAACGGAGTGCAAAGGGTTAATAAAAAATCAATACATTGTACAATAAATAAAATAATAAATACAGTTTAACTTTGGTCCAAATTTTCCGCAGCAGAGTTCAATATGTGAGTTTCGGTTCGGTTTCAGGTTCAGGTTCAATAATTTGTTGTCAATAAATAAGAATGTATTATGAAAAAAAAATAAAGTAAAGTCTGCGCAAGAAATAACATACTTCGGAAATTAACAGGGTCCACGTGGGGTGCACAACCGGAGGTTTTACGAACATCGACTATGAGTTTTTCTACTGCCGAATATGCGGCACCAGTTTGGTATAACTCGGTGCATGCTAAATGTGTAGATACGGCGATAAACGACACTGTCCGAATACTAACAGGATGTTTAAAACCAACACCTGTTAATAAACTATATCCCATCATTGGGATAGCACCTCCAGATATCAGAAGACAGGTCGCCACAGAAGCTGAAAAATTTAAGACGGTTACAGACCACAAACACCCACTGTTTGATCCCGAAGCTGAAACAAGCAGGCTTAAATCCCGAAAAAGTTTTTTACATTCTACAACTGCCACACCGCTCACTCCCATGAACCGGAGGATAGAACTCTGGAAGGAGCAGGCGTTTGCCACCTGGATTGCACCTAAAGAAGAACTGAGCTTTGGTCACCAGTTACAATATACAACGTGGAGAGCGCTGAACAGACTCCGTACTGGTGTTACTAGGTGTAAAGACAACTTAAAGAAGTAGGGATACATTGCTGGAAGTGCAGAATGCGACTGCGGAAAATACCAGGATTACCAATATCTACTGGTTTGTACAAACATAGGAGGTAGCTGCACCACTGACGATCTCAATGATGCCAATGACGAAGCGCTCTTCATAACAAGATTTTGGGAGAAGTGTATATGACGTGGTATTGCGGATACGAAATGATGATGATGATGATGAAAAAAATATACAAATATCTGTAAATACAGTCTATTGCAAATGTTTAAGTGGAAATAGATTTTGAAATCTAGTATATTTTACCGATTGAATCTGACTTGGCCATTTTGTTAAGCTATTGTAAATCATACTTACATTAAATATTCTATGTTAAATTGATACAATTGACACAAAGCTGCGCTTGTTCAACACAAATGTGAAATCGGTGCACCTCTACGGATGTGAGACCTGATAGGTTACCCGTGTAATCTCTTCCAAATTGCAATCCTTTGTAAACAGATGTCTCCGCAGAATCATCCGAGTTTTCTGGCCGAAAAGAATATCTAACGTAGAGCTATGGCAACGAACAAACCAAACAGATATCCAGAAGGAAATAAAATTGCGCAAGTAGAAATGGATAGGACATGTCCTGAAGAGAGAGCGGACTAGCGTGCCTAGAATGGCCTTGGATTGGAATCCACAAGGCACACGCAAAATCAGAAAGCCAAAAACAACATGGAGACGGACAATTATTCAAGAAGCGAGGAACTATGGAAAATTATGGCAGGAGATTAAACATCTTGCGGTCAATAGAATACGCTAGAAGAGTTTTGTGGAAGCCCTATGCTCCTCATAGGAGCCAAAGGAACATATATATAAGCTTTCAGAAACCGGCCCTTATTTATTAATTATATATCTGTACTACAAACTTAATTATTAATTATACATATATCTGTATTAAAATCTAACTTAATCAAATTTCATCGATAAATTCAGTGACCGTGTTAAATCATTATGAGATAAAAACAAATGAAACACCCTGTATGTAATGATCGTGGACTGCATACAACGGTTAACATTATCAGATTGTAATTAAAATATAGGGGGTTAGACGGAGAGAAGGGAAGGTCGGAACGCGACATTCGTCTAGTAATTGGCTAATTCTGTAGCTTCATTGTATCTGCTTTGTATAACAGAGGGTAACCGCATGGCAAATTCTGCTTATACACCCTTAAACACAGGACTGGAATTCAGCGTTTGTACAATGATTTGTTTACGCCTGATCACCTAATAGATGGTATGGTGGAAGAGGAATTTTCGGAATTATTGCATTGTTAATAGGAATGAATATGGGAAAATATGGAGCCAAATATAAGCTCTAGCGATGAACCGTAGAGTATGTTTCAATAGAAAAAGAATCAGTGACATCACTGTGTGTGAAAGAAACTTGAATGTCGAGTTAGTGGCCGTGAAAATATGGCAAACAAGTTATGCTGCGTTCACAACTTTAAAATTAGTAGACATTACACTGTGCGTTGTGGATAAATTTAATAGACAGTTTTAACGTTTAATGATGGCGTTCACAGCTAAGAAAATTAATCTTAACGAATGCTGTGACATCTATGTTTTTCAAACCAACTTCGAAGGAATCATCAAAATCATGATTTCTTACTAAATTTTAATAACAAAATTATAGCCGCAACCACAGCAATTCTTTTTCTTTCACCATTTCCGATATTTGTTGAAATTTGTACGACAGTATTTTTTTAGGTTACGTAAAAAAGAATAGCTAATGTGTGTTTATAAATTTGTTTCATGAAAACAACGCACTAGGTATAAGGCTGGAAAACTATCTACAATCGACAACGCATAGTTGGAATTTGGGAAGTGAGGACCTTTTTTTTGCTCATCATCTAGATTTTGGACGGTAAGAATCTTGTTTTTGCTTATCACTTACATTTATTTGCCAAGGGCGCCAAAACACAGTTTTGCCCCTAGCGCAAGTTTTCCTTACTGCGGCTCTGAATGCTGGTCAAGCTTCCAAACAGAACGACACATATTTAATTGAATCCCCGTGTTAGTATATAAAGATTTTTCAAGATTTTTGTTGAAAAAAACTTATATTTTAATAAAATAGGTGAGTATATACAAAAATATATTATAAAAACATTATACTTATAGTCTCTTTCTTTGGTCTAAACGGAACTAGTTTGGGAGTTTCTTTCTTTTAGGTTGTCACGAGAAGGGGCCTTGCTTGGGTTATTTCACGTTTCATGTCATATGAAAATTTAAAATTTCACAAATTGCCAAATAACAGTGAAACCATGGAAACATATGACATTTATTATAAACTATAATACATTTTTACATATTTTGAAGACAAAAAAAAGAAAAATTTGTATTAAGAATAACACAAAATATCAAAATATTATGAAAATTACATTTTATAACGATATTTTCAATTTAACGTAGAACTTGCAATGTGAGTGTAATTTACAAAGCTTAAACAAAATGACCAAAAGTACGATTTAATAAAACTCAACTAAACTTAGTAGGTCGCCTATTTGTAGATGTTTTGCATATAAATATTTGTTTCATTGCGGGGAGATAGAATAGGTGTAAATATTAATTAATTTTTGCAAACAAGAGCTTATTTTAAAGATAAAAGTACAACGTAGCCTGTGATAATGCTGCAATTTTTATTTATTTACATAGTGGAGGTTATGTGAAGTTAGATAAAGTTTAAAAAATTGTAAAACTGAAAATTAATAACAAAAACATTATGGCAGTTCGCGGTCAATCTTTATCTTCAAATTAAAAAAAAAATCAATCTGAGGTGCGTTCGGCATAAGCTAATAATCTACACATTCTGCATAATTTACTCAAGAAACGTTCGGCATAAAGTTTCTATGTGCTCTGTGCTGCACGAAGATCGTTCGGCAAATATCGTGCAGTACAGTTTGTGTTGCATAGTCGTCACAAGTTCAGATCATACGGCAGTGCGTGCAATAGTGTTTTTAGCGGTAAAAATACAAGTTATTATTTTTACAATACAATATGAGTAAAAACAATCAAGATATCATTGTTTATGCCTGCAGCATTTGCAAAATAAATAGTATAGACATGAACCTCATGATGGAACATGTAAATACATTCAAAAACTCAACATTTTCTGGATACAAGCGGAAATGTACTTTAAATTGATTTGTAGTCATGTTTGGAACAGTACTCTCTGCATATTCAAACACTTTTTCCAGAATATTTAGTTTTGGAAAATTCTTCTGAATTGACTTCCTCATCAAATAAAATTTCTTTTATATTACTTAAAAGCATCCCGAAACCTTCATGCGTCATTTTTATATTTTCGTACAAACAAGTTGCAGGAGACAGACTTGATGTAATCCAACACACATAATTTATTTGTTAACAAAAAAAAAAGGTTAGAATAACAAGAACAACTGCACAGTCTGAACAAAGTTTTGTCTTTGACTTTCTTGCACAGTGTGCACAGTGGTCACGTAACAAAAAACTTACACGACACAAAGATAACACTACACAGTTATGCCGAACGCAACTCTGATCCGACAATATTTGGTTTACATTCTTTAGACCAAATAAATGCATGTTTTCGGTGCGCAAAACCTAGGTACATTTCTCTCTTAAAAAAATAATAAAGTTATAAACTAAACAAGATGGGATATGTGACTACCGCTTTCTTAAATACAGATTGTGATTCTCCTGTTAATTGATAAATGATTGAACACAAATTCTTTATTTTTGTTTGTTTTCGTTGTTGCTTGACTATCTCTAATATGCCTTATATTACTGTCTTTCTCTTCCAAGGCTTACTCTGATTTTTTTGCATTATGTTATTATACAAATATAAATTTAATGTTTCGCATTTACCACGATACGGAGATATGATGATCAAACCTAGTATCTGGAAATAAACCTGCAAAACCCAGAGTTGCCGGGTCAAAACCGAGGAGATGGCAACCGTAGTTACTTGTAGGGATAATACGGGCACATATTACTACTTAATAATTTCTTAGGGAAAATTTTTCTTTTTAAAATAATTCTATTACTTTATATTATCTTTATTCCATAAATTAATTATTCTAATTCATTGTAATTTCCTAATCACTCCGGTCCTGTGTTATCTGTTCGTTAGTCCCCTAGTTCTAGATTCAAGGGAGGGTTGTAGCTGTCTGTGCCGGACTAGAATTACCCTAATTGTAGAGGTGCTCTCATCTCTACAGTTCGCGCATTCGCATTCTTTGAACGTGCCGCAATTCACTCTACTCATTCGTACTCGTACTTTGTATCACTCCTGTATGTTACTGTATTCACTGAAATGTGCATTACATGATGAGTTAATTAATTAATTTTTACCTAAAATATATTTACTTTGAACCCTTTGATGAGATAAGTAATTAAAAGTGAAAGTGTTTTAACCAATACACATGATATGACAAAAGTTCTATAGCTCTTATTAGGTATAAATAGGAACTGAGAATGAAAGAAATACCATTCGTTTCCGTTCGGAACGAAAACAAAAAAATACCATTTCAATTCTTTAATAGTTTATTAGATTCCGGGATAATAGGTCAGGAACAAAGAATTACTCCGTATTGACGTAAAACTAGATTCGATAAACTTATATTATCTTCTTCAGTTACACTACATAATTTGAAACAGAGAAATGAATTATACAATAAATTAGTCAATTGTGTCTTAATTAAATATAAAACTTACTCAATAATGGTACATATGAAGTGATGTGAGTAGTCCTCCCTTAGATGAGGATGGATAATAAAAAACTGTCATATTATTATAGAATATTTTAAAAACAAATAAAAAACCAGATTAAAGACACTATAAAGTCATAAAATATTAAATATCACAGATGAATAAATATTATGAAATAAAATACAGTAAAATAGACCAAAAATCAACGCCTCACCTATAATAGGTGAGGCGTTGATTCGCGATTTACTACCGTAAAAAGTATCCTTTTTACAGTGGTTTTCAAATACTTTCAGTGAAGAAGGATTAAGAAGGAAAAAGGTATCCTCAATTGGGTTTGACATAAGAGAGAAACACACTCATGGCACTGATGGATATTTATTATTTAATAGAACAATTACAAAATATTTCGTTATACAGGATATCGAAAAAAAATTTTTAGAACAATCTGTTTTATTGCTTTTCAAAATATTCGCCATTAAGATTTATACAAATTTATATTTAGTTTCCGGTTCATATGAATAAATCCAAGTTTCGTCACCTGTAACGATGTTGTATACGGATTTTGCAGTACCTAGGTTGATTTTTTTTTTTAGCATTCCCATACACCAACCTTTTTTTGAGCTTCGGTCAAATGCGAAATCCATCGGGGACAGATCTTTTTCACAGCTAAATGTTCATGCAAAATCGAATGTATTGCAGTCTGCGATATGCCAAAGGAGGCCTATCTCACAGTAAGTCACATGCCGATCTTCTTCAATCATTTTGAGCACAGCACCGATGTTTTTTGACAACCGATTTTGGTCAACCGAGATTCATCACTGACGAACGCACGACCACGGCGAAATTCTGCTAACCAATTGAAAACAGTCTTTTCTAATGATGCTTCATTACCAAAAGTTGAATGAAGCGAAACCATGCATTGTTGTTGATTCTTACTTAAATCGTAAAGAATCATTCAACGAAAACCTTCAAGAGTAATATCGATTTTTTCACAAACTTGTCTTTTTAACGCTCACTCTCAACAAACTACTCGATAAAACTATAAGCTGCCACTGATTTCACAACAAATATCAATTTTTACGAATATAATAATGACACATTTCAATATTGTCATCTAGTGGTCGTTTGTAAAAACATAAAAGGAAACATTCGTATTATAAAGTCCGTTCTACATTATACTTTTTTGCGAAGAACTACAGATTTTTTGCGTAGTACTGACGTAAAAAGTACGTGAAACACAATACTTTCGTCCAACTTTCGATGCTACACTACAAACTACACTATTTTCAAAACTACCTCCGGTCAAATTTTTGGGTGACAGTTGTATGTTTCTCAATCGTACCAACTACCAACTTTTTAGTTTTTGTTTACAACTTATCTTTTAGAAGTTTATTAAGTTAGAACTTTATTTAGAACATATAATTAAATAGAAACTTAGCACAATTAAGCAATATTTATAAACTGGTTACTAGAATTGGTTCTGTAACCAAACTGTTGTCTGTCACCTGAACCTAGAATTTTTTAAGTTGGCAGTGAAGAGTATCACAAAGTAATAAAAGATGGAAGGTATCGCTGTCTATTATTTTTCCCCCACTATATTCTGTACTATCAAAAGTTGAAATGACGTCAGAGTTAGATAGTATTGAAAAAATTGATGTGAAGTGTGAATATTCACACATTTCAGGGTTTCGCAGGTATATAATAAGTGAAGGCGGTATGCTGAGTGTGTAGGACAAATTTTACTTTGTAGTAATCACGGCAAAATGAACGATATTTTTAAAATAATTTATCGTCTGTTAATCATATAATAAGACTGGTTATTAAATTTACGCTCTTAAAAATTAAATACAACATTTGTTAAAATATAACTAGAATTTTGAAAAAATAATTTCTACATTATAAAAATGCAAAAAAAAAAAACAGAAAAAATAAAATTCACTCCGTACTCGAACTCGAAACCCTTCGTTTTCCAGCAGTGCTCTAACCCATTACGCCATCGCACGCCATGCATGTGAGTGTCTTACATTAGTATAACTTTTGTACTTTGTGAACCAAAAACCACAAAAAATGCGTTATTTTCCGAAAACATAATCTGATCAAAAATTCCTGTTGTACTATTTCAGTTCACACCAATATACATTACTTAGAATTTTTTTAGATTTTTAGTTTAAACCATCTGGGCTACAGGGTGTGGGACAAAATTTTTTTTGTACAATTTTGCAAAAATCGCATCAAAATAATTTATTTTGCAAAAATAAAAATTTGATCGTTAATCCACGTACTAAGGGCTTTCATTTGATAACCTACTCAGAATTAAAAAAAAATATTTTTGTTTTCGATGAGCACATATTTGTTTATATTTTTAGGGAGGTATGTTTTTTAGATGTTTTAGTATTTTTCCTATGTGCGGGTCAAAGAGTTGTATAAGCATGCCAAATTTCAACTCTCTAGGTTTAGCCGTTTGGCTACAATTTTTACCGAACAGACAGACAGACAGACAGACAGACAGACAGACAGACAGACAGACAGACAGACGACAAAATGACGGTATAAGGGTTTTTTGGTCATACCTACAAAACCCTAAAAAGCATAATGTAGAACGGAGTTTACAGAGGTTCAAGACGTAAGTTGGTCTTCAATTTTCAGTGTATATAAAACTTTTTATAAATTTAGATATTAATTCACGCAAACTTTTGTTTTATAAATTTAATTTACAATTTTATAACTTTGTTAAACAAATACCAAACAAATGTTGTTAAGTATGCAGGAGATAAAACAAATTTAATTGTTTCCAACTTTCAATTATATTTCAATAGAAACTCACAATAAACCAATCAATTATTTAATAAAACACCGGTAGTAGACATCCTTTATTCATCAATAAATAGAAAAAGCCCAGTGTATTTGTTCATTCTCTTGGTAAACCTTGTGTTCTTTTCGTGTCTGTGCAAATACACAGAGAACTCAACACAAACAGTGGTATTGCCAGGGTAAACTCCCTGGGGGTCTCAGCACTGGAGCCCCCTCACACTTGCCCCCTCTATAAAGGTGGAGTTACTGAGGGGGAGATCTGACCCACATGTACAAGATAATCGATAAGATGCAGGTTATTTTTTGTCATCAGAAAATCCATTAGTTTCACAAGATGTATCGATAATGAAAATACAAATTACGTTTAAGGGAGGACAATGTGAAATTGTAAAAGAAATTTTCATTCAAGTGTTGAAATAAATGGAAAGAACGTGAAAAAATACTCCAAAAGTGAAAATGGAATTTAAATTTTAAAAATATTCATCGACTAAAATAGGCTTGGACTGATCACAGAATTAAAAGAAATGATGACCGATGGACAAAAAGCACTATTTGTTCATTTCAAAAGAGAAAGAGAAACAGAGGAACAGATAGTAGAAGAATTGATTAGGAGTAGTGTTTCTTCTCTAGAATTCTTACTCGAAATATTTCGAGAAAAAGTTATAATTCTCATTTTTCATTTCTCGAGAAGTATAAAATTTTCTCAGAGAAGATTCAACGTTATGAACTGCTGAAGGTGCCCTTAAATTCTTATTTAAAACTTTAAAAAAAATTGATGTGAAGTGTGAATTTTCACACATTTCAGGGTTTTGCAGGTATTTAGTAAGTGAATGATGATTATTTGGGATGCCAAAACAAATTTTATATTAATTTTTTTTTTTGTTAATTTTAATTCGAACGCCTAATACCATTATTTAGGTTTCTAAATACGTGCAGTATTTTTTTTTATCTAGCAAGGTTCATTAAGAATTTTAAAAATTGCGCCTATGGCTTCCATTGGTTGTTATAAGTTCCGCCCCTCTAATATCGTGTACATTGAAACAGAATTAAATTATAATTTAAACATAAAAATTAAATATAAAAATTAAAAAAAAAAACAAAAAATAATATTGTCTCTTCTCGCAGGGTTCGATTCCTCTCGGATCGAGTTACTTGGGTGAAACTCCAGCATTAAAAATGCGTTTTTTTCCAAAAACGTAATCTAATCAAAAATTCCTGTTGTACTATTCCGGTTCACACCAATGTACATTACTTAGAAGTTTTTCAGATTTTTAGTTTAAACCATCTGGGCTATAGGTGTGGGACAAAAATTTTTTTGCACAATTTGCACAAAATAAAAATTTGATCGTTACTCCACGTACCAAAGGCTTTCATTTGATACCCTACTCAGAATTATAAAAAAATATTTTTTTTTTCGATGAGCACATATTTGTTTATATTTTTAGGGGGATATGTTTTTTAGATGTTTTAGTATTTTTTCTATGTGCGGGTCAAAGAGTTGTTTAAACGTGCCAAATTTCAACTCTCTAGGTTTAGCTGTTTGGCTACAATTTTTACCGAACAGACAGACAGACAGACAGACAGACAGACAGACAGACAGACAGACAGACAGGCAAACAGACAGACAGACAGACAGACAGACAGACAGACAAACCGACAGACAGACAGACAGACAGACAGACAGACATACGACAAAATGACGGTATAAGGGTTTTTTGGTCATACCTACAAAACCCTAAAAACCATAATTTATTTCTAGTCATGACTTTCTTGTTGCTATTAAAGAAGAAATACTTAAAAGAAGAGACCAGAGAATTGTATCACTCATGAAATTCCTACATAATCTTGAATTTCTTCAAAAAGATTTAAAGACCTTTTTTTTCATTTGACATCTTAAAGGGATTTTTATAAAAAGGCAAAACAATTTATAAATAGACTTTTTGGAGAGCTTAACAGTGACAATGATTCTCTGGAAGATGCTGAAAAACTTTTAGATATGGAAAATGAAAAACTACCACTAAAAAAACAATTGAGGTAACAATTGAAGCAAGCCTTCAAGAATTTAACGCCAAATCAAGAGAAGATAAATTTCGAACATTGGCAAAAGAGTTTAATATTTTTGAGGCAACTGGGAAAAGGAAATAACCGGGGTTCTTAACCGGGGGTCCCGACCCCCAGAGATGTCCCGAAAAGACCTTAAGGGCTCCTGAAATTAAAAGAAAATAGAATAAATAGAAATTCATAGTTGGTAAGTTGATATATGGATTATATTATAAAATGCATTTATATTCCGTAAATGAAATATTATTTCTTGGGGGGTCCAGAAAATATTTTAGGCTAGTTGGAGGACCCGAGTATAAAAAGGTTAAGAACCGCTGGCCTATAGTGCTCGGTTCGTAGAGCTAATTACTATTTTCTTATTTGTATTGGGCTATAGAACTACTAAACGTGATTCCGTGTCTAGTATGAGTTGGAAAGAAGACGTTATTAAAGCAGTACTCCAGAGTAACTATGAGCTGCAGCAGTAGAACACTCTAAAAGAGGCGTTACGCCAATATTGGACCTAAAATGATGAGGTAAAGATTAAAGATGGGTCGTTCATGAACGAACCGGCTCACTGGCCGGCTCAGTACACTGACCGAAGTGACACGGTTCACTAAATTGAAATGAGCCGGCTCACGGCTCACTGTATAGTTTCAAGAATACGATTGGTTGGGCGATTGTGAGCAGTGACCGGAGTGATCCGGATCTGGATCGATGTAATGTTGAACTTCGTGAGAACTCGGCTTGTAATGTATTATCATAAAGTGTATTTTGTCATCAATTTGTAGGGCAGTTTATTTGAAACTAATAGGCTTAGTCTGTATTTTCTTACAACCATACTATATATAAATATTAAAAATATTGCCCAAATCCGATTTATAAGGGCAATAAACATCGCCATAAACTTAACACATCTGGTTTAAAATACAGTAGCTACATAAAGTGAATTGTTTGTTTCAAAAATGTTAGATAAGAGTCGGGGCTAAGCGACGTTCTACCTACGACCGAACGACCGGCAACTGACTGACCTGGCTCTAAGCAAGAGCCGGCTCTAAGCGACGTTCTACCTACGACCGAACGACCAACCGACCTCTGTCTCGGAACATGTTTACAGTTCATATATTGCAAGAACCGGCTCTAAGCAAGAGCCGGCTCTAAACGACGTTCTACCTACGACCGAACGACCGAGCGACCTGTGTCTCGGGATCATGTTTACAGTTCATATATTTCAAGAACCGGCTCTAAGCGACGTTCTACCTACGAACTAACGACCGTCCTGTGTTTCGGAAACATGTTTACTTAACCGGATCACTGAGCTGGATCAATGAACCGGCTCAACAAACTGAACGATCTCCACTGATCCGGTTCCGCAAACTGAGCCGAAATTCCCATCTCTAGTAAAGATTGTAGAAAGAAGTAAAAACTGAGAAAAAATTCCTTTCCCAACGCTTTCTTTATAATTTGCCGAAAAATACCAAACAAATGTTAGGCAATTCTTTACATCTACTGACATATCCCCTTTGCAATAATGAACTCTTTCAATTTCTTTCTATATTCGCATGCAATCTAGTGACCTACATTTTTTGTGATAAAAATAAAATTTTACAACACGCAATAGAGGTATTATTTTATGTTTTCATTGCTCGATTTTGTTCTGTTAATGGCGTGGTTTGGAGAGTGGTATCGTAAATTGCGATGCACTGTGGGAGGATTACCATGACACCGGTAAAAACCAGTAAGACGTTGTTATCTCAAACACAAAGTTGGATTTATCTCTGCTGGGGCTGTAAATTTGGAACAATTTTGTAAAACTCTAAATGAAGTCTTTTTAAATTTAACATTGGAAAAAAGAACAGTCCTGATCTTCTGTTTTAGATTTTGATATAAACAAAAATCATTCGGTTTTTTGAACAAAGTATTTATTGTAAAAACACAACGTTTCACTAAAAAAATTAGCTTCATCAGGTACTGAAATTACAGTACAAATATACAGTTGTGGTTTTCTTAACATAGGTTATAAATATGTACATATTTACAGAGAGCAGCATTAATAAGGGTGGAAGTATTAATTCAAACAGAGCAACGAATTAATAAAGAGCAAAAAAACTAAAAAATTAGTAGATGAGAAGATTCTAATATGGGCCCTTTTGTTTTTTCTCGATAATTTTTTAAGTTTTTGAAGAAATGATCTTAGAATTGACATACGAGGTGTGTAAATTAAGTAACCAGACTGATTTTTGACTGATTTACAATTCAATATTGTCTCTCTCAAAATAACTTCCTTGGGAAGCCACACAGCGCTGGAGACGGTTCTTCCAAACCTCATAGCAGTGCTGGAACTCGGATACTGGAATAGCTTTCATTTGAATGATTTCGAGTGTCCCAAAATGACGTCCTTTGAGGTGATTTTTCAATCGGGAAAAAGAAAAAGTCATAAGGGCTCAAGTCAGGCGACTAAGGACGCTGAGGAGTCATAGGAATGTTTTTACTGGCCAAAAACTCTGTCCTGTAAAAGGTTTCTTGGAACCATTTTTGCGCAGATTTTTCTCATCTCCAATTCATTTGTCAAAATCTGATGAACGGTAGTGTGAGTCAAATTCAACTCTTTCTCGATCATTCTGACTGTCAACCGACGATCTGAACGCACAAGATCCCGGATTCTGTCAACATTTTCATCGGTTCTTGAAGATGAAGGCCTTCCGCTGCGTGATTCATCTTCAATCGACTCTCTTCCTTCTAAAAATACCTTAAACTACCAAAAAACCTGGGTCCTTAGCAAAACACTGACCCCGTAGGCCTGCTGAAGTTTTGTAAAAGTTTCCGTTGCACTGTCCCCAATTCTGAAGCAAAACCTGAAAGCACACCGTTGCTCGAAATGAATGTCACTCATTTTTAGAACGCTCTAGAAAAAATTGTTTCACGAAAAAAATCGCTACGGACAACAAAATTACTATAGTGAGTTAAAACTCTTACTGAATGCGTATCACATGTTCATCTGCCGCCCCTCCAAGTCCCGCATCCCAAATGTTACCGGAGCAAACGCTATGTTGCCAGTCCTGTTACTTAATTTACACACCTCGTATGCCCGCAACATTATTTTTTATGGCCCCGGAGGCGTTAATGAAAAAAACTTTAGCTTATTTAGGATAAAATAAGCTTTCTAGATATTTGAACTTCCGTCACTGCTTATAATTTTGAATGAAAAATAGACCGCGATCCAAATGAGTTTGACACCCCTTGGATAGGTTAATAGTTTTATCAAAAACAAAAAGAGATGAGACAAAATATTAAAGAATATTCTGTGGTCTACTGGAAAATGGAAAATGTAAAAGTAGCAGAACTTTGCTATGCGGATGACATGGTCATAATAGCAAGGAACGAGAACGAACTACAAAACAACCTGAACCAATACAATAAAGAATTGAAGAAAATAAATATGAAAATTAGCACACAAAAAACAAAAACAATGGTAATAAGCAGGACAAAAATGCAACACAAAATAAAAATAGATGACAAAATAATAGAACAGGTATGAAAATTCAAATACCTAGGCACAGTTTTCGCGGAAGATGGAAAAGTGGATGAAGAAATTATGGAAAGAGTAGGCGCAGCAGGAAGAATGTTCAATAGCATCAAAGCATCGTTCTTAACTAAAAAATAAATACCAACTAACATCAAGGTAGAGATCTTCAAAAAAGTGACAGTACCAATTTTTGAAATACGCCTCAGAATCCTGGACCACTACAGAGACCGCACAGGTCTAAAATAAGAAGCTCCGAAATGAGATTTTTAAGGAAAATCAGAGACAGAATAACAAATGAAGTATTTAGAGAAAAAAGAGGCACAAAACCAGTAGAGACTATAATAGAAGAAGGACAGCTAAGATGGCTGGGACTTATACACAGAATGGGTGAAGACAAAATAGTGAAGAACAGTGATGAAAGTTAGACCAAGAAGACCGAGAAAAACCTGGCACCAAGAAACAAAAAGAAGCTGCAACGAAGAGATGCGTAAAGTGGGAGGAGATAAGAAAATATACAAAGGACAGAACACGATGGAAAGAAGTATGGAGAACAACACCAGAAAATAAGTAACTCGACTATAGCCTTACACCGCAAGGTAGAAAGGCTTCAGGATTAAGTAAGTAAAAAAAAAATGTTTTTGTTAATCCACGTATCAAAAAAAATCAATTTGATATCCCTCAAAATTTTACTTTTTCTCTTCGATAAATACATAGGTATTTGTTTATATTTTTCGCGAGCAAGGCAAAAAGCCACAATAGGCTGTATTTTTTTAATTTTAAAGTCAAATGTTTTAAAATAATAATTTACATGTATACTATATAATTAAGTCTTGATCAAAATTGATATTTTATAGCAGATTATATTTCTACATTTTTTAATTGTAGGTATAATAACCAATTTTTCTTTTTAAATAATGCAATACCTACAGTCTGTTCCAAACGATTAAGCGGAACTAGATTTTGCAATCTAGTTACTTTCATCGTTTAAATCGTGCCTTTCGGCCGTTTTGTTTAAGCTTTGTAAATCATACTTACAATAAACATTTTTTGGTTAAGGTTAATATCATTTTAAAATGTCATTTTCTTTATATTTTGATTTTTTGTGTCATTCTTAATACAAATTTCCCATTTATTTATTTTTTTGTCATTAAAATATCTAAAAAAAATATTTAATTTTGACATATGTCATTCATTTCCATGGTTTCATTGTTGGAATTTTAAATTTTGACATCCCAACATGAAAAATGAAATAACCCAAGCAAGGTCCCTTCTCGTGACAACCTAAAAGAACTAAATTCCCATTTAGTTCCGCTTAACCGTTTGGAACAGACTGTATCTTATATAATTTTTAATGCAAATTATAAATAAAAATTGAATCGAATAACTAGCGATATGCTGTTTTCAATCTTACTTATTTATTTATCATTAACATTTATTAGCAATTATAATCCTAAATTTAATATAGTAATTTATAAACAAAATTCAATAATACAGTACAAAGTACATATTTACATGATAGGTAATATAAGAAGTAAATAATAATCACTACTCAACAAATTTGAACTATTTGTCGATAAAATGGTGATTAAAATTTTTTTAGCATCCTCAAGTTATTCAATTTTACAAATTTGCCAAAATAATTGTATCCAAGCAGAGTCATTAAAAAAAAACAGAATAAAACCATTTAATTAAAGTTACGGAATCCTTTAAAACGATCCACGGAATCTCAGGGTTCCGCGGAACACAGGTTAAATACCACTGCTCTAAATCCAGCCCCTTCGCTACAATTTCTACCGAACGGACAGACTCATGTGACGAAATAAGTATTGCTTGATAATACCTACGAAATCCTAAAAATAACATCGGTATTTGCATTTTCTGTTAATTTCAATATTAATCATAATAAAATATAGCTTATATATTGTAAAATGAAGTTATTTTGCTGTACGACTAATTTAAATGTGTTTAATTTTCATATCATTGGACTTTAAATGGGGAGGGGCACGTGCCCCCATTGCTGTCCCTTGAAAACGCCACTGCTATCAAGGGTGAAGTGTATATTTTTTTTGGAAGTTTTTAAACTAATTTTGTAAGTCTGAATACTTATTTAAAAAAATAAAGACATTCTCCCTAAAACCGCCCTTATGATTAAAAGAAAACATTAAGGTTACATCCAATTCGCAAATGAGTTTCCGTGTAAATTTGTAATCTAATTCCGTGCATTTTTTTCATACAAGGTGCATTCTCCCCTCCGTAATACGTCTACGCACCAATTTATCTTTCGCGGGGAAAAAATCCTATTGACACTTTCAATTTAGCCAAGTGTGCTTTTGAATGGCCAGAGGAAGCCGGAAGAAATTGCTCGAGATGCTATTATTGTATACACCGGTCTTTTTCTACTTCCCTTTGATCCTAGAGACATTCTAAAAGAACTACCCGACTAGTCAATTGCTCGAGGAAATGCGGAAAATTTCACACAAAGGTACAAAACTAACCATCTGAACATATTAAGTTAATATCTTAGTATATTAAACAAGTAATAATAAATTATTTTAAAAATAGTATAACAATGCCTTCACAGTTTAGGTAAAATCAGTGATAAGATGAAAGAAATAGTCTCACGAGCTTATATGAGGTTGTTTTTGAGTATTTTGTGTACTAATGTCATCCAAGGTTACACTGGTCTAATTTCGTGACAATTTGCACGTAATAACAAAGCGCGCAGTTTCTGTGCAACGATAAACATCATAAGTTCAGGTACGTAAAATATTAATTATTATAATTAAAATAATTATAAAAATAAAAATATTAAAAAAAAAAAATCAGCTCTGGCCACCACAGGACCGACCGCCATCATAAAGTACTTGTATAAAATTCATTCCAGCAGCAGAGTAGAAATAATTTGGCCTAATATTTTCTAACAGATATTATATATCATGACCATGGAAACGTTACATATAAGTATAAAAAAAAAATCAGCTGTGGCCACCACAGGACCGACCGCCATCGTAAAGTACTTATATAAAATACATTCTAGCAGCAGAGTAGAACTAACTTGCCCTAATATTTTCTAACAGAGATATTATTTATCATGACCATGGAAACGTTACATATAAATATGAAAAAATTGAGACTTTTACAGAAATTATTCAACATTTTTCGTTTTATCAAAAAACGTCTCAAATAAAAGTTATTAGTTATTGTATTTATAGCAACTTTTGTTCAATAAATTTTTTCGAAATATTTTTCTGTTGCTATATATTCGCAAAAATCTTAAAATCGACACGTAAACTCCCATTTCTAGTCAACCGATTTTTACCAAAAGTTGATCAACTCGTGTCATTGATGTCAAAAGCTTAAATATGCAGTTTCATAAAAATCCTTTTAACCGAATTCGCTCTGCACGTGTACACAGACGGACAGACGGACGGACGGACGGACGGACGGACGGACGGACGGACGGACAAACGGACGGAGAGACAGACCGACAGACATCATGCTAAAAATAGTCAAAACGTTATGTAGGGACCTCAATTCGTGGAGATGCATCGAAATCTCGAAATTTCAAAATCGGTATCACAATACCTCCCTTACATATGTTGGCGGTCGTTAAAAAACATATTTATTGTAATCACTAGAGGCCAGACAGTTTTAGACAAATCTGCATTAACGACATTATTAAAGAAAAACATTTCTTTTAATGCAAACGTCAAATACATTCAAACCTGTAATATTTTGAACAGTTATTTAATCTGTATAAACTTTGCAAGTCCTGTCAACTATTAGTTTTATTCTGAACTGTGAACAGAGCTGAACAATAATTCTTGTAGGTATTTAGATTTAGAGCATATACTTTCAAACATTTCTTAAATCTAACTACTATAGTCAGATTGCTGATAGGTGACTGTTACATGTATGTATCAAGTAGTGCATTCATATAATAATCTAGTTACCATTTTTCAGCGATTTTAAAAATGTTTTTTGTTATTTGTCTCAGCTGTCAGTGTCTGGTAATAAATATTAATTAAAATATGGCTTGCAGCTACTTATTAAATTCACAAACTTTAATTTTAAATCTACTGGAATATTTTAATTCCGAAAAAGAGAACAATAGGCCATTTATTTCTCTAGCTTGTGTCCATTAAAGAGTAGCACCTGCCTTAAAGATTTCGGAATCAACAATTCGTAGAATTATAAAATGTAATAAATCTGAACTTCTCACTACCAAAATCAAAAATCCAAAATTTACGTATGAATGTAAATTTTTCCTTATTTATAATTATTAGTTTAAAATTAATAATTTTGTTTGTTTGAGTACTGCTGTAAATTTATTTTCGGGCTCTAATTAGTAAAGATATCTACGGATCATGCTGTTTCTTTCTAATGCTTTGTTTTTTATTCAAATAATTTTGAAGGTTAGTTGTCAACTTGCGTCACTATACGTTACTATGGGTATGCAAATAATTATAATGATATAGACAGAGACCGCATATAGTATTGAATATCGATACTTGTAGCAACGAACTGTCACCTATCAGCAATCCGACTATAATATTCACTTTTTTACAATAGTAATAATTATAGCATTTTTAAAATATATTTCTTTCTGAAAGAAATATTAGACCTTTTTATTATTATTGCTATTTACATATTTATTATTTTGGAGATTTTAAAATGGCTGAATTAAATTTTTTACAACAAATTTAAACACAATATGGATTTATTGATAATTTTCAAGTTATTAACGAGAAACAAATATTATACTTCCAAGAAAATGTTCGCTTGTTTCTTCAGTTGTACTGGACACGTCGCAACCATTCCCTTAGAGCATTGTTTCCCAACCTTTTTCTCCTCGCGAACCGAATAAAATCCGAACGAATTTGGCGAACCCCCTATGTCAGTGTTTCCCTAGAATTTCACGGCACACTTTTTTTGCGTTTATTTTTCTTTGGCGATTTAAAATTCCGCCATTACAATATCAGCACCTTAGAGGTAAACTGTATCAAATCACATTTTTATCAGAAATTACATTTTAGTACCAAGTGACTTAATACTTTATAGTCCGTCGAGTGCAAAATAATTTGGTACTATAGCTCTAGCCAGTTTCAGTATACGTTGCTTTAAACCTGTATCAAGTCGATCAACGCAAGGAAGATAACAATCTAATATCGTCTTTTCTGAACTGTTTATCATTTGTGACTTAATAAAATTTACCTCTGAGGTGTTGATATTATTTTCGCGAACCCCCTTTGTACACCCCGCGAAGCCCCAGGGGTTCGCGAACCACCTGTAGGGAAACGCTGCCTTAGAGGATCGGGGAACCGTTAATGCTGAATGGTATACAATAACTTGTTTGCCAGAAGTCATCGACTAAATCAGGAAAAACAACCAAAATCGTCGCATTATTCTTCATCATGTCAAACAATTGATTATTTGAAGGAGAAAAACATCGAATTATGTTTCATTGCCCGTATTCACCTGATTTATCCCTTAATGACTTTGTTTGTACCCTAATGTCAAACAAAAAATGCGTGGATAGCGATTTTCTTCGCTTCAAAAAGCTGTTGAAACCTTCAAAAACCATTTTGTTCGGAATTCAAGAAGATACCAACTTCAGAGTGGAAAAAATGTTTCGAGAATTGGTTTGAACGCATGCAAAAGTGTATAAACCTTAAAGGCGAATATTTCAAAAGCAATAAAACAGTTTGTTCACAATAATTTTTTTTTTTTCTATCTTTGTAAAAACTTAAAAGGTAGCCCTAGTACATATTCTTGCCTTTGTCCCTTTACTGATGTTTAGTTTCGCCTATTGTATTATTAGGCAACCTGCTCTCCTATTTGTTTCAAAACTTGTACTCTGACTTCCTTTTAAATGTTTCTGCATCTAAATAATTCAATACCGAGATAATTTGAACTTATTTATGTTTATAGAAATTTATAATACCAATTCTTTAAAATTGTAACATGTATTCAACAGTCTAAAGTATTTCTATTCTTTGTAATATATGGTCTGCATAAAGAATATCTTAAATACAATACTGTCGATGGATATCCGCGTGTAGGATCAGTAGATATTGGCTTTGTTAAGCCTCCCTCAGTCCCTAACCTCTCTGGTAACAAGCTGAAAGGCACAAGCTCACCCTACTTCACCGACAAAACCAGACACGTTTCCATTCCCCGCGACACTAAATGTTTTGATTCGACATTCTTTTGTCTTACCAACTGTTTTACTATGTAAACAATTGAAAAACATGACTTGAATGACAGCCTATTTTAGAATTAAGGGTTTTAAAATTTCCTCTCATGGAGAAACCAAAAGAAAGATATATTTGGATAAATTTCAAAATTAGAGTTCTAAAGTTAAAGATTTTTTCCATTAAAATTAGCTAAAGAGGTGTTCTGACAAGTCATTTTCAATGAATTATTTTCAGCAAATCATTTTCTATGATTTATTAGAGTAGGCAACAAACATTAGAACACTTGTTTAGTCATACTGAATAGTGGTTTCATGAGTTCATTAAAAGTGAATAGGAGGTCTATATTTCATCATTTTTACCGACCGCCAACATATATAACGGAGGTATTGTGATCATACCGATTTTGACATTTCGAGATTTCGATGGATCTCCACGAATTGAGGTCCCTACATAACGTTTTGACTATTTTTAGCATGATGTCTGTCGGTCTGTGTATCCGTCTGTCTGTCTGTCCGTCTGTCTGTCCGTCTGTCCGTCTGTCTGTGTACACGTGCAGAGCAAATTAGGCTAAAAGGATTTTTATGAAACTGCCTATTTAAGCTTTTGACATCAATGACAGGAGTTGATCAACTTTTGGTAAAAATCGGTTGGCTAGAAATAGGAGTTTACTCGTGTCGATTTTAAGATTTTTGCGAATATTGAGCAACAGAAAAATATTTCGTTAAAATTTATCCAACAAAAGTTGCTATAAATGCAATAACTAATAACTTTTATTTGAGACGTTTTTTGATAAAATCAAAATTTCGACAAATATTTGTCTCAATGTTTTCATACTTACATATATGTAACGTTTCCATGGTCATGATAAATAATATCTCTGTTAGAAAATATTAGGCCAAGTTATTTCTACTCTGCTGCTAGAATGTATTTTCTACAAGTACTTTTGATGGCTGTCGGCCCTGTGGTGGCCACAGCTGATTTTTTACGATCATTATTGAAAAATGAAAATAAATGCAGTAAGAAAAGGTTATTCATTTATTTGTCAATACTGAAGACATTATTCAAATGTATTATTATTGAAGCAGTTGAATCAGTTCAGCAGGGTAGTTCCAACTTCAGCGTGGAGTTAGATAAGTGATTGAACTCAAGTGGAGTTAGTGGAATTCAGTACAGTGACATTGAAAATGATTCAATTTTCATGAAGAACTCGTGTTGCAAGTGGCATTCTATTATCATCATGTATAGTATTTTTCGAGAAAGGTATAGGTTAGTCGTTTAACTAACGCTGTTGGATTTTGCGTCATAACTTCAATGACAAACTTAGTGGTGAAAAAATAACTAAATCGATTTTTTTTGCATGTTAATTATAGACAAATATTGCTCTTCACTCTTTTATTTTACTAAAACATATCTTTTGAAGTCATATTTAGTGTTCGATAGTCATTTTGAAGATTTACAAATTTTAATAGTGCTTATTTAATATAGGGACATTTGTATCGCTAAATAAACTAAGAATAAAAATTAAGAATTTCGTGATTGTCATCATTATTTTATTAATTGGTCTACCCACCCTTTTTGACAGTATAAAAATCACTTACCCGTAAAATATAACGAGGTAACCCCATTAAGGATATTTGCGAGCTAAGTTGATTTTTTAATCATGCAACAATGAAGTCGTGTGTCGCTTATCAATATTCTCATAACGGCGGACGGTCGTTGCGGAAAAACTAACGGCAGGCGCGTGTTAAGTCAATTGAACGTAATATCATGGTTGAGATTGTTAGAATGAAATATTGGAGGGTAATAGACCTAAAGGGAAACAGAATATTTCAAAAAATGTTTCATTTTATATAATATTACGTGGTTAAAAGAAAATATAAGACGAATTTGGTTGTGATTTTAATTTTTTTTTAAACTACCTAAACCTCTATTGCCAATATTTTTTTTCTTGGCCAAAAAAATACACTAGGCCGGAACCGGCCAGAAAATTTGCAAGGCCAGGTGCAAAGTATCCGTGCGGGGCCTATGATATTAATTTGTTTTTTTTTTTTTTTTGTTATTTTATGTTGATATATTTTTTGTTTTTCACATATTTTAAGGAATTAGCAGAACAAAAATTGTAATAAGATTTTTTTGTTATTTTCCAGCGAAATGTACATGTTTCATGAATTCGAAAAAATGATCAACTTTTCACTCTAAGGGCGAAACCGTTCACCAATAAAAAAAAAATATGAATGCCTAATTACAAATAATTTATATCTCTTTAATTCTCAGTATACCTAGATATAAAAGGGTTACCTTTTATGTTTTTACAAACGACCACTAGATGGCAATATTGAAATGTGTCATTACTATATTCATAAAATTTGACATTTTTTATTGTGAAATCATTGACAGCAATCAAGCGATAATTCACCAAGTAGTTTCTTGACAGTAGCGTTTAAAAAAAAATTTGTGGAAAAATGGATATTACTCGTGAAGGTTTTTGTTGGATGATATTTTACGATTTTAGTAAAGGCCTAACTCAACAACAATGCATAGATTCGTTTCGTTCAACTTTTGGTAATGAAGCACCATCAGATGTGTGCGATCATGTTTACAATTAGTTTGCAGAATTTCGTCATGGTCGTGCATCCGTCAGTGATGAATCTCGTGAAGGTCGGCATGTGACTTACCGTGAGATAGAGGCATCCTTTGACATATCAAATACTGCAATACATTCGATTTTGATTGAACATTTAGCTGTGAAAAAGATCTGTTCCCGATGGATTCCGCCGAAACTTGGATTTATTCATATGAACCCAAAACTAAGCAACAATCTACTATTTGGGTCTTCCAAGATGAACCGAAACCCACAAAAATTGTTCGTTCACGACGCACTTCCAAGAAATGGATCGCTTGTTTTTTCTGTTGTACTAGACATGTCACAACCATTCCTTTAGAGAATCTGAAAACAGTTAATGCTGAATGGTATAATTTGTTTGCCAGAAATCATCGACAAAATCAGGAAAAATAACAAAAAACGTTGCATCATTTTTCATCATAAAAATGCAAGCTCCCACACAGCACGTCAAACAATTGATTATTTGAAGGAGAAAAACATCGAATTAATGTCTCATTGCCCGTATTCACCTGATTTATCCCCTAACGACTTTTTTTTTGTTCCTCAATGTCAAACAAAAAATGCGTGAACAGCGAATTTTATCACTTCAAGAAGCTGTTGAAGCCTTCGAAAATTAATGTTTTTGAGATACCAACTTCATGTGGATTTTTTTTTTTTTTTTTTTCGAGAATTGGTTTGAATGCATGCAAAATTGTATAGGTATAAATCTTAAAGGTGAATATTTTGAAAAGAAATAAAACAATTTGTTCCAAAAAAATTTTTTTCTTTCTTAGTTTTTGCAAAAACTTAAAAGGTAGCCTTTGTAGCAGACCTTAAAACATTCCATAGATCTAGAACTTTCGGGTAACTCAATGTTCAAATTTCGTTAACTGTTTCAAGGCTACTATATTCTTTATTAGATCCAATTTTATAAATCTTTTGTAATAACATCTTTTAGCGACGATTTTAGACTTAAACGTTTGGAATAGCCTACATGTAAAATTGCTTATAAACATCTGTTGATAAAAACCAGCAAGATGCTTTTTCTTATTATCTTAAAAAAGGTCCAACAATGTTAGTGAATATGACCATGAGTGAGGTATATTTTTAATGTTAATGTTATTATTTTTGCTAATTAGTTTATGTATGTAAAAATAAACAAGAATTATACAAAAAAAATAAACAATGCAACAAAGGGAAAAAAGATAAAATAAATTTTTATATAATGAACAAAGTACAAAGGGCAAGAACAAAGTTAATATAAAAATATCCCGTAGCCTTGGGGAACGTCCGGGATAAATGTAGCTTAATGATAAATTCCACCCCATTGTTGGCAACCTGAGGGCATTAGGCACCAACAGTCATTAATATTCATGTATCCTGGAGCGCTCCGCTTCGCTCCGGGGGGGTTTCAAAATTCAAACCAGGACACTCGGGACCACAGAGAGACAGTTCTCTGTGGTGACTAAGCAAACATGAACGTGTCAGCGCTAAGTAGATTCATTTAAACTTGAGAAAAACACATATGTAAAATCTTTAAGGCTAGGATTAATTGTCCTTTGATATATTTAAATTATTGTTTAATGCAACTAGGGGTATATGCAGGGTCGGCCCGTGGATTTGTGAGGCCTGAGGCAAGACGTTAGAACAGCGATTCCCAACTTTTTCATGGCGCACCAGCAAGCGACCTAGAAAAAAATCGCGGACCGGCCAATTTAGAAAGTACTGTGTATCGCAAAAGTTTTATATTTTATATTAAACTGATTATAACGATTCTTTTTCAAGACTAAAGATAATAAAATGTACCACTAACATCATATTTTTGATATATTTATCGATTATTGTGGAAAGTAATTATTATAGTATCTTAGTCTTATAAACTTAATTCAGCGGACCGGCACGAAATCCCGCGGACCGGTAAAAATCTCGCGGACCGACAAAAATTTCGCAGACCAGCGGTTGGGAAACACTGCGTTAGAATGGAGGCCTTTAAAGAACTATACTGTGATTTAAAGAAGTGGTCTCTAAAGTAGGTTACACGGGTCAACATTTATGGTACGTGAAGAAAACACGTTTTACGTCAACCGGTACATTTCCAAATATCTTAAAAATTTCCTCGGTAAGTTTTACAAGAACTTTTTCTTCTTCTGTATTTATTTTTTTTTTCTGTTTTAAATTTAGTATAAATTACAGTAAAATATACAAGCATACTAAATTTAGGCAACATTGAAGACACTAGTTTTTTATTTTTTTATTAATTTTAAGATTTTGACTTAAAATATTATTTTATGCTAATTCTACAAAAAAAAATAAACCCTCCTGCTGCAGTTTTTGAGTTATGGCCACTTTGAGTCCGTTTTTGCCCATAACTAAAAAAAATTTGCCTTGGGCTCATAATAGACCCAATTTTCATAATTTAATTTTGTCCAATATATATAATTGGGTCATTTTGAGTAATATTGAGAAATTTTTTTTTATTATGAAAAGAAAAAATGATAAATATTTCACTATTAAGTCGTAGGTACTTGAAGCAAGTACGACTTGAAATTGTAATATTTTTAATGATTTTTATTTTTATTATGCTTCGAACTAGAGTAAGCTCAAGAGTAAGGATGCGAAACTATTTCAATCGAAGTGAATGGCACTTTAAACATTTGTAAATAAAAATACTTTATTTTCGAGTCGTTCTATGGTGTAGAGCAGTGGTTCTCAACCTTTTTTAGGTGAAGGCACCCCTATGCAAAATGTGAGATCTTCGCGGCACCCTACTATTAAATATGTCACTATTTAGTCAATTTAAAGTATAATCGATCAAAAGTATAATTGTGATGTTGAAAAAAAAACAATAATATTACAATTACATAATATGTATTTAAAGATCATTCGAAAATTTATAAACGATAAATATTTATTCGATTCCGAGAATAGCGGCGAATTTATTTTGAAAAGCTCGCGGCACCCTTTTCATGTGCTTGCGGCACCCCAGGGTGCCGCGGCACCCTGGTTGAGAACCAATGGTGTAGAGTGTAGTGTGGCGTTCATAGAGTTTATAAATAGGAATCCGACTCTCAGCTGCTCAGCTGTTCTATTATATTTTTAGTTTCAAAAAAAGAAACACACTATCCTAGCCATAAATACAAAAAATCCGTAACATTATTAGCCATTATTTTTCATTTTACATCCCAAATAATTTAACAATATTTATTTACAAAATAACTTTGTATAATTTAAAATATTAATTACTATTTACTTAGATATTTACTCCCAAAGGGTGAAAATTTGTAATGATATTTTTAACTGTTTAACAACGTTAGCAACCGGTTCAGCTCAGCACTGGGTATATGTGAATATTACTGAAAACGAAAACAAAGAAAATAGTTGTAAGCCGCAACAATGTTGAATAAGAATAAGAACAATACTAACCTATTTATTATGCTGGTATATATTTAAACAAAACTGTTTTAAACTTTGTTCTAACATAACTGAATTGTTCGTTTGTTTAAACTATTTGCACACACCGTTTCTTAGATATTTGCTTACTATGGTGCAATTAACTTCTGTTATTTCTGCTCCCGTCTGGTGGGGTCTTGGTCTACGTGCCAGGAAGTAATAAATGCCGTGAAGGGAGAGTACAACGTACAACACCAAATTAAGTAACTCGCCATTACAGTTTTTGCACCCTCTAGGTTTCTACTTTTTGTCAAGTTTTGTGGTCAAAGAATAAAACTTAATGAAAACTTTTAGTTTCAGTTCATCTTATTTTTTACTATTTTTTGATTAGTATGGCATTAAAATAACAATCGACTAATAGTAGTTTTTAAAAGTACATTTTTCTTGTATATTTAAAGTACTGTTCAGATCACTATTCTTCTTCGCATATATTTAAAAGACTTTAAATTTGTTATAACTTTCTTTTTACAAAAGGGCAAGCAATACTAAATCAGAGAAAAACACAAAAATTTTGTGCAAGTGGAAATGCAATTTTCCCTATGACCGGAAAGCGTGCAGGGGTTTAGTACCATCCCTTTTTTGTTGTCACAGGGTAAATATTCTCTCCTCCAAAAGGCATGCTGTATGAAATCGGAGACCAAAAATGTCATGAGCTCCCGGTCTATTCTTCTACTTCCTGTGTAGTTCCAGAGTGAGAAAATGTATTACAATTTTAATAAACTAAACAAGAATTTTAAAATTCGATAGTAGAATTATATGCTATTTTTGTACCGACATAGGTACCTAACGGCTAGGTGACTCTTAAATCAGAGAAGGTATGTTGTGTTTCTAGATCTTTATCAATGTTTAAAACAGGGTTCGACAACAATTATTGTTGTTCATAAAGTATATTTCGACATTGCCGCTATTTTTTTCAGTCCTGTAAGTCACCGAATTTTACATTTCGTTGTAACATGTTATGGCCTTTTATTTCTTGTACGTTATTCAGCTATGAGTACTGTAAGTAAAAATAGGTATCCAACACCTAAATGACACACACTTCTGATGAGGTCTTTCTAAGTATCTTAATACTAACTACATTTTTCATTAACTGATCTTTGTATTTGTTGCGAGGTCTTCTATGATCTAAGACAGTGGTTCTCAACCAAGGTGCCGTAGGTGCATGAAAGAGGTACCGCGAATTTCATAGAATTAATGTAGATATAATACGGAGAAATGAGAGTAGGGCGTCTTGAATTTTTATATTTTATATAAAGGTAAAATAAAGAGTTAAGATAATGCTTCTCAGTTCAAAACATAACGCGTACCGGCAAAATATCCGGAGTCGTGAAATAGTATATTGTGTAACAAGCGCGGAATATGTATTCTGCGCTTGTTGCTCACTATTCTTTTCTTCTGCTTACTATTTTTCAATAAATAAATAATCAAGCAAATACAATATAAAAATGGTTAACAGCCATTAATGCGCGCGCAGCCCGTACGGGAATGAAAATTCTCGCACACTGCACATGCGCATTGATGATTATTTATTCATTTTCGTATACTGCACAGACGCATTGGTGCGAATTTATCATTCCCGCACCGTATGCGTTCGCATGAGTTTAACATGCGAAATTAAGCTAATTTCCTGTCAGTAGGTAAAACGGCGGTTCTAGACTGGAAGTGTTATCGTAAAAGTTCAGGAATGTTCTCAAAACAATTGCTGGGGAATATTAAAAAATTTAAATAACGTGATAAAATCATCTGACCCGATAAAATTAGCCTGGTCTTAACAGATCAGTAAACTTCTATCTGGTCTCTCAACTATTAGATCACCTGATTTTATCGGGTTATTTAAAATTTTAATACCCCCCCCCCTAAAATTTGCTTAGTTTGGTTCTGAATTCTTACATCACCACTTCCGATCCAGAACCGCCTTGGATGCCTACTCCTGTCATCTAACAATATCAAAATGAGACAGTTCTATAATAGTAGTAAGAAAATATATTTCTAAAAATATATTTAATTTTTTTAAAAGTAATTGTCTCACACAACTTCAACTCGCACGCACCTCTGTTGTCGAAGAATCGTTCATAACACGTCACTCAATAAGTTCGTAGGATGACTAATAAAACCAAAAATTTTAGGCAAAATTCGACTTTATTCATCAACATATTCAAGAGTGATACAATCATTCCAACACTCTAAGATTTCGATGCATTTTTTGTAGAACGATCTATCTTTGGCCTCAAAATACCCTTCAGTTTCGGCAATCACTTCTTCATGGGAGCCAAATCTTTTTCCCCGAAGACTTCTTTTTAGGTCTGCAAACAGGTAGTAGTCGCTGGGATCTAGATCCGGAGAATGCGGTGGATGGGGAAGCAATTCAAAGTGCAATTCGTGTAATTTTGTCATTGTTGCGATCGACTTGTGACACGGTGCATTGTCTTGGTGAAACAGCACTTTTTTCTCCTTGATTTGGGGTCGTTTTTTCGCAATTTCTTCCTTCAAATGCACCAATAACGCCATATAATATTCGCTCTTGATTGTTCTTCCTTTCTCAAGGTAATCGGTGAATAAAATACCGTGCGCATCCCAAAATACGGAGGCCAAAACCTTACCAGCTGACATGTGCGTTTTTGGTCGCTTTGGACGTTTTACGTCCTTTGCTGTCCACTCAGCTGACTGCCGCTTTGACTCTGGAGTGTAGTGGTGGATCCATGTTTCATCCATTGTCACATACCGCATGAAAAAATTCTTTTTATTGCGCCAGCTCCAAACAGCGATCTGAATCGACGACGCGTTTTTGTTTTTGATCGACTGTGAGCAAACGTGGTACCTATTTCGAACAGATGTTTCTCATGCTCAAATGTTCATGCAAAATGGTAAATACAGTTAATTGGTGTCAAACCAAGTGATCTTTTATAAAAATTTATAATTGTCTATACGAGTTCTAGTGGCCCTAAATTATCTTAAAAGTTCTCACGTACCGGTTAGATTTTGTTGCGAACCGGTGCTTGAGAAACAATGAGTTAAGGAACATTCAAACTTGCCTTTCCGATCCTCTTTACCATCCTTTTCCATTTTGTGATAAGATTATATTTCTGAAAACATCAAGTTTTGAGTAATATTTCTGATCAGACTTAATGCAAATGTTTCAAAATGTTACAGTCTTTCTTATGAGTAGTCATAAAATATTTATATATAAAAATAATATTTTCTCTTACATTATCATATTCTTAACCAAGTTTTATATCTTCTCCACGTATCACTATTTCCTTTTATGTGTTACATCCTAGTGTCTTCTTAAGTGATATATTCTTGCGTACCGTCATCCCGCGTGATATATATCGACAGAAATGTTGATGGTGTCTGTGAGCGTGAAGACGTAACGAGTATTGGCAATCCCGGGGGTCGTGCTCGTAAACCCACAGCAATCTAACCCGCCCCCACACACCAATTCTCCTCTTCTCCCCCGTTCACAACCGAGAGAACATTCACACAAACATATTTCATCCGGCTGATCGTTTCCGAACATATTTCTAGTTTTCATGAGCAGTTTATTGTTGGTGTCATATAACGTTTAGTTAGACGATTTGTGAGAAAGTTTGGGAAATACTTTTAAGTTTTTACAAAAACTAAAAAAAGAAGAAAAAATTTTTGTAACAAACTGTTTTATTGCTTTTCAAAATATTCGCCTTTAAGATTTATACACTTTTGCATGCGTTCAAACCAATTCTCGAAACATATTTTCCACTCTGAGGTTGGTATCTCAAAAACATGGTTTTCGAAGGCTTCAACAACTTCTTGAGGTGATGAAAATCGCTGTCCACGCATTTTTTGTTTGACATTGAGGAACAAAAGTCGTTAGGGGACAAATCAGGTGAATACGGGCAATGAGACATTAATTCGATATTTTTCTCTTTCAAATAATCAATTGTTTGACATGCTGGGTGGGAGTTTTCATTGTCATGATGAAAAATTAGACGTTTTTAGTTGTTTTTCCTGATTTTGTTGATGACTTCTGGAAAACAAATTGTTGTATATCATTCAGCATTAACTATTCGTTGTCAACAAGATATTACTGAACACAGATAAATGTAAAACTATTAACTTCAGCAGAAATCGTACTTCAAATCTTTTTACATTCGACTTTCATTTACATGATACTAAATTAAAGCAGGTTAGTGTAATTAAAGATTTAGGTATTTTACTAGATTCTAAATTAATTTTTGGTGATCATATTTATAATGTGGTGCAAAAATCTCTAAAGAATTTAGGATTTATTTTTAGAGTTTCTAGAGATTTCAATTCCCCTTCAACTTTAATAGTACTATATAACAGTTTAGTCAAAAGTCATCTGGAATATGCCAGTACAATATGGAGCCCTCAATATAATATTTATATTGACCATATAGAAAGTGTTCAAAAAAAATTTGTTAACAAACTAAATTATAGATATAATCGTTGTAATTATTATAAATCCTATGAATTTAACCTTAAATTTTACAAAATTTCAAGACTTTCCCATAGACGAATTATATTGGATTTATCATTCACTCATAAACTTCTTAACAGCGCAATAGACACTCAACCTTTTCTAACTTTTCTAAAATTTAACTTCAGTCAATATTCAACCAGAAATCCGATGTTGTTTAATATTCCCACTAGTCACTCAAATTCTAATCTTAATTCACCCATTCATAGAATCTTAAATCTCACAAATAAATTCAGCCAGCATGTAAACATATTTAGTTGTAGCTTAATATCATTTAAAAGGAAATGTCGAGCAATACTTATAGAAAATATTGTTTTAAGTTAAGTTAGTATGTAAGGCACAACCTAAACTGTTAATTTGTATTGTATTTTTTGCTGCGTTGCGCTGTAATTGGAACATCCCACTCCAGGGATTTGTTCTGTTGCGCAGCCTTTAAATAAATAAATAAATAAATAAATTCGACGATACTCTAAAGGAATGGTTGCGACATGTCCAGTACAACCGAAAAAAAACAAGAGATTTTCTTGGAAGTGCTTCGTTAACGAACAACTTTTGTTGGTTTCGTTCATCTAGTAAAACCCAAACAGTAGATTGTTGCTTAGTTTTCGATTCATATGAATAAATCCAAGTTTCGGCACCTGTAACGATTTTGTATACGGATTTTGCAGTGCCTAGGTTGATTTTTTTTTGACATTCTCTTACACCAATCAACACGAACCTTTTTAAGCTTCGGTCAAATTATGCGGAATCCATCAGAAACAAATCTTTTTCACAGCTAAATGTTCATGCAAAATCGAATGTTATGCAGTCTGTGAAATGCCAAAGGATGTCTCTATCTTACGGTAAGTCACATGCCGATCTTCTTCAATCATTTTGTGCACAGCATCGATGTTTTTTTGAATCACAACCTATTTTGGTCGATCTTCACGAGATTCATCACTGGCGGACGCACGACCACGACGAAATTCTGCAAATCAACTGTAAACTGATGGTGCCTCATTACCAAAAATTGAACGAAGCGATCTATATATTGTTGTTAAGTTAAGCCTATACTAAAATCTGACACTTCACATCAATTTTCTTAAAATGTTATTAAATTCACTTGTTGGACATTCACTCCATTCACGATATCAAAATTCTCGTCTCGTTAATTTATCATATTATCTTTACACATCTTTTATTATAAAAAATGCTTTTAATTCACAAGTTTGATGATGGAATTAGTTTGTGTCCGACCGTTTATATGAAACTTTGTTAGAGTTTCTTGGTCTTTAGGGTACCATTCTGACATGTTACGACTCAACTATACGAATAACCCAACTTCCTAACTAGAAATTATTGGAAAACCAGACTGTTATAGAAAGGGGATATTAAAAGTTCTAAGGTAACTTTATTTCAGAAAATTTTGTTATGTGGTAAAGTTTAAAATATTATTATTTTAGTTTTGGGCAAACTGAAACATTAAAACTTAGAAAACATAATCTGATCAAAAATTCCTGTTGTACTATTCCGGTTCACACCAATGTACATTACTTAGATTTTTTGGTTAGACCATCTGAGCTACACGGTGTGACAAAATTGTTTTTGCATAATTTTGGTAAAATTCGCTTCAAAATAATTTATTTTGCAAAAATAAAATTTTGATCGTTTATCCACGTACTAAGGGCTTTCATTGGATACCCTACTCAGAATTTAAAAAAAAATATTATTTGTTTTCGATGAGCACATATTTGTTTATATTTTTATGGGGATATGTTTTTTAGATATTTTAGTATTTTTCCTATGTGCGGGTAAAGAGTTGTATAAGCATGCCAAATTTCAACTTTCTAGGTTTAGCCGTTTGGCTACAATTTTTACCGAACAGATAGACAAACAGACAGACAGACGAAAAAATGACGGTACAAGGGTTTTTTGGTCATACCTACAAAACCCTAAAAATGAGAAGGAATAACACAAACTTATTTCTTAAAAAATAAAATAATAATAATCTCAGTTCATTCAGTTGAAAAATCAATATTTGAAATTTGAAAAGAACATAAAATTAAAAATCCATGTTTAAACGACACATTAATATATTCTTAAAATTTGCTGCTAATAGATTC
The DNA here is from genome assembly GCA_963971575.1 of Liopterus haemorrhoidalis. Taxonomy (NCBI): domain Eukaryota; kingdom Metazoa; phylum Arthropoda; class Insecta; order Coleoptera; family Dytiscidae; genus Liopterus; species Liopterus haemorrhoidalis. The sequence continues at coordinate 8,982,452 of OZ020615.1, forward strand.
ATTCTTTTGAGTCAATTTAAGTTTTAGTAGTAAGAAAACGATTAATATAATGAAAAAAAAAAACTAAATTAACCGTTATTAATATTTCGTTCCGGTTCCGGTTTCGGTTCTTAAATTGTTCAATTTTACGTTCCGGTAACGGTTTCGGTTTTCAGTATTCGATTCCGTTCCGGTTCGAGTCTCTGATATAAACAATATAACACGTTTATTTATGCCATCTTTTGTTTTTCGTTGTTAAGTTATGACATTCACATTGATTGACATTAGTATTTCATTTAATTGAAAATTAAATAAATGTAAATATGGTAGTATAAAAAATATAATACATTGTACGATGCAAAGTTATTATTTTGTCCTTATGTTTTACGGACCTCGGTCTATAAACACCTCTGCCAAAAAAAAAATCACTTACGCATCTAGCAATGTAAATATCTATTAAAATAACAGTATTGAGGAGAATAGTGTGAGCCCAGTCTAGTGACACAGCTATTCTTAGTGCTCCTTGTTTTTTTGTCTCAAAGTAGTGAAATTTTTGTGTATTAATTGTGCAGTACAGTGAAATCGATGTCCAAAGGTCGAATCTCCAATGTGTTTATATTTTTTTTTTTTTTACAAACCTACATTTAGTTTGAAAATAATAACAGTTTTTTCAAAAATATATTGAAGTCTATGTCAATTTTTATTACAAGGGTCAATAAACTTTTCAATCCTTTCCTGACTATTGCAGAGTTATTCAAACTAAGTAGGTAATCCATCTGATTAACTGACGACACGCGTTCAATAAAGGTAAAGGTAACTAACTAAACTAATTTTGACTTGAATTTATGTGTGTCACGTAATAAAAAAATTTGTAAAAGTTAAAATTTTGTTTGTTTACTATTATTTAAAAAAAATCTATATATTTTTTATTACGATTGACTTTCCTCTGTTGTCATCTACCTATTCCCTTCCGTGGTCATCTTGTATGTCATTTTAAGACCTCTTGATGAACCGTAATAGGTGAAGAACTGTGTCCCAGTTATTTTTCATTTCACATTTTCCACGTACTTTGTGGACAGTGAACGTTAAAAAAAACAAGTTTGTGAAAAAATGCATATTACTCGTGAAGGTTTTCGTTGCATGATTTTTTACGATTTTAGTAAAGACCTAACTCAACAACAATGCATAGATTCGCTTCATTCAACTTTTGGTAATAAAGCACCATGTTTACAATTGGTTTATAGAATTTCGTCATGGTCGCGCGTCCGTCAGCGATGAATCTCGTGAAGGTTGACCAAAATCGGTTGTGATTCAAAAAAACATCGATGCTCTGCGAAAAATGATTGAAGAAGATTGACATGTGACTTTCCGTCAGATAGAAGCATCCTTTGCCATATCGCAGACTGCAATAGATTCAATTTTGCATGAACATTTAGCTGTAAAAAAGATCTGTTCCCGATGAATTCCGCAAAATTTGCCCGAAGCTCAAAAAAGGCTCGTGTTGATTGATGTAAGGGAATACTAAAAAATTCAACCTAGGCACTGTAAAATCCGTATACAACATCGTTATAGGTGACAAAACTTGGATTTATTCATATGAACTGGAAACTAAGCAACGATCCACTGTTTGGATCCGAGATGAACCGAAACCCACAAAACTTGTTCCTTCACGAGGCTCTTCCAAGAAAATGACCGCTTGTTCCTTCGGTTGTACTGGACATTTCACAACCATTCCTTTAGAAGATCGGAGAACTGTTAATGCTGAATGGTATTCAGCATTAACAGTGAAAATGCAAGCTCCCACACAGCATGTCAAACAATTGATTATTTGAAAGAGATTTTCATCATCTCAAGAACTGTTGAAGCCTTCGAAAACCATGTTTTTGAGATACTAACTTCAGAATGGAAAAAATGTTTCCAGAATTGGTTTGAACGCATGCAAAAGTGTATAAATCTTAAAGGCGAATATTTTATAAAAGCAATAAAACAGTTTGTTCCAAAAAAAATTTTTTCTTTCTTAGTTTTTGTAAAAACTTAAAAGGTAGCCCTCGTACTCAGATTTCGAAGAAGACTGCAGAGGCGTGGGAGTTCCTAAGCATCGCTACAAAGACAAGCTAAAAAATAACATAAAGTCATGTCAGCTGCTCAGCCCAAACTGGAAAGAAAAACTTCTCTGTCGAAGTACATGACGCAATTTGGTGACAAACGGTATACAGCAGCACGAACGGACATGTATAGAGCGTGCCACACTAGTACACAATAAACACAAATCCAGACTCCAGACGCTATTGCCTGATTCTGCCTATAATTATCTCTGCGCTATTTGTGGCAAAATTTTCGTATCCAGAATTTGCCTCTTCAGCCAACTATCGTCAAAATTTGTGAAATATTTGTCTTTTAGTAGCGAAGAGTAGCCTAGCTATGTCGATTCCACATAGCCAGGCTCGAAAAGAGGGGGGTAGCCAGGGAAAATTCCCAGGACCCTGGGGTTCTTGGGGCCCCAGGGTCCTGGGTAGAGCCATAGGAACGGCCTGGCATCGAGGCAAGTGCAAGGGGCGCGTGGCCATCACTCACTTGTATTTTGGAAGTGAGGACCTTTTTTTAGTCATCAGTTGTATTATAATAAAAATTGCCGCTTCATTTGTATATGGTCCAGAGTCCGAGCTAAAATTAGTTTTCATCCTCTTGACGGCCTCTGGTATAGAAGTATAGAATTGATCATTACCCGGGGCCCACAAAGAAAGTTTCTCCCCGGGGCCCCAGAAATTCTCTCGGCGGCCCTGGACATAACCGTTATATATAATAGTGATACCACCATAAACTCCAACTGTAAGTGTCCTTTTTTTGTCGAGTTGTATTTTACCCTTTCAAACATAAATTTCCTTCACCATCAGTCAATAAAATTACCAATGATAAGAGTAAATATGGACGCTTGATAGTGGGTAATAAAACATGTCTTATCAAGTACAAATTAGGTCCGTTATCAGTGTTCCGCGTTCCCCTAGGACCGCATATCACGCCACTATCCGCGCCGGATTACCAGCATCCGAGCTCTAATCTTGTCGGATCTAGTTGTCTGTAGTGTCTGGCCACAAACCCTAGCTGCATAATTGGAATGAGGGTGTACAAAATTTGCATTTATTATTGATTTTATTACGTTTGCCTTTGTTTTATTTGCTCGTAATAGAGTGGAAAATGTCAAGAACAATTATTATCTGAATTTAATTGGGCGAATGTTTGATGTTTGTAAAGGAATTTTTAATTTGAACACAAAACAACAGATGTCAATGTTGATTTTTGTATTTTAGGGATTTATTTGTTAATATTTTTAGGTAAATATATTTACGTATTTGGAAATATTGTGACGAATGGTGGAAGAGCAATTTCCAACGGCCCGATGTATTAAAAAATTTATATAAAGGGTGAATTTTTACACATTTCAGTATTTCGTAGGTATACAGGCTGTAACAGCGAAACAAGACATCGCGACTATTTTCTTTATGATTAGAAGTATAAATAAATACTAAATAACAAAGTTGTAGAGGACAAGGGGATATCTGCTTGCAGGATTTTTATTTTAACAGTGATTCTCAAGCTATATTTTTTAAATTAATGTATATATATTTTTTAAACACATTCGGTAGCGTTTTTTTTTTTTTTTCTGAATTCAACCATATAAATATTAAAAATACTTCCACTAAAAATCCAAAACATAAAAAAATTACATGAATTATAACAATTTTTAAACAAGAAAAGATCTGAAAGAATTCTGAATCTGTTTTAAAACGAATGGAATAATGTTTAATAAATTAATAATTAATAAATAATGAAAATCAGATAGAAAATTTATAGGGAAGGAAGAAGTTAAATTAATGTGTTTACTACCGTACATTAATAATAAAAATAAAAATTGGTTTTAATAAAAAAAAAAATTCGAAACCTCAATATCTTTTTACCGACCGCCAACATATATAAGGGAGGTATTGTGATCATACCGATTTTGACATTTCGAGATTTCGATGGATCTCCACGAATTGAGGTCCCTACATAACTTTTTGAGTATTTTTAGCATGATGTCTGTCGGTCTGTCTGTCCGTCCGTCCGTCCGTCCGTCCGTCCGTCTGTCTGTCTGTCTGTCTGTCTGTGTACACGTGCAGAGAAAATTCGGCTAAAATGATTTTGATGAAACTGCATATTTAAACTTTTGACATCAATGGCACGAGTTAATCAACTTTTGGTAAAAATCGGTTGACTAGAAATTGGAGAACTCGTGTCGATTTTAAGATTTTTACGAATATTTAGCAACAGAAAATATTTCGAAAAAATTTATTTAACAAAAGTTGCTATAAATGCAATAACTAATAACTTTTATTTGAGACGTTTTTTGATAAAACGAAAAATATCTATATTTACGTACCTATTTTTCATACTTATATGTAACGTTTCCATGGTCATGATAAATAATATCTCTGTTAGAAAAAAATTAGGGCAAATTATTTCTACTCTGCTGCTAGAATGTATTTTATACAAGTACTTTGTGATGGTGGTCGGTCCTGTGGTGGATTTATTTATTTATATTTTGGGTCTCAAAGCTCTTCAACTCTCTAAGCTCAACTATTTGGCCTCAATTTCTATCGTACAAGCAGACGAATGAGTGATGTTATAATTTGATTTCTGATATCCTTCAAGGTCAAAAACGCATCCCTTGAAGTAAGAGGATTATATACTAACTTCATTGCCAACTTACAATATAAGCGGCGCAACAAGATTTGGATTTTGATTTTCCAGGAAATGCCTCTTAAATGGCAAAAGTGTATAGACAATATAGGTGCATACTTAGATGAATAAAATAATTCCTTATATTTGTTATCAACCAACTTTCATCCTACTACAAATTTCATCCTTGACGACCTAATATTCTTTGTTATATCTACGAAACCCTAAAAAGTCTGGAAAGGAAGATCCAAAAAAAATAAACATCCATCAATCGAAGTTGATCGATTGGCAGAATACTCTATCCTTATATGGAATTTTAATATTACTAACATTGAAGATTTTTCATTTTTCTTATGAAAACTGTACTGATTTTTGCCGTCATAAAAAACATATTTATAAAATTAGAAAATGCTGAATGTTGAACAAGAACCCTCGAATATGTCTTGAAAAGACTCTGGCATTGTGTACAGGATTTAGTGAATCCTTAAAAGTCACATTCTCGATAGAAATCCTGGAATTGAACTGGTAGTCCTGAAGTAATCTGAAGGAGTCTGTCGGCAATTTGGTAACACGTCTCTACAAAGCTCGCCATCGATCACAGGGGCAAGAAATGTCTCGCGTCTGCTCACCCTGGACTTGAGATGTTGGTTTGTTAACTCGGAATTGGATTAGATGGATGAGATAATGTGATCCAACATTTAACACGTATCATCATTTATCTAACAAATTTCCTGTCAACTCAAAAAAATTATACTTTGGAAAAAATAGTTCAGAAAATTAAACGTTAATATCCAAGAGGCTTAAACTAGAAATTTCAGTTAGAAAATGCAATAGAGAAACAGATAATTCAGCAAAGTTGTAGCATATTAGCCGTTTTTCGTGCGTCACTTCGTGCGTAACTAGATAGTAATTTCATTTTTAATGTTATGTGCTTGCATCTAAAATGTTAAGTGATTGTTAGCTGATATGCGTAAAGTATGAAATTTTATAGTCTGCTTCTTTGGGTTCAGCGAAGATTTTGAAGACTATGCTCTATGTCACCTTAGAAAAATGTGTGTAAGAAGATAGGAGCTGTTTGTCCTTGCTTCGGATTGGTGTAGAACGTCATTCCTATTACACTGTTAAAATATTGTTTTTAGTCCAAGTTCACAGATGTTTAGTGTCGTACATTGGAAATATATATAATCCGTCTCAATTTGTAAGACGTAACTAGATCTACTAACTAACTAACTAGATACTTTGGTGACTGTTGTGGTGTAAACAGACTTTGGCGTATCCGTGTGAACCAATACTATGATAATATTATAAATGTATTGTCAATATACAAAATAAAAAATGAACTTACCCTGTTAGTTACGTATTACAAAATGAAACGGATAATATGATTTATATTATTTTATTTTTTTTCGTATATTTTGTTATTATTTACCTATTTAGACTTTTATTTATATTCTTGGCGTAGATTTTATGGAGAAAATTCTCCATGTAATTTATTTTTATGCAGTTATATATTTTTTAGGTTATCTGACATATAAATATTTTTTGACACTTGACAATTAACAGATCAAGATAGAGGACTAATGTGAGGCCAAAAGACAGCCCAACTGATAGTGCCCAAAGATGAAGTTATTGATATAATTTTTAGACCTTCATATATATATATTTTTTTAATTTTTATTTACAATAAATATTTAAATAAGAAACTTTAACTCTGAAGATATATTGTTGGTTTTATTGCTTTACATATATAGTACATAAATTTTAAAAATTTATATTTTTTTAACTTTTTCAAATTTCCCGTAATTTATGCCGTATAAATAACTTAAGTATATTATCTGTCTTGTTTATTTCAATATCTTATTAATCTTTTTTTATATTTAAAAAAAAATCACTTGCTAACCCTGTTACTACGTCCATGCCCTAGTTGTAACTTATTTTAAATTTCCCACCATACTGTATTTGTCCAGTGTAAATCGTACTCGGTTCGCAGCACTATCTACTTTTTCTAATTTGAAAAATTAGTGACATTCAATTCGAGCAACGATGTGCTATCAGGTTTTGCTTCAGACTTGGGCACAATGCAACGGAAACTTTTGCAAAACTTCAGCAGGCCTACGTAGACAGTGTTTTGTCAAGGAACCATGTTTTCTTGGTGGTTTAAGGCATTTTCAGAAGGAAGAGAGTTGATTGAAGATGAACCTCGCAGCGAAAGGCCTTCATGTTCAAGAACCGATGAAAATGTCAACAGAATCCGGGATCTTGTGCGTTCAGATTGTCGGTTGACAGTCAGAATGATCGAGGAAGAGTTGAATTTGACTCACACTACCGTTTATCAGATTTTGACCAGTGAATTGGAGATGATAAAAATCAATGCGCCTTGTCACACAGCAATTTCAATAAACGAGTTTTTGGCCACTAAAAATATTCCTATGGCTCCTCAGCCTCCTTATTCGCCTGACTTGAGTCCTTGTGACTTTTTCCTGTTCCCAAGATTGAAAAATCACCTCAAGGGACGTCATTTTGGGACCTTGAAAACATTCAAACGTCCATAACCGACCAGCTGAAAGCTTTTCTAGTATCCTAGTTCCAGCACTGCTATGAGGATTGGAAGAACCGTTTCCAACACTGTGTGGCTTCCCAAGGAAGTTATTTTGAGGGAGACACTATTGAATTGTAATTCTATTCGAATAATTTTTTTGTGAAAATCAGTTCGGTTCATTAATTTACATACCTCGGATGTTTAAAGTATACTACATATGTTACGAGCGTACGTATGTTCAATATCTTCTGCGTTCTATTAACCATTTGCGATAATGAGAGAGTACGTACGTACATTTCCGTTTTTTAATGAAGTCAGTTCAATGACATGTGAATGAAACAACGTACTTGTTTATATATTTCTATCTTGACAAGCCTTATAAGAATGAGTGAGAAAGAAATATATGTTGTTTGTTGATTCGTTTATTAGTTATTGAACAGACTTCTTTCAAAAACCGAACTTTATGTAGCCTAGATGGTTGTCCAAGGTAAAGTCGACGAGAAAAGAAGACGTGGTAGTTGTCAACAACGCTAGCTCAATATCTGTAAAGACATACTGCGCTAGAAACTGCCTTAAGAATTGCAAAAGTTTGAATCCAATGGTGGTTACTCTTAAAGAAACTTCTCTAATCAGTGTGATTGATCGCAATTCATCTGTTTGTTGATATGGTGCAAGAATAAGAATTCTATTGCGACGAAATTTGTTTCAAACATACCTTTTAACATTGATTTTGCAAGGATTTAATGTTTTACGCTGTTCTGTATATTTTTCGATCGAGTTTATTTTTAGACCGCATCACCCAATTCTTCAGCTTGAAATCCCAGCACGCTTAGTTAAATACTGTATCCCAATCAATATATCACGCCCGGGGTCACAGAATGACCTACAGTCACCTGCACACATTTATCCTGCACGATCGTAGATGATTATCTTGTTTTTTTTCTTTCATTCATCCCCTGATTCTCCGCCTGTTCTGTGTTAACTTCAACCCCTCATGCATTTCCTTTGTACCCCAAGAAGTTAGCTCCAAGTTTTTACTCACGGGATTTACCTTTAGTTGCAAAACGTGAGATGGGAGCAAATAAAAAGGACGCGTTAGGGTTTTAACGACTCAATGTTGTGCTTTTTGTGGATGGTGAGTCTGAGTTTTTATGAACGTTTGTCATTAGTGTTTTGTTGATGTTTTTATATTTCTTCATTTAATATTAAGTACTTCTTCAGTACAGGTAATAGTAATTGAGTTTAAAAATATCATGTCGGATACAATGAAAATATCCGAGCACCATAATCCAACGCAAAAATAACTTTTTGTATACAAGATTTATATGCAACAAAAACGTGGACATGAAAATCTTTAATAATTAAAAGGTAAACACTTTTGAGTGATGGTGCTGGCGATAGATGTTCCGCAGTTCATGGACTTTTTGTTCAGGAAAAGCCAACTTCAATATATAAAAAAATAGCTAATGACAACAAAAATCCAGGGATTGGAGGAATAACAACTGGGAAAGTGTCAACAAGACTCCAAAAGAAAAAGTGTGTTGGCGTCTTTGGTCGTTCGCATTGTTTGCAAAAATTAGAAGTTTCTTCTTATTTTTTCGTATTCTGCTAACTGCTAAGAAGAATAAGAACTAACACTATTAGTATTGTTATATCACAATAGATGGCGCTTATATTTATTGTACTAATTTTAAGAAAAATTAAATTTTTAAGATTCCAGCGCCTCTAGTGGTAGTTACTGAATTTCAAAGTTTAAACATCGACATCGGTAGTAGACATCGATGTTTACGATACATCAATGTTTTTGCCCACCCCTAGTACTGATCGATGCAACACGGTTTAGAAGATACACATTTCCATAAATACGAGAAGTCGAAATTTGTGTTGCTGAATAAATTGGCTCAAAAGACAGACCATTCTTTCGTCGCGGAATTCAACTTCTGCCAGAAAAGTGGGAAAAAGTCATAGCTTCCGAGGGCAAATAAGATTATTCACGCATTTTGTTATTGAAATAATTACTAAAAAAATACAAGAACACAGCGATTTTCAGTGCAACTTTCTATAATAATATACCTACAGAATTAACAAATTTATATAAAGGACACTTCCCTATTTTTGAACGAAAAATTTGTTATGTTAAATTGACGTGATACCTCCAGAATATTATGGTTGGTACAATGCACTTCCAGTCGATAAACTGTAGAGCAGCGGTTCTTAACCGGGGGTCCCAAAAATCTTGGGGGATCCCGAAATTAAAAGAAAAAAGTTAATTTTTACCAGTTTTTGCTTTTAAACTTAATTATTAAACAGTAAATTATTAAGGACATTTAAAATATCATTTCAAAAATTTTCTTGGGTGGTTCAGAAAATATTTTAGGCTGGTTGGAGGGTCCCGAGTATAAAAAGGTTAAGAACCGCTGCTGTAGAGGACCGCTGTTCCCGAACCAGCTGCTTCAGAAACTGAATCAGAAAATAAGGTTGAGTAATTCCTTTTTCGATTTTCTTTTTATGTTAACCAGGTTTTCTTTAAGACTTATTTATTTTAAGTAATGTTATATACCAGGTCTACAAGTATGAAATGCGGATTTTTTTCAAACTTGCCGCGCAAACAGAGTGTATAGTTCAAAGTTTCAACACATATGGCGTTTCGTTAAATTATCATTAAGTGTCAAATGCGTATAGGTTATAATTTGAAAAGTGATCATATAGTTTTGTTTTACTGTGTTAAAATTGTCAAATTTTGTACCAAATAAAAAGCATTCGCGGACAGGACTACTGTTTTGTTTTCAATTGAAAAAAACTGCTGCTGAATCATACCGACTGCTTCGAGAAGCTTATGGTGAATATGCCCCATCGCAAGATACGTGTAAACGATGGTTTCGGCGTTTCAAAAGTGGTGACTTTGATCTTACAAACAAAGAACATGGAAAACCTCCAAAAAAATATGAAGATACAAAATTGGAAACTTTGCTACAGGAAGACGATAGTCAATCACAAAAACAACTAGCAGAGCAGTTAGGCGTTAGTCAACAAGCTGTTTCCAATCGCCTACAAGAGATGGGTAAGATCCAGAAAGTCGGCAGATGGGTTCCACATGCATTGAATGAGAGGCAGATGGAAAAACGCAAAAACACTTGTGAAATTTTGCTTGCACGATACAAAAGAAAGTCTTTTTTGCATCGTATCATTACTGGCGATGAAAAATGGATTTATTTTGAAAATCCCAAACGCAAAAAATCATGGGTGAACCCAGGCTCACCATCCACATCAACTGCAAGACCGAATCGCTTTGGCAAAAATACAATGCTCTGTACTTGGTGGAACCAAAAGGGTGTGGTCTATTATGAATTGTTAAAACCTGATGAAACAGTTAATACCCAACGCTACCAACAACAACTGATCGAATTGAACCATTCGCTGCTCATAAAACGACCAGAATACGGCAAGAAGACAGCACAAGGTAATCTTTCTTCACGATAACGCTCCATCACATAAGGCAAAATCAGTTTGCAACACATTGGAGGCACTGAAGTGGGAAGTACTACCCCATGCCGCTTACTCACCAGACTTGGCCCCTTCAGATTACCACTTGTTTGCATCGATGGGCCACGCACTTGCCGAGCAGCACTTTTGTTCATATGAAAATGTGAAAGAATGACTAGATGAATGGTTTGCGGGGAAAGGGGAAGAGTTCTACTGGCGAGGTATTCCCAAATTGCCTGAAAGATGGGAAAAATGTATAACTTCTAATGGAGCATACTTTGAATAAATAAACTTTTACTGTTCTTTTGAGTTTAATGTGTTTTATTTAAAAAATAAAAATCCGCATTTCATACTTGTAGACCTGATATGAGTTATTAAAATGATTAATACATATTTTGCATTTCACTACAGTTTCTAACTTTTGACCAAATGGTTTAACATGTATTATTCAACAACAAAACCCAACCAAGTACTATTTTTTGGTTAACAATAAAACAACAAATGGCATGTTTTTCATTTTATATAGGACTGGGTTTAACGACACTAATAAAGAAAACTGTATAAGTCTTACAGAGTTACTTTCATATTATTTTATAGTTTTTGGAAAGTACCTGAACTTGTAGTGCGATTTTCTCAACTTTGCCAATATGCAACTTGGTCACATTTCACAGTAATCCCACGATATGTGAGACACGAGCCGATGTTACGTGATATACATCAATTGACACTGTTCAAAAAAAGCAACAGAGAGAAAAATAGATCGACATGTCCTTAAATTTAAATAAAAATTCTGGCAGCTTAAATTCGAAGATAAAAAGCTCCATTATTGATTAAATTTGAGAAAATTGAAAAAATGAATTTCTTTTTCCTGTAAATAACGAGCAATTAAAATAATTAATCTAATCCTTTTGAAGACTCACAACTTTTCATTCAATTTTTTCAATCACTCTTAAAAAAGAGTAAAAAGTCGTACGTACAACAAGTTTTCCTCTTTAAGCCCGAGAGGGAAATTAAATAAAGAATCGCCGAGGGGCTCGAGCCGACCTTTGCGAGCTTGTTCAAATGTCAAAGCTCCAAGTTAGCGTACCAGCTGATATACACTACAGTACAGTTAGGATATGAGATTACATGCTACAAAAACTACAAAATTCAACATTTAAGTCTCAGGATTTACAAGGATTTATATATTTTTCGATTTGTTTTTATTGTATTAGATAAAAGAATTGTTAACATTTTGTTTTAACCTCGCTAAAGCAGGTGCGCACTCATATCTTTTTCTGGGGAGGGTCATGAGCCAGTTTTTTTTTTTTTTTTTTCCTTGCAGATGACTCACGTATATAATCTTTGATTACACGAAAAATACGAGTAATTTGAATGTTTAGTGGGATCTAACCAAAAGCTTACCAAAATAATCAAAGAAATATAAATAAATAATCAAAAAATAAAAATAAAATAATTTTGCAACTTATTGCAGCAATTTTGGTTTGGTTTAATTTTAACAGTTTATATTTAATAGTTGATCAATATTCCATATACTCAAAAATGAGCCCTACGTACGTATAAAAATACGTCTTTAAATACGTCTTTTTTAAAAATGATGGAGACTGTTTCTCCGCGCAAAATTCAAGATTCTGAAACGCAATCTTAAACGCCGCCGATCAGCTAAAAGTAAGAGGAAATTCAGTATGCATTCAAACTCTCTTAAAATGCTCATGTCATGGTGCTCTTTCGTATCCGATGTAACCCGATCTAACGTGGGAACACTCGATGTACATCCGAGCTGTTTTTTTCTTATTGCACGATATAGAACTGACCACCAAAATATATAAGGGAGGTATTGTGATCATACCGATTTTGACATTTCGAGATTTCGATGGATCTCCACTTTCTCCTTTAGCAGGATCTCCTTTAGCATGATGTATGTCGGTTTGTCTGTCGTCTGTTCGTCTTTCCGTCTGTCTTTCTGTCTGTCCGTCTGTCTGTCTGTCTGTCCGTCCGTCTGTCTGTGTACACGTGCAGAGCAAATTCCTCTAAAAGGATTTTTATGAAACTTCATATTTAAGCTTTTGACATCAATGGCACGAGTTGATCAACTTTTGGTAAAAATCGGTTAAAATAAAGTTATTTCTACTCTGCTGCTAGAATGTATTTTATACAAGTACTTTATGATGGCGGTCGGTGTTGTGGTGGCCACAGCTGATTTTTTTAGGTTGTCACGAGATAGGAGCTTCCTTGAGTTATTTCATGTTTTTTATTGGTATGTGAAAACCAAAAGTTGATCATTTTGGTAAAAATCGGTTGACTAAAATTGGGAGTTTGCTCGTGTCGATTTTAAGATTTTTGCGCATATTTAACAACAGAAAAATTGGCCCTAATAAAGAATACAGTAGCTTTGGAACAGTCAACGAAATTTGAACATTGAATTCCCCGAAAGTTCTATATATCTATGGAACGTTTTAAGCCATAAAACGTTAAAGTTTAAGGTCTGCTATGAGGACTACCTTTTAAGTTTTTGCAAAAACTAAGAATGAAAACATTTTTCTTTTGAACAAACTGTTTTATTATTTTCAAAATATTCGCCTTTAAGATTTATATACTTTTGCATGCGTTCAAACCAATTCTCGAAACATTTATGCCACTCTGAAGTTAGTATCTCAAAAACATGGGTTTAGAAGGCTTCAACAGCTTCTTGAGATGATGAAAATCGCTGTCCACGCATTTTTTGTTTGACATTAGGGAACAAAAAAAAGTCGTTAAGGGATAAATTAGCTGAATACGGGCAGAGACATTAATTCCATGTTTTTCTCCTTCAAATAGTCAATTGTTTGACGTGCTGTGTGGGAGCTGTCTGTCTGTCCATCTGTCCGTCCGTCTGTCCATCCGTCTGTCCGTTCGTCTGTTTGTCCGTCCGTCTGTCTGTGTACACGTGCAGAGCAAATTCGGCTAAAAGGATTTTTATGAAACTGCATATTTAAGCTTTTGACATCAATGGCACGAGTTGATCTACTTTTGGTAAAAATCGGTTGACTAGAAATGGGAATTTACTCGTGTCGATTTTAAGATTTTTGCGAATATTTCAGCAACAGAAAAATATTTCGAAAAAAATTATTTTACAAAAGTTGCTATAAATACAATAACTAATAACTTTTATTTGAGACGTTTTTTGTCTCAATTTTTCATACTGACATGTAACGTTTCCATGGTCATGATAAATAATATCTCTGTTAAAAAATATTAGGCCAAGTTATTTCTACTCTGCTGCTAGAATGTATTTTATACAAGTACTTTATGATGGCGGTCGGTCCTGTGGTGGCCACAGTTAATTTTTTTTAGTTATATGTTCGACTTATTTTGTACTCTTATTTATACAGTCGACTAATTTAAAATAATTAATATAACCATATTATAATATAAATCTTCTTCTTCGTCATGATATATGATGTATTTTTATCTATATGGCGCATTTAACAATGGATTCTCTCTTTGATTAAGGTTTTACAAGTTTTCCTGTTCTATATCGCATGAAGGGCCTATTTAAAATGAAAATATTGGAAAATTGGTTATAGAGCAATATACGGTTCATCATGTTGATCATGTAACTGTGTACGATGACTGCTACTGTGACATGATCAATAACTTTCTGTCATATCAATTAGATGAATTAAGCTAAGAATACATCTTGTGTCAGCAAAATGATGTTACATGTAACACAGCAACAGTCACAAATTTTGAAAAGAATGATGTCTGACCGTTTAATTGTCAAAAAAGTGAAATCAATTGACCGTCAAGATCTCCAGATTAAACTACTCTAGACTTTGAAGAAAGTTGAACCGATGTATTTTGCAAAAGTATTTTCATTTATTCATGACATATTAACGTATTTTATATCATGGATGTATATATTTGATAATTTTTGACATTTATAGTTGGTTACCATGGCGATACTTTACGCACAAAAGTTTAAAAGTACCATTCTGGCTATCTTAGGCTAGTCAGTCACAATACCACGCAGAGTGCGAAAGGTAAGTGCGAATTATGAAAGTGTGACCAAACTTGTGGCACCCGCATACAGTCAGAGAAAAATCGCAAATTGACTTTTTAACGCACGAGAGCTTCCCAGTTGCAATAATAAGTTTTCGGGTGGCTGTACCGCACGACTGCTACTAATATTAACGACGTCCCCTCTTATTTTTCTAGCTACTGCGCAACCGGCCAGCTTAAGATAACCGAACTGTACTTAAAAGGAGAACCTGTATATACAAGGATAATATGAACAGTCGAATTGTCACACTGACCACGTGGCTTTCATGTCTATGACTGACGGTCTAGAAACGGAGAACTAATTATCTGCCCCTAAACGCCTATCTAGGTGTTGGAAACCTATTATTTGGGGCCTACCAGGTCTCGTCATACTAGAGACTAGTAGAGCTAAATAAATACGGCTTCATCCCAAACCTTGGCGATATGCAGACGCGGATATTACGCCAGATCCAGTGCGCGCACAATGCGGAGTGACCCGAACAACACTGATTTCTACATCCTGCAGATCAAAGAGGTGGCAGAAGATCTGCAGGCGGGAAAGGACTCGATTATCCTTCTGTTTGAAGCTTTCCACCCAAAACTCCAACTATCAGGACTACAAGCTTAACTTTATACCATACATACAGCTTTCTAAGCTCGGACAAGAGATCCATATACTTGGACCTCTCTCCTTCCTCCTTGAGAGAGATATTCTTGTCAGCTGGACTTGCGAATTCGATCACAAACATCTGTTTGGTCTCGATATGTGGAAGGGTCATGCCCGGCTTAGTGGTGGTCAGTAACCTCCAGATAGGGAAGGAGTAATTCCAATAAATACGGCACTTGGACTTTTCCACCACCGATTTTATGTAAGAAGAGATGTACGGTATAACCGGTATTGGGTCAATACTTCAAGCATGTCTAAGATGGTAGCAGAGAACGAGAAGGGCAGCATTATGAGACACGTATCTCGACGCTGCAAGAGATGGGGAGATTTGGGGTTTGTCAGGTCTTGACAAGTGTCCACTAATCACAAACGTCAACAACCTTTTAAGTCACGTCATACTAGTCATTATTATTATTATTATTATTATTTATTTATTTGTTTTTATTATAGGAATTATTTGAGATGAAAATTGTTAATTTTTCATCACTCTACAGAGCTTAGAAAGAGCCATGGAAATTAAGCAAAGAGCGAACACTGAGCAATAGATGGATATTTCAATAATTTTGCATTTCTGTTTAATAAGTACTCTTGTTGTGGGGTCAAAAGTCAATCCAACAGCGCAAGCAGTGAAAAAGCTCTTAACCCTGTATGATTGTTGTGTGTAATGTTAAGATCTCGCACACTCCAAGATCTGGATGTTTTAGTGTTATCCATTGTGATCGCAAGAGGGGTCTAAACAAACGTCCCCAGAGACCGAAACACATAGCAGGCATCTGCCTTTATCCTAAACAGAGTACTTTTAGCTTAGCATTATACCACACATAAATAAATTTACAGAAAACGTCGAGGCTTTACGTTCGTGACAACCATGAAAATGGAAGAAACAAGGCTTTAGATTAGCTCCTTGCTCGTGAATCATACTGAGGACAGATCCATTTCAATTGTAATAATAAATGATTACATACTTCGCCACATATTTGATGGATGGGATATTTTTTATATTAAGATGTTATTTTGCTTTTTGTTACTAAATTTATCAAATCATTAACAAAATTGTATAACTAAAATACTTTTAAGTTGCGTTCACAGCTCTTAAATTAGTAGACTATACGCTATGACTTGTGCACTGTTGATTGTGACTAACAAGTTTGTCATATATAGAGCGACCGTTCATAGCACCATGCGTTGTCGATTGTAGTTAATGCGTTATTTTAATAAGAGAGACATATAAACAAACTTACTGTCTAGCTACTTATTAGCTATCTCACTTTACATAACCTAAAAAATATTGTCAATAATAACATTTAAAAAAAAAATCAGCTGTGATCACCACAGGACCGACCGCCATTACAAAATACTTGTATAAAATACATTGTAGCAGCAGAGTAGAAATAACTTGGCCCAATATTTTATAACTATATATTGTTTATCATAACTATGGAAACGTTACAGCTAAGTATGAAAAAAGAGATACATAAAAAAAAAACGAAAAATTTTTCAAAATTTTTTTGTTTTATCAAAAAATGTCTGAAATAAAAGTTGTTAGTTATTCCTTTTATAGCAACTTTGGTTAAATATATTTTTTGGAAATATTTTTCTGTTGTTAAATATTCGCAAAAATCTTAAAATTGACACGGGTAAACTCCCAATTTTAGTCAATCCAATTTTAGTCAATTAGATTTTTACCAAAAGTTGATTAACTCGTGCCATTGATGTCAAAAGCTTAAATATCAAGTTTCATAAAAATCCTTTTAGCCGAATTTGCTCTGCACGTGTACACAGACAGACGGACGGCCAGACAGACAGATAGACAGACAGACAGACAGAAAGACAGACGGACAGACGAACAGACGACAGACAAACCGACAGACATCATGCTAAAAATAGTCCAAACGTTATGTAGGAACCTCAATTCGTGGAGATCCATCGAAATCTCGAAATGTCAAAATCGGTATGATCACAATACCTCCCTTATATATGTTGGCGGTCGGTAAAAATAATATATAAAATAATTTAAATCTCTTTTTGTTAATAAACATTCATTCAAATCAGAATTTATCCTTGTTCTGTCCATTTTACCATAATTTGTCCTCTAAGTACATGTAAAATGTGATTTGTACAAATTTAAATAGTCGTGTTTTCGTATTTTTGTGCACTAAAATTTTAATTATATGTTTGATGCAGTGGTAAACTATAAAAGATATATAGAAAATATATGAAAGAATTTTAAGATTCAATATTGCTACAAAAATCCAGGAGAGCATATATCCCACATTAATAAATAACTCACAATAAGCATTCATATGTTTCCATATTCTACGAAAATTAAAACGGTCAATTTGATGTTGAATATCATCATAACCCCTAAAGATGTACGAAGAAAAATATTTCGAGCGTTTACTAACGAATCCTTGACCAATATACTTGTGAATCATAAATCAGTAATAATTACAGAAAACATAATAAATTAATTTACAAAACATAAGATCAAACGCTTTACGTAGCGTTGTCTTGAGCAGCGAATGCTTCTTATATGATCAACTGTAATTTTTCCCAGAAATGCAGCGGAACACTTATACATGTTGTCACCAAGTGACTGTACTATAGCACTGTAGCCCGGTAGGTTTATTTTACAACGTACCATTTATTATCCACTTTGTAGCGAGCCTGTGATGTACATATAAATTCTGATCTCAAACTGAAATGAGATTCCTGAGTAAAGGAGATCGGGTACTAGGCGTGAGTTATATCGAGGGTTCAACATTACGATATGTGCATTAAATGATATGTATTAGTACTTACTAACCGACTGATCAGGCATCTTGTTAATAGTCTGGAACTTAGCTGTTCACTTAAGTTCTTAAAGGTGAAGTTATCACACGTTCAGTAAGACGGTTTAAAATTAATGAATTGGATATATTAAAAGCAATATTTACAATTAGTTTAAAAGATTAAAATATAAGTAAAAATAATGACAAGGATTAAAACAAATAGAATCGGATAGACCACCAGAATGCCGACACAGTGCCTTTAAGAATTTAACAAATTAGATGTTAATGCTAACCGGACCGTATACTGTCTGATCTTGTCTTCAGAGAGTGTTTTTATAAGGCATTTCTAGACATTTCTAGAAAGAAGAGTTTAAGCATTGTTCAAGGAGATACTAGTGTTCAAAGTTATTTAGTAATAACTCCAAACAAATGTCTTCTTGAACAATGAACCATTTAAAAATATATTTTTAAGGATACGTGCTGTAACGTAAAGTTTATTTTATTTTATTTGAATTCTCAAAATATGTACCCTTTAAAAAACCCAAAAAAATCCTTTCTAAGAAATTGTAAAAGTTAGTCATTTTCCGGCGGTCTAAAGGTTCGTTACAGTACTACAAATTAATATCACTTGCAAATAAGCACTTGCTTCAATAATTTGTGTAAAAAGCTCATATTAATATATAGTCTATTCCAAATGTTTAAGAGGAACTAACGGAATTTGTATTTTATTTTAATTTTTCTAAGTTGTCACGAGCTGTATTTTTAACGATTGAATTAGACATTTCTTAAACAAAAAGGACAAAAGCCACATTTAATAGCTAAAAGTTGCTTAAACCAGAGAAAAACCACTATATAATGGTAAATAAAAACAAAAAAATGTACTTCAAAAGAACAATAAAAAAAAAAGAGGACCATCAAAAACTATTTGTATCAAGCAGCTTGAACCCATTCTGACATGGGCCTGGTATAAGCCAGATACGACTGTGCAGCAAATGGACTTAAACATTTAAACACAGATGCGAAACAATTTTGAAAACAACAAATTGGCACAATTCGAAAACTTTTCTGAAACAGTCTTTCGGAATTTTATTGAATCAATATATATGTATTTAGTTATTTGTTGAATGTCTAAATTATCATCAAAATTTTGTTCCATTATTCACGTTCTCCTGAATTGTCATCAGAGCTGTCATTTTCAATTTCACTCAGAACGATTATATGCATTCACTGTCTATTCATATTCAAATTTTTAATAATTCCCCCTCATAAATTATTTACTTTGTATATTTATTTATCAATTTATGTTTAATGACAAAATGTATGCGTAACATTTAAATCGACAGAGAAAATACGTGTTACATAAAGATACATGGTAAAAGAGAATTTGGGCATCCATCTTTCTGACTGAAAAGAAATTCAGATTTACTGGTGATAAGTGGATAAGATATCGAATGGAAATTTTAAATAATCAAGTAATTAAAACGTAGGACTTATTCTATAACATAAAATATTTAACCAGTTTTTATGCCGTCCTGTGTAATGTCATTCATGTTTATTGATGACATTAATATCCATACACTGTTAACATTAACGGCTAAATTATATTAGGAGTATAATCATAAATAAACTGCTTAACAAAAATGCAATGCTATACGTCTATAGGTACAAGTGAATCATTTATTTCAGAAATCACGTATCCCTAGTTTGCCATGTTTTGAAAAAACCAAAAACTATGCCAAAAACAATTTTTTTAGACTATAAAGTAAATTATTAATTTAAAGATCACTTATTAAATATTGTTTTATTGTTGTCAAAGCTATTATAAATTTTCAGGCTCTGAAATAGTATTTTATTTAACAAGCATATAGTGGAAACTATTTTTTAAGAGAATAAAGTTTACCACCCGAGCCGTAGGCGAGGGTTGTAATTATCCGAGTGAAATATAGCCATTATATGCGAGTCAAATACAATATTTAATTTATATACAACTATATAAGTTTATCATTCAAAAAATCTTCTTAATCAGCCCATAAACGTCACTCAGTACTCTCACCGAGCTATAGTTTTCACTACCGTACTGCTACTGGGCACCTTTTTACTCCGAAGAGTCAAGTTTCAGGTCGACGACTCCCACGGTGACCCAACCAGATTGTGTGATAAATGATGTGATTTTTATTTTTTTAATGAGGATGAAGTGAAAGGAAGAACACAAATATACATGCCTTGACCGGAATTTGAGCCCAGGACCTTTAGCACGAGAAGCAGGGTCGCTGTCTCTGCACTAACAAGCTTGGCATTCTTGGAAAAATTTATTTTATTGTTGTCAAAGCTATTATAAATTTTTTTACTCTAAAATAGTAATTTATTTAACAAACATATAATGGAGACTATATTTCACGAGGATGAAGTTGCAATCATCTGAGTGTAATATAGCCATCATGTGTGAGTAAAATACAATATTTTATCTACAACTATATAGTTTTATCGTTAAAAAATAGAAAATTTAATTTCAAAACACAAAACTCTGACCATCAATTGTAAAACTTCAGAACCTACGTCATCAAGATGGCTACCGAACATCAGCTGATTGTAACGTACAATAATGTTTCAAAAAATATTTATAGTTTTATTTATTCTAATTTATAAATAATATTCTAGTTATAAAGATGTTACTGAGCGCCAAACATTTTAACAAACTTACTAACATACTAAAAAAAAAAAGCTGCAGTGTATAAAACATTGTACATGAATACATACACATACGCGTCTCATTATACACGCTGTGCAATATGAGTAGCTTTATGTTAGACACATAATGCATTTATTATTTGATATTTGTAGAGAAAAAATGTTTTCCAATTTACGCATAGGTTTCAGCAATAAACTGTTCTTCCTCATTACTCTTTTAATATTTTTACCAAGGATATTAATACAGGCAGGGCCGGAGGAACGCGGTATGCAAGGCATTAGGGCGCTTGATACCAGAGAGCGCGCCAAGCTTAAAGTGAGGACCTTTTTTTTAGGTCTTCACTTGGAATTTAGAAGTGAGGGACCTTTTTTTCTTTTAGGTCTTCACTCTCTGTCTGGGGGCGCTCCAGTAAATTTTGCATATGGGCGCCAAAGACCCTCACTCCGGCCCTGAATACAGGTACACCTCACTTAACGATCGAGTTCCGTTCCTACGACTAGGCCGTTAAACGAATTGGTTGATAGGCAAGGTGCTTAATTGTTTTTGATTATTCTGAATAGGGATGAACAAAACAAATTACACATCATAAAAATAAAATCAAATAAAAATGATGTACCAAAAGAAGTTTATTCATAAAAAAAGACACGCATATTAACATTTTAGTTATCGAATCCTTTAAAGCTACCGAAATTATTAAGTGAATTTGATGTTTACGCTTTGTTTTATTCTTAATCGTGGTCGGTTTATGAAGAGTCTGTAGAAAATTGGACAAGTTCAGTGCAACTCCGCCCTGGAGAGCTGGTCGCAATTTCGATCGGTCGTTAAACAGGTAGATCGTTAAGTGAGGAGTACTTATAGTACCATATTTTAAGGATAAAATATGCAGTTTAACAAATTAACCAATTAAAAATTATTTTTGATACTTAACCAATTGGTATCATCTTGGAATCCATTCAAATTCAGTTCTTTAGCAGTAGCTCAATAATTATTAAGAGCACACGTCTGCCAACTATACGAATTACAAATTATAGCCAAGAAACACTATGGCCCAGTTGCATAAAGCGTTGTTAACCAAGTCGTCAGGTAATTACGCTGTCAGTTGATGAGAGCGTCATGATGAAACACAATTGATAGTGTACAAAGAAATGCTTTCAGCAACAATTCACGACATGATGCATAGTTAACTACATTGTTAAACTAAACAACGCTTTATGCAACTGGGTCTAAATGTTGTGGCGCTAAAAGGGTTACTGCAACAAACGGAATTTTCATAGAAAGGAAACAGGAGTAATGAGAAGGCTTACAGCATAGCTTTCTGCACTAAACAATTCGCATATCTACAAATAATATCAATCTAGCATAAATACAATTTTGCCGATTTTGGTCGATAGCTGGTTTTTAAAATAAACGATACAGTTACAAATTATTTATAAGGCAGTAGTTCAGAAATAGTCGCCTTAATGCTGCGATCTTATCAAAGTACTATAGGCGCTTCTATATTAAAGTAATAAATATAACCTCATATGCTGGTGTCAATAAAATTAAATAACCATTTTTAAGCCACCCTCCGCTGTCCTTTGCAATAACTTTTGCCAGAACGAAATATAACATGAAAAGATAAAGGGATTATCTTAGCCAGGGGTGTAAACATATAGTATACGTACTTGGCTGACAGTTATATCCGTCAGGTTGGTAATACACGACGATAAATCAAAGACACTACTGTCACTTAACGGCAATTAATGTAATCCCCCCCACAGAATTAGGGATGTTAGGGAGATGGTAAATACTTCATTAAAACAAAACATTATTAGAACGACATTCATTCCATTACACCATTTAAAGCGTTAGTGAAATTTAGTTATTAAAAGTAGGGAAATTTTGGTGATATAAGTTGGTAAACAATATTATATTATATTATGTTGTTTAATATCCACTTTTATGACTTTTATGTGTAAGATTAAAAGTATAAAGGCTCGGTTACAATGTTAGACATTTATGGGCTATTAATAATAGTTTGTAACTTTTTCTATTTATTTTTTCAGGATGGAAAGACTCCATTTTCTCACTCCCAAAAAAATGGTTGGGTGGAACCAGTATTGGCTTTTCCAAAAATGGCCAGGAACCTGAAGGCGATGTAAGTATATATACATAAACATACTTTGTTTTTTCTTTCTCAAATTCATAGAAAAAGTTTATTTATCTGTTATTTTAGAAATATGAGCAAGAATGGAACACGTTTTTGTGGTATCTCTATATACTGTAGATCTTCTTCTTAAATTAGTATTAAGTGTGTCTAATAAAGAGGGATAAAGGATTTTTTCCTGAATTTATCTTTTGGAGAGAGTCCATCTACCGCATCAGGTCCATCTCGCCGTTTTCTTCTTCTTTGTCTTCTTAACACAGTCCTGTAATAAATATTTGCAAGGTGGCTTTTACTTATTCTTCAATTTCATCCAAATCGTACGAGGGTTGCCTATTATATTTCGGGTTTGCGCCAAACTAGTGCTGCCATCTGACAACTGACGCTTCTATCTTAAAGTTTGACATTTTTGACTGTATACGTACTCAGAATGTTTTGACGTACGAGCGCTATGTGTTGTTTACAGTAACTTGAAAAAAATCATCTCGGCTAAAAATGGGAAATCGTGAACATTTTCGAGCGATTATTTTTTATAACTTTCGCCGTGGATTAACCCAACAACAGTGCATCGATGAACTTAATTCGACTTTAGGTGATGCAGCACCATCAAGGACTACTGTTTATCGATTGTTTTCCGACTTCAATCGTTGCCGTAGTTCGCTAAAGGATGAATTTCGTGAAGGTCGTCTAAAATCGGTTGTTGTTCCGGAAAATATTGATGCTATGCGTGAACTGATACTGCAAGGTCGTCATGTGACTTATTGTAAAATTGAGGTATCCTTGGGCATTAGTGGGACCGGCATACATACACTATTGCATGTCAACATTTGGCAGTCAAAAAGATTTGTTCGCGTTGGATCCCACATAATTTGACAATCGCTCAAAAACAGGCTCGTGTCGATTGGTCGAAAGAAATTCTCAAAAAATACGATCGCGGTGTTTCCTAACACGTCTATGACATCGTGACAAATGACGAATTATGGATCTACGCGTATAAACTAGTGCTGGGAACCGAAACCGGTTTTTCGGGTAAAACCGGATTTGTAATTTTCGCGTTACCCGTATACCCGGTTCCGATTCCGAATGCCCGTTTCCGGATAGCTGGTTCCGGATACCCGGTTTCGGATACCCGGTTCCAGATACGCGGTTCTGCGTTCCTAGATTAGATACCCGGTTCTAGGGTCGGGAAAACACCAGACGAATTAGAATGAATACAAATTCCCGATGTTGATGTAAGTAAACTGTAAACATAAATATAGTAAAATTAGTGCTGGGAACCGAAACCATAAAATAAAGTCAGACAGAAAATAGTGCGAACTTTCTAAATTCCTAGCCATAGCCATAGGCAAGATAATTTTAGGGCTGAAAAACGAAACCGGTTTTTCGGGTACCCGGTTTTCGGGCAAAACCGGGTTTGTAATTTTCGCGTTACCCGGATACCCAGTTCCAATTACCCGGTTCCAGTTACCCGGTTCCGAAACCGGGTAACCGGGTAAACCCGAGACCGGTTTTTTTTTACCGGTTCCGATTCCGTCAAGATCGATTTCTGACAGCACTCAAACAAAAGTTGCTCGTTAACGAATTACTTGGTCGCCTGTTTTTTCAGAAAAACTGGACATGTCGCAACTGTTCCTTTAAAGAAACGTAGAACGGTCAATTCAGAATGATACACAACCATATGTTTGCCAGAAGTCTTTTTGACACCTGAAGAAGCGGTTGATGAGTTCAAAATGCAAGTTTTGGAGGTGCCTCAATCGCAGTGGAAAAAGTGCTTCGAAAATTGGTGGTATTGATTGGTTCAAAAGCATGCAAAAGAGTATTGATCTTTATTAAGAATATTTTGAAAAACAAGAAAGCCACTTTTGTTGACAAATAATTGTTTTTAATTTCAAATCCCGAAATATAAAAGGCAACCCTCGTATCTTAGTTTGTTTGAAAATCCTTCAAGTGAACTATACAAGCTTGCACAAGTACTTAATAATAGTTCTGAATTTTGAGTAATTTTGTAGACCTTGTGAAAGTAATGTAACACATAGGACCAAAAATGTAGCATAAATACAAATTCCAACTCTTCCATTTGTTGCAAAATATTATTGGTCCTGGTTTCATCCTTTCCATTGACATCAGAGTATAAATGACTAAAGGGCCGGTTTTACAATTCATGGTTACCTGTTGGTTAGCTCAAATCAATGGCTAACGACATGTTTGCAATATAATAATTACCATAAGTTTCCACGGTAACCACTAGCCAAAACCTTAACTGCCGAGTGTAAAACTAGCCGTAAGAGCATCAGTGATAGTATTGTAGTTTTCCAAAAGAGCTTCTGTGGCTTTTGCATGTGCATCCCCCCTAGTTTGTGACAAATATTTAGGCAATTTTGATTGAAGATGCAGAAATTGTTTTATTAATAGATATGATTCCTCAATATCTCTTAGGTTCAGTATCGACTTTTTTCTTGCAAATGTTACCTGTACATGTTACATGCACATGTTACATGTACAAAAACGTATTTTGCCCTAATCTAATTAACTTATAGACGGCAAAACTAGATTCAGGGTGAATTATAAATCACTTCGTATGGCCTGTGTTTGTTGAGTTATAGCATTCTTTTTTTTGCACATATGCATATTTTTGAATCTTGCGGCCCTTGAACTTAAGCCTACGTAGCCTATAGGCAAATCTATCCCAGCCTTAAAGTGATTTTTTGCAAGGTTTCTACAAACAAAATCATGTTAACTGACACACTATTTGGTTCAGTTAAAACCACTCACTGCCTCTTATTAATTAAATTAATTTTATCCTTATAATTAATGTATACTAAACCGTTCGAAAACCACTGACAAGTAACATGATATTCGACTAAACATCAATTTAAACACCAGAGTCAAATTTACTCCACCTTCAATGTTAAACGCAAATTTAAATGAAAACTAATTAGAATGTATCTATATAACATTCGTTTAAGATCTGCCTTGGAAAAACTTGGATATAGATTTTAATTTTTTACGGATATGTGGAACACAACTAACTTAATCCTCAAAATATTCACTAATATTATAGATTAGTTTACTCCACCTGGGCAACTGAAGAATCTCTTATCGAAATAAGATAACGGCTCTAACGGATAAAAGTCGATATAGCAGTCAATATTTTTCGAACCTATGCCGCATGAAGATTTTCCACATGCAGCATATGTGGAAAACTTCCCAGCCCAAAGAACAAATGATGTTCTTTGTCCCTTTCTCGATATGTTTAAAAAACCGAATACTTCTGTCTTCCAATTTCAGAGAGACGGGTGTATATATAAGGGTTATGATACCATTTCCAGGAATAAAGGTATGAAATTGTCCAAGGTTATTTTAGTGTTACAAGGGTATTAACTTGGAACAAAGATCATTTTCAACAATAAAATTTATAAAATAATATTGAAGCTACGTTTTGTAATTTATGAATTTACGTCTTCTATTTTTCTATTATCTGAATTCTAAAATATTTTAACTGTAATGAACCCTTCAAAATCTCTAATAATACTGTCACGTGGGTGGTTTGATTGAACCACAACTCCTGGTTTCAACATAACAAATTTATTAAATATGTATATCACATATACAAAATAATGTTTGAATTGGTCCATGGAGTTGGGGAAGTCTTCGGTCCACCCCGTGTTGGCCAGGATCGGCTTGGACCTATCTCCGAGGCTGGGGCTACCCATCTGGGAGTCGAGGAGCCTGGAGAAGTCTTCTCCCACTCACATGGTCACTACTTGCTACGCTTCTCTCTCGATACAAGAATCTGGCGTCAGTGTCGTGGTCGTCACCTTCTGGACTAATACGTGCAGCGGAGTTGGCTATGTTCCACTAACTCCATATTTTATGACTGCCGGTCTTTTTGTAACGAAAATTAACCCAGATCCAATATTCATTCGTCATGACAAATATTTCCTCATTATGAAAATGCATTTTCGTAATCAGGCCACATACGTCAGACGCTGACGAATATTTTTTAATCAGACAGCTGACCGTCACAATGTCTAGATATCGTAATCCTGACCTAGGATTACCTATGTGACAATACTAACAGTTCCCAAAATGAAATTCTTAACACTTACCACAACTCCTTCTCCAGAAGTCCATTTCCATGGCGCTCAGTCGAGATTTGTTTCTTTTTGTGAGCCCCTTTGTTGCTGTACCGTGGGTACAGATACTTTTGATAATTGTTTGTAGATAACCGTTTTCGTCTTTCTGGTTATATTGTCATTTCACAATAACAACCTGATGACACCCTTTCCTTGTCCTATTTTATTATTTATGCCATACTCTTCCCTCTGCTTGATAGAGTGACTGGCAGTTTCTGATGATGTCATCATTTAATTTTAGGTCTCTTCCCTGTTCACCGACAACAAGATACTAAGGCTTCTGCGAGTTTATATCTAAACCTCTAAGAAGCTAAGAGAGGAATATGAAAAATGGGGTACAGAAACAAATATACTAATTTATTATGATATTCCTTTTTTTTTGTTAAATACTCGTACCTTGTTTCATAATTAACTTAGTTTTAATCCAGATCTTAGCACTCGAGCATAAATCCTTGAATATTTTTTTTTATTCTAATTTTAGTCGACAGTCTGGAATATACAATGAGACCTAACCCAATTAACACTAATTTAAACACAGGTCTAATAAAGATATAGCCACGTACATGCATACACACCCTTGCTTTGAAGGGTAGGTGTCTGGGGATCTCCACCCTCAGTACAATTGCTCGACCCGACCATTGTTTCCATGTCGCACTCCCATGCTCTATCTCTGCCATCATTGTACTTCCACCAGTTTCCTTTCACATT
The DNA here is from genome assembly GCA_963971575.1 of Liopterus haemorrhoidalis. NCBI lineage: Eukaryota > Metazoa > Arthropoda > Insecta > Coleoptera > Dytiscidae > Liopterus > Liopterus haemorrhoidalis. Next base: position 9,010,303 of record OZ020615.1, read on the forward strand.
CCTCCCCCTCTCTCTAGCCCTTCAACCACCAACCAAACCTGAATAACTTCCTTATCGCGGATATTTTACTGCAATTTACATCCGGAGGGTTTTTATTCGTTCCGGATTTAAAAAGAAACGCTGCGGTATTGGAAATGTTTCAGTTGGTAATTTGATTTATTAAAATTGAACATATTTTTAGATTCAACAAAAATATGTCTTGCTGAATGTCATTTTAAATATTAAACACATATTTTAAAACAACTTTTAGAAAGAAAAAAAAAAGTTGAATTTAAATTTGCTGAAAATGTGATAAAATAGTATTTTATTTATAAAGCATGTAATAGGGGCTATATTACAGAGGATGAAGTTTACCACCCGAGCCGTAGGCGAGTTCCATTACCTATGATTCAACCAGGGCTTCGAACCGTTATTTTTTTCGTTTCGGTTTTTGTTCTGGTTCAATTTAAAAAATAAATATCGGTTCGGTTCCGGTTTTGGTTCAGGCAAAAATAAAGGTTTTTTTCGGTTTTCGGTTCAGTTCCGAGTGATAAATTTTTAAATGCTTTTATTTGTATTAGAAATTAATTTTCTACTATAATTCAGAAGAACATTTAATTCCTTATTTTGTAATAATCATACCAAGGCCTCTGTCAGCCCCCCCCCCCATTTAGCACAATTTTTTTTTAACTTATCAGTTTAAAAATAAAATGATTTTTTCTGCTCATCAGTTTAAAAAATAATCTTAATTAAAACGTATTTTATATTCACTCCCATAAACATTATCTGAACCGAAATAAACCGATATTTTTTTTTCGGTTCAACTCCGGTTTTCGTTCCGACAAAAATAACGGTTTTTTTCGGTTTTCAGTTTTCGGTTCAGTTCCGGTTCGAAGCCCTGGATTCAACAGAACTTAATTTTGAAATCTAGTAATTTTTATCTATTAAATCGGACTTTTAGTCATTTTGTTTAAGCTTCGTAAATTATACTCACATTGCAAATTCCCGATTAAATTGACTTTCATTATAAAATGTCATTTTCATTATATTTTGATTACATTTTTCATTCATTTTCAGTAAAACTTTCGCATTTATTTTTTTTTTTGCCTTTAAATACATATGTAAAAATATATTATAAAAATATGATTCGTTTCCATGGTTTCACTGTTGGAATTTAAGTTTTCACATACCAACACGAAACCTGAACCCAAACAAGGTCCCTTCTTGTCACAACCTTAAGGAACGAAATTCCATCATTAAAAAATAGTTAATTTAATTTAAAAACACTGAAATTCTGAGCGTCAAGTGTTAAATTCCAGAACCTACGTCATTAAGATGGCTACCTGAGCCAAAAGCGAGGATTGTAATCATCCGAGTGAAATATAGCCATTATATGCGAGTCAAATACAATATTTTATCTACAACTATATTGTTTTATCCTTAAATAAAAATCAGTTGTGGCCACCACAGGACCGACCGCCATCATAAAGTAGTTGTTTAATTTATGTTGCTTTATCAAAAAATGTCTCAAATAATAGTTGTTTGTTATTGCTTTTATAGCAACTTTTGTTAAATACATTTTTGCGAAATATTTCTCTTTGTGAAATATTCGCAAAAATCTTAAAACCGACACGAGTAAACTCCCATTTCTAGTAAATCGATTTTTACCAAAAGTTGATCAACTCGTGCCATTGATGACGAAAGCTTAAATATGAAATTTTATAAAAATCTTCTTAGCTGAATTTGTTCTGCATGTGTACACGGAACGACAGACATACCGACAGACAGACAGACCGACAGACATCATGCTAAAATTAGTCAAAACGTTATGTAGGGACCTCAATTCGTGGAAATCCATCGAAATCTCGAAATGTCAAAATCGGTATGATCACAATAATTCCCTTATATATGTTGGCGGTCGGTAAAAATTTATAAATTTTATTTAAAAACACATAAATTCTGTGCGTCAATTGTTAAACCGCAAAACCTACGTCATCTAGATGGCTACTAGAACCATCAGGTGATTGTATATACAACAATGCTTAAAATACTATTATTTATTGTTTTATTTATGGCTAATTGCCAAAGCAGCAAAGGCCATTAAAATCAAAAAATAAAAAAATTGTTTTATTTATTCTAAAGCTACAACTCTAAAATTTATAGAATATACGCTATGAGCTGTTCACTGTTGATTGTCAGTAACAAGTTTGTCATCTGATAACGCAAGCGACCGTTCACAGCTTTAAATTTAATGGACTATGCGTTGTCGATTATAAACTGTTTTGCATACTTTGTAGTGCGCAGTTTTAATGAGACCATATAAATACACAATAGCTATCTCACTTTACATAACCTAAAAAATAGACACGAATTTCAACAAATTTCGGAAATCGTGAAACGAAAAATAATTACTGTAGTTGCGGATAAAATTTAATAAGAAATCACGATCTCCCTGATGGTGGATTCATAAAAAGTCACATAAATGCATTTATTCCATCGTTGTTGGTTTTTTTAAAACATAGATATCATAACATTCCTTACGCATTAATTTTCATAGCTGTGAACGCTATCATTAAACGTTAAAACTGTCTATTAAATTTATCCAGAACGTACAGTGCATAGTCCACTAATTTTAGAGCTGTGAACGCAGCTTAATATATAAACAAGGTAATGAACATAAAAAAAAATTAAATGAGAAAACCTTCCCCTTTCCATAATAATTATTACACGCATGCAACTGTTGTAAATGTTTTATAATTTAATTTAAATATTTCATTTTAAACTTTGTATTTATATTTTATAAATCTAGTTTTATTTAAAGTTAAATTTAAAGTTTCCATGAATTTAAAATACACGCGATTCTATCTCCATCAAAAATTTGTAATAAACTCTCGAGTTTATGGTTCACAACTCCTGATAAAATTTTTATCTTCCTCTTTAATTTTGTAAAACGAAATTTTATTATCGTGCTATAAGTCTGGAGTGTTAAAAATTTTGTTGCGAAAATATTGCGTCAAAAATAAAAATACTAAGCCATATAAAAAGATCGGCATGGATGAAATTTTTGTAGTTATTAATATTGCCAATTTTAACAGCTTATTATTTGACATTGGCTTAATATTTTACCGTTCTGTTTTTTTTTTTTTTTTTTTTGTTGGAAAGTTATGCATCTTGCCTTTTTTTAAATTAATGTTGTTGAAAATGGAACGGTTGGTGAAAATGGTTTTAAAGAAAATCAGCCTAGATTCAACAGATCGACTCCTATCTTATTGCATGATAACGCTAGACCACACACTGCACAAATGACAGTAGCAAAACTACAGGAATTGAAGTTGGAACTTCTTCATCATCCTCCATACTCACCAAACCTAGCCCTCACTGACTATAGTCGGATTGCTGATAAGTGATTGTTCGTTGTTACAAGTATCGATGTACAAAACTATATGCTTTCTCTGTCTATAGACATATCATTATAATTATTTGCATACCCATAGTAACGTATAGTGACACAAGTTGACAACTAACCTTCCGAAGTATTTTAATAAAAAACAAAGCATTAGAAAAAAACGGCATGATTCGTAGATATCTTTACTAATTAGAGCACGAAAATAAATTCACAGCAGTACTCAAACAAACAAAATTATTAATTTTAAGGTAATAATCATAAATAAGGAAAAACTTATACTCATACGTAAATTTTGGATTATAATTTGTTGTTTAATTAAATTAAAATATTATGTTTCCCCTAAGTACAAAGTAATAAAATATTAAGTAAAAATATATTTATTCATATAATATATTGTTCAATGGGGTTAAACTGGCAGTGATAAGGAGGTAATCTTAGTACTTCATGACCATACGTTTGTGCCAATGTATCAATAAAATAAACTGGTTCAGATTTTTATTTCCTTCGTTTTCTCGTGATTTTGTTAGCGAGAAGTTCAAATTTATTACTTTTTATAATTCTACGAATTGTTGATTCCGAAATCTTCAAGGCAGCTGCTACTCTTTGATGGACAAAAGATAGAGAAATAAGTGGCCCATTGTTCTCTTTTTTGGAATTGAAATATTCCAGCAGATTTAAAATTAAAGTATGTGAATTTAATAACTGGTCGCAAGCTCTATTAATTAATATTATTAACATACACTGACAGCAAAGACAAAAAACAAAAAACATTTTTAAAATCGCTGAAAAATGGTAACTAGATTATTATATGAATGCACTACTTGATACATACATGTAACAGTCACCTATCAGCAATCCGACTATACCACTTCTTCCGCAATTTGGACAACTTTTTAATAGAAAAACAGTTTAATTCCGACAATGCTGTAAAACTGGCCTTCCAGGAATTCATTGACCCTCGTCCGCCAGGGTTTTATACCACCGGCCTGAACAACCTGCCGCTTAACCCTAGCCGGACCAAAATAATTTTGATTTTTTTGTGACCAAAAATGGGTCATACGTGACCCACTTTTCAAAATGGGTTTAAGACCCATATTTCAAGTTTTATATTTATGTCCACTTAAGGGGCCTATTCTGTAACTTTTAACAAGATCTTAAGATGTTAATTTTACTTATACATAGTATGTTTTCATAGTAACCTGTCAATTTAACACCATGTCAAAAATCACAGAATAGGGTCTAAATAATTTAATTTTGAATAATAAAAGTGAGTAAAGCATTATTAAAAAAAATTTATTTATGGCATTGCCAACTTACATGAAAATCAAACAGAATTCATAAATGTAATATATAACAAAATATAATAATTACATAGACACAAAAATATAATTACATATAACATATCAGAAGAATTTTAATTATTCGTCGAATGAGATATGATGAAAAAGCAACTGTGAAACTAATAAACTTGTCAAAATTTGCATTATTGCAGGTGTGTAATTACGCATTACGTATTGATATAAGACATTACTAACAAATCCCAAAATCGGGTAAGGCTAGACCCGTACTGTAAAACAAGAAATCGGCTTGATAAAAAAAAAGTTTATCATCATAAAATAAATAGTTATAAGATATAAGAAAAAGTCCTAGTATGACATTAAATAACTCTAAAAAATAAAAGCGTTATTTAAAAAAATTCAACTTTCGGGTCAAATTTGACCCATAAAAGGTCCGGCAAGGGTTAAATGGCAAAAGTATATAGACAATATGGGTGCATACTTTGATTAATAAATTTTGATTAATAAAATGCGTGGACAGCGATATTCATCACCTTAAGAATCTGTTGAAGCCTTGGAAAACCATGTTTTTGAGATACCAAATTCAGAGTGGAAAAAATGTTTCAAAAATTGGTTTGAACGCATGCAAAAGTGCATAAATCTTAAAGGCGAATATTTTGAAAAGCAATAATACAGTTTTTTCCAAAATTCTTCTTTCTTAGTTTTTGTAAAAACTTAAAAGGTAGCCCTCGTATAACTGAATTTAAAAGTAAAACTACCCTTATGCGACTTATAGTCTACTCTATTTACAAATACTGCATACAAGGTGTCTCAAAAGAAATTTTATATTTATTTAGCTTACTGCGTGAACGCAACGTATCCGAGGGACGCGGGGGTTATGTCAATCGGTAGCCTGGCTCTTGGGAATTCACTCGCTATGGAGCGTTTCTCGGGAGCAGACCGCGCGTTATGCGTGCGAGAGTTTTACAAAAACGGTGATTCGGCGACTGTAGCGCGTAGAAAATTCTGCAGTATTCGAGGTTTTCGCCACTTAAATGATGCGCCAAGCATTCCTTTCATTCGACATTGGGTTAAAAAGTTTGAAGAGACTGGTACAACGCTGGATAAATCAAAATCCGGGCGACCTAGGTCATCAAGAACGATAGAAAACGTGGAGAATGTTAATCAGTCTGTTCGTGACGACCCGAACCTTTCAATTCGGAAGCGCGCAAGTGCTTTAAATGTGCATAGATCATCATTACATCGCATTATGCACAAAGACCTAAAGCTGCACCCCTACAAAATTCAATTGGTGCAAGAATTAAAGCCCCAAGATGCCAGTCAGAGGCTTAATTTCGTAAATCAGGTGATTGAGCGATTTTCAACGTTTACCAACATTTTGTTTTCGGATGAAGCTCATTTTCATCTTAATTGGCCACGTAAATAAACAGAACTGCTGCTACTGGAGTGCAACGAATCCGAAACGCAAACATCAGAAACCCCTACATTCGCCTAAAGTGACCGTATGGGCTGCGATGTCGGCGCGAGAAATTATCGGCCCTTACTTTTTTGAAGACGAAAGGGGGCGTGCAGTTACAGTGAATTCAGAGCGTTATGTGGAGATGTTAGACAACTTCTTGGTACCTGAACTGCAAAACTTTCCTGGCTATAACCAAAGAACATGGTTCCAACAGGACGGAGCAACTTCACACACGTCCAATATGTCTCTGCCACGTGTTCGTGAAATTTTCTCAGGCAAATTGATCTCCCGGAGAGGTGACATAAATTGGCCTCCACGCAGTCCAGATTTAACCCCTATGGACTATTTCCTATGGGGTTATCTTAAATCTAAAGTTTACGCCAATAAACCGACTTCACTGGCGCATTTGAAAGAAAATATCCGTCACGAAATGGCAGCCATCCCTGAGTCCACCTGCCGAGACGTCATAAGTAATTTTATTGTTCGATTAAATGAGTGCCGAGAACGCGAGGGTCTACATTTAGACGATATTATTTTTAAGAAATAAATCCCCAAAAAGTGTATTTTAATAATTAATAAACATTTTTTCTATATACGGCTTACTTTTTTTTTAATCGATCCACTAAATATAAAATTTCTTTTGAGACACCTTGTATAATATACGGTAACTCTGTCTTTATGCACTGTGGAACTGCTGTAACGATTTTACCGCTGTAGAACTTAACATTGTGCTTATCTAGCTATTCTGAGTCCAACTTTATCGCTTATTCCTTACGTGACCTGTGTAAATAGATCTTTAAACTTTCTGCTGAAGTTGTAAAAATTAAATGGACCATTCTAAGCTTTTATGAAATTTGATAATAAAATGTTATGGTGATAATAAACGTTATTATAATATCCAAGGGAATTAGTTTAAAATATATGTTGAATAAAACTGAATGACGAGGTATAGGATTACGAAGGACACGCAAAAAAAAGAACTGAATAGTAAAATTAATCTAAGAAAGAAGACATTATCGATCAGGCAGTAGCAAGTAGGGATGGGAAAAAAACATCGATGTATCGAAAACATCGATGTTTGTTTTAAAAACATCGATGTTTTTACCATCGATGGTCAGCTGACGATAGTATCGATAAAACATCGATGTCGATGTTTAAACTTTGAAATTCAGAAACTATCGCTAGAGGCGCTGGAATCTTAAAAATTTAATTTTTATTATAATTAGTACACAAAATATAAGCGCCATCTATTCTGATATAACAATACTAATAGTGTTAGTTCTTATTCTTCTTAGCAGTTAGCAGAATACGAAAAAATAAGAAGAAACTTCTAATTTTTGCAAACAATGCGAACGACCAACGACGCCAACACACTTTTTCTTTTTGAGTCTTGTTGACACTTTCCCAGTTGTTATTCCTCCAATCCATGGATTTATGTAAGTTGTCATTAGCTATTTTTTTATATATTGAAGTTGGTTTTCCGGAACAAAATGATCAAAAGCTTCAATTAATCTGTAAAAGTAACTAGAATTGAAAATCTAGTTCCGCCTAAACCAAAGGAACAGACTACTTAAAAAAGTATAAAAATAATTGTGTATGACAGTGTTATTTTTATGTTAAATAATATAAAATTAACATTAAGATAACTATATTAGTATTGTAATAAAATCCAATATTTCATTTTAGAAATGTAAAAATAGTAAGGTCTGTTCCTTTGGTTTGGGCGGAACTAGATTTTCAATTCTAGTTACTTTTATCGATTGATTGAAGCTTTTGATCATTTTGTTCAGGAAAAGTCAACTTCAATATATAAAAAAATATCTAATGACAAATTACAAAAATGAAAATTCCGGTTAGTTCCGCCTAATCGTTTGGAATAGACTGTAGGTACAAAATAGGATTATTATATTGGGTATAATAATATTAATGTGAAATTAATTACTATTAAAAAGGAATATTTCTATTTCAAAATCTAATAAATGCTTTTTGTGTATTATGTGTTACTTTTTTCGTATTTTATCTTTACATTATTAAATAAAACCTATATAATATATATAAATAAATAGCTTTTTTTATATTAATAAAACATCGATGTTTTTCCTTCGATGTTTTTTCAATATCGATAGTAAGCGCCGATGTTAACATCAATGTTAAACATAGATGTTTTGCCTTCGATGTACAACCCTAGTAGCAAGACTTGCACATGATGTAGATATCGGCTAACAGAAAACTACTACAGATGGGCAATATACCTAGAAGATATGCACTCAACAGACTAAAGTTGCGTTCACAGCTCTAAAATTAAAAGATTATACCAGGGTTTCCCAAACTGTGCTCCGCGATGCGTCTACTAGTGCTCCACGAGCAGATTATACAGAAAGGTAAATAAAATAAATATGATCAAATGTGAAAATAGTATTTGTTTTTTTCAAAACAAACGTTTCACTCAAAAATGATACGTTACTGAAGATAACAAAAGCCAGTACAATAATATATTACTGTCCCCAATAATAAAGACAGTCGAATTTCAATAGTTCATTGAAAAAGTTTTAACCATTATGAAATACAAATATACAGCTGAGTGACTGTTCTATTACAAAGCTGATATATTACAAGAGTGGCATATAATACAGTACAAATTCCTTAAAATTTGCCAAATAATAGATAATGGCTGTTGTAACGTTTCATGCAATGGGAATATGAATTACCTATATTCTTTATACAGTGAAACCTCTATCTATCGTTTTTAAAGGGACCTATTGAAATAAACTATGGATGCGAGAAAACAATGAATGCGGGAATATAGAAAAAAACACATTAATACATATTTAAATGTTTAATATGTACATTTTTTATTACCGTAAGAAATCAATATTTTCAGTTATCAGTTATCAGTTATCGAATGTGCATAAAAAAAAGTTTTCAATTTGAAAAAACACGAAATTTGCTGCGTAATTTAAACGATGAATGCGGTAAAATGATGCCTAGAGAAACGATCGATGCGATCTATTTTTGCGTGTTTTGTATAAAATTAATTCGGAACCGCAAGAAGTAACGATACATACGGGAAAACTATTATTCGAGGAACGATAGATAGAGGTTTCACTGTATTTCTTATACTTCAGACAAGAAGTTAGTAAGTCATAGTGATGCAGTGTTATTTATTTGTTTTTGCTGCGATTATATTTCGATGGATCGCTGGCTAAAGTACGGATTGCAAAGCTGCCAAAGGCTCTGTCACAGAACATCCAGTAGACGACAAGTGTGTTTAAATATTATAAAGATAGTATTTCAATAGTTTTTTCTTACGCTTAAGACTTATGGATTAAGTTTTTATCAACCGCTACATACATATATACAACACTACATATCATATAAGGGAGGTATTGTGATCGTACCGATTTTGACATTTTTAAATTTCGATGGATGTCCACAGAGTGAGGTTCCTACATAATGTTTTTACTATTTTTAGCATGCTGTCTGTCGGTCATTGGACACGTGTAAATTTGGCTAAACGGATTTTTATGAAACTTCATTTTTAAGATTCACACACCAATGGCATCTGTTAATCAACTTTTGGTAAAAAGCGGTCATCTAGAAATGTAAGATTTTTGGCGTCAGTCTACAGCTGATTTAAAAAAGATATTTTTACGTTATTTTTACTTTATTTTTATTATAGTATTAATACTTATTAAGTATATATTTTGTCATACGTATATGTAATGTTTCCACGGTTATGGTATACCAGCGTCGGCGAATCAGTGCAGTTACGTCACACGACGTAACAAACAATTGCATTGTTCCAAACAATACATTCGTTTGTTACGTATTGTGACGTAACTGCACTGATTCGCCGACGCTAGTATATATAATTAAGTACCTATTTTGTGATGAAGTTCCGTTTTATGGTGGCCACAGCTGGTTTTTTATTAATATTTTTGCTTTTAACTAACAAAGCATTCTTACATTTTGCTCAGTTTATAGTCCATACCAGATAACTTTGCAAGATCATTCTGTATCGATCAACTGAGAAATTTATTTCCAGAACATATCACACGTCAAGATCCACTAAAATATATATAAATATATAGCCAGTGGTGTACGCATAGGGGGAATTAGGGGGATACATCCCCTCGAAAATTCGAAAAGAATTAAAATTATAATTGCCCCATTTCAAGATTGTTCGCATTCTCTATAAATTCCGATGTTTTGAAAAATCCCCTCCCCCTCGAAATATTTTTCTGCGTACGCCACTGTATATAGCAACGATAGTGCTCCGCGACGAATTATTCTCGTGAAAAGTGCTCCGCGGCTCAAACAGTTTGGGAAACTTTGTACTATACGCTATGATTTGTGATTAGAGTGAGACTATGCTATTACTGTTAATTTTCACTAACAAGTTTGTCATATAGTAACGCAAACGACCGTTCATAGCTTTAAATTTAATAGACTATGCGTTGTGGGCTGTATACAGTGTTCCAAACTTATAGTTAGTGCGCTGTTTTAATGACACAGACATATAAACATTAGCTATTTCACTTTACTTAACCTAAAATACTGTCACACAAATTTCAACAAAATTCGGAAATCGTAAAACGCAAAAGAATTGCTGTAGTTGCAGCTATAATTGTCCCAGCAAACATTCAACTAACGGCCGAATGCCGGCAAACTGCTTTTACTGTTGGTAAATTGCTGGCACCAAAAGTAAGTGCAACGCCAGTATTAATAATGTACGGCACATTTGTATTTCGCATTCCGCCTATACGAAGTACTTTACCAGCATTTTATAAGCACTCCTTACTTGTATTAATCCAAGCAAACATTTTTATACGGGCTATCGTCTCTTCTTCACTCATACTTTTTACTTAAAACTAAACTTTTTTTGAATGTAATAATTTGAAAAGTCTGATTGTTCTTAGTCATAAAACGCCCTAACCGCGTGGCCTTGGAGGGCCAGTACAAGTTGATACGTGTTGGTGGACAGTTTGTCAAGATGTGTATTTAAATAGTTATTGTTTTGTGAACATTATACAGTTTTTTATTGTGATTTGTGTGTGTTTTATTAGATTTAAGGCCGTAGTTTACACAAACTGTTTCATGTTGAATTGTTTAATTTTTAGTTTAGTTAAATCATAGTTTTTTTCATGTAATAAAATTTTCAATTATTAATAAATCTGTTACAAGATTATAAATATGTCATATTTTATTTTGAATAGTGACATCTTAAATATTTTGTAAATATAATACTAACCTAAAATAATACAAACTTAATCCAAAACTGTAAAGCTTATTTTACAATATAACCAAGTTTCTAAAAGTCAGTAATACACTATAAAAATCACCAAAATTACCAGATCTAGTTTGTTCTTACAAAAGTGAACAGCTTATAGCATTAATGCTTATAAAATTTGATAATTGAATTTATTTTAACAAGTATGATTTCTTTAGGTTGGCACTCTTCAAGTCAGGGGGAAAAGATGTGGTAGATAATACAAGCCGAATATTGGCGAAAATTATTAGTCCTCACTTATCTTTAGGATGCAATTTTTTGGCCGAAATGGCAGAAAACCATTTTCTTAAAATTCTTCATTAAATTAATAAATTAAATAAACTAATTCCTGTTATTCCTGAAATTATATTTATTTAATATTTATAAATAAATCAATAAATTATAACTGTTAATACAATTTACAATCGGCCAGTTTTACCATCGTTGAATAAATTTATTTAACAACTTAAGTTAACAATATCGCATCATTCTATTGACAGCAATGTTAATTTCTTCATTAATAGTTTAAAACCACATTGTCAACTTTATTTGTTAAATAAATTTATTCAACGATGGTGAAAATGGCCAAATGAGTATTTATTTTGCACCTAACCTTTAATTTATTTTAATACTGGGTAAGTACACATATGTTACATTTGAAACACTAGAGAGTGGGTATAATATATGCACTGGCCCAGTGCGAAATACCAGCACTAGCCCAGTGCGAAATGCCAGCACTGGCCCAGTGCGAAATGCCAGCACTGGCCCATTACTTTCAATGCACTTTACCGTTGCTGGGCCGGCAACTGATACATCAATGGGCCAATAACGGCCACGGGGACACCGGGGTACTGGCCCAGTACGAAATGCCAGCACTGGCCCATTACTTTCAATGCCGGGGAGTATGTGCTTTACCAGCACTGGCCCATATACAAATGTTTGCTGGGGTGTTATTAAAATTTAATAAGAAATCACGATCTCGCTGATGAGGTTTCGTAAAAATCACATAAATGCATTTATTCATTCGTAGTTGGTTTGAAAAAACATAGATCTCCTTAAACATTAACTTGTCTATTAAATTTATTTACAACGCACAGCGTATAGTCAACTAATTTTAGAACTGTCAATGCAGCTTGACAGTGTAAAATATGTCAAAATTATATTTTTAAAAACTACGCCTTTGAAACCGTATTAACTCAAGTTTAGGGCCTAAGTACGTCCCTTCCCTATTAATGACAAATGCTTCTTTATATTGTGTGTATTTTTTAGAGTATTTGCTTTTCTTACTCCAGTTAAATATTTAAACGATTCTAAGCAAATTGTAAACAATTTCTACCAAGTTTGCATTTTAAATTTATATATGTTGACAAAAACAAATTGTATTTGAAGTAAACGTACTCAAATTTTATATTCATAGATATTTGCATAAATTTCACTTGAAATTATGCTCAAAGGAATAAAGAAAATTATAATATTTATATTTGTCTTTGACGTAACCCAGCAAACATTTTTATACGGGCCAGTACTGGTAAAGCACATACTCCCCGGCATTGAAAGTAATGGGCCAGTACCCCGGTGTCCCCGTGGCCGTTACTGGCCCATTGATGTATCAGTTGCCGGCCCAGCAACGGTAAAGTGCAAAATAATCGCATTAGTTGCAAGATTTATTTCTGATGGTTTTAAGTAAAAAGTATGAGTGAAGAAGAGTGCTTATAAAATGCTGGTAAAGAACTTCGTATAGGCGGAATGCGAAATACAAATGTGAAGTACATTATTAATACTGGCGTTACACTTACTTTTGGTGCCAATAATTTACCAGCATAAAAGCAGTTTGCCGGCATTCGGCCGTTAGTTGAATGTTTGCTGGGAAGTTACAGTTTTACACCATCATTAGCAGCAGAATTTGGTTAATTATTAAACAAATGCTTCTCTTATACCCTTTTCACACTAGAACTTTAAGATAAGTCAACTTAAAATACACCGATGTTGAAGATTGGTTTGCTTTCACACTAGATGTTTAAATCTTCGGTGAGCTTTAACTCCCTCTTTTTGTTTTCTTTTTCATCATTGGTTTATTATAGATTCAAAGTTATCGTTCCCATTTCATTTGAATAAAATAAATATCTGTATGCTTATAATATCTTACTATTTTGATATAAATTTATAGGTCTCCGATAATACGGTGAATAAACTGATGTAAAACAGTATTATTTAACCAGATTTGATTTTATAAACATCTACGAGGTGTGTAAATTAAGAAACCGGACTGATTTAAAAAAATATATATATTCAAATAGAATTACAATTCAATATTGTCTCCCTCAAAATAACTTCCTTGGGAAGCCACACAGCGCTGGAGACAGTTCTTCCAATCCTCATAATAGTGCTGGAACTCGGATACTGGAATAGCTTTCAGCTGGTCCGTTACAGACGTTTGAATGTTTTCGAGTGTCCCAAAATGACGTCCCTTGAGGTGATTATTCAATCTTGGGAAGAGGAAAAAGTCACAAGGACCTCCTTATTCAGGCGAATAAGGAGGCTGAGGAGCCACAAGAATGTTTTTACTGGCCAAAAACTCGTTTATTGAAATTGCTGTGTGACAAGGCGCATTGTCATGATGCAACACCCAGTTGTTCTTGATGTTTGGAATGACACGCATGACCCTTTTTCGAAGTTTTTCAAGAAACTCTCGGTAAAAGTGTTTGGCCTTGAGGCACAAACTCTTTGTGGACGATTTCCTGGCTATCAAAAAAACAAATCAGCATGCATTTGATCTTTAACTTGTTCATTCTTGTTTTTTTTTGGGCCTTGGAGAGCTTGAAGTGTGCCATTCAATGCTCTGGTGCTTAGTTTCCAGGTCATACTCAAACACCCAGGTTTCGTCACCAGTAATGATACGTTCCAGAAAATGGGTATCATTTTCAATTGATTCAAAAAAGTCAAGTAACCTTTGCTTCTTGATACCCTTTTGGTCCTGTGAAAGGTTTCTTGGAAACATTTTTGCGCAGATTTTTCTCATCTCCAATTCATTGGTCAAAATCTGATGAACGGTAGTGTAAATTAATCAACCGGACTGGCAACATAGCGTTTGATGTGGCAACATTAGGGACGCGGGACTTAGAGGGGCGGCAGGTGAACATGTGACACGCCTTCAGTACGAGTTCGAACTTGCTAGAGTAATTTTGTTGTCCGTAGAGTTTTTTTTTTGTGAAACAGTTTTTTCTAGTGCGTTCTAAAAATAAGTGACATTCATTTCCAGCAACGGTGTGCTATCAGGTTTTGCTTCAGGCTTGGGCACAATGCAACGTAAACTTTTGCAAAACTTCAGCAGGCCTACGGAGACAGTGCTTTGTCCAGGACCCAGGTTTTTTGGTGGTTTAAGAAATTTTCAGAAGAAAGAGAGTTGATTGAAGATGAATCACGCAGCGCAATGCATTCATCTTCAAGAACCGATGAAAATGTCTACAGAATCCGGGATCTTGTGCGTTCAGATCGTCGGTTGACAGTCAGAATAATCGGGGAAGATTTGAATTTGACTCACACTACCGTTCATCAGATTTTGACCAATGATTTGGGGATGAAACAATGCGCCTTGTCACACAGCAATTTCAATAAACGAGTTTTTGGCCAGTAAAAACATTCCTGTGGCTCCTCAGCCTCCTTATTCGCTTGATTTGAGTCCTTGTGACTCTTACCTCTTCCCAATATTGAAAAATCACCTCAAGGAACATCATTTTGGGACACTCGAAAACATTCAAAAGCCCGCAACCGATCAGCTGAAAGCTATTCCAGTATCCGAGTTCCAGCTCTGCTATGAGGATTGGAAGAACCGTCTCCAGTGCTGTGAGGCTTTCCAAGGAAGTTATTTTGAGGGAAACAATATTAAAGTGTAATTCTATTCGAATAAAAAGTTTTAAAAAATCAGTCTGATTACTTAATTTACAAAACTGATACGTTTTGTAAATTACGTAATTTACAAAAGATTTAATGCAGGATTAAGCACAAATTTTCAAATATCATTTATGATCTGTAGTTATTTATGATATGAGAAGTAGAGCGGCAGAGGGAGAGGTGAAGGGAAGAACAGGCACCGGACACCTCAGCAAGTTATATTCTTGCTAAGATACATTTTTACATTTCGGATAAAAAAAAATTAAATGCAATGAAAATGACATTTTATAATGACAGCTCACTTTAACCTAGAATACTTAACGTTAGTATGATTTACAATAACTTAAACAAAATGGACAAAAGTCTCAATCAATCATTAAATGTTACAAAATTTCAAAATCTAGTTCCACTTATACATTTGAGAACTATAGCTCTCTACGTTTTTTCATATTTAACCATAAACCACTACAATTAAAGCTTTAACCTTTCCTTTTGTAGATGCCACATGCCCTATATTCTAGTGCTAGTGTGTCCTGTGTTCCATTGACGTGTTTCGTGAATGTACCTTGACGAATTGGATAAAGTGTAGCATGTCGGATCGATGTGTCTCGCTCTCGGGCTAATCGCGGCCACCCTAACACATGTACACATTAGGGCACCCTCGTCGCGGGCAACGGCTCCTCTACACGTAGCCACCGCTCCAATACCTCCACAAATACACTCATTAAAACAATATTGGTTCGTTAGTTAATTATAGTTACTGGTTACTTTCAATTATAGGGGAAAAAATATATTTTAGCCGTTAAACATTTCATTACTAAAAATATTAAAGATCTAAAGAAGCGACAATTGGAGGTTTCACGCGGACAAAGGCCTCACTTGGTCAAATATTCTGAAAAAGTCAAAATGCGTTAAAAAAATCATCCTAGCAGGAAATGATTGTTCTTAGATTTGATTAAGCTAATCTCAACTTGATCTTTAATTCTTTCAGGTTTAAAAGTATCCAAGCTTTAAGTATTACAGATTAAATTCACCTTAATCCTTAATTAATCTAGCTCAATCTTTTCCCCGTTTAGTCTTAAATTCATCCAAGCAAATTAAGGTTATAATAGGTCGATCTAGCCATTAGGCAATGGCCTAACAACAAGAATACAATCTACCCTATTAGAACCATATTGAAACAAAATTTTTATTTGCTACACATAAGTAATAAAAATCATAATTTCATAGTCTTTCGGTGCACCCATCCCGTGACGCCCCTAGGCGGTCGCCTAGACTCACCTTATGGGTTTTACCATAAAGCCCTGAGTCGATTCATAAAAAAATGTCCGTATATTCGTTTTATTTTTCAATCAAAATTGCTTGCACCAAACAGGTAAAAACTTGCCCAGTATGAATAATCATTTAAGTATCTAATAAGACATTACAATTTGTTTCTGAGAATAGAAATTATATATGAATCAATCCAATGGCTAACCTCTAAATTCTTATTTAAATCCAACTACTTTTCTATCTGTAAATCTAATTTCTACATTTTGACAGTGATAGAGTCTAAAATTCAAATCCAATAAAGATAGTAAGGGATAGAACTCCCTAGTCAAATCATGGTTCTTGACTTATATTTAGAAAAATCTAATTTCACTCTGAAGATGGAAGTATGTAAAATGATATTCACACTTAAAAATTCACTCAACATATGAAATTTAATATTTTTCTACATTAGCACACAAAAACAAATTCCAGGTTAAATAAAATAAACTGGCGCCATAAAAATTGTTCTGAAGCAAAATTGTCTTTTGCAAAAGGTCCACTGTTAACGCTTTTTCACTTTTAGAAGCACATTTTCTGGGCATTTAGTAGGTTTAGATTAGTCATCAATTTTCTTTTATTTTACGAAGAAATGGACATAGAAGTTTGCAAGAATCAAATTATTATTTGGGGTTTGTCAGATCTTGTCAATGATCCACTAGTCGCAAACGTCAGTAACCTTTTGAGCCACGTCATACAAGAGATTAGTGGAGGAGATTATATAGACGGCTGCATCCCAAATCCTGGCGATATGCAGACGTAGAAATTATGCCAGATCCAGTGCCCGTATAATGCAAACTGTCCCGGACAACACTGATTTCTGCATCCTACAGATCAAGGAGGAGGCAGATGATCAACAGGAGGGAATGTACTAGATTTCTCTTCCGTAGTTGGCTTTTATACCACCCAAAACACCAACTATCAAGACTACAAGCTTAACTTTATACCCCCTATTTTTAAGAGGAAATCTTTTATAGACACCAAGGAAATATTCTACTCCCTTGGTAGTGTCGGATTCTCCAGAGTGGTCTACCGACTAAAACCCCAATTGACCTTCTCGAACCGCGTCCAAAGAAGGAACTGTCCTTCTTTGGACCTTACATCTTGACGGTAAGCTAGATTCAGTTTAACTGTTTTACATCCCTTGCCTCAGTCGTTCTTCTTCCTCTTTCTTTTTAATTATTTCGAAGCTTCCGTCTTACTTCTTGACAATATTTCCTTGAGCTCAGCATCACACTTACCATGTTGTCTTAACTTTATACCCTGGATACAGCTTTTTAAGCTCGAACAAGAGATCCGTATACTTGGACCTCTTTTCCTCCTCGTTGAGAGAAATATTCTCTCTCATCTGGACTTGAGAATTCGATCACAAATATCTGTTTGGCCTCGATTTCTAGGAGAGCTTGACCGGCTTGTTATTATTATTACAGAAAACTTTTAATGTTGTTCCTCTCCACGGAAATCTTAAATACAAAGAATTATTCACTCTTAAAAAGAAAACAGTTTACAAGGCTCAACGACCTCTTCCAACTTCCAATCTTCACTGCTATCTATCCTGAAACTGGTCTTAGTACTCTTTCGTTCGTTTCTTTTCAGACTTCTTATCCAGCTTTTTATATGACTTCTCTATTTTTCTTCTTCCTTTAGTTGACTAAACCCGTGTCAGTAATTTTATGTCTACCGGTTTTCAATTGAGACATCGTTTTCTTCAGTTTTCGCGAGATTTTTACGATTTTAGGAATCTAGAACCAAATTTTAAATTGTCAGAATCCTTCTTACCACTGAGTGCAGAGCTAGATCTTTTTTTCTGTCTTATTGTGAGCCTTATTACCTGCTTCATTCCATGTTCATTCAAACTATTATTTGTTTTTTCCATGTTTATGTAGTCTTCCTCTTGTCTACTTCTTGATGTCCTAGCTAGTGATGTATATTTTTCTCAGTAGTCCTTCATTTTTGATGTGCTTGTCTTAATTTCTGTATTTCTTTTAATATTGCATATTATTGCGTATTATTCATTTTATTATTGTGTCAATTTTAGTAAAAGCCTTAACCAATGCTGTATTAAGTAGTAGTGGCCCTAGTATACTGGTGCCCTCCCTAAGTCAAAACGGCGCCCCTCAAGTCAAAACGGAGTCTCCAAATCAACACGGCAACTCCCATGAACCGAAAAAAGAGAAATTCACCGCATTGGGGGTGAGCCCCCAATGCGAATATTTTGTTAAATATTCTTTTTTACTTTTACGAATTTTCGGGGCTGATTGTTGGACTTTGGAGCAACTCCGCTTCTCTTCGTATAATATAAAAATGCCATTAACTGTTTTTTATTTTATTCAGGACCTAAAACATATTCTCTATGGGTCAAATAACAACTGTCGAAATAATAATTTATCAATCAAATTGGAAATCTAAAATATTCAACATGTTGACAAATGATGTTTCTATGGTTCATCATAGGATCTAATCAATATTAATGATAAGATGTCATCTGATTCATAGGCCGACATGTGTGTGTATGTACACAGCACCCTAGGGTGTGTACTGCACAAGGGTGACTGTATATTTGTGTGTGTATGTGTCGGTAGCATGTATTGATCCATCTCAGGTAGGTGTGTCTTGCACCTGGATATTTTCACTGAATTAATTAATAAATAAGGAGACGTAGTTGAATTAAAAACTTACTAATACATCGATAAACATCGGATGAGGCTTCTTCTTTTTATATTACTGCCTCTTGACTAGGATAGAAGTTGGTAATACCCTTTTCACACTAGATCTTTAAGATCGGATGTTTAAGTGAATGTATCTTTAAACGCTAATGTGAAACCGTACGGCCTCGTCTAAACACGACCGATGTTTAAGACAGAGATCTGCGTCTTAAACTTCGTACGCATTGCCAACTTAATTTCTATTATAAAAAAATACTCCTTGAATTTGTGCTGTCAACATTTTATATTATCATAAACAAGAATACTGTATTATATCGACGTTATAAGAAGTTTATACTTATTGTTATAATAAAATTATTTATTTTAATAATGTGTTTAATAAAATACAGAGCTACAATAATTGAGATAAAATGTATCGACTTACATGTTAATACAGGTGTAATATATTCTTTATTGTAGAATGAAATGAAATATCCTTAATTGTTTATAATAATTCAAAATGTGCGTCTGCGCAGACAGTTCAAAACTGGTAATTTCATGACGGTAACTTAAGGACAAAATTACTGTAGCTGATGACAGCACCAGAGATTTAAACATCAAGTGTGAAAGCATACCGATCTTAAACATCGGTGAACCTTAAGTTCACTCGTCTTAAAGATCTAGTGTGAAAAGGGTATAACATATAGCTTGTCAGCCTGATATGGCTCTTTGGTCATACCTAAATAAGACTCTTTTGATATTGGCAGGAAAAGAATGGTAAAACGGCGATGTTTACACAATGTAGACTAGTGGTGCTCACTAATTTTTAGACGCGATCTACCCTAACCCTAACAGAGTGTATTGGACATTCTGATTGGTCAAAACACGTCGCGCCTAGTATTTTTGAAATTAGTTCGCATATTTTCCGGTACTTATGTAAGCCTGTTTAATGCCTCTGCCGTCTTTAATATATTGTTTAACACATTGTTTTTCTTTTTTTATATAAATACTTTTTCGCTGGCGATCGACCTTAAATCATTACGACCTTATGAGCACCACTTATGTAGACTATGTAAACGTCACCCCGAAACGCTTATGCACGTACTTTCTGCGTGTCTCGTTTTGGCTCAATCGAGCTATATATCACGACACAATTCTGCTCTTTGGGTCTTACTTCTTTTTGAGACAGAAATATGGTATTGACAAAATATCTGTCCTACCTTACGCTCCTACTATCATTGAAGCAGTGGTGGAATATTCCAGATGTCGTATTTACTGGAATTATGCATTTTCTACCAACAAGCATCTTTCAGCCAATAAACCGGACATCGTCCTGCTGGATTTCGAGATATCCAGTTATCGAATTATCCAATCCAGCTGAGAAAAAAATCGCTCTCAAAGAGGACGAGAAGAGAATCAAGTACCTGGTCCTTTTGTCCAAGTTAAGAAAAATGTACCCGGGTTATTCTGTGAAGCTCGTAGTCTTGATTTTGGGTGTATTGGGTGGCCTTAAAGCTGCTTTCAAGAGGGAAATCGAGATCATTCCCGTCTGCAGACCTTCTGCTACCTCTCTGGTCTGCAGATTGCAAAAAGTCGTGCTGCTCGAATCGCTTCGCATTGTGTAAACGCTGGATTTGGTGTGAGCCTATCGGTCGCATATCGCCAGGGTATGGGATGCGGCCGATTGCTAGAATAAAGCTCTCTCGACCTTCCCGTGAAGGTAAGAGCTGAGCGTATCGTCTGCTGCATTGTCAAGTTGCGGGCAAACCTGGACGAAACTGGTGGTGCTACAACCCCCCCCCCCCCTAAAAATAATAATATATTTGTAAAATCAAACGAATATATGATATGTGAAATATTTCGAACCTTATTACTAAAGTAAGATGAACGCAATTTATGTGTGTAAAGCCAACCTGACTCAGTGCTAAAAAAGAGAAAAAGATTTTTTTTAACTCCTTTAAGAGTTGCCGTGGCTCCGTAATAAGACGATTGTCTACGGAGCACAGGGACCTGGGTTTGAATTCCCCCATCTTCTTCGGATTATTTTTTTCCGATATTGTGCAGTCAACTATGGGGTCGACACACCTCAAGTATTTAATACTTAAAATGAGTACCTGTTTATTCAAATATAACAGGACCGGTCGAAATGTCACACTAACTACGTAGCTTTCATATCTATGACTGGTGGTCTAGAAACTGAGAACTTACCTTATCTGCCCACATGCGCCTGTCTAGGCGTTGCGAACCTATTATTTATTATTATTTACTCTTTTAGGTAACACTTACTAAATACTATATTTAATATTAATTACTACGCTTTTACTGGATAATTAAATATTTTTATAATTAACTAGTTGCCCCAACCGGCTTTGCACGGGGTAGCTGTGGCTGTTCTTCAGCAACATTATTGGTGCACCTACTTTCAAAATAAGATGTGACGAGGGAATCCTGATAATTTAAGAAAATTCAGGAATTCGATTGGATAGTGAATGGATCTTACTTATCCACAACTGTGTTGACAGACATGTAAGTACGGAAGAGAGATTCAAACTGATCCAAGATTACTTTATCAGTAAAATTTGTCGTAGCTTTGTGGTCGAACTGGGATGTATGTTAAGCCTTATAAGTCCTATTATTTCCGTTATCTTTAAATTTCAATTTTTAAATTGCATTTATTTTCTAAATCCGTCAGTCTTATATTTTTACTGTCAATTTTTCTCGAATATTAAAAATAAATCAGATACATCGAAATACCATTTAAAAATCCATTTGAAGCCAACAAAATAACATTTATGATGGGCATCGCAACTCCGACGCCTATATAATGGATCATACCCCAGCGTCCTAAGCTGAAACAACGTTTTGCCATCTACATATTTTATATCCCTTGAGACCTAGTGACGTCACAGACATGATATGATAACGTGTACAGCAACTCAAAAAGTATTTCAGAAAAAAGATTCGGAAATGAATTAGTAAAATTATTTGGAACTTTTTTACGAAAAATGTCAGGAAAATAAAAAAAATTGTCGCTAATCAACCTAGTTAAATCACAGACATGATATGATAACATGTACAGCAACTCAAAAAGTATTTCAGAAATTATATTCGGAAATGAATTCCATAAATGATCTCCTTAATGAACATTGATGGTAACCAGAATAGTATAGTTCAACAGAAATTTTTGATCGGGTTAGTTTTTCTAAAAAAGTCGATAAAAAAAATATTTGTGGTATCAAAAGAAAACTCTAAGGACGTAGATTAAGGAACGGAAAGTAGTTTTTTAAAATTCGTTTTCTTTAACACGAGTTTAGCTAAAAATGTCCTAAAAAAGTTTTTGTCCCGCCCACTTTTACCCAAAAAGGATAAACTAAAAATCTGAAAAAATTATAGATAATGTACAATGATTTGAGCCGGAAACGTACGAGAGGAATTTTTGATCCGACTGAGTTTTTCAAAAATATTACAGTTTTTGTGTTTTTGACAAAAATATAAATTTTTTTAATTCATGGTTAAATTATGGCTAATAATTCATTTTTGTGTCATTTTTTTAAATTAAAATTATAATAAAAAATTAACAGTTGAGGACCGAGTTTTGAACATACTACCCTCTACACCAGTGGTTCTCAACCAGGGTGCCGCAAGCACATGAAAAGGGTGCCGCGAGCTTTTCAAAATAATTTCGCCGCTATTCTCGGAATCGAAGAAATTTTCTTTAAATACATATTATGTAATTGTAATATTATTGTTTTTTTTTTCAACATCACAATTATACTTTTGATTGATTATACTTTAAATTGACTAAATAGTGACATATTTAATAGTAGGGTGCCGCGAAGAATTCAAATTTTGCATAGGGGTGCCTTCACCTAAAAAAGGTTGAGAACCACTGCTCTACACTGTAGAGGTAGTGTGTAGTGTTCAGTGTTCAGTTATTTTATTATGCCATGAGTTCAAAAAGTAATTACATAAGGATTGGCTATGGAAAAATGAAATAATGTCTACTGCAAGCTTTAGAATTAATTAACTGTCATCACTGTTGTTTTCTGTCATAAGTTTATATTGTCATATAAAGATTGCAGTAGACATTATTTTATTTTTCCATAGCCAACCATTATGTAATTACTTATTGAACTCATGGTACTATTATAGGTTGTAATTCAACCTTTTGTTTTTAAGGTATTAAAGAGGAATAAATCATTAATAGTAATGAAATAAATATAAATTAAATAACACATTGTTAATAGTGAGAAATAAGTTTCTGAAATTGAAAACGAAGTCAATTATAAATATATTTCTTTTTAATCTAGTGAAAACTTGAATACGAAGCAAATGCAGAAAAACGCTGGGATTTTAAGCAAATTATTTAAATTTTATTTAAAAAAATTAATGGAAGTTCTTAGTACTCAAATAACAAATAAAAATGATTATCAAAAATTATTAATTAATCACATCAAATGATTTTGATGTGATTGTAGAACAAATACTCCTAGACATCCAGTATTATGTTGACGTCTTACACTTATTAAATATCTACAAAATTCTGATATGTGTGAAAATTCACACTTCACAAGATTTTTTTTTTCTTCCCTTGTTTTCAAGGTCTTTAATCTCCTTCCTTCTTGTTATTACATCCTTAATCCTTGCATATCCTCCTTCACTTTCGATGAAAACCTCCTCTCTTGTTCCTTCCCTATTTCTTATTTCTCCGCATTCCTCCAGCATGTGCTCAATTGTCTTTTTTGCTTCTCTACACATCCTACATATTTTTTCCTCTTCGTTCATACAAAATGCATTTTTTCTCTTCGTTACCACACCTGAAGCGTACAATCACCTTCTTTTTTTTCCCACTTACAATCTCCTTCAGGTATAGTGGCCGTTGCGATTTCTAAGTTTTTTAAATTTTGTTATTGTATCTTGATTCCTGTATTTTAATATTACTTAATAGCTGCGTGCTACGAGAATAAAGCTGGTGCAATGAATTGTAAAAAATCAAGCTACGTCTAATAATACCAAGAGGGTCTTCAATAAACTGAAATTTGCGCTCATCAATGATCTAAAAACAAGTTAGGTTTGTAACATGTGTAGTCTCCCAGCCAGGAGTTAAGCAGGAGGGGTGTAATGAACACCGGGAGCACCTGTGCTTCTTCCCACAGGATCCCCTCGTTTTAACAACAAACATAACCAACAACCACTATAGCTATTCGGGGAGACATGTACAAACAGTGTTGACGGGACATATCATTCATTTTAGGGGTTGCTAGTAATGGTTTTAGTGACAAATACCACGCTGGTACTATGACAAATAAAAAATAATACAGGTCAAATCCCACTCTATAGAACAGTGTTTCTCAACCTTTTCTGGCACGGGACCCCCCAAAATTACGTAAATATTATCTGCGGCCCCGTATATACATATATACCTATATATATATATATAGAGGGGGGCAAGATAAGGCTGAGAGAGAGAGAGAGAGAGAGAGAGAGAGAGAGAGAGAGAGAAAGAGGTATAAGATAGGGGGGGGGGCACCAAAGGATGTCTCAGGACGTAGGGAATGCGATTTTTCTCGAAAAGGCGATGTGTAAGCAAACTGGGAAAAAAATTAATGACCGATGTTTACCCAAAGAATTGAATGGAAGTGTTCAGAGTTGCTTTCCAATTTGATTTATACGCTTTCGTACCCTTACTCTTGAGTTATCAGTAGCTCGGAGCATGATAAATAATATTACACTTCTAATTCGTACTTGATAATACTTGAAGTAACTCCAACGCGAATCGTTTCCATGGATATGCAACAATCGGCAGATACACTTGATATAGTTTACTTAGTTCAAATTAGTTAACAAAATAAAAATAATTTATATTACTTACACTATTAAAGGTATATATATAAAATTTTATACATTTATGAATATGGATTTAATGTATACCTTGCAAAAGTTTTATTTTATTTCACGTGTATGACCTTTGCTACTAAGGCTTTTAATCCAGGACAATTCAAATTTTTTGTTATGAAATTTCCATGCCTGAACAAGATTTGAACCCAAGACCTTAACAACTCAGGGCACGTGTGTTGCCACTACGCTACTCCGATCGGCAACCTATGTTGTTATGAAGATGCAATACAAATAATATCTTAATGATGCTAAAATAAAAATCAGACCACTCAAAATTAACATCATTATTATAAAATCGTCAACATATATAAGGGAGGTATTGTGATCATACCAATTTTGACGTTTCGAGATTTCGATGGATCTCCACGAATTGAGGTCCCTACATAACGTTTTGACTATTTTTAGCATGATGTCTGTCGGTCTGTCTGTCCGTCCGTCTGTCTGTCTGTCCATCTGTCCGGCTGTCTGTCCGTCTGTACGTCTGTCCGTCTGTCTGTTTACACGTGCAGAGCAAATTCGGCTGAAAGGATTTTTATGAAACTTCATATTTAAGCTTCTGCCATCAATGGCACAACTTTTGAGTTGATCAACTTTTGATAAAAATCGGTTGACTAAAAATTGGAGTTTACTCGTTTTGATTTTAAGATTTTGGTGAATATTTCACAACAGAAAAATATTTCGAAAAAAATTATTTAACATAAGTTGCTATAAAAGCAATAAATAATAACTTTTATTTGAGACGTTTTTTGATAAAACGAAAAATTTCGAATAATTTCTGTAAAATTTTCCGAAATTTTTTCTAGTCTCAATTTTTTCATACTTATATGTAACGTTTCCATGGTCATGATAAATAATATCTCTGTTAGAAAATATTAGGCCAAGTTATTTCTACTCTGCTGCTAGAATCTATTTTATATAAGTACTTTATGATGGCGGTCGGTCCTGTGGTGGCTATAGCTGATTTTTTAGAGTATTATACTATTTTTACCGACCGCCAACATATATAAGGGAGGTATTATGATTTTTTTAGAGTGTACTTAACAATGACTTGCATTACAAAATTAACAAAAATTTCTAGAAATACCTTTCCAATCATTCCAGTTTTGATCTCCATGCAGTCCAAACACCAAAGTCCACACTATGCCACATTTTTACCACTTACACCTTGCAGTTTTACCACTTAATAATCACTAAACACGCCAGAAAAAATGCAATGCCTCTTGTAAAAATCACGTATCTACAAATCAAGATGGTTATCACTGATAAAGCTCATTAGGAAATATAGTCATTAAAAATTAATAAATAAGATAAGTAACAGAATTGTTTAAAAATATTATTAATGGGAATAAACACATACATACATTAATATTTTATTAACAGTATACCGAATGGTTGAAATGACATTGCGTAATGTACAATTTTTACCGACCGCCAACATATAAAAGGGAGGTATTGTGATTATACCGATTTTGACATTTCGAGATTTCGATGGATCTCCACGAATTGAGGTCCCTACGTAACGTTTTGACTATTTTTAGCATGATGTCTGTCGGTCTGTCTGTCCGTCCGTCTGTCCGCCCGTTCGTCCGTCCGTCCGTCTGTCTGTCTGTCTGTGTACACGTGCATAGCAAATTCAGCTAAAAGGATTTTTATGAAACTACATATTTAAGCTTTTGACATCAATAGCACAAGTTGATCAACTTTTGGTAAAAATCGGTTTACTTAAAATGGGAGTTTACTCTTGTCGATTTTAAGATGTTTGCGAATATATAGCAACAGAAAAATATTTCGAAAAAACTTATTTAACAAAGTTGCTACCAATGCAATAACTAATAACTTTTATCTGAGACATTTTTTGATTCGGTCAATTGGAATTTGTTTCATTCGGTCAAAAATCCCAAAATCGTAAAATTTCTATTTACCAGGTCTACAAGTATGAAATGTGGATTTTTTTTTAAATAAAACACATTAAACTCAAAAGAACGTAAAAGTTTATTTATTCAAAGTATGCTCCATTAGGAGTTATACATTTTTCCCATCTTTGAGGCAATTTGTGAATACCTCGCTAGTAGAACTCTTCCCCTTTCCCCGCAAACTATTCATTTAGCCATTCTTTCACATTTTCATATGAACAAAAGTGCTGCTCGGCAAGTGCGTGACACATCGATGCGAACAAGTGGTAATCTGAAGGGGCCAAGTCTGGTGAGTAAGCGGCATGGGGTAGCACTTCCCACTTGAGTGCCTCCAATGTGTTGCAAACTGCTTTTGCCTTATGTGATGGAGCGTTATCGTGAAGAAAGATTACCTTGTGCTGTCTTCTTTCGTATTCTGGTCGTTTTATGAGCAGCGAATGGTTCAATTCAATCAGTTGTTGTTGGTAGCGTTGGGTATTAACTGTTTCACCAGGTTTTAACAATTCATAATAGACCACACCCTTTTAGTCCCACCAAGTACAGATCATTGTCTTTTTGCCAAAGCGATTCGGTCTTGCAGTTGATGTGGATGGTGAGCCTGGGTTCACCCATGATTTTTTGCGTTTGGCATTTTCAAAATAAATCCATTTTTAATCGCCAGTAATGATACGATGCAAAAAAGACTTTCTTTTGTATCGTGCAAGCAAAATTTCACAAAAGTTTTTGCGTTTTTCCATCTGCCTCTCATTCAATGTATGTGGAACCCATCTGCCGACTTTCTGGATCTTACCCATCTCTCGTAGGCGATTGGAAACAGCTTGTTGACTAACGCCTAACTGCTCTGCTAGTTGTTTTTGTGATTGACTATCGTCTTCCTGTAGCAATGTTTCCAATTTTGTACCTTCATATTTTTTTGGAGGTATTCCATGTTCTTTGTCTGTAGGATCAAAGTCACCACTTTGGAAACGCCGAAACCATCGTTCACACGTATCTTGCGATGGAGCATATTCACCATAAGCTTCTCGAAGCAGTCGGTATGATTCAGCAGCAGTTTGTTTCAAATGAAAACAAAACAGTAGTACTGTCCGCGAATGCTCTTTATTTGGCACAAAATTTGACATTTTTAACACAGTAAAACAAAACTATATGATCATTTTTCAAATTATAACCTATACGCATTTGACACTTAATGATAACTTTGAACTATACACTCTGATTGCGCGGCAAGTTTGAAAAAAATCCGCATTTCATACTTGTAGACCTGGTAGTTAGTTTAAGCAGTTTATTAATATTTCGTTTGACATAATGCCTAGGTGTTAGAGATTTTCAGGTCACGACTAGCGCTCTGTGGCATAACTTAATGACTACTTTTTACCGAGACCGCCGGCTTCACGTGCCTTCTGAAACACGCCACATATTCCCGAATATTAATTCAAAGATACCGGTACTCATTTAAGGGAAGCCTGAGTGGGCCTACGGTTGTTACGGTCAACAATTTTCGCAGTAAGGCCACGATAAATCCGCCAGAAAAAAAAATATACATTGTAATATGAGCAAAGAAGTTTATTTTAAATTATAATTTTCCATTTTAGTTTTATTCATATTTATTTAAACCATAAATTTCGGAACATCTTACTACTGAGTCCTGAAATACCAAGGTATCCTGTTTAAAGTTGGCATATTTTGATTTTGTTGCCTATAAACAGTTGTTATTTTTTCTGTCAAAATTTTTTGAAATGAATAAATCAAATTGAAGATATAACAGATAGTTATTTCTATTGGAAGGTTTCTGTCTATTTATTTTTACCTGGATTCATTCACAGATGTCCCTATTATCCTGCGACTGTGTCGCCTCTATAACTCAATTCTGTTACTACGTTATCCTTGGATCAATACAGTGGCTTTGTGACTTTAACTAAGTAATATCACGTGGTTTTTACAATGGGTGTTATTGAAGTGGCTCATTCACGTCTACTAAGGGTTACCAGTTACAATTTCAGTGTTACCGTGCAGAACAATCTATGGATAAGGAGATCGGCCTCACAGAAACGCCCCAAAGTATGTAGGATGTTCTATCTCTATTGATTTCGAGGAAAAGAGCGCGCAACTTGAAAGAATTTTGTTTTGAAAAATAACATATTTACAAAAATAAAGCACAGACTCCATTGCACTAAATGTCGGATATAAAAATAAAAATACAGTATTGTTTGTTCTTTTTTCCTTTAATACATTAAAGATAGTAGTATATTATCTTAAAATTGTGTACATAGCCTACATCAGAAGTTTTCAACCTGTGGTCCACGATCCGATTTTTTTTTTGCCTGTGGTGGTATTCAAAAAATAGTATCACGGACTACTAATGGTCCACGGCTTAAAATAAGTTGAAAACCACTGACCTAAATTATAAAACTGTGAAGCTATAAAGGATAAATTGGAAATACAAACCTCTATCTGTCATTGTACCAAAATTAAAAATTAAATAAATATTTTAAATGTATATAAATACTGTAAATATCTGGATAACACTCAAGAAATGATAAAATTTAGAGCATTAAATGAAATAACCCCAACATTTATAGTACTACATATCATTAATTGGGTTATGTATCATTATGTATTCTAGACCAGTGTTTCTCAACCGAAAACGTACCACGGACCAATAAAATATTTTTTTTTCTACCGCGGACCACATAAATAAATGTATTTTTAAACAAATTTATTGTATATGTATTCCACATCTATATAATATCTCAGTAATAAAAAATCACTAAAAAATGAACAAAAATCACAGAAAATGGACAAAAGATCATAAAAAAATTTAAAAAAGTCTTTCGCGGACCACTAAAATTTTGCTAAGGACCACCAGTGGTCCGCGGACCATGGGTTGAGAAACACTGTTCTAGACTGATATAGAATTATAAAAATCTGCAAGATTTTGTCTCTATTATTAAAATATAAATTACAAATATTACCCAGACAATGTTCAGGATATGTTTTGCGCTGTTGCGCTAAGCGAAACAGCGCTAAGAGGAGTCCTTTTAAAACTTAAATAGAGTTAGCTTTCGATAGCTCTTATTTTCTTAACATTCTGGCAAGTTTAGAGTTGCGCTCATAATTTGGGTTATTTTTAGGATTGGTCCTAGGGTCCAGTACGGTAGTGATCAGCACTACGACTCAGTGAAACAATTTTTGCGCGTTCTATAGAAATGATTTTCATAACTTACAAATTACGATTTTAAAAACTACATAGGGGTGGAGTTGGGGTTATGATCTAATTAATTTTCCAAAAATTATGCATAATTTAGTACGTAATAGCGATCACTATGACTCCTGAAACGTTTATGTATTGATAATAATGTTTTAAAAAATATTTTTCTACTAAAATTTTTGTAATTTCTGAATTCAATTTTTAAGGGTTTTGTAAGTACAGTCGATTCCGCTTAATTGGGACACATAGGGACTTAGATATTTTGGCACAATTAAGCGGCTGCCCCAATTAAGCGAATTTCACATAAAATTAAACAATGCATATTTTTCTTTCAATAATTTGATTTTATAAACTCTTGGATAAAACTATAAATTACATATAACCAAAAATATAAACTTTTAGGAAAAAATAATAATAAACTCCAAAATAAAATAGTAAATAGGTACATACAATTTAATTCAATGCAAAAATGCGTCAAGTGTAGTCTGTCTTTTGTTTTTGTAACATTGTACTTCTACAAAATCAGCACAGGTATTCAGTGCGGATGTAGGGCTCCCTTCATTTCCTTCCTGCATAAAATAACGCTGTAATATTAAATTCTTTGTACATATATTTTCTTCAGAATATGTGTAACATAATATATACTGTGATCTTAAATTTACTGTCCCAATTAAGCGGAATGTTGTCCCAATTAAACATGTAAATTTACTGTTGGTTCCTTGGTTTGGTTTCTGTTCTTTGAGATTTGGCCCCGATAAGCGGCTGCTCCAATTAAGCGGTGGCCCAATTAAGCGGAATCGTCTGTATAACACATTGTTTGTAACCATCTGTTATATATCTATATGTATGGTAGAAATTGTAACGGATAGACCTAGAGTTCAAATTTCGCATGCATATAAATAGGAAAAATTCTAAGAGTTCGAGAAAACACGTTCGAAAAATATATATTCCAAACGTTTAAGCAGAACTAAGTAGTTCTAACAATTACTTTGTCTCCTTTTAACGATTAAATCGAGCTTTTGACCATTTTGTTTAAGCTATTGTAAATCATACTTACATTAAATATTCTAGGTTAGGTTGACTTATCATTATTAAACGTCACTTTATTACATTTTGATTTTTTGTGTCATATTTGATACAAATGTCTTTTAACTTAAACTTTTATGTCTTAAATTTAAAAAAAAATATTATATATTTTATTTATTATTTTTTTTTTTTATAAATGTCACTTTATAATACATGTTGACATGAAACATGAAATAACTTAGGCAAGATACTTAACATCTTAAGAAAACATCGGCTTTGATAGCGTAAAGGTGACGCTCCTGCTTCACGAGCCAAAGGTCCCGAGTTCGAATCTCGCTCAACGCATGGTTTGTTAATGAAAAAATAAACGAAACTCCTGTTTCATTTTACTTAACTCAAAGAAATGAAGTATGGGTACATTCATTTTTTTAAAAGAATATATTTTGTTAATTTGCGGAGTGGAATCAAAAGAAAAATTTATTTTTATACTGTTATTGTGTCAAAAAGATTTTGCGATCTAGTTACTTTAATTGTTTGAATCGTGCTTTTTGGCCGTTTTGTTTAAGTTTTGTAAATCATACTTACAATAAACATTTTTTGGTTAAGGTTAATATCATTTTAAAATGTCATTTTCTTTATATTTTAATATTTTGTGTCATTCTTAATACAAATATCCCATTTATTTATTGTTTTGTCATTAAAATGTATAAAAAAGTAATTTATTTTTGACATATGTCATTCGTTTCCATGGTTTCACTGGTGGAATTTAAAATTTTCACATGCCAACGTCAAAAATGAACTAACCTAAGCAAGGTCCCTTCTCGTGACAACCTAAAAGAACGAAATTCCTATTTAGTTCCACCTAAACGTTTGGAATAGCCTGTAATGATCCGATTTTTTTCTTTTTTATTTCGGTACATCAAATGAACGTTCTTGAAACACATTAATGAACGAAAATTTATTTAAAAAATCTATTATGATAATTGTTTTCACTTTTGTAACCAAATCTTGTTATTTTGGTTACTTTTATAGTGTATTGCTGACTTTAAATGTCATTTAAAAAACTACTTTACACTGTAAAACTGACTTCAGATTTGTTTGTTATAATCATTATAGTTAAGCTATCATTTTTCAGTCAGACCAATTCTGTAACTCAGTTACTATGAATAGTAACAAAATATGTCACTATGAGCAAGGTCAGTTACTAGCATGAATGAAAGTCATTATACTTTTTATAATATTTTATCTTGTAGTAACGTTACTACACAGTAAATTTTTACAGAATTGATCTGTATATATTATGTGTCAAATGGTATGACATATTAATAAAGTGATATTTTTAATTATTTTTCAATACCTACATGAAGCACAATTTCAAAGATGCAAACTATTGATCTTCTTATAGGCTATTCCAAACGTTTAAGCGGAATTAGATTTTGAAATATAGTAAATTTATCGATTGTTTCGGGCTTTTGGCCATTTTATTTAACTTTTTCATCATACTTACACTGAACATTTTTAGGTTTGGGTGAATTGTCATTATAAAATGTCTTAACATTTTGTGTTTTTGTGTCATTTTTAATACAATTGTATCATATATTAAATTTTGATATCTTTCAAAAATTTAAATATATTATATATTTTATTTTTTATAATACTTAAATGTCCCTTAATAATAAATTCCAACATGAAACATGAATTAATCTAGCCAAATTCTGTTTTCGTGACAAATTAAAAAAAAACGAAACTCGCGTTTAGTTCCTTTTACATCTAAGAAATTTACATACGAAGTGTGTAAACAAATTAACCGGACTGATTCTTTAAATCTTTTTTTTTTTCGAATATAATTACAATTCTATATTGTCTCCTTTAACATTACTTCCTTGGGAAAACATGCAGCGCTGGAGGCAGTTCTTCCAACCTTCATAGCAGTGCTGGAACTCGGATACTGGAATAGCTTTCAGCTGGTCGGTTACGGACGTTTGAATGTTTTCGAGTGTCCCAAAATGACGTCCCTTGAGGTGATTTTTCAATTTTGGGATGAGGAAAAAGTCACAAGGACTCAAGTTAGGCGAATAAGGAGGCTGAGCAGCCACAGGAATGTTTTTATTGAAATTGCTGTGACAAGGCGCATTGTCAAAATCTGATGAAGGGTAGTGTGAGTCAAATTCAACTTTTCCCCGATCATTCTGACTGTCAACCGACGATCTGAACGCATAAGATCCCGGATTCTGTCGACATTTTCACCGGTTCTTGAAGATGAAGGCCTTCCGCTGCGTGATTCATCTTCAATCAACTCTCTTCCATCTGAAAATGCCATAAACCACCGAAAAAACCTGAGTCCTTGACAAAACACTGTGTCCGTAGGCCTGCTGAAGTTTTTCAAAAGTTTCCGTTGCACTATGCACATGTCTGAAGCAAAACCTGATAACATACCGTTGCTCGAAAAGAATGTCACTCATTTCTAGAACGCACTAGAAAAAACTGTTTCACGAAAAAAATCGCTACGAACAACAAAATTACTCTGGCAAGTTCAAACTAGTACTGAAGGCTTATCACATGTTCACATGCCTCCCAACCAAGTCCCGCGGCACAAATTTTGCCAGATCAAACTCTTTGTTGCCAGTCCGGTTACTTAATTTACACACCTCGTATGAGGCGTTCTTTTTTTTTTTAATTAAAAAAAAATGTTCCACATCCTACTGAGTGGAAATTCAGAGAAATGAACTGGAATAATACAAACCCAATTGTGATCAAATTATTTTTTCAAAAGTTACCAATTTTTTTATTGTTCCACAGACATTATTCCAATTTTTTGTTTGTATCCACAAATTGATTATTTAAAAACATTAATATGGAGATCTCTATTTTTCTTACTTACTTAAATACTTACAAAACATGAAATATGTGAAAATTCCAACTTTTTTTTTGTGACTTTATAATTTGGGGTTGAATATTCAAACTATCTTCGAATTCAAGTAAAATCTCTAGTGTGCAATTACTTTTAACATCACTTGAACCATCAAAAAATAAAAAAATCCCCTTTTTAATACCTCAAAAATGCTCGTTACTTGAAAATCATTTCAGTACGATTCGTTGCACGTAAATAAGTGGTACTTGGCTAGACCGAGCGTCATACAATGAGAAACGCGTGCACGCACTTGTAGTTCCATAGCACGTGAGATTGCGTGTCACACGGAATGTCATTACCCCCCAGCAACCCACCTACTCAAGGGGGTAAGTGTAGGGACTAGTTGAGACTAAGGGAAATCATTACATTTGAATTAAACATGTTCGTACAGGATTATGAGTTTTTGATTGTATGTACTTGAATAAAATATAAGATAAAAAGAGACGCAAGAATAACAAAACTATTGTATTTACCCGCGGTTCTCAACCAGGGTGCCGTAGATATGACAAGTGTACCGTGAATTTAGAATTAATACAGATATACGAGCAGTGGCGCACCCAGGAATTTTTGGGGGAGGGCGGAAGACAAAATTATTAAAATTATTCTCATTTCTAAAAAAGTAATGATCTAAAAAAAGTTCCTCACTTTTGAAATACTAGTGATTACCTATAAAACAAGGTTCTCACTTCTGAAATACAAGTGATGAACTAAAAAAAAGGTCCTCATCTCTCTATTTATAAATATATGTAGGATTTCCGTCTTCAAAATGAAAAACTACACGTCTTTAATACACACAGACACGGCTTTAGGGGGGGGGGGGCGGTCGTGCGACCACCCCGGGGCATCAAGCCAGGAAGGGCGACGGACGGTCAGGTCATAACTTGTATTTTTAAAGTGAGGACATTTTTTTTTGCTCTTCACTTGGATCTGGGAGGTGAGGACCTTTTGGTTTTGCTCTTCACTTGGATTTGGGAGGTGAGGACCTTTTTTTTGCTCTTCACTTTGATCTGGGAGGTGAAGACCTTCTTAATTATTATTATTTTTTTATGAGGGTGGCAAAAAAATCTCCCCGGGGCGCCAGACTTGCTAAGGCCGGCACTGAATACACAAATTATATTGTAAATCAGTAAAAAATTACAAATTATAACGACAAAATAACAATACAATAATCAACAACGTCCCTAGTAACTCTCTTTACTTGTCTCTGGTCTGTCTCTGTCTCTATTAGTTGGCTCTGGTTGAGAGTTATATGTAGGAATATATGAAAATCCCATATATATATATATATATATATATATATACAGGGTGTTTGTTTGAAACGGGGCACCCCGAAAATCTCCTTTATTTGTAAAGATACAAAAAATCTTCAGAACAAAAGTTAAACTAGACAAAAAGGCCAATCTAAAGGTTACTATAAGAATTCTGAGGCACTTCCGGTTTCACAGATAAGGGGGAATCGATAATTTTTTATTTTTTTCCTAAAAGTACATTAAATTTGCTTCACAATGACACCAAAAAGTCATATTTTTATGTTAACCATTTCAAAATGGCAACCATTTATTTACAAAATAATAATCAACATAAGTTTTACAAAGTTGAACGTAGCAAGCTTTGAAAACAATAGTGTACTCTTATAAGGGCGATGGAAGAGTTTTTATTAAGAATGAGAGAATGTGTGGACAATAATGGTGGTTTGATCGAACATTTGTATTTTTTTTTTTTTTTGTAAAATAATTGTAAAAAGTAATAGTTTTTTTTTCTAAATAGTCAAATAGTTTATTTTAGAGATATTTTGTTTCTTTTTTATTGATTTCAAAGCTTGCTACGTTCAACTTTGTAAAACTTATGTTGATTATTATTTTGTAAATAAATTGTC
This sequence comes from Liopterus haemorrhoidalis, assembly GCA_963971575.1. Classification (NCBI taxonomy): domain Eukaryota; kingdom Metazoa; phylum Arthropoda; class Insecta; order Coleoptera; family Dytiscidae; genus Liopterus; species Liopterus haemorrhoidalis. The sequence continues at coordinate 9,046,390 of OZ020615.1, forward strand.
GCTATTTTGAAATGGTTAACATAAAAATATGATTTTTTTGGTGTCATTCTAAAGCTAATTTAATGTACTTTTAGAAAAAAAAATATAAAATTATCGATTCCCTATGCTAGATCAAAAGTTGACACCATTTCCGGTGAAACCGGAAGTGCCTCAGAATTCTTATAGTATCCTTTAGATGGGCCTTTTTGTCTAGTTTAACTTTTGTTTTGAATATTTTTTGTATCTTTACAAATAAAGGAGATTTTCGGGGTGCCCCGTTTCAAACAAACACCCTGTATATATATATATATATATATATATATATTTACCTAAGACCATGAAGATAATAAATTTAAAAAAATTGGTATTTCCCTCTTTCTTGGGCTACCTTTTAAGTTTTTACAAAAACTAAGAAACTTGGTCTACCTTCACGAGATTCATCAGTGACGGACGTACGACTACGACGAGATTTAGCAAACCAATTGTAAACAGTCTTTTCTGATGGTGCTGCATTACCAATAGTTGAACGAAGTAAATCTATGCAGTATTGTTGAGTTAGGCCTTTACTAAAATCGTAAAAAATCATCCAACGAAAACCTTCACGAGTAATTTTTTTACAAACTTTTTTTAACGCTCACTGTCAACAAACTCAGTCAATTTAAAAGCTTCCACTGATTTCACAATTACAAATATCAAATTTTACGAATATAGTAATGGCACAGTTCAATATTGCCATCTAGTGGTCGTTTATAAAAACTTAAAAGGTAACCTTTGTAATAGGAGAAATGAAGTTAGCGTGCCTTGAATTTTTCCTATTTTATTTAAGGGTGGCGTCACCTAAAAATCACTAACATACACTATCTTGTAAAAAGTAATTCGACATTTCTGTAAATGTACGAAGCAACCCTCTAAATGAAAATGATTCTGTTCGTATGTTCTGGTATATGGTCCCATTACTTGTTATTGGTACTAAAATGAAGACCGAAAATTACACAGAGTTGTTTGTTTTTTTACATTTCCAGACTTATTTATTGCCCAGTTTCTTTTTTTTTTTTTTTTCTATCACGTATATATTTTTCTAGGCATATGTATGTATATTGTGCCCCAGGCACATACCCAGGCTTGTTCTTGGGGTCTTTTTCTTAGAAGGTAAAAGAGTTTTACAGGGGCAAGGATGGACTGGGACCTGCATTTTTATCGGGTAATTACTGTCCCGACCGGCTCCGGCTACAAAATTGTGTAAAAAAAATAATCCACCAAATAACACAGGTATTACAGGACATACAATCCTGAAGCAATTTCGGCTGCCAAAAACAGTGTGAATATTAGTGAAAATGTATCATTGATTAAATATATTGTTTAATTAAATTTAATAATTATAAAGCTTTATTTTGATTCAGTTTTGGTTTTTGCTCTAATTTCTGTACAAATGTGACAACTAACTTGGGATGAAATTTAGAGACTCCAAGTGACAACTGTTGTGGTATGAGGGAGTAATACTTAGATTATTCATTCTAGTGTAATAGCTCTTGTAGTTAGTCAAATTAATTTGAAAGTTTCAGAACTTCGAAGTTCTTGTTAAAGTATCTACATATTCAAACTTCTAACAACTTGCATCCATTTCAGGTAGATACAACTATATTACAGAATTTAATTAAGTAATGCAAGTAATGAGAACTTGGCAAAATATCTTGTAAAATGTAAAATCTATGAACTTGTACAATCTTGAAATGACAAACGCATTTTTAGTTTCCTAATTAGCATTTCCGCAATTCACATATTGCTCATTAGTAACAACAATGTCGTAATTCAAAATATGTGATTTTTCAAAATACTCTTTAAAAGGTTTTGAACTCATATGATTTGTGCGATGAGTGCAACGACGACAACTAGCGCACTAGCAGCTATTTATGCAAGCTGAGTGATGACCCTTTGCCAGTTAAAAATGTATATCGAAGCGATTCCTTTTATGTCAGCCAAGCCAAAATATGAGTTGTGACACTGCTCTCGCAAATGATATAAATCTTATCTACATTATCATCAACATGTCTAACGGGTATTCACTCTTTTGGAACCCTTCTTCAAATAATCAAGAATTTCATCAAGTATTCTACTATATTCTTCTCGAAGAACAGCTTCATGTTCCCGTATCAATTTTGACCAAACTGGCCTAAAATTCACCCGGCGTTCTAATTCATACCGTGTTCTATATATATTCTTTATTCCCTAGGCCTTGCGGCGTTCAGGGTAGTAACCATTACAAATGGAAATAAAACAATCAAAAATAAATATCGTACAATACAATACAATTTACAATATTTTTTATCTAATTTCTTTCTTCTTGCTCCAGTGTCCCTCTCTTTCTTCCTATTCGCATTCTGGTTTCTCTCTCCGATCTCCTTCCTTCTTGCTTCCAGTTCTCTCACCCATCTTTAATTTATTCATACCGTGTTCTATACATATACGAGGGCTACCTTTTAAGTTTTCACAAAAACTAAGAAAGAAAATTATTTTTTGAATCAAACTGTTTTATTGCTTTTTAAAAAATTCGCTTTTAAGATTTATACACTTTTGCACGCGTTCTAATCAATTCTCGAAAAATTTTTTCCACTCTGTCAAGTTGGCATGTCAAAAACATGGTTTTCGAAGGCTTCAACAGTTTCTTGAGGTGATGAAAATCACTGTCCACGCATTTTTGATTTGACATTGGGAACAAAAAAAAGTCGTTAAGGCATAAATCAGGTGAATATGGGCAATGAGACATTAATTCGATGTTTTTCTCCTTCAAATAATAGTTTGACGTGCTGTGTTGAAGCTTGCACTGAAATTAGGAAGAATGATGCAACGTTTTTGGTTGTTTTTCCTGATTTTGTCGATGACTTCTGGCAAATAAATTGTTGTGTACCATTATGCATTAATTGTTCTCCGATCCTCTAAAGGATTGGTTGCGACATGTCCAGTACAACCGAAGAAACAAGCGATCATTTTCTTGGAAGTACTTCGTGAACGAACAACTTTTGTGGATTTCGGTTCATCTTGGAATACCCAAACAGTGGATTGTTGCTTAGTTTCCGGTTAATATGAATAAATCCAATTTTCGTCACCTATAACGATATTGTATACGGATTTTGCAGTGCCTTGGTTGAATTTTTTTAGAATTCCCTTACACCAATCAACACGAGCCTTTTTTGAGCTTCGATCAAATTATGCGGAATCCATCGGGAACAGATCTTTTTCACAGATAAATGTTCATGCAAAATCGAATGTATTGCAGTCTGCGATATGTCAAAAAATGCCTCTATCTCACAGTAAGTCTCAACTGATCTTCTTCAATCATTTTGCGCACAGCATCGATGGTTTTTTGAAACACAACCGATTTTGGTCGACCTTCACGAGATTCATCACTGACGGACGCACGACCACGACGAAATTCTGCAAACCAATAGTAAACAGTTTTTTCTGATGGTGCTTCATTAACAAAAGTTGAACGAAGCGAATCTATGCATTTTTGTTGTCAGGCCTTTACTAATATCGTAAAAAAATCATCCAACGTAAACCTTCGCGAGTAATATTCATTTTTTCACAAACTTGTTTTTTTTTTTTCGCCCACTGTCAATAAACTACTCGGTCAATTTATAAGCTGCCACTGATTTCACAGTAACAAATTTTAGGAATATAGTAGTGACACATTTCAATATTGCTATCTAGTGATCGTTTGTAAAAACATAAAAGTTAACCCTCGTAATTTTCCAAATGTCACATCCACACAGAAATACCAATTTCACATTGGTGTTCCATATTCGTAATTTAGAGTTGATGCATAGTTGGTATCATAAGTTACTAAGCTTGTTGGATGCGTTTCGGGCTTTGTAATTTTGTAGGATAATAGCGAGCAACGTTCAGCAAAAAATCCGTGATGGTATTAGTTGTTTAATTCTCAAATGATTTAATCGGAATTAATACAAAATCCTTATCAAACACTATCCTATTATCCAAACAATCGAGTATAATATTTTATATTTATCTTTGGAGATTATAAATTTATGAAATCCGTGCAATAGGCAAACCGTGTCTTAATCCGGTGGTTTAACTGTTTGGAGTGTAGAAACTGGTGGCGTGCGGTATTCAAACCAAAGGTTAGGGTGAAAAGCGACCCCTACGAGTCACGACCCCAGTTAACATGCAGTGAATCACAGAAGGGCCCGGCTACCAATTAACGTGAAACGAGAATATACCGTAATGAGAAACAAACATACGTAAAATTTTAGTTTCTATAGAGTAATTTGATGGTCCGATATATCAAGGGATATTGGTGTATAAATGGAATAAAAAAATAAATAAAATATTTAAATTACTATGTTGATGTACAAGATAAATTACTAAAGTTTATTTTATTCATTTATCTTTGACATTATCGATAATAATTTAAGTACAAACCACATAATAACACATTGCATGTCATATTCTTTTTGAAATATAGTGGATATATAAAATGATCGACCACAGTTCGGTCACTCAGTTTGTGACAAATCACGACAGAATTAACGACTAAAAAAAAAAAAGTCAAACGTAAAACACGGCCGACACACCTGCTGCCAATAGTAGACTGGCAAAATTTTCCGGCTCTGAAAAGTTGGAATAAATCATCCCCATAGGGTTAAGAACCGGCTTCATCGGATCAAGAACTGGCCCTATTGATCCAAAAAACAATCATATTGGGACCGGCCCACCGGTTTATATATTTGATAGACAATTTTGTCCAAACTGCTCCTGCTCATCGTAAAACAATGGTTGAGAACTCTATGTAAAGGTGATAAGACGTAGATGTACAACGTTTGAATACGATGGATGCCAATAAACTGTGATTTGTAGATGGAGCACGCGCTAACAGAAAATTATTAAATTTTACAAAAGGTGTTGTCTGTCCCATTAGTTTTAAATTAAACTGGATTTATCTAAAATGGTATGTTAATACTAAATACTGCTTATAGTGTTCAGGATATGTTCCTACAGTCTTGAAGAAAATAGTGCTAAACGGGGTTACTTTAAAGGCGCATGCAGATCAAAATCAACTGTTCATGAGCAGTTAGAGAGCTGATCGTGAGCAATTGGCCAGATTTTTCAAGTTCATCGTTCAAACCACATCTTGTTAATAATGGAGTCATGTTCTCCATTAATGTACAGAGTACTTAATGACTTCAGAGTACTTAAACTACATCTGAATGTAGTTTAAGAGAAATTCGCTCAGCTAGAAATTCAGAAGAGGTGTAGCAAAATGTCCCTGTCATCGAGTGAAGAATATAATGAATAATTGTTGTATTAGAAGGTGGTTGAGGAAAAGCTTGTTCAGCAATCGTGAAAAAGCTTGTTCAGCAATCGTGAAAAATGAGCGGAACTGACTTGTTCAATGACTTGCACTGGAGGATAGTAGCTAATTTTATTCTTATGACTGTTATGATAAGGGCGCAAGATTAAACAGCGTTAAACAGGATAGTGTTAACCAGAGTCTGACTATAATTTATATCAAAGTTCCTCAAACTATGCTGCAATGAAATATTTTTTTTTTTTTTTTTTTAAATACGTTTATTTAGGGGTGCTCCAACAGCTAGGTTATTAGCACCTCGGGACATTGGTTTACATTATTTTACATTTGATATTGTACTTGTTTGTTTAGTTACATTTATATATTTTACAATAATTTGTGATATATTTGTAGTTATATTTTATGGTAGTATATGTTAGACTTTATCAAATAAATTGGCTTCTTTTAGGAATTTGATGATCTTGCTTTCATTTTGGTTTGACAGGATTTCGTCTGGGTCTGTTGGTAGTTGGTTGGAGCTTCTTTCCATGTGATATTGAGGGCATTCTATTATAATATGCCTTACTGTTAGTCTGGTGTTGCAGGTCTGGCAGTTTGGGGGGTCTTCTCGTCGGAACAGGTGTTTGTGGGTCAATAGAGTATGCCCGATTCTTAGCCTGGTTAATACTATCTGTTCTCTTCTAGTAATGTTGTTTTGGGGTTGGCTTCGGTGTATGTGGATGCGAGTGTTGTACCATGTTTCTTTTGTTTTATTTTTGTAGTGGCTTTTTGTGTCGTATGTTTGAGGTGGATAGGGGTAGATTTCTTCGTGTATTGCTTCTTTTGCCGCTATGTCTGCTCTCTCATTTCCTGGGATGTTTTGGTGCGACGGAACCCATAAGATTGTGATTTCTTTCCCTTCTGATATGGAGTCGTGTAGATTGTCCTGGATTTTTTGGATTACGGTGTTTCTGTTGAATGTTTGCTGTATGCTGGTGATGGTACTTAGAGAGTCTGTCTGTATTATGAACTTTTGGCCTGGGTGGAGTCTTATGTATTTGGTCGCCTGCAGAATAGCAAATGCTTCAGCAGTGAAAACGCTTGTTTGATCTGGTAGGTGGAATTTTTTAATTTCGTTTATTGTAACTAGCGCGGCACCAATACTACCTTGAATGTTGGCCCCGTCAGTGAAGATGGCAATGTGATTTTTGAATTTTGTCATTATTTTATTGTAGGATTGTAGGATGATCATGGGATGGGTTTCTTTCTTATTGTATTGGGTTAGGGATAGGTTGATGTTCGGTTGTTGGAGAAGCCAAGGTGGTATTTTGTTGTGTTGTTGTGAGGTGAATTGAGGGAAGGTTTCGTTCATATTAGACAGGTGTTCTTGGATTTGTTTATGGAATGGTATTTCGTTTTTTATGACGATGTGGTCGTTTATTTTGTGGAATATTTGTTGAAAAGTGGGAATGAAATATTTTTGCTTATTGATTTTTCACAATATTATATTATTTAGGGACTACTATACCAAATGAGACGCCAATGCTTGGCCTATGCTGACGATCTAGTAGTTATAACCCGAAGTAAACGGGAAATAAAAGAAGTAGTAACGAGACTAGAAGAAGAAGCAAAAAAAAAATGGGACTACAGATAAACGAGACAAAGACGAAGTTTATGTCATGGACAGATCAGGAATTTAGAAAAGGGCAATACTTAAACATATACACGGATACAGGAAAGATATATAATTTTGAAGAAGTAGAACGTTTCACGTACCTAGGAACAGTATTTACACGTAGTCCAGAGATCAGGACTGAGATACAGACAAGATTAATGGCAGGAAATAAATGTATCCACGCACTAGGTAAACTACTAAGAAGTAAGAATATCTCAAGAAAAACAAAGGTGAGAATCTATAAGACAGTGATACGACCAGTGACCAATAGTGATATATGGATGCGAGGCGTGGACTCTAAACATATCAGAACAAAACAGGGTTAAAATATGAGAAAGATAAGTGTTACGTAAGATTTTTGGAGGAAAAATGGTGGACGGGATATGACTACGAAGGACAAACCAGGAAGTAGAAGAAATGTATGGAGAAGCTAATATCGTAGCAGTCATAAAATATCAACGTCTCCGCTGACTGGGACATGTGGAGAGAATGCCAGAAACTAGATTACTAAAGTCCGTGATGCAGAGAACAATTGGTGGCAAGAAAAAGAGAGGACGAGATGGTGGAAGGAGGTGGAGAAAGATCTAGAACAGCTGAAGATCACTAAATGGAAAGAAAGAACTTTAAATAAGAAAGAGTGGAGAAGAACAATCAATCAAGCCATGGACCTAATAGGCTAGCAGTGCTAATTTATTATTATTATATTATTTCGCAGCAATAGTCAGCCTTCCGGGTTTAGGTACCATATACGAAATCGGTCTAGGATAGCTCGCAGAGGTCGACTCAAGCAGGACCATCTCGCCACCGAGCCATCTCGCCGCGCGTTCAAGTGATCGCAGTGATTGTTTGTTCCTACTATTTTGCAAACATTCAACTAAGTTAAAAACAGTTTTATTAACGTTAATGTTATTTTATTAAAAATTACACATTTGAAAGAAAATACAAGGTGTCTCAAAAGAAATTTTATATTTAGTGGATCGATTAAAAAAAAAGTAAGCCGTATATAGAAAAAATGTTTATTAATTATTAAAATACACATTTTGGGGATTTATTTCTTAAAAATAATATCGTCTAAATGTAGACCCTCGCGTTCTCGGCACTCATTTAATCGAACAGTAAAATTACTTATGACGTCTCGGCAGGTGGACTCAGGGATGGCTGCCATTTTGTGACGGATATTTTCTTTCAAATGCGCCAGTGAAGTCGGTTTATTGGCGTAAACTTTAGATTTAAGATAACCCCATAGGAAAAAGTCCATAGGGGTTAAATCTGGACTGCGTGGAGGCCAATTTATGTCACCTCTCCGGGAGATCAATTTGCCTGAGTAAATTTCACGAACACGTGGCAGAGACATATTGGACGTGTGTGAAGTTGCTCCGTCCTGTTGGAACCATGTTCTTTGGTTATAGCCAGGAAAGTTTTGCAGTTCAGGTACCAAGAAGTTGTCTAACATCTCCACATAACGCTCTGAATTCACTGTAACTGCACGCCCCCTTTCGTCTTCAAAAAAGTAAGGGCCGATAATTCCTCGCGCCGACATCGCAGCCCATACGGTCACTTTAGGCGAATGCAGGGGTTTCTGATGTTTGCGTTTCGGATTCGTTGCACTCCAGTAGCGGCAGTTCTGCTTATTTACGTGGCCATTAAGATGAAAAAGAGCTTCATCCGAAAACAAAATGTTGGTAAACGTTGAAAATCGATCAATCACCTGATTTACGAAATTAAGCCTCTGACTGGCATCTTGGGGCTTTAATTCTTGCACCAATTGAATTTTGTAGGGGTGCAGCTTTAGGTCTTTGTGCATAATGCGATGTAATGATGATCTATGCACATTTAAAGCACTTGCGCGCTTCCGAATTGAAAGGTTCGGGTCGTCACGAACAGACTGATTAACATTCTCCACGTTTTCTATCGTTCTTGATGACCTAGGTCGCCCGGATTTTGATTTATCCAGCGTTGTACCAGTCTCTTCAAACTTTTTAACCCAATGTTGAATGAGATGAATGCTTGCCGCATCATTTAAGTGGCGAAAACCTCGAATACTGCAGAATTTTCTACGCGCTACAGTCGCCGAATCACCGTTTTTGTAAAACTCTCGCACGCATAACGCGCGGTCTGCTCCCGAGAAACGCTCCATAGCGACTGAATTCCCAAGAGCCAGGCTACCGATTGACATAAACCTCGCGCCCCTCGGATACGTTGCGTTCACGCAGTAAGCTAAATAAATATAAAATTTCTTTTGAGACACCTTGTACTATGAAGTTCTACATATGTAAATATCGACTTAAATCGATATAAATTGCAGTTAAACAACTGATTTTAGTTCCTACTGTTGGCATAACAAAAATGCAAACGATCCATAATGTAGTCTGTCCACAACCACTTTCGGTTCAGAAAACTATTCCGCTATCGTTGTTATAAAGATGAATATCGGAATTTTCAGATAAATATTAACCTACGAACACGACAAACTCTGTATGGTATAAATCTTTGTCTAATTCGAACGCTTATTATTTCGAATACTTTTCCGAATTCTTTATTTTATTAAGTTTTCTGTTTTTTTCCAGGAAATCCCAAAACTACCAATACCCGAACTGGAGAAGACCATGGACAAATACTTAACAGCAATGTGCCCCCTCTTGGATGACTGCCAAAACAAAAAACTTAAAAGCCTGACAGAAAAATTCGCGTGTGGATTAGGTCCTAAGCTACAACTTTTCCTAAAAGAGCGAAGAGAATGCTTAGATAACTGGGTAAGCAATTCAAAAATTATTCATTTTGGGTTCATAATTCACACTGGGTTTTTTTAGTTACCCTTTTCCCCAGGTAATAAAATGTTAACCAGATATTTATATTGTATTACTAGTAATAATTTAATTTTATTTAAGTCGATAGCACATAGAAATAATACAGTATTATATGGTTTGGTTAAGTATTAATTTTTTTGGGTATCGGTCTAATAAAAATAAGTTCTTTTCTTGTCAAATAGTTAACACATATTTTATTTGCTGACTAGTTTCGATTCTCTCTGAATCATTTTCAAAGCTTGCAAATATAAAAAATATATAAAAAATGTTAATAAAATGTTAAAAAAATAAATAGATAAATAGTTAATTTTTTAACTATTTCTATTTTTTTTACTTGAATACGCTAATGAGAATGAAACTTTTTTCCGCTAATTTGACAGCTTGTTTCGGCGCCCCTAACAATGCCCTGAGTCTGTGCCCCTCTTGCCCCTGCCATTCGCCAGTGCTGGTATTAATACAACTTAGCAAAAAAATAAGGTAGCGAACTTTTGAAATAACTCTAAACAATATCAATTTTTCAATAATTATTTGTTATTTATGTTATCCCCAATATCTTTACGCGTCCATCATTGTTCTAAACTTGTAACAATTTTCCCAGTAAACAGAGTTCAAAGTTTACGTTTCAATTTTCCCAATTTTCGTGTACTGTTAGTTTGCTCTCATCCCTTTAGGGCTGCTGTAGAGCAAACACAGGACCGCACTAGAGATACAGTAACCCCTGGGGGGATTAAAAATTATAATTGGATTTATGTATCACCCTGTAGAAAAGGGAAATGCATACCTCACCTAGCACGTGTCTTGATAATACAACATTCTACCTGCCAGTAACTGTTTAATTATTTTGCTATTGACATTTTTGAACTATTGAAAAACGGGGGAATGTTATTGCAGTATAATTACATTGCAATCAAAATGAAATTGAATTGGGGTTTAATTGAATTTTTATGAAATAAGTTTGGGGAGAGCTTAAGTAATTTCTAGGTCTTTGATGTTTAGTACCAGATCATTAAGTGCTTTATAACTTTTGAGATATATTTTAAATAAGCTCAAAGAATTATAAATTCTTTTATCTTTTACGATGTTTTCCCAGTGAACTTTGGATATTCAATATTCCTCTATAGACCCTTTTTGGCATTCCGGTATATTTCTTACTTGTCGCTCTTGATATCTGTATTATTTTCTTAGAAGTTTTGGTGCACAACAATGGCTATTTGCGTCTAATACAGCCTATCTAAATAACTAGAGTATATATTAAGGAATAAATAAAAACAATAAATAAATATTTAAATTTTTTTATTCAAACTAAATAAAAAACTGCACGAACAAATACAAATAAATTAGAGTAAAAGTCTGTACTAAGCAGACGCAGGTAAGTGGTTGCAAAGGGGCAAGTTACCATCAGGTATCACATAAAATGAATACCACATTAAAGGTGCGAAATTTGATACATAGAACAATAATTTCGATTCCCTCAGAAAGAGCAACAGCCTGTCCATGATTACCACGTCGTCACTAAAGCAAGTGACAGATCATAACACAGGCCTAACCTCTCCCTGACATCCTCGAACTGTACACACTGGGTTAAATTGTGTAACACAGACAGATCTGTGTTACACGTCTAGCAAATAGGCTTTTCACCTCGAAGAAGGTGTCCATGGGTTCATCGACAGTGGCATATGCGGAGGCGTATGACAGCAGTTTTCTCTCTGCGGTTAATCCTGCAGAAAGTAACCCTGGTTAAGCGTCCTCTTAATCTGCCTCAATTTTACATTTTGTATGCTGTTCCAATCACGTTGCCATTTGTTTTTGAATTTTATTTTTGAATAAACGAATATTTTTACACCAGTTTCACAGAAATGTGTCTAAAAACTTTTGTACGATATCCTACTTCCCAGAAGAGTTGGTCTAAAATTCTGTAAACATTCTCAACATTGTACATTAATGATAACCGAAATAGTTCAACAGGATTTTTTGATTAGATTAGTTTTTCAATAAATATCGATTTATATTTAGCTATATATTCAATTTTAGATATGGGAATTTCGGCTCAGTTTGTGGAACCGGATCAGTGGAGGTTGTTCAGTTTGCTGAGCCGAGTCATTGATCTGGCTCAGTGATCCAGCTCAGTGATCCGGCTAAATAAACATGTTCCCGAGAAACAGGTCGATCAGTTATCGGTCGTTCGTTCAATACGGTTGTTGGTTTGCAATATGTAGGTAGAACGTCGCTCAGACACAGGTTGGTCAGTTGTCGGTCATTCGTTCAATACGGTTGTTGGTTTGCAATATGTAGGTAGAACGTCGCTCAGACACAGGTCGGTCAGTTGTCGGTCGTTCGTTCTATACGGTTGTTGGTTTGCAATATGTAGGTAGAACGTTCAGACACAGGTCGGTCAGTTGCCGGTCGTTCGTTCAATACGGTTGTTAGTTTGCAATATGTAGGTAGAACGTCGCTCAGTTAAATAAATAAAACTCTATAGAAGTGAATTATCTAACATTTTTGCCGGGTTAATAGTAAACAAACAATTCACTTTATGTAGCTACTGTATTTTAAACCAGCTGTGTTCAGTTTATGGCGATGTTTATTGCCCTTATAAATCGGATATCGGATTTGGGCAATATTTTTAAATTTTTTATATAGTATGGTTGTAAGAAAGTACATACTAAGCCTATTAGTTTCAAATAGACTGCCCTACAAATTGATGACAAAATACACTTTATGATAATACATTACGAGTTCTCGCGAAGTTCAACATGACATCGATCCAGATCCGGATCACTCCGGTCACTGCTTACAATCGCCCGATCAATCGTATCCTTGAAACTTGAAACTATGCAGTGAGACGTGAGCCGGCTCATTTCGATTTGGCGAACCGTGTCACTTCGGTCAGTGTACTGAGCCGGCTCAGTGAGCCGGTTAGTTCATGAACGACCCATCTCTATTTCATTTATTGTATTGTATCAAAAGAAAGCTGTTAAGGAACATGAAGCAGCATTTTCAAATTTTATTATATTTATTTAATACGTAGAAGTATTTCTTTTAACATGATTTTTACAAAAGAAACGCGCTGAAAACTTTTGTCCCACACCCTGTAACTGGGGAAAGGGTTAACTGAAATTTTGGGGAAAAAATAAAGTAATGCACATTAATGTGAACCGGAAGAGTTCAATAAGGATTTTTGATTTAATTATTTTTTCTTAAGTTACGGAATTTTTTAAAATATCGTGCTAACATTTTGTAACTTGCTAACTGGACAGCAAGACATCTGGCTTAATGCGCGCAAGTCTACTAATTAAGTACACTTCATGATCCAAACATTTAATGAATACCACTATTTTCTTGTCACTTATTGGATCAGTATTTAAAAAATCATGAAAATGTGAAAATTCACAGTGCAACAGATCTGAACCCCCACCCCAACACAAAAAACATGTTTTTAAGGGACAATTTTGCTCTTAAGGCTGCGTATAACCCCCAGAGGTTACCAATTTCTTATACAAAACTAACAATCTGAAATAAAATTAGTATCAATCTATGCATCAAATTTTGCACCGAATTTTTATCTATCTAATAGGATATTTTTAATTGTAGAAACATTTATTGTAAAAATATTATCGCTCAATAACTTAATAATTGACATCGTCAACATTGTTTTTTAAATCTATTTATGGGTTTCAAATAATTTTTATATTTATATAGTTTTGTGTAGAAAGGTTCAAATAATACGTCAACATTTTTTTCGACTTGATTACTCATAGTTTAGAACCTTCGTCGAAAAATATTATACTTGATAATTATGGAATGCCACTTGGTACACGTATTCTTCACAAAAATTAAAAGATTTTTACCCGTTACACCTATTTTGAGAACCTCAAGATGGCGACATATATAGACTACCAACTACAATAACTATAAGTAGTTTTCACAATAGAACATAATAGCTAAAACCCTTTTGTAGAATGAAGCTTTAGCTACAATTTGCCGCATCGTATGCAAATATGCGTCTATTGGTTTACAAGATGGCGTCTATAATGCAATTTGTTTAATTACAATTACATGACAGTTTTTTCTAAAATTTAAAATATCCTATTAGATAGATAAAAATTCACTGCAAATTTTGATATATAGATTGTTATTTCATTTCCGATTATTAGTTTTGTATAAGAAACTATAGGGAACTATAGGGTTGTGCGCCGCCTTAACGGAACGTGACCCCCCAACGCAAAAATTGGAGTCGCGCTTGCACTGCACATCAATTTTCTCATTCTTGTTTTTACTTGCCCGACCTTAATATATAAGGGGCAAGTATTGTAATCGCGAAAATTTTCGATGTCGAGATTTTGACGGATGACCACGTTTTATGGTCCAGGGAATTCAAAAAACCTATTTTCGAGTGTATGTGTGTGTGTGTGTGTGTGTGTCTGTCTGTGTGTCTGTGTGTATACACGATAACTCAAAAACGGTTTAACTTAAAGAGTTCGTTCTGGTACTAAAAAATTCTCCTATTAAATGGGGAGAACCCTATTGTTTTTTATGAAAATCGGTTGACTAGAAATGGGAGTTTAATCGTGTCGATTTTAAGATTTTTGCGAATATTTAGCAACAGAAAAATATTTCGAAAAAAATTATTGAACAAAAGTTACTATAAATGCAATAACTAATAACTTTTATTTGAGACGTTTTTTGATAATACGAAAAATTTCGATTTTTTTTTGTAAAATTATTTAAAATTTTTTCATACTTATATGTAACGTTTCCATGGTCATGATAATTAATTCGTAACTAGTAAAGCAAGCCTTGGACAAAAAATTGTATAGAACATAATTTGATGTATTTTTGAAGATTTATCTAATTTTTTTTTTTTTTTTAAATTTACATTTTTTTTTTAAATATTTTTTTATGGGAGGGCAAGTCTAGCGGAGGTTTCCCTTCGCCACTGGTTTCATTTTCCATTGAATTGGTTGGTACTCAGTACTCTGTTTTCAAAGACTATGAGGTGTAGTAGATCGCAGATCTTGTTTTATTCTCACATTCCTTCTTTCAAAGTGTGATACAGATGTTGGAAGTAACAAATTGAAGATTGCAATTGAATGGAAAACAGAATTGTAAAAATAAATTAAGTTATAAAAGAAAATTTGTGATATTTGAGTTCTAAAGGAAATTTGTTATAAACATATTTTGAAAATGTATGTAATAAACCGTAATTTAAAAATACTGTACTGCTTAGAAAATTGAATTTTCAAACGTGGAAGCTTGAAATCTTCCGCTACAATAATAACTAAAGTAGATATTTTCATCTGAAAATATGCGTGGGCTAAAAAATCGATACAAAAAGCAGCATTTGCATAAATTCTCACAATAAAATAAATATTCTCCATAACGAACATAATTAATGCCAACCAATTAGCAAGTAAAATATAAATAATTCCAGTGAAAACATTGGGTTTGAACCCCTGTTTTACCCCCAGAGTCTGTGGGGTCGTGCGTATCGTTCTGTGTACCGTAACGTCGGCATCGAGGGTTCGGATGATCTTGTTAACTATGAAAATTGTTTGATCACCGATTCGGAAAGTAAATGTAGTATTTTCCACTCCCTACCATTCGCTTTTGGCTAGTTACCTTCATTTGACGAGACATGGAGTTGATTCTTACTTTCAAAATATATCTAAAATGTACAGAACAATTTTAATACAGAAAAGTTTGATATAGAGCCGAGAGTTCCAGTTCCTAATAAACTCCCTAATAGTTATTAGACAACGATTAAGCGGAACTAACTGGAATTTCCATTTTCGTAAGTTTTCATTAGCAATTTTCAGCCACACATCTTTTTTATTCTGCCAATAATTGCGTCTGTCTAACCAAAAAAACCCTTATAACATCATTCATGTGTCTGTCTGTACGGTAGAAATTGTAGCCAAACGGCTTAACATAGAATGTTGAAATTTGGCATTTTTACATTTCGTATCCCAATTGTTGTAATTTTTTTTAATTCTACAACAGATTTAGTACGTGTTCGTTTCTTTTTCGGGCTACTGACACCTTCATCACTCGGTTGTTGTGCAGCGATTTTATTCATTTTAGAAATGCTGACATGTAATGTAGAAGCAACTCTCTAAAAAGTTAATTATCAATTATTTGTAGAAAAATATTCAAGTGAAAAGACCAAAGATATAAGCATATAATACATAGGAGAAAATCGAAATATTATAAAAGTGTATAGTAGAAAATAAATAATTTTCTTCTATGTAGCAGCTCTGATGAAGGAATAAATTATTTCGAAACTGGTCAGCTGTAGATAGTTGTGCTTTATTTTATGTTCGATACCCGTACAACCTTTCCACTTTTACTCTAGTATGGACACGACCAACTCCACATTTAATCACATTATGACATTGGTACTTAAAATAACCAAGTGTGACGTCATCTCATAGTTATTGTGAATGGAGTTTACTTAAAAAATTTCACAATATTAGCATATACTTCGAAAAGACAAACAGAAATTGATCCAGCGATAAAAATTTAATATACCGGATCATGAGGAATTCAAAAATATGACACACCTGTGCAAAGGTGTAGCGCTTACAAAAAACGCATGAGAACTGAGGCAGAAAAGCCGAAAATAGAGCGCAGTACAGTGCAACAAGAGGACCACGTGTACGAATTAATATAAACTTAAGCGATTATATCCCCGAGAACAATCTACCCCGATTTTTCATTAGAATCTGGTAGCGGATATAAAAGGTGTCTCAAAAGAAATTTTATATTTGGTGGATCGATTAAAAAAAAAGTAAGCCGTATATAGAAAAAATGTTTATTAATTATTAAAATACACTTTTTGGGGATTTATTTCCTAAAAATAATATCGTCTAAATGTAGACCCTCGCGTTCTCGGCACTCATTTAATCGAACAGTAAAATTACTTATGACGTCTCGGCAGGTGGACTCAGGGATGGCTGCCATTTCGTGACGGATATTTTCTTTCAAATGCGCCAGTGAAGTCGGTTTATTGGCGTAAACTTTAGATTTAAGATAACCCCATAGGAAAAAGTCCATAGGGGTTAAATCTGGACTGCGTGGAAGCCAATTTATGTCACCTCTCCGGGAGATCAATTTGCCTGAGAAAATTTCACGAACACGTGGCAGAGACATATTGGACGTGTGTGAAGTTGCTCCGTCCTGTTGGAACCATGTTCTTTGGTTATAGCCAGGAAAGTTTTGCAGTTCAGGTACCAAGAAGTTGTCTAACATCTCCACATAACGCTCTGAATTCACTGTAACTGCACGCCCCCTTTTGTCTTCAAAAAAGTAAGGGCCGATAATTCCTCGCGCCGACATCGCAGCCCATACGGTCACTTTAGGCGAATGTAGGGGTTTCTGATGTTTGCGTTTCGGATTCGTTGCACTCCAGTAGCGGCAGTTCTGCTTATTTACGTGGCCATTAAGATGAAAATGAGCTTCATCCGAAAACAAAATGTTGGTAAACGTTGAAAATCACTCAATCACCTGATTTACGAAATTAAGCCTCTGACTGGCATCTTGGGTCTTTAATTCTTGCACCAATTGAATTTTGTAGGGGTGCAGCTTTAGGTCTTTGTGCATAATGCGATGTAATGATGATCTATGCACATTTAAAGCACTTGCGCGCTTCCGAATTGAAAGGTTCTGGTCGTCACGAACAGACTGATTAACATTCTCCACGTTTTCTACCGTTCTTGATGACCTAGGTCGCCCGGATTTTGATTTATCCAGCGTTGTACCAGTCTCTTCAAACTTTTTAACCCAATGTCGAATGAGAGGAATGCTTGGCGCATCATTTAAGTGGCGAAAACCTCGAATACTGCAGAATTTTCTACGCGCTACAGTCGCCGAATCACCGTTTTTGTAAAACTCTCGCACGCATAACGCGCGGCCTGCTCCCGAGAAACGCTCCATAGCGACTAAATTCCCAAGAGCCAGGCTACCGATTGACATAACCCCCACGCCCCTCGGATACGTTGCGTTCACGCAGTAAGATAAATAAATATAAAATTTCTTTTGAGATACCTTGTATTAGAACAAACCCGGGAAACCATTTTAGTTTTCATTTGAATATTTTATTGATATTATTATTGGTAACTATGAACATTAATATGAAATAGTTTGAATCGATACTGAATAAATTTAGGTTATAATATTCCGGTTATTGCGTTTTAGTAAATGAATATTTAGAATATAAATTTGATGATATTATCTAAATAGTTTTTGGTATCATTATATTTAAGTGGGTATTGGATTACATATATAATCAGGGCTGACCGGAGGCATGGGCAACCAGATCAATCACCCAAGGCCCCGAGCTTGCTGGGTCCCATGCTCACACAATACACAATATAATACGGTTAATGAATTACAGTCATCGCTCACTTACATTGGACCCCGAAAAATTGATTTAATACCAGGGCAACCTTTTAAGTTTTTACAAAAACTATGGAAGATTTTTTTTTTCTTTGGAACAAACTGTTTTATTGCTTTTCAAAATATTCGCCTTTAAGATTTATATACTTTTGCATGCGTTCAAACCAATTCTCGAAACATTTTTTCCACTCTGAAGTTGGTATCTCAAAAACATGGTTTTCGAAGGCTTGAACAGTTTCTTGAGGTGATGAAAATCGCTGTCCACGCTTTTTTTGTTTGACATTGGAGAACAAAAAATAGTCGTTAGGGGATAAATCAGGTAAATACGGGCAATGTGACATTAATTCGATGTTTTCACCTTCAAATAATGAATTGTTTGACATGCTGTGTGGAAGCTTGCATTGTCATGATGAGCAATGATACGACGTTTTTGGTTGTTTTTCCTGATTTTGTCGATGACTTCTGGCAAACAAATTGTTGTATACCATTCAGCATTAACTGTTCTCAGATCCTCTAAAAGAATGAATGCGACATGTCCTGTACAACCGAAGAAACAAGTGATAATTTTCTTGAAAGTGCTTCGTGAACGAGAATTTTTTGTGGGTTTCGGTTCATCTTGGAAGATCCAAACAGTGGATTGTTGCTTAGTTTCCGGTTCATACGAATAAATCCAAGTTTCGTCATTTGTAACGATGTTATATACGGATTTTGCAATGCCTAGGTTAATTTTTTTTAGCATTCCCTTACACCAATCAACACGAGCCTTTTTTTGAGCTTCGGTCAAATTATGCGTTATCCATCGAAAACAGATCTTTTTCACAGCTAAATGTTCATGCAAAATCAAATGTATTGCAATCTGCGATATACCAAAGGATGCCTCTATCTCACGGTAAGTCACATGCCGATCTTCTTCAATCATTTTACGCACAGCATCGATGTTTTTTTGAATCACAACCGATTTAGATCGACCTTTTTTTATTTGCACGACAACGACGAAATTCTGCAAACCAATTGTAAACAGTCTTTTCTGATGGTACTTTATTACCAAAAGTTGAACGAAGCCAATCGATGCATTGTTGTTGAGTTAGGCCTTTACTAAAATCGTAAAAAAACATCCAACGAAAACCTTCACGAGTAATATCAATTTTTTTTAAACGCTCACTGTCAACAAACTACTCGGTCAATTTATAAGCTGCCACTGATTTCACAATAACAAATGTCAAATTTTACGAATATAGAAGTGATATATTTCAATATTGCCATCTAGTGGTTGTTTGTAAAAACATAAAAGGTAACCCTCGTAGGGAGGACCTTTTTTTGGTTAACACTTGCAATTTAAAAAATAAAGTGCTTCGGTCAGCACTTCTTGCACAGTAATTTCCAGATCCCTATCCTTATAAAACAATTTTGTCTTCAGAACCTCCCCCCAAGAAATATTCCTAGGTGCACGCCAGTATGTGAGTTCAAAACATTAATTAAAATATATTAAAGTTGATCATATTACATTACATACATGAAAATGTTTACTATCCTTCAGTTTACACTGTAAAAACAAGTAAAAGCCTTTTTATTTAAACAATTTTTAAACAAATATCACTGTTCATTCATCTAAATTTATGACGTATTAAAATCAGAATGATAAATGAACGTATTTGGAGTCTGTGATTGGTGTTTGGGCGGAACTGATATTTTACCCCTGATCTTCATTGGTTGAACCCGCTGAACAGAGCAGTAATGTTGGTTGCCTAACAAACGGCGTAAATTCCGCTCGAAAGGAATTCGAGTGTTAATTTATGTTTTAAGGATTGTTTTTGGAAAGTGGACATGTTTGCTCGTTTAAAATTCAGGTTGTTTGTATTTAATTTTTTTTAATTTAAAAAATAATATGTTAGGATTAAATCAAGCAACAAATGAAATGCTGTACTCAGAAATGATGAATTTAAAATGTTTTTACGTCAGCATTCTCATAATGAATTTATTTGGCATATATCACATCAACTTTTCAAAATAATTAATTATTTTAACTTTATCTTTCTCTCTCTTTCTCTCAGTCTACAGAGACGGATTAAGTAGGTGTTGGACTTGGTGCCTGCTAGGAGACTTAAGTTCGAAGGGGTTCGTTTCAACCCCTAAAAATATTGCAAAATATCTAAAATCGTGATTCCTTAGAAATTTAAAAACAAGCACTATGCAGTCGGGAACATTGATGGAAAAAGTGACAACCCACTTTTGACCGACCCGTCTTCTACCTCTGAGGTTGAAAATTTCCCATTTCATATCCTTTTGCAGCCAAAGCAAAATTACTTAAAAACAAAAATGTGAAAAGAAAACACTATCCCGACGACGCAAAAAAATTATATTTAGCTTAAACGCTATGTAAACACGGGTCGCTATTCGTGTGGTTTGGTTTGCGAAATTCGCTGGCCTTCTTTCTATCCTTGAATATAAATTCTGCTTGTTGCACTCGCTAAAACTTAAAAATCGTGATTTATCAGAAAAATTAAAACGACTGTCAGTCAGCCATCTTTGGTTAGATCGTCCCCTACCCCTGAGGGTAAAAATTCTTTGCTTTATTTCCTAGTATGACCGGAGCAAAACCAGCTTTCCCAACGTAAAGGAAAATAAAAATTAACCTAAGCATTGAAGGAAGCGGAACCGATGCCTACGCCGTTTGATTTTTAAAATTGGCCAAGCCGTATAAGAATAATGCTACTCTGTGTATATGCACCTACTGTCCTGATTTTGGGTTAGTTCGGTCTACAATATCGTGATGTGTGTGAACAGCTACTATCTTAGTTACGGCACAGTATATTAAACGGACTAGCTACTAGTCGTAGTAGCTATCCTGTTTACTAGCCTAATGCAATCCCGGTATTACAATATTCCAGTCAGTAAAAGACAAAATAATAAGTCCTTCAACAAATATTTTCAGTCTCTGCATAAAATGCAATGTTTTCCCACATGAATTGCGATGAAACTGCGACCGATATACAAGAAATGTTATAATAATAACAAAATTATGTTCAAAAAAAATTGAAAAGATATAATTTACTCAAATATTTTGAGAGTAACAACTTTTTCAATAAACAGTTTGGTTCTTATCCACTTTGATCGTCTGCTTCTCCTATGTGCTACTAGTACAGTTCTTAAGTATTTCTATTTTTTTGTGATTCCTCTCTTTACTCTTTGGGACCACCTTTCCAGATTTTGTCTTTTAATTCTGTCTCATTCTTCTTATTCAAAGCATTTGTCGGCTTCTCCTATTTACTAATCGTAGGATTCTGCGATATTTTTAGTCTGCTCCATTCTCCAAGGACAATAGATATGTAGACCCTCTTTTTAGGGTTTTGTAGGTATGACCAAAAAACCCTTATACCGTCATTTTGTCGTCTGTCTGTCTGTCTGTCTGTCTGTCTGTCTGTCTGTCTGTCTGTCTGTCTGTCTGTCTGTCTGTCTGTCTGTCTGTTCGGTAAAAATTGTAGCCAAACGGCTAAACCTAGAGAGTTGAAATTTGGCATGCTTATACAACTCTTTGACCCGCACATAGGAAAAATACTAAAACATCTAAAAAACATACCCCCCTAAAAATATAAACAAATATGTGCTCATCGAAAACAAAAATATTTTTTTTTAATTCTGAGTAGGGTATCAAATGAAAGCCCTTAATACGTGGATTAACGATCAAATTTTTATTTTTGCAAAATAAATTATTTTGATGCGATTTTTGCCAAAATTGTGCAAAAAACATTTTGTCCCACACCCTGTAGCCCAGATGGTTTAAACTAAAAATCTAAAAAAATTCTAAGTAATGTATATTGGTGTGAACCGAAATAGTACAACAGGAATTTTTGATCAGATTATGTTTTCGGAAAATAACGCATTTTTGGTGGTTTTTGGTTCACAAAGTACAAAAGTTATACCAATGTAAGACAATCACATGCAAGGCGTGCGATGGCGTAATGGGTTAGAGCACTGCTGGAAAACGAAGGGTTTCGAGTTCGAGTACGGAGTGAATTTTATTTTTTCTGTTTTTTTTTTTGCATTTTTATAATGTAGAAATTATTTTGTCAAAATTCTAGTTATATTTTAACAAATGTTGTATTTAATTTTTAAGAGCGTAAATTTAATAACCAGTCTTATTATATGATTAACAGACGATAAATTATTTTAAAAATATCGTTCATTTTTCCGTAATTACTACAAAGTAAAATTTGTCCTACACACTCAGCATACCGCCTTCACTTATTATATACCTGCGAAACCCTGAAATGTGTGAATATTCACACTTATATCAATTTTTTAAAGACAATGAGGTGTTAAATGGTTTCATTCTCTAATTGAGGTGACCAAAAATATGAATTTTCTGGTAACTGTACCAGAATTCAGACTGCTGAATTCTTTGAGTGATCTCATTTTCTGTATTTCCAAATTAATTATTGTTTAAGTAACTGATAAACTTTTGGATATTCGGGTTTTAATTATTATTAAATTGAGGCCTCAAAAATATCCTTTAAAACTTTCAAGTCCTCAAAATTAATAAGGCCCAAATTTTCATCTGCTACTTCTTAAATAATAACAAATTTTACTTAACGGCTCAAGAACAAAAAAAAAACATAACGGAAACAGAAAACAGGCCATTAAACAAAAAATTACAAATATAACAAACATAAGCAAATATGGTCACTACTCGTAGGAAAGACCACTCATTCATAAAAAATACCGTTGTACTGCCCAATGCAATGAAAAGTCTTATCTCTACGTAGACAGCATTGCACAAGCTCGTTGATCATCGCCCGAAGTCTTTCCGGTAAACTATGTTGCGCTATCTTCATGTTATGCTAAAAGTATACGTTTTGGAGTCAAACATAAATATGATACGCACTATGGTTTGGTAGAACTTTATTGAATTCTCTCTCATAGATTTTGGATTAAAAAAAACAAATAGTTAATGTTAATTAATATTCTAAAGGTTAGTTCATTTGTAATAGTTCTATATTTATTTTAATTATTTTATTTAATTTACGCAGCGTTGCATAAAATTGTTAATTAATAATTAATAGGAATAATAATTATGTTTGAAGTATGTTATTTACATTTGAAATGTTAATTTAGCGTTATTTTTTCTCATTGTAAATGTTATTTTAATTTTAAAAACTCTTAATATTTTATTTCTGTAGTTTCCGATTCAATTTAAAAAGAAAAAAAACTTATCAAAGTCTTGCATAATGTAACATCCGACCTGAAGTGATTCACAAAAAAAGGTTAACTTTTTAGAACTTCACATTTATCAAAAGGAACTTTTTATTAACTTTCAGAATGTCGCTAGAATAAATGAATAAGTTCAACAATAGCACGTGTAAACAGTAGCGTAGCCAGATATTTATTTCACGGGGTTAAAGATGAAAAGCAATTGTCAAAGTAGATGAAAGCTTTCTCTCTCAACTGTATTCGAATTATTTCTTCTATCACCTGAGAGCAAAATCGTTTTTAAAACTTGTTTCACCCTCTGGTTTACAGCCAATTCTATTTTGCCAGTCATCGACTTTTAGATTGTAACATCGTCCTTCTTATTTCGCAATCCCATGTTCTAATGCGTCTTCTCTTTCTGTTTTCTGGTCAGATCCATGGTAACACTTCCTTAACCAAACAATTTCATTCCATCCCTTGAACATGGCCGTGAAATATAAAAAAAAATTAAATGAATTCATGTCAACTTGTCCCTTAGTATTATTGTTTTGGTTCGCTTCTTTGGTTAAAAAATTCTAGGTAATATTAATTGTATGACTGTCCTGTGATAGAACCTGGAATGCCATTTCTTTGGGTATTAAATCATGAGACATCATAGTCTTCTCTAAGGACTATTTCAGAAGATTACTGAAAATTTGATTCAAATAAACTTTCACGTAAGTGTTTTGCTTTGGAAGTGAAATAATTTAAAACAAAAATAATATAACATTAATTAAAAATGTATAGAGGACGTGTACTTCTCGCGAAGAAAACAAACATGTTTGAACTTCTAGCGATAACCAGCTATTTGCGCTACTAATTCACTTCTACTGTCATACTCCATGTTTAATTCTACATGTTTGATTCCCAAATGCTAGAGATACTTCTATTCACTTGAACACGTAGCGTACCCACACCCAGCGCCAGTGCTTGACTTTTGGCCGTCACAGGCAAAATTGTTTTCCATCCTGATGACAAAATTAAACAACAGATTTTTATACTTGCATTCAACATTTTGGCGCCTTTCCAAAATTTGCGCTACAGGCGAGCGCCTCAGTGGACGCGTCATTTACTTAACAGTGTAAATTGATTCATTTTTAGTCAAGTGTTTAGTGAACTTGTTTTCATTTTTATTACGTTAATATTTATGGAAGCAAATAGAGAAAGGAATGCTTGTGTAATACCACGTGTTTCCTTCAAGATAACCATTTTCTAGCCTATATACCTTTACTTTTTACTTAAGTTGCTTATTAATATGTACCTAAGTCTTCACATAAATGCAAAATACATGTAAAATACATGCAAATAAATGTAAGTTCGTTTTTAAAAAACGCGTCATTTTTAACGTACTAATTCATTTAACTAAACAGTGTATAGACAACACTACACAAAAAATGTATAGGGCAGTCAGCGAATCAGTGCAGTTGCGTCACTGGAAACGTCACATGTTTTTGTGACGTCGTGTTTAATACGTCTACATAGCATCCATTTAACGAATGTAATATTCGTACGCTGTCAATTGTATCGAAATGAAATAAAAATATAAAAATAGGTACAGAATAGAAACAAATAAACTATTCAAAGAGGCTAAGTAGTCTTAAACAGGGCTGATGTGATTAAAAAATATGAACAAAGAAAAGAAAATAGAAATACGTTGAATTTAACTTAAAAAGCTATGCACTACACACAATATCAAATGGAAATCTATAAGATATATATAAGAAAATATATAAATGAACACAAAACTGCTAAATAAACAACTAAATAAAAAAGGTTTTTAGAAATTACGATAAGTTAGATATGTGAACACAAGTATCAAAACACATCAGAACGTATTATAAAATGTCAAATGTAAACATTGTTTTATTTAGTGATACCAATACAAATGTCCTTATATTAAAAAAACACTTTTAAAATTTGTAAATATTCAAAATGACTATCAAACACAAACTAAATATAACTTCAAAATGTATGTTTTAGTAAAATAAAAGACTGAAGAGTAATATTAGTCTATAATTCACATGCAAAAAAAAATCGATTTAGTTATTCTTTCGCCACTAAATTTGACATTGAAGTTATGTCGCAAAATGACCAACTGCGATGATTAAACGACTGACCTATATTTAGTTTAGCCACTGGATTTAATTACTTGATTTAGCTACAAACTCATGTAAACCCGGTATTAGGTATCGAATGCAGGGACTTTAGCCTTGCCGCGATTTTTTATTGCTAAAACTCCTGTTGTATGTTTGCAGCACAAATCTAATGCAAGGGATGCAAGCACTGCTTCCTTTTGTATTCTGTCTTTCCACCACTTTCATTCTTTTTGAACCTAACCTCACCAGACCAGAACGCAAACTTTGCGGGAACCTTGTGCAAGTAAGCTAGAGGTAACTCACTGGCTCAGTAGGGGACTGGCAAAATTTTCCGGCCCTGGAAATTTGGATTAAATCTTTCCCGGTGAACTTCAAGAACCAGCCCCATTGATCCAAGAATTAGTCCTATCGGCACCGGCCCACCGGGAAATTGCCAGGTGTCCCGGTGGACCGGTTCGCCACTGTGCTCCGGTGCCCATGCGTTACGCCGACCCTGAATCTCACGTATTTCTCCACCTCTCTTTCATCTTTTCTCAATATATCTCTCTTTATCATTTTTAAATAATATATTTTTACTCCATCTAATCGTTTTGCAATAAAAAATTCCTTTTTGAAAAGAATTTTCTACCCACGCACACCTCTGATTTTTCTTTCAAAATATCTGTTGCATATTTATGAATTAATTTAAAGTTTTTCATGTCAACAGGCTTATGACTACTGGCAGAACGACATGTACCTGGGTAATCCGGCCCCTCTACCTGTCAACTCAAATCCCGGTATGGTGTTTCCACCCAGGAAATTCACAACGGTGCTGGATGTCGCGAGATTCGCTGCCAGAATGTTAGATGCTTGCTTAAGTCACAAAGAACTGCTTGACAGGTAATTTCACAGAAATCTTTACCTCACGAAGATATCACACAGTATAATGGCGAAACCATCATTAGCGCATCAATTACTGCTGTTAAATTAGCTTATGGCGTATTCGATTGGATCACTCTGAAACTGCTCTGCGAGCGAGCAAATGACGTCATGTTCGATCCGAGTTTTACTAGCGAGCGCGCCAGAGCAACTCCCAATTGAATACGTTTTTATTATTCCTTTTACTAATTCTTTAAAAATACAGTGATTTCTTTGCGTATAATTGTGCGGGATATGTATAATTTTTATTATTTTATTTTTGTGATTGCAATAATTTGTTTGTTTTCTGTTTATTTATAATCTCAAAATGTTACTTTTTTTAAATTATTTTATATCTTTTAATTTCCTAATTTGATTTATTATACAAAAAGATACATCACTACTTGATGAAGATTCAATTACTTGTAGTTCTAATAAACATACTAGCTTTGAAATACCGCTACGCGCCATATAGCTCGACGCTGCTCTGACTCTTTAGCCAGAGCAAGAAAAAGTGCTCTGCGAGCACTCTCAGATCAGTGAGCTTCCCAATCGAATACGAAATTTTAACAATTCTAGAGCGACTGCTCGGTTTATCGAACACGAAACTTGCTCGCCGAGTACTGACCGAGTCTTTAGTTCAAATAATACTCAACAATAAACATACACATATGAACCAGCGACCTGAAGCTGTATTTATTTAGAATCAGGTTCGGGTTCAGGTTTACCATGTTAATTTCGGTTTGGTTTCAGGTTCAGGTTCAGTAAAATCAATTTTGTTAGGTCAAAGAACCTAAGTTTTTTTACACCGTTCAGCTAAAAATCTCTAAACCCCAAATTTTTGACATTTGTTGTTCTTATTCCAAGGTACAAAAATATAAACCTAATAAAAATTACATTTGACAAAAACGGGTACTAAATCAGTGTATTTTTTATTTATTAAATTTCAGAAAAGCCATTCCACCTGACATAGCAAGAGGCGTACCATTCTGTATGATGCAGTATTACTACATCTTAAGCCAATACCGCATACCTGGCAAACCTCTCGACAAACTTCTGAGGACACCTTTTAAACATCAGAAAGAGGACCACTGTGCTGAACACGTCATCGTGACATGCAGAAACCAGGTAGGAGAAATTCGTAAAAAAAATATCTAAGAATAAAAACTTAATTGTCCCAAATTTAACTAAGATAAGAATGACTAATATAAACCATTTATTAAAGAGATAGAGACATTTTTCCTACACGAAGTAATTATAGTACCTGAACTTAAATGTAGATGGCAAATTAGATGTAGATGGAAGAAAGCGTGAGTAAAAAATTTTGAAATTATAATTTAAAATCAGGGATGGAAGTGTGAATAAATAAAGGAGAAAATGTGAAAAATAAGTTATTACAAATGCAAAAAAGGCAAAATATTTTTTACTTAGGAAAAAAGAATGTAAAACTGTGAATGGAAAATCTTAAGATTTATTATGTTATTACGTTTTAACCAGAGGCGACTCGTAAGAATTTCTAGTAATAGGGTAAACTA
This sequence comes from Liopterus haemorrhoidalis, assembly GCA_963971575.1. Classification (NCBI taxonomy): domain Eukaryota; kingdom Metazoa; phylum Arthropoda; class Insecta; order Coleoptera; family Dytiscidae; genus Liopterus; species Liopterus haemorrhoidalis. The sequence goes on from OZ020615.1 coordinate 9,074,301, forward strand.
GACGCCTAGCTGTTTAGATTGCAACCCAAAGAGTAATTTCATACGACAAATTTTGAATAGTGCTACGCGTATACTATTCACATAGCCAGGAATTAAAAAATGGTTATTTAGTTAGTTAAAATTTTTGGCGCACAGCAACAAAGGCTATTTGCGCCTAACGCAGCCCGAATTAAAAAATGGTAACGAATTCATAGAGAAAGCAATTAAAAAAACCTATACACTCGTTGCATAAAAAAAGGACAGTTTAATGTTGTATTTTAATGGCTGATAAAAAATTATTAAACCATTTTAATATTATAACTATAAGAATTGGGAAATAATACTATATTTATAACAAGTCTGCATTATTAAATATTTTTTGTTGCTAATTAAACAAAGTGTAACAATTAATAATACCCGTTGAACGAAAACTACCAAGAGTTCAAAAAGAAATTACATAAGGGTTGGCTGTGAAAAAATAAAATAATACGTACTGCTAGCTTTAACTGTCAATTAATTAACTGTCATCACTGTTGTTGTCATAAGTTTCTATTGAAAATTCAATTAAGCTACGAATATAATGGTTTTTACAATAGAACACAAAAAAATTATGATTGAATCATATTTTCAAAATGGTGTTCGAGTGAACGGCGAATGGATTTACAATGCGGTGTCATGTTTATAGGAATTTCGACTACAATTTCCAGATATTGCTTTCCTTGAAGGAATAAATTGAATAGACATTTTTTTGGGAGCCTCGGAGCAAAATTTACAAAACATATGTGTTGAAATTTTGACTTCGAATGATAATCTTCGTCCATAACTTTTAATATATGTATATAGGCTACACGAAAGCATCATAATGGCCGTTCCTATAACCTGCCACGGGATTTGCCTTTACATTAATCCTATTAATGAGACTACTGCCTTATACTCTTGGACTTGGATTTAAAAAGAGTTTTAGACCGAATTTAGTATAAAATGACAGCGTTTCTCAACCTTTTCTGGCATGGGGCCTCCCAAAATTATTTAAATAATATCTGCGGCTCCCCTATATATATACACGGTGAACCGTGGCGTCAGCGTTTTTATTGTGTCTGTGCCGTATTTTAAACGCTTATATTTGTACGATCAAAGAAAGATTTGGCAAATTGCTAATGAATCTTTGAATATAACAAACAAAAATAACGGAAGTATAGATAAAATAAAAATTAATAATAAAAGTATCACCTGTAAAAATACCATAGCTAAAGAATTCAATGAATATTTTATAAATGTTAGCAAAAACTTAACTTCAAAGATACCTCCAAATATACCAATGCAGACCGAAATGTTACAATCGATTAAGCAAAATACCAACACTTTTTTTCTTAAACCAACTGACCATTCCGAAGTAAGAAATGAAATCTTTAGTTTAAAAAACAATAAGTCCCCTGGTTTAGATGGTTTTACCGCAGAACTTTTAAAACATATTTGCACCTCAATCGAAGTGCCATTGTCGGATATCATAAATAAATGTCTGTCAGCAGGATATTGCCCCAATATTTTCAAGATTGCAATTGTCAAACCTATTCACAAAAAAGGTCCATTAGATGAAGTTAATAATTACAGACCTATATCACTAATTACAAATTTTTCCAAAGTCTTCGAAAAAATCATAAATAAAAGATTGTTATCTTTCTTAAATAAATCTAATATTTTAAAAAATAATCAATATGGTTTCTTAGAAAACAAAGGTACGGATGATGCTATTTCCCATCTTTCTGATAATGTATACAAAAGTTTAGATAACTCTATGCCTAGTTGTGCGGTCTTCCTTGACCTAGCGAAGGCTTTTGACACTGTTGACCACCGACTGTTACTATCTAAATTAGAAATATATGGCATTCGCGGTTTACCGCTCCAGCTTTTTACAAGTTACCTTAGTAACAGAGAACAGGTTGTAAAGGTAGGTGGATCTAGCAGTGAAAAAAAGTTGGTAACCAGTGGCGTGCCACAAGGAACAGTCATGGGGCCAACACTATTTTTGATTTATATTAATGATCTGTTGGAACTGCCAAATGTAACCGGTAAAATAATTGCTTATGCTGATGATACAGTATTATACAATGAGGCGCAATCATGGAAAGATGTAAAATTTGCAATGGAGCGGGATATGACAATAATAAAAAACTAGCTAGATACAAATTTGTTAACTTTAAATTATTCTAAATCCTGTTTTATTAATTTCTCAATATATAATAACAATCAACCCTCCTTCGATACTATAGTACTCCATAATGAAGATTGTAAGGTATTATTAGACTGTCAGTGCGAGATAGGTATCAGAAAATCAGATAAAATCAAATATCTGGGTTTAATTATAGACGAGCACTTTAGATGGGATGAACATATAAACAAATTAGTAACTAATTTACGGAAAACTTACTATATTTTTAAAAAATTAAGTGAGATCATGCCAGTCAGAATTCTGTATAATTTTTATTATGGATTAGTACAGTCGATATTGTCTTATGGGATAATTGGCTGGGGTGCTGCAGCCGATAAATATCTTAAGAAAATAGTTATATGTCAAAAAATTATTCTTAAAATTTTAAATAAAAAACCTATGTCATATCCAAGCGATAAACTTTTCAAAGAATCAAAAGCCATGAATTTGTATCAATTATATACCTTGTCAATATTGCAATATACACATAAAAACAAAAATATTATAACAAGGCTGTCTCACAGTTATAACACTCGCAATAAACAACAAGCTAAACATAACAAATCTATTAAGAAAATTGGACAACGATGCTTTTCTTACTTTGTACCAAAAATATTTAATAAATTCCAACAATACTGTAATCAAAATGTAAACAATAATGGTAATATAATAAAATATAATTATAAGAAATTGTCAAAAGAATTTTGTAAAAACTTATCTGGTGAGGATTTAAAATCGTTATATAATATGTAAATAATTAATTGAACAATTTGTTTCTTAACTTTATTGTAATAAGCGTAAATAAATAGCATAAATAATAATTTATAAATTCACAAATAAAATTGTATTTGAACACCACACACAGACTGGTCTCCTACAGTCTATAGTGGTAGCATATACTTATCCTCCAGTTTCTCTGGAAGAATTAGAACATGCGTCTTCTTTATTTATTTATCTACTCATAATTTACTTTTTTCTGTTCTAACCTACTTAATTTTCATATTCAATAACGATATTTTAAAACGTGTTTGAATTGTATAAACGTTATTGTAAATGTACTTTATATTTTTGTCATGTAAATAACAAAATTGTATATATATATATATATATTTTGATAAATAAATAAATAATAATAATAATAATAATAATAATAACACGATTATATATTTGTAGAAATACTCCAAAAAATAGAAATAAAAGCAAGCTCAACACAAAAACACTTGTAAACAACGCAATGAAAAATGTAGTTTTTTAAAAGTTCAGTTCTTTTCATTAACAGACGGTATAAAAAAAATATTTACTTTAGTAAGTTTTATAAAATGATGTTCGCAAGACGGCACAGTAAAAAAGGCGATGTGTGAGCTAATTGGGAAAAATTTTTGATGACCAAAGCTTATCCAAAGAATTAAATGATAGAACCTATTGAAATTCTCCGACTTTGATAGAATTTTTTAAAAGAAACAATTAAATATCTTTTATGGTTGAAGAAAATTTATATTCCCTATAATGACATGAAACTAAAGTATTTTTATTTACAAGTGTTCAAAGTGCCTTCCATTTAGATATAATCACTTTCGGTTCTTTACTCTTGAGTTATCTCTAACTCGGCACATAATAAATAATAATAATATTGCACTTGCAAGTCGTACCCACTTGAAACTACAACTTACAAGTACTTTAAGTACCTCCAGCGCGAACCGTTATCATGGAAACGCATGAGCCGACATATACAGTTAATTTGGCATTGATATTGTTTAAATTAGTTATAAAAATAAGTATAATTTATTTTATTTATGTTATGGAAGGTATATTTTTATGAATATAAATGTAATATATTTATGAATGGAGCACATTTGAGCAAAAATGATTGCATTCTATTATATTTACATGCTTCGATCTTATATGACTTCGCGGCCCCCCGGTTGAGAAACGCTGATCTATGGTACAAGCCCTAAAATGTATCATTTTACCTGTTTAGCGCTTATATTTTCTTTTCTTATTTGGCAAACAATGTCAAGATCTTTCGGGTTACGAATCAAAATTTCTTAAGGAGTTGTAGAAACGATCATGCCCTATAGGTACCACTTTGCAGTAAGGTCATAACTACAATTTTAATCCAGATATTCATATATTTGTTTGTCATATATACCACATTAAGCAGAATAAGGTTAATATTTTTACGCTGACAACCTTTCCTTAACATAGTCCTGCATTGTTCAAACCCACTAACAAGATTTATTATAGTATTTTAATAATATTGTAATAACTCGATAACATCCCTTTATCAACATTCTGTAATATGTAAATTCTGTTGATTATTCATTGTTCCAGCTGTATTGTGTCCCTATCAAAGCTGCGGACAGAGGCCGCCTTACAGAGGACGAGATCTGTTGCCAATTGATGCACATCCTGGACGATGCTCCATGTTTAGCCAGCCCACCGCCTGTGGGAATCCTTACAGCGACCAACAGACACAAATGGGCGGAAGCCCGAGAAGCTCTCTGTTGTGGTAAGGATCAAGTACAATAACAGAAGTAAATTATATTACCAATGATATTACTAATCAATTATACTAGGTTTAGCTATTATTCTGAGTATTAGTAATCAATAGTGGCAAATAACACAGTCGTCGTTAGTAAGTGCACAAGTTATGAACTGCATTGAGACAACTTATAAAAATATGAACGCCAAATTAAGTTAAATAAACCCACTATGTGGTCTCGCTTTTATCAACATTCGCTTCTTATTTAAGTGCTTAGATAAAGTTGCCTCACCTATTATCAAGGTTCTAACCTTAACTTGGTTCACTTTCACTCACAAGGTTCAGTTTCTAAACTTGCCGGTCCGCGACTCTTTTCTAGGGCGCTTTCCGGTCCACTATGAAAAAAGGTTGGGAAACGCTGGTAAAGACTATACTTTTGATTTGAATATTAATTCAAAAAGCAATACCTATAATTCATTTCTTAGAATTCAAGCGCAGTGATGGGCGCGTAAGTTACATGATGTAAGTTACCTCATTGTTGACGCGTAAACAATTGATGTAAAGTAAACACAAAAATTCTAGTAAACAATGTAAACAACGTAAACAATGTAAACAATGATTTAGACATGCGCACTTGTTTTGAATTACAGAACCTCATTATCAATACATTTTTATAAATAATAATATTTTAATGAAACGATTTTAAATGAAAAAGTAAGTATATAAAATGAGGACAAGCCAATATACATATTAATAAAAATCGAATTTGCATCATTATACAGGTGTTACATACAAATTAGTAAATATTAATATGAAAAATAAAAAACTTTTTTCTTTAAACAATTCAGTCTAATTTTTTTAATAACAAAATACATTAAATTTCACCTTTAAGAAAATCAGCCTATATTTTTTAATAACGAAAAGAATCATTGCAAATTTTGCATAACGTCCTATATTTTCTTTCATTTTCTTTAATTAAAACAAAACCTAGTTCTTCAGAACTATTCCTTCAGTTTCTTCCCACCATTTTTTAAATAAATTTATTGTTTTGAACTGAATATACTTGTTCATTAACTCTCTATTATTCGTATTAAATAACTAAAACTAACCTCATTATTTGACAGCTTACAAAGTTTACATTATTTACATTGTTGACAAGTTTACCAATTGTTTACATAAGTTTACACGTAAACGTAAACAATTAAAGTTTACGTGTAAAGGCCCATCACTGTTCAAGCGGAACTAGACAGTAATTTCTTATTTTAAAGTTTTGTCTGCATCTCAAATATTAAATTATTTTTTTAATGTTGGCTAATCTGTCCAAAATTTACTGTTCGTTTTTTTTCAGATGAGAGAAATCGTCGTAACTTGGATCTTATTCAAAAATCAATGCTACTGATATGTTTGGATGAACCTTTGCCTTCTTCCTTTAACTGCAAAGTTCCCCGAGGTGCTAAAGGACACAAGGCTGGTCCAAGAGATGAAACAAATATGATGTTACAAATGATTCATGGAGGTGGCAGTAACTGCAATTCTGCTAACCGATGGTTCGACAAAACCATTCAGGTAAGTCCAAACAATGACCCAGGCAATGGGAGGGAATAATAAAGTTCCAGCAGGGCCGGCGGAAGCGGGCATTAAGGACATGCGACGTAAGCGGGCGCCTCTGAGGGGAGCGCCGTCATCAGTCTCAAAAAAGCGCCAAATTAATAATAATTCGCTTAATGTAATATCTGTCTCATTTTGTAATATGTAACTAACAGGGAAAGTTCATTTTTTATGTTGTATATTGACAATACATTTATAATATAATCATAGTATTGGTTTACACGGATAAGCCAAAGTCTGTTTACACCACAACAGTCACCAAAGTAACCAGATCTAATTTCGTATAACAAATTGAGACGGATTATACCTAATTTTGTATATACTGTCAGGGCCGCGCCAAGGTGTGTTGGCGCCGGGGTGCAAGGTAAAAATTGCCGCCCCTAATAAGTTAAATGCAATTTTTTTAAATATAACAAGTATACATATATTTTCGAAAAAACTATGTTACGCAGGATAACAAAAAAACATACACAGATTGCTATATAGTGATTCTTAACCTATCTTCGAAAATTTAACTATATATAGAATTCATCACTACAAACAACTTTTTCCAAAAAATTAAAATTAAAAAAGATTGTCAAAAAAAAAAACAAGGCGAGTACCACTAATTTCAAATAAAAAAACAAAAACGAAACTTTATATGTACATATATATTTTAGTTAAAAATTCACCTTTCTTGTCTTTAAGGTCGCAAATTCATTAATTAATTCCGTTAAATCTAAATCCACTGCTATTTTATTTTCTATACTAATTAAAGCCAAATTTGTTAACCTATCCTGTGACATGGAAGATCTTAAGTAATTTTTTATTAATTTAAGCTTGGAAAAACTTCTTTCGCCAGATGGCACTGTTACAGGAATGGTCAAAAATATTCTTAATGCAATTGTAACATTTGGGAAAATTGCAGTAAGATCATAAGTTACTATATACTCTAAAACTGCCAAAGCATTCATGTCGGGCTTAATGAAAGTTAATAGGATTTCGATTTCATCGCATAAATCTATTGCATTTATATCAGATTCATTTTTTGCATATCAGATAATTTTATTTGTAGATCTATACAATGTTTTATTTTCATGTCACGATTGAATTCCAGCAACGAATACATGTTGTTTAAAAACTGAAAAGTGTCATTATGAGCTGCCATTAGTTCAAATTTTTCTTTTATTTTCGATATTACTGTATCTAATATAGTGAAATAAAAATTAATTCTATAATTTTCTAATGGCAGATTAGGACTTTCATCTACATTTTCATACAAAAATATTCCCTTTTTTTTTTCGAGGTCTGACAATGTCAATCGCTGGAAACTCGTTTTTACAATCAATTTCTTGCGCAATTTTTTTAGCTTCATTTAAGATATTTTCAAAATTATCATCGGACCTACATTGTTGCAAGAAATCATTAAGATCTTTTAACATCTCAATTGCAGTTGGCAAAACTAAGTCGCTTTTTTGTAAAAATTTACTAACTACATTTACTTTGGATAATATGTTATACTAAATAAGTATAGAACATATAAATTTGTATGATTTAATTTTTTTAGTACGACTACCATCGTGTACCTCCGGGGAGTGGGGATACAAATATGTTTTAGAAAATAACTTCATGTTCATAAGGGTGTTACAAGTGTTGACAAGATGTTTGAGAAAAAAAAAATTTATGTGATTGTTAGTTTTTTTTTCAAATGGCAGTAAAATTTGTTTTTAATTTTGCGTTCTATCAGTTTTGGCGCCCCCCTTCATTTGGTGCCCATGGCACGTGCCATGTCTGCCATACCCTAGTTACACATCTAGTGCCGCCCCCAAAACGTGCCGCCCGGGTGCCATGCACCCCTTGAACCCCCGCTTAGCGCGGCCCTGTATACTGTTCACTTTTGTAAGGACCAACTAAATCTAGTTATTTTGGTTAATTTTATAGTGTATTACTGACTTCATATGTCAATTAAAAATATTTCTTACGCTGTTAAAATCGACTTTAGATATGCAGTTTATGATCATTATAATTAAGATATCATTTTTTGTTATGACATTTGCCAAATGGATCAACATTTTTATAATTTTTTAATACCAACATGATATACAATTTCAAATGTACAAACTATTGAAATCAAAATTTCCTCTTACTTTGTTTTTACAAAAGTGAATAGCATATAGTGAAGACCTTTCATTTTTTAGGCCATTGTGTTACTTGGATTTTAGAAGTCAGGACCATTTTTTTTATTAAGTCATTACTTGTAGTGAGGACCTTCTTTTTTTAGGTCACCACTTGTATATTAGAAGTAAGGACCTTTTTGTTTTCAAGACATCACTTTATATAATATGTTTAGGAGAACCCAATTATAAAATTTTACCCAGGGCTTAAAAAAAGCTAGTTACGGCCTTGCCTAGGGGCGCTGAATTAAGTCTTGCCTACGGGCGCTAACAACCCTCGCGCCGGCCCAGAGTGTCAGAGTCCCCATTAGATTTAAGGATGGTTTCCAATTGACGTAGACGTAGAATGTGAAAATATAAATAATAGGAAAATGCATGCTATGGTTTCCAATCAGACGTAGATGGACGTAGACGTAGAAACGTTCACGTAGAATATTCATATTTTTATATTTCACGTCTACGTTTTTATGTCCGACCAATAGGAAAGAATGATAGAAAATGACAAAACATACTCAATATGTCGAATGTAGAAAGATTGAACCTGTCAACATTTGTTGGGTTCACGGTATTGAAATAAGGGAAATAAATAATTACCGTTAACCAAAAACATTTAATAAAATAATGAAAATATTCACTCATGTTCGGTTGCATAAAAGTCTTAAAGCTATATATAAACTAATGGGTCTATTCTGTAACGTAATATTAGCTCTGTATCGCCATAACTCTATAAGAATACAGCGCTATAGCGAAAGCGCTATTCTGTATGTACGAAGGCGGACTGTAAACCTTACATTTCTATAAGAAATGACTGTAAAGTTATGGCGACAAAAATCTCGCCATAAGACTTATAGTAACAAGTGTACAGTTGACGTTTTCTACGTTCTTCATCGTTTATTGACAGATTTATCATTAATATGGACAATTATATTCCCTCATTTATTTATTAACTGTTACAAGAAGACTGTGCAAGGTATATATATAATATATTACTTAAAAAAAGAAAGAACTAGTTACTGTAAAGAAAAATTATTATTCACTAGGTGAAAAAAAATAACTAATGAAAATAGAAAACAAATATATTATTAAACATAAAATCTTTTAAACTAGAATATTTTAATAAAACACTACAATAATTATAAGGTCTGGTCTTGGTTTTCTTAAAATTTAAATAAAAATGTATCTGAGCATGAAAATACCAGCCCTAAACAAAACACATCTTTAAATAATTTTAAATTAAACATCAAAATGAAAATCTTTGTTTTCATACTTGTATTTGACCACTTCAAGCAAAAATCTTTTATTTTGCAACTCCAAATAATGATCTCGAGTTGTCTTTATTTTTTTCACCAGTGTAGAAAATATATTAATATTTTCAGAATATTTATTGTTGTCACTTAATGTTGACTTGTTTACGTTTTTCTTCTTCTTCTTCTTCTTCTTCTTCTTCTTCTTCTTCTTAAAGGACGGGCTTGTGGAGGTGGAGGGTGTACAAGCAGTAAATATTTTCGAAGTTATAGACGTGGTGGCCAGGTCCACTACAGAGGCTGTGGAGGATGTAGATACTGTGAGAGCTGCACTAGTTGACGGGACCATATACTCAAGAGGGGCCGTGGTCTCGGTTAATTCTGGGGCGACACTTGCTGTCGAGCAGCCAGACAAGTTGAAACTGTCGATGGTTTGATTTGTTTATTCTTTGTACTACTCTCTACTTGTATTTACCATTCTTTTTCTTTTTTTTTTTTGCTGCTTCCAACAGTGCAATTTTTTTTTTTTCGAAATTGTATGTAATAACAAAAAATGTACCCGTAATAGGTACCCGTTTAGATGGTTTAGGTATTTTTGAAAAGTGTGGTTAAGATTGCATATTTTAAATAATTTTGTTAAATATATGTAATCAATACATGCATAAATAAAAATTATGACTTGCCTTTCTTGAGCACTTAACATTTTTAATTATAATGTTTGTTATAAATTTAAAAAAACATTAAAAAAATAAATATGAGAACTAAAGTCTGTTCCAAATGGTTAGGCGGAACTAGATTTTGCAGTCTAGTTACTTTCATCGTTTAAATCGTGCTTTTCGGCCGTTTTGTTTAAGCTTTGTAAATCATACTTACAAAAACATTTTTTTGTTAAGGTTAATATCATTTTAAAATGTCATTTTCTTTATATTTTGATTTTTTCTGTCTTTCTTAATACAAATTTCCCATTTATTTATTTATTAAAATATGTAAAAAAATAATTTAATGTCATTCGTTTCCATGGTTTCATTGTTGGAATTTTGACATTCCAACGTAAAAAATGAAATTACCCAAGCAAGGTCCCTTCTCGTGACAACCTAAAAGAACAAAATTCCCATTTAGTTCCGCCTAACCGTTTGAAACAGACTGTATCATGAATGAAACTGACGCTACAAATAATAAACATGAAGTTGGTTGAGCTGTAAGCTGTATGTTTTACAGACCAAGGTTATAGTAGACGTTACAGAATTGGAAAATATGGAACTCTATAAAATAACCCACTACAGTCTAATGTAAGCTACATGCTCTATACGGATATAGAGATACATTGAGAAGTTAGAGAATAGACCAATAAATCTCGATGTAAAACACAAAATTACCTGGTAACACGTCGCGTTACTAAGTAATTTTGTATTTTTTATCGAGTTTTGGCTTATATCTAGATTTAGGATTTTTATGCAATTGGGCATTATTGTTCTAAATATCCAAAATTTGCTGTAACACAATATGTGTAGAATATGCAAAATAAAATTGGAATCAAAATATAGCATTTATTATGATTGTTGAAGATTTTTTAACATCAATTTATTGCATATCAAGCTATAAATATATTATAGATCAAGGTATAGATCAAGATGTAAATAATGCTTATTTTCTGGCTCTAGATATAAAATATTGATAAAACATTTGACCATATGGCATATCCGTTTTGGTTTTCAATCTGACGTATCTTTGCTTCACTAATCAGCAAGGTACTGATATTCTATAGGAATTATTATCATCAATTCATTAAAATCTCTGAACCTTACTCAATTGCAACATTTATAATAATTTAAAATCCTGAGTTAAAAAGTCATTAACCTATTTTCCTTATATCCACATTTCATACTAGATGGCATTTCTCATTTTTCATCAGATATAACTGAGTAGTAGAGTGAAATATATTTATAATTTAATAATACATATCATCATGACAGTAAATCTCTGAAATTTTCATTTTCACGAAGCTTTAAATTACTTTTAATTTATTTAATCTAGCGTACGTGACAATCACAATTTCAAAATGATTTATCTGACCTACATAAAACGTATATGTACACACCTCTGTACTATTATTAAACAGAGATTCCGATCAATGTTTTCAATTTATTTTGTTAAAAGAAAAAAATTAATTGCAAGAAGGGAGAAATAAAATGTTAGGCAAACAATCGGCAACACATCGGCAAAAAAGCTTAAGGTATACAACCAGCAATACACATATGTATTTTGTGTTGCTTGACCAAAATATTGAAGGGGTAACTTATTTTAACATTAAGAGCAAAGTAAACAACACTTATTTCTTATACAAATCTAACAATCTGAAATAAAATTAGTAACAATCTGTTAATCAAAATTTTGCAAGGAATTGCTATCTGTCTATCAGGATATTTTTAAGTGTAAAATAACAATCACTGAATAACTTAATAATATACCTATTATTCACTTCTTAGGATAGTTCGGAACTAAATTTTGAAATTTAATGACTTTTAATAATTGAATGGAACTTTAAGACCAATTGTTTTAACATAGTAAATCGGGATTTCATAAGAATTTTAAGGTAATATACCTTGGTAACTGTATAAACAAAAGAAAATATACATATTTCGATTTAATTTTTTTTTTTTTAATTATATCTTAAAATTATGACCAAACAAATTAAAACTTGACATTCGATTTAAAAGTATTATATTATAGACAGATTAGCCAACATTTGAAAAATCACTTAGGCCCGGTTTTTCCACCTTCAGATAAAGTTCCAGGTAACTATCTGACAGATAAGGTTATTTTTAACTTCATCTTCTAAGTAAATGTCATCCCTTCTTTCTATACAAATGTATCTATCGGATAGTTATCTAACGGATAATGAGACTGACGTATTGGATTCACTGACTGGTATTGACATTTACTCAGCAGATGAAGTTACAAATAACCTTATCTGTCAGATACAGTCTGTTCCTAACGGTTAAGCGGAACTAGATTTTGCAATCTAGTTACTTTCATCGTTTAAATCGTGCCTTTCGGCCGTTTTGTTTAAGCTTTGTAAATCATACTTACAATGAACATTTTTTGGTTAAGGTTAATATCATTTTAAAATGTCCTTTTCTTTATATTTTGATTTTTTGTGTCATTCTTAATACAAATTTCCCATTTATTTATTTTTTTGTCATTAAAATATAAAAAAAAAATATTTAATTTTGACATATGTCATTCGTTTCCATGGTTTCATTGTTTGAATTTTAAATTTTGACATCCCAACGTGAAAAATGAAATAACCCAAGCAAGGTACCTTCTCGTGACAACCTAAAAGAACTAAATTCTCATTTAGTTCCGCTTAACCGTTTGGAACAGACTGTAGTTACCTGGGACTTTATCTGAAGGTGGAAAGACCGGGCCTTAATATCTGAGATGCAGGCAGATAACACTAAAAAAAAAAAGAAATTACTACCTAGTCCCGCACGTTCCTAAGAAAATAATATTTTTTAGCAACACTTTTGAATATTTTTAAAAATTTATTTGTGGATTTTAAATCACTTTAATATTTAAATAATATTGTGTATAGGCTATTTTAAACGTTTAGGCGGAATAGATTTTGAAATCTAATAATTTTTATCTATTAATTCGGAGTTTTGGTCATTTTGTTTAAGCTTCGTAAATCATACTCATATTGCAAATTCTAGATAAAATTGATTGTCATAATAAAATTCTTAATAAAAATTTCCCATTTTTTTTTTTTGTTTTAATAATATTTACAAATATATTAATTTTTTTAATAAACGTCATTCGTTTCCATGATTTCATTGTTGGCACTTTAAATTTTTACATACCAACGTAAAATATGAAATAACCCAAGCAAAGGACCCTTCTCGTGACAACCTAAAAGAACTAAATTCCGATTTAGTTCCGCATAAAGGTTTGGAATAGCCTGTATACTGTGTTCACTTTTATAAAAGCAAACTAAGTAAATTTTGATTTCAATAGTTTGCAACTTTAAAATTGTATGTCATGTTTGTATTTAATATGCCACTTTATTAATATGTCAAAACATTTGATATACATATGTCGTATTGAAAAATGACCTTAATTCTAATGAACGTAACCAACAAATCTGAAGTCTGTTTTCTAGTATAAGCAATTTTTTAAATGACATTTAATGTCATAAAAGTAACCAAAATAACCAGATCTGGTTTGTCTCTACAAAAGTGAACGAAATATACAAAGGTTCAAATAATTCATTTCTTTTTCGTTAGGACTCAGGGTTATTTATCTCATTTCAGTTGGGTTTAAGAGTACATTTCCGCACTAGCGTGGAAATTAATATTTCATTGTTTTTAGATGTAGTAAATTGGTAATCGAAATAGTAACAATATTTATTCAAAAACTTGCCTAGTTCATATTAATAATAACCTACTTTCTCTCGTGTTGCATACAATACTTTTCTCTGGCATTTATAAATAGGGTGACCATTAGTCCCGCATTCTAACATTTTGTCCTGCATTAAGATGCGTCCCGCAAAAGTCCCGCATTTTAACATTTTGTCCCGCATTTTGTAACTTGTATTTGAGGAAATGAGGACCTTTTTTTTGCTCTTCACTTGGTTTTGGGAGGTGAGGACCTTTTTTTGCTTTTCACTTGAATTTGGGAGGTGAGGACCTTTTTTTGCTCTTCACTTGGATTTGGGAGATGAGGACCTTTTTTTTGCTCCGTCCCGCATTGCCTTCTTAAGAAAATGGTCACCCTATTTATAAAGCTTCTAAAAACAAGTGAGAATTAGTAATCAATTTACATTTTGAGAAATATTATTTTTTTACATTTCAAATAAATTTAATTTGTAAACGTCAGAATATCATTTGTTTTCTAAATTTTGTTTATACATTTTATACAGTATGATCTAGAAAAAAGGCGTCTAGATAACCGTGAATTTATTTGCTTTTAAATTAAAACAGGATTACAAGTTTGACATTTTTGTAAATTAAATTGATAACCTACTAGAATCCTAGAGAGATCATGGCGCCTGTTAAATATATTTACCTTCAATACTCGTAGTAAATTTACTGATGGACGCCAAAAACGCACGCTACGCCAATAAATAACATCAGGCGTCTGCATTTCGTTGTAGTAGTCGAAGCAGAGTGTCTTGCAGTACACTAACAAACTTAACTTTTTTCAGTTAATTATATCGAATGATGGAGCGTGCGGTTTGTGCTATGAACATTCTCCAGCCGAAGGTGTTGCGGTTATTCTCCTCATGGAGAAACTCCTGAAGCACTGTGATGAACAGTCTTGTGAATCGACTGTACCAACGACTTCCTCTGGACATCTGCCACCACCAGAGAGATTGGAATGGAACTTGGAGGCCAATAATTGTCAACATATAGAAGAAGCTGCCAAAACTCTTGATAGGTAATAATTAAGAAAGTTTCCTCTGTCTGTATATCAATCGGTATTTCTCTTCTCCTTTCAACCGTTTCCTGTATTAACTTATTGTTTTTATTATCTTACCCTTTCTATCTCTATCAGGAACTGAGAATGGAATGAAAACGATATAACGATATTAAACGAATTTTTTTTAAGAACACGTAAACTGGAACAACATTTTTCTTTTTTCTTCCATAGTCTGATTTGTAGATTAGTACAATAAGGGAGTTCCTAAAGATTTAGGGGAGGCGGGTATTCAATTTTAAGATACGCAATATAATTTTATTTAAGATCTCCCGCAGGTAGCGTATAGTAATTTGCGTATATCATTTGGTTTCTTTTGAACTTTGAATGTGAATACTTTCGTACTTTCCTATTCGATCACATGCTGGGAGCAGGACACTAGCCAACTTTTTAGATATTAAAATTGGCTTTTCCTAAACAAAATGATCAAAAGCTTCAATCAATCGGTAGAAGTTCCAAGTCTGTTTCCGCTTAAACTAAAGAAATCGCCTATATGTAATAAAAATTATTAAATTGAAAGTTAAATTAAAAAGTTGTCTAAATTTTAATTTAAATGCTCTACTGGACGTTATAGATTTTAATGCACTTGGTACACAATTAAATAATGTTAAAGCCATGTAGTGAGGACTTTTACTGTACAGTGCAGAGCTATGAGAGGGACATACAATTGAGTGTTTACTGCGGGTATGATAAGAAGGAAAATCAGAATTGGTAGCGAAAAGGTGCGGATTATTTTTAACAAACATTACGGCTTCTAATACAGTAGCTGGCCAAATTATTAAGGACAGTACAAATTTTCTATAATTTTCAAATTTAAATGAATTAAATGAGCAAATAAGTGGCTTTGGGTCTCGTAGTTATTTTTATTCATTAGAGTCCTTTATTTAGAATATAAAACGACATAATTACTTATTCATAACTATTTATTTTTTTATAAAAAGTGTTAACATAACAAATTAAGTAAATTCTTAATATTTTGTAATGCCACCCTTTGCTATGATTATGGCTTCCAGGCGTCAGGGCATGCTTTCTATGCAGACTTTTCAGTTGTTCCGGAGATTGGGGTTGTGATGCAACTCTCTGATAAGAGTTTCTATCAATTGTCGCTTGGTGGTAATGATTTCTTTGGCGATCTCCCGTTTCGTGAACTCCCATAGGTTTTCTATGGGGTTCATATCAGGCGAATTCTCCGACCAAGGCAAAACGTGCACGTTTTTATCAGCCAGGAATGCAGTAACACTCCTGGCTTTGTGGCACGGTACCGAGTCGTGCACGAACACATACTCTTCATCAACAAGGAACCATTCTTGAACAGGGGGTTGGAGCCGTCTTTCCAGTACTCGCTTGTACTGGTCCCTTCCATGATGTAGAGGTGTCCCATATCCTTGACTGAGATCACACCATTAAGCTAACAGGGTATTTAACCCTTTCCAAAAGGCTGTCCTGCTTCTCTCCTGGGCGTCGTGGGACGAATGAGCTTTAGTCCACCAAAATTTGGAATATAGAATCGTTCGAGAAGCAGACCTGTTTTGATGAATAAGGTAGACTGATAGTGTTGCCACTTTTTAAAATAATAATGATACCAGCAACAAAAATATAGAAAAAGAAAATGATTTAAAAACAATTTATTTGCTCACAAAATTCATTTAAACTTAAAAATTACAAAAAAAAGTGTACTATCCCTAATAATTTGGCCACCTACTGTATATAAACAGATGGAAGAGTTAATATAGACAAAACAGGAAAAGGGATCTGCAAGATGATCTAAAGGGGGCACCAGCTATTATGCGAATAGCACGTTTTAGAACTACAAAAACCTTTGACGATTCAGATAAACTTCCCCAACATAAAATGCCATAGCTCATTGTTGCGTGAAACGTTCCAAAGTAACCAGTTCTAAGTATATCAGAAGAAACCATATCTTTAAGCTTGTTTAATATAAAATAAGATTTGCTAAGTTTAGGTAGCATATATCCAACGTGATTTTGCCAGCTCCGATTATCACTTATCATTATACCTAAAAATGTAGTTGATTTGGAACACTGAATACTTTGTCCTTGTAAGTGGATATCTTCGCTTTCATTTTCTCTACCCATCATATTCTCTAACCACTTTTTGTTTCTCCATCTTTATCTGTTTTTCAACTGATGTTCTTCTTAATTTCCAGCTTGGCAGCCAGTATGGACTTCCATGTATACCGTTACTGCACCTACGGCTCAGAATTCATAAAATCCTGCAAAGTCAGTCCTGATGCCTTTATCCAGCTAGCTCTTCAGCTCACAATGTACAGAATGTTTGAACGCATCGTCTGCACCTACGAATCAGCTACAACACGTCGATTTAAATATGGAAGAGTTGATAACATCCGGTCAGCAACGCAGGAAGCTCTGGAATGGGCCCAAGCGATGTGTCAGGCAGAACCAGCTGGAGAAGACTGCGATGAACTTCTAACTGGCAAAAAGGTCACCTTCAACCTACACAGTGTATGTTTTTAAGTATGAAAGTAGGGAGGTGAATAAAATGAATGAGGAATGGATGTGTGAAAGCATGTGGAATAAACACAAATAACTCGATTGCTGTATAAAAAGCTTTATTTTTTAAGCTTCTTTATATTTTATTTAAAATTTACTTTTAAATATTTTATTCTCAGGAAAAAAGACATTACTGTTTAAGTTTATTTTATTTATATTATTTTTATTTTATTAAATATTGTTTCAACATTACAGCAGAAAAAAACAGATGTTGCTAAAAACATAGGTTGTGGAGACAAAAAATCTGGTAGAAAAAAACCCAAAATGAACAAGAAGGTATAGTATTTAGAACAATTAAACAAATCAGTAAATAATTTTATTCTTAAAAGTAAGTAAAATTAGTAGTTTTTCATTTGTGAAGCGCACCGAAAGGTAACAAAAACATATCGAAAAGTTTAGTTATTATGATAGTTTTATATAGTTATGATCAGCATTCGGTGTGATAGTAACACAACTGTCAGCTTTCGTGCTGGACGGTAAGGGGGCCTGTCACCTGTTATCTTACCAATAGACAATTTTGTAATCAGAGCTAAAAAACTGGTAACCTTATACTGAAATGAAAATACTCACTCAGGAAATCTGGTTATTGGTTGGGTTTGAGTTTTTATCCATGGGAGTTACGAATAGATTTATTTGACCATCTAATTTCGTGGTTCTACAGCTGTTTTATTACAGGAAATATTAAATGTAATTTAAATAAAAATTGGATATTAATTTTAAGTATATTTTTAAACAGAATAAGCAGTTGAAATGTCCTGTGGCGTTCTGCAGGGATCCTAACTGGCTCCTTTGCTTCATTTGTTGTTTATAAACGTTAAAAAGTATTTAAATATACTAATTATCTAAGTTTTGCCGATGATTTAAAATTTTTTAGAAGTACGAGGGATGTTTCCAAAGTTCTGGGAATTTAGCTATAATTTTTATTATTTTGTTAATTTTCGTCAATATTACAATGTAGTTTTTCAACATAATCTCCATTTAACTGAATACATTTATCCCAACGATAAACTATTTTTTTAAGCCGTCCTCAAAGAACTTTGAAATTGAGTTTCTGTTCTGGTCCCAACAGCCTTGGCACCCAGCGCGGCGAAACCTTGCTAACGCCCAAACAATCATGCAAGATGTCATGAACTTGTCGTGTACCTATCCCTAGGCACACACTAATTTGACGAATAGTCATTCGCCTGTCCTCTTTCAGTAGGTCTTCGACGGCAGTAATGTTTCTTTCATTTACCGACGTGCTTGGGCGCCCACTGCATGGATCGTCTTCTAGTGATGTTCTACTGGTTTTAAAACGATCGATCCACCGATAAACAGTACTTTTGGCTTCTGCAGACTCACCAAATACTCCTTGCAGACGCTGAATAATTTCTGATGTTTTCACACCTTTTTTCCACAAAAAGAAAATTATTGCTCTTTGAGATTTTGCTGCGTCTTCCATGGTTACAAAAACAGTGCTATGAAAACGCGTCTATATCAGTCGAACACCTAAATCAGATTGAACAATATTGCACTAGATATTTGCATAAACATGTCAAGACTTGTCTGGCACCAATAACATTGCCTATAAGTTCTGCGTAATTTAATTATAGCACAATTCCCAGAATTTAGAAAACATACTTCGTATTATATCCGTAGCAGACGCTGCTCTCCTTTAGTCTGAGTTGTCTGGCTTCACCGATTATTTTCAAAATATGTAATTTAACAGAAATATAATCTTAAATGCATATTACATTAACAATATATCACTAATTAGAATTTCTCAAATCACAGATTTAGGTGTAATTTTCGATACAAAACTGACTTTTGACCCCATTTCGAGTATATACATATATATATATACGAAATCATTACGAATACTTGGATTTATTATCCGCACACCTAAAATATTTTGAAAACTGATCTGCGCAGTCCATCAAGACCTTATAGTACGCCTATGTTTCTACCATTCTTAATTACTGCTTATCATATGCATCATATTTAGGGCCGTTTTAGGTCATGCAGTGGCCAGTTTGGGATATGGTTACATTGTATAAAATTTGCAATAGTATTATAGACTGCAATGATCTGTTAATGTTATTCACTTTTTAGGCACTTTTAGGCACTAGTGCTTAAAAGTTACATAATTTAAGCATTTTAATACATTTCAATACCAAAAAACAGTTGAAATGTTAGTTTTTCATAACAGTTGTAGAAAAAAGAACAATTATGTAATTTTAAATAAGAATTTTGTATTATAGACGCCAAATTATAAACCAATCTACGCATTTTTGAGTACTTATGAGTTTAGAGGCCACTAACTAGTACCATTAGACAGGGCCGGCCCGATGGGTGAGGCGAGGCGGTGAGGCGATAGCCTCAGGCGCCGGATTTATCAAGGTGCCAAAAAGAATCTTTTTTAGTGAGCCAAAATAGTCGTGATTATCAAATTTGCCAAAAAATATTTTATTATTTCTGGTAGTGCTGTATTTGGACGGCACTTGTTTCAACCAAAATCAAGTGTAAGAAAGGTTTCAATGTTATTTATGGCCAACATCTGTTATGGATTTAAGTGACCTGAACCAGAGGAATTCGTGAAGATCCCTATTTACTCATCTTAAACATTTACCTGCCAAATTTTCTAAAAATCTAATCATTTGAACTTTCTATTTTTATGGCAGGATAATTATTTGTACAGATTGGAACAATGCAGAACAATGGAGGTCATCATTTGACTGATGTTATTTTTGCGTCGTAATGCTCCTCTTTTTTTATAATTTCCATTCTTCTTCTTTTACCTAAATAAATGCTCGTTTGGAAAATATTGTGTGTATTTATTAAATTATCCCCGTTTAAAAACCGTCAGGTTTAACTGACGGACCCTGTATAATAATATAGAATTGATGAAAAAAGGTAGAGGTTTTTACGAGACAAGATAGTAGCTTCAGGGGAGATGGGTCAGAAAATGGGTGTGGAAAAACAAGGGGGGGGGATAAAATCAAAAGGTGCAATTTTTCTATCTTGCCTCAGGCGCCAAAAATGATCGGCCCGGCCCTGCCATTAGAGACTAGACAGGTCCTCTGTAATTTTTAAACCAATCTAATAATATAACTAAATCGTTTTAAACACCTGATTATTATTTTTTTCATTATTATTTAAAATTTAGTTTCTGCAATATTTTTATAAAGCATGTTGTACATAGCTTGATATTACTGTTAAATTTGGCTATTAACTCCTTTTTTATTTTAAAATAACTAATGTTTTTATTGATAAACAGGATCAGAAGAAATACGAGTTACTCGTTGCAGCAGCAAAAAAACAAGGCGAGGTTACAAGGGACAATGTATCTGGTCAAGGGATTGATGTACATTTAGTTTCATTGCGTGAAGCTGCAAGAGAAACTCTACCAACCGCGGCACATCCTTTGCCAGAATTATTTACAGATGAAACTTTTAAAATCGCTAATGAATTCTTACTAACTACCAGCCAGGTAAGTGTTAAAGGTTAAGATTATAATAGATGCGTATTCCGACGATACATCCAGTTCCCGATTACGTCTAGGCTAAGTAGGCCTTATATCCCGCAGTTTGGGAGCCCCAAAAAAGGGATTTAGTTTTAACTTTTTTGCTTATCACTTTATTTTGAGGCCCCTAATCTGACACTAATGCTTACTAATTTGAAGCAAGGGTAATATTTTTAACAAAGAGCTTTCCAAACAGTAATTATTAACGTCTACAAGGGTGGATCAATAAGTAACCATGTTTGAAGACAGGTGGCATTGCTGTAGGAAGTTGACATTACTACAGTGACTGTATAAAGACAGTGTGGCCATATGAACTGCAACCGCCATTTTTATTCCAGATTTGTATTGGGTTATATGGAATAAACGTAAATATATCCTAATACATTGTAATATTTCTTAAATTTTTAATAGTTTTACGTATTTATGTTTATATATATATGTGAATATCAATTTATTATTAAGAAGAAAAAAAATGTATATGATTCAACATTTATTTAGATAAATATTAAAATTACCTACCGATGAAGGTATTTTTTTGAAATGTTTGCAACATAAAAAGATAACAAATGAAAAAAATTCTTTAAAAATGACATGAAAGGAAATAAAAGAGATATGTTTTTATTATTTTATAATTTTATTTGAGGAATTATAAAAACGAAAACATTTTTATAAAAATGGGGGTTACAGTCGTAAACTAAAAATATACTTATTTATTTTAATTTGAATATTTTAGATTTAAGAAAACAAGTTCAAACAGGACATTAGAATTAGAATAAAAAGATAGGAAAAAAATAATGATAAATTAATAAGGTTCTATAAAGAGTAATGTTGGGTTCTCTAATTTTTGGGAAAACGCACGTTTTTATAATCACCTTTCAATTTTACTTTTCTCAACTTTAAAAGTACTCATTTACATAACATTGGAACAAATTACTAACGTTACTTTAAAAGTGATTATAAAAAGGGCCCTTCAGACCAATTTTGTAGTACTTCAAGATTTAAAGTTGATGAAACGATAGTAATTTTGACTTACGATCGTTTTTTAATTTAGAATATTAATATTTTCTATTAAAAAAAAAAGGATATTTTCACATTAAAAAAGAATAAGCAGAACAAAAGCAGAACATGTTATATATAAAAGATATATTAATAAAGAAAACTGATGTATATATTGACAATTATGCATTTATTCAATAAATATACGTATATTATTGGAAAATATTACTTAAATCTGCTGAAACACAAGCTAAACACATGTAAACCATATGTAATCTGTAACAAAGTTGGAAGAAACATGGTGGACTTCAGCTCGACCAATAGAAAATGAGAGCATCGTATGGCCACACGGTTTTTATACAGTCACTGTAGGCATTACCGTCGTGTTCTGCCATCTGTCAAACGACACCATACTAAATTTCAGACTAATTCATAGGTTAGTTTTTATTTGGCAGCTAGTTGTATCACACGTGTTTCGTGATAAAATGGAAGGACCAATATCGATCCGTAATTCGCTTTTTATTTTCGGATGGCAAAATATGCAAAGAAATAAAAGCGAAGTTGGATGCTGTCTATGGGGACGCTTCACCATTTATGACAACCGTGAGATATTTGTTCAACGAATTTAAACGAGGTCGTACATCTGTTTTTGATGAGGAACGGCCAGGCCGCCATTGACACCATTTATTCTTTCATAAAGGGACACTTTGTATGTTAGGGCCAATACTGCATGGCGAGCGTCATTTTTGCTTTACATCCGGGTCAAATTCGAAAAGGTTACAACCCTAAATAAACTGGGGAACAAACTTTGAAGTATGCAACCCACAATACAACTATGTACTGCAGGTCTGCATACATAAAACGGCTATTTATGAAACAAAAATTCCTAAATAAGTGTATAGAACTATGCCGTTGAAAAAAGTCTTAAAACTAAATTCTTAAAGATTTAAGACTTATGAAATCGGATATTAAAATTCTTAAGAAATAACCACACTGTTTTGTTGTTAAGTAACGGAGCTAGCAATGCCAGGATTAAATTTTTTTTAACCATATTAAAGTAATATAACCATAAATCCGTGTTGTGGAAATACCGTGAGTATCCCAGATATACTGAGAGTTGATATCAATCAATGTTTGCATCTATTCTACAGAAATTAGAATTAAAAAGTTTATCTAAATCAGGCCCGTGCAACCTACGGCCCGCGGGCCGCATGCGGCCCTCGACCTTTACTTTTGTGGCCCACGGAGCGAAATTGAATATTAGAAAAAAAAAAGCAAAGCAAATTGAGATATAAAATGCGTATTTCAAATATATTTCTAGTAAAAAAATTTCTCTGAACAAGCATATAAAATACACCGTTTCTTAGTCGAATGCACATCGCAGACGTGCATTTACGACGAAAGTTCGCTCAAAATGCTGTTCTTATTGCATTTTTTTATTTATTTTTCTGCATAAGCGGTTAGTATTGATAGTCTTGTGCAATGTATCTTACCAAAGGGGTGTTTTTTGTTAACTTTTTATATAATAAAGCTACAATTATCAAAATTATTTGTGTTTAATTATTCAAAATATCTTTGGACCCACCAGACCCAGAAAACACCATAATCCAGCGGATCTTAAACTTTGGTCCGCGGATCCCTGGGGGTCCGCGCAGCCATTACCGGGGATCCGCGAAACAATTTTAACATTATAATAATAATAATAATAATAATAATTTATTAACCTTCATATACAAAATACAATTATGTGTGGGTATACATGCATGCATTGATGTGATAGGCATAGTCATATTTGTTTACGTGCGAAGTAGAATGGGATGGAAGTTATCATAGCAATGAAATACAAGAACAGTATAAAATAAATAGTAGGAAACAACATAATAAATACAATAAAATACAGCAAATACAATAAAACATAGTAGAACGTTGATTATCAATTTACAATCTGTCAAGTCTAAAAGGATATTAATTTCTTTAACAATTCTCAAAAATTAAATAAATTACTAAATTGAAATATAATAGAATACAATAAAATAATATAAAACATAATAAGATACAATAAAACGCTGATTATTATTAATTTACATTCTATCAGGTCGAAATATAAAATGTTTAAAATTGTCAAAAATAATCAAAAATTAATAAAATAGAGTACAATAGAATGTAATAAAATACAATAAAATAGAATAAAATACAATAAAATACAATACAATACAATAAAATACAATAAAATACAGTAAAATACAATAAAATACAAATAAAATACAATAAAATACAATAAAACAATGAAATGTTGATTATCAATTTAAAATCTATCGTCGAATTATAAAATTTTTAAAATAGAATAGATTATATTATATTTATTTACCTTCATGCAATCATTCCTTCATTCAATTTATGTAGAGGTCGATAAAGTAAAAGAATAATAATAAAAAAATTTTTTTAAATAAAATAAATAAATTTATAATAATAAAATAAAATAAATAAATAAATAAAATAAATAAAATAAAGAAATACATATACAAGAGAGGAAAATATTAAAATTCATTGAAACTGTATATATTTTTTTCTAAGAGATAGCGTTTTAACTTTATTTTGAAAGTATTTATATTTTTTGTGGAGATGATATCTTCCGGTACGCTATTATAAAATTTACAGCAATTAAAAAATGCACATTTTTGATATCCTGATGTACTGTGAGCTTCAGGCAATAACAAATGCTTATTTCTAGTATTATATTTATGGTGAATGTTATTACTGAATGTACTTTTATTCTTGTAGACATACATAATTTACATTAACTTTACATTCCCCAACTTTTCGCTTTTATTCGAATAACTCATTTAATAAAAATCCTACATGGTCAAGACTTTTTGTATTTGTTTTTATCTAACTAGTTATTGACATAACTAAACAATAATTAGCAAAATTTGAATTATTTTTATTCAAATGCAAATTATTTATAGAAAACAATGTTGTTCAAGAGGGGGTCCACGGACTACATAAGTTTAAGAACTCCTGCCATAATCCTTGATAGAAAGTAGTGTGGCCCGCGAAGATTTCTCAAAACTTCCAAGTGGCCCTCCCGCTTAAAAGGTTGCACGGGCCTTATCTAAATGCAATAGATTATTTCCTTAAATTATATTTATATATATACAAGTAAAATATTTTATCTTTTAGGTGGCAACAACATGCGATGGTTTCATGGGTTACGGTGCAGTTGCTCCAGATGGTTTTGGCTGTTCCTACAATCCAAAGAAAGACTGCATTGTTTTCTGCATATCTTGTTTCAATACGTCCAAAGTAACAAACATCGCAAAATTCTCTCAAAATCTAGAAGAAAGCTTAAATTCGATGTGTAGTCTTTTAAATAGGATCAAAGTGAAATAATCCTGAATAAAATAGTCCAAAAAAATGTTTAAAATCCAAAAAAAAGGGCTTATTGCAATGAAAAGTATTTAAAATGTCACAAAAAGAAGACAGATTTAAAATAAATACATTTAATAACAGAAATGATGAAAATTAAGGGCAAATCAGCAACCGATTGCTGGAGTCCTCTAACTGATTTCCTTCCGACGTCCCTTAATTATACTTCCATGGTAGCATAGTTTCCTATAGTTTTCACAAGCATTACCCAATTACTAAATGCAACGTGTGCATTACGTAAATAAATACTGCTTATAAAGACGCTTACAAATAATTTTACAAAGAGCTGTATGTCGCAATGTCCTCGGTGATGCAAACCCTGACCTATACCAGACACTGGCACCTGAATCACGAAGGTTGGGCTATGTATCCCAACGTCCAATTTTCGTGACAATTTAGGATATTTTTTTTAAATCTGTCTCTTAAAAAATAAACATATTATACACAAGACTGCAAAGAAAATATTGTTATATCAGATATCATTGAGCTGGTAAAAATCTCAAATATCAATGATGTATCCAAGATTAAAAGTCAAAAAAAATGATCGGTTAAAAAACCAAAATTATTTTAAATCAAATGAATCACGTCAATTTAAAACGAGCTATTTTTAAATTTCGTTTTAACTTAAAATTTTAATTACTGTTACCTATTTATTAAAAAAAATTATTAGACTGATTAAAAATGTGTTATATAATTTTGTTAGTTGTATATATATTATATGGGCCTTAAATATTCCTAAGACATATCACTAAAAGTACTATTTACACTATACAAATTTTGGTTTTACAAAGCACAATTTACAAGAGAAAACATTTTAAATTCTGTTATAATTTTGTTGAATAGTTTATAGTTTTGACATGTCTATAATATACAAAATATGCTAATAGATAAAAAGCTAGACTTGTACGCAATAATTGCAAGATAAAATATAAAATTATTGCGAACGCAACTAGTTAAATAAGTTTTATAATGCTGTAGAAATATTGACACAAAAATGAAATTGTTTAATTTATTTAGGCTTAGAGCTCTCTTGGTTTATAATAAGACTTTACGGAACGTAGAAATACTCGTTTATCAGCCCACATTGTGCAAATCAGCCACAGATCGACTCAGTATTTAATAAATAATGTTTAATATTAAAAAATTCCAACCAGAACTCAAATCCTAACCTAACCTAATTTTTAAGATATTTTTATTCCTTCTTCTTCTTCTACGGTGTGTCCTGTCGAAGGTTGGTTATCATCATAGCTATTTTGAGCTATTTTGCTAATTTTTGGAATAGCTCTAAAGTTGTGAGAGCAAACCATTTTCGGATATTCTTTATCATTTAAAGTTCATTCAAGTTAACTATGAAATTACTGTGTCCCAAAATGTGAACATACGAAAGATTAACATGCGACAGATGAACATAGACACATTTCAACACACGACAAATGAACACTGTGACATATTATAATAGCGACACATGAACATAAGTCAATTGAACACACGACATTTGATCTCACATTTAATTTTATTTTTTATTTAGAGAGTGTGCTCAAAGCATTTAAAAGCTACAGATTACATCAATATTGTTAACTTATTAATATTTAACAAACTAGTATTTATTAAAAATATTCAACAAATAAGAAATACTCAATTATAAAAATCCTTCTCGAGCATAAATAAAAATCTACCCGTGTAACTTTAATACAGGATTAGGGCATGTGGTCTCAAATATCGTACGTAGATATTCTGATTAGAGATGGGTCGTTCATGAACGAACCGGCTCACTGAGCCGGCTCAGTACACTGACCGAAGTGACACGGTTCACCAAATTGAAATGAGCCGGCTCACGGCTCACTGTATAGTTTCAAGTTTCAAGGATACGATTGGTCGGGCGATTGTGAACAGTGACCGGAGTGATCCGGATCTGGATCGATGTCATGTTGAACTTCGCGAGAACTTGGCTTGTAATGTATTATCATAAAGTGTATTTTGTCATCAATTTGTAGGGCACTTTATTTGAAACTAATAGGGTTAGTCTGTATTTTCTTACAACCATACTATATAAAAATATTAAAAATATTGCCCAAATCCCAGATGTCCGATTTATAAGGGCAATAAACATCGCCATAAACTTAACACATCTGGTTTAAAATACAGTAGCTACATAAAGTGAATTGCTTGTTTCAAAAATGTTAGATAAGAGTCGGGGCTAGCGACGTTCTACCTACGACCGGACGACCGGCAACTGACTGACCTGTGTCTCGGGATCATGTTTAAAAGAACCGGCGCTAAGCAAGAGTCGGCTCTAAGCGACGTTCTACCTCTAAGCTCTAAGCGACGTTCTACCGAACGACCGACCGACCTGTGTCTCGGGATCATGTTTACAAGAACCGGCTCTGAGCAAGAGTCGGTTCTAAGCGACATTCTACCTACGACCGAATGACCGACCGACCTGCGTCTCGGGATCATGTTTACAGTTCATATATTGCAAGAATCGGCTCTAAGCAAGAGCCGGGTGTAAACGACGTTCTACCTACGACCGAACAACCGACCGACCTGTGTCTCGGGATCATATTTACAGTTTATATATTGCAAGAACCGGCTCTAAGCGACTTTCTACCTACGAACTAACGACCGTCCTGTGTTTCGGAGACATGTTTACTTAACCGGATCACTGAGCCGGATCAATGAACCGGCTCAACAAACTGAACGACCTCCACTGATCCGGTTCCGCAAACTGAGCCGAAATTCCCATCTCTAATTCTGATACAGCTTCACTGAAGTGTTTGCTTTCGTTTTTGATTAATTTATTTAGGCAGCGAGTTTCTAACAAAGGTTGCGGTTTACAGGTACAGATTATATTGTAGTTTTAATTTTCCAGTAACTTTGTGAGGTGGTGATTTTAGACTGCTTGTTTGTAAACATAACCCACATATCTCGACATGCTAATCATTTTTTTCCGAAATTCCGTATAATGACCGGCGTTTAACAACTTCTCTCCTTCAACTACACACTTAGAAGGTGTTGCACTTAAAAAATTAAAATGATTTAGTAAGGATAGCTGTTAATTATTCATTGTAAATCGAAGATTTAACATGTAAACAGATCATAAAACTTTCACATTACTCGTTTCGGTCAGCTGTTGTTGAATCCAATTGTTGATAGGCCACTAGTAATTAATATTACTCCCTTTACTCCGTAGAAATTATAGGTTTCTAATATATTTTTAGAACTGGTTAGATATAACCTAACTTTTTTGACATTTGTAAACAAATAACAACTAGCAACAAAGCAAATTTCTAAACTATAACATCATTTCATATTTAATTTGAACAGACTTAACATACACGATTAGAGGGATAATAGGGCAGAATGAAACGTCATACTAACCACGTGGCTTGCATATACTAACAAAAGTTTAATTACTATCTTACTGTTTTAAAGATATTTTAATTTTACAGTTCCTAGTGATAATTTTAGTGCCAATTTTCATTTACAGTTCCTAACAGCATTATAAAACACGGTGTTTGAGAAAAAAACACTACGGTAGTGATAAAATATATGTTAGTTTAGTTAGTAGATTTTGTAAATAGTTACGTCTGCGTGTATTAGCAATATACCAAATGTGTATAGAATCCAAATAGATATTAAAATCGCGTTGTTCATGTAAATGCTTGCTTTTACAATAAGTAAACGCTCAATGTGATCTCACTGTTGTTTTGTAGAGTTTTAGTTATCTGTGTAAAATAAAAATCCCTCCGCTGCATAGTGCATGGCGGCGCAATTGAAATGGTGCTGCGCACGTGGATTTTGTTATTGCGCTGCATGGTTCATTGAATAACAGCAAGAAAAACTGGAGGGAGTTGATAAAATGATTGCGCAAATATGTTGAAAATATATACATTAATACAAACAAAATACAACGATTATTGGTTGTCGTGCAACAAGAATCAATTATATAGTACAGTATATATTTTCAATATTTAAATATTATGTAAATAATAAATATATATGTTATTCCATCTATAGTAAAAAGAACTTTAGTACTGAGTCTGATAACAAGACGATGGCTTTCTACAAAATTTGCAAAATAGAATGATTTTATACTTTCAATCCCACCATATTAGGAGAAACTTCCTGCACCCTGACATTTGGTGGCGATTTTCGGAAGATACGAGAGTGATATAGTTTTGTTTTGTTCAATGAGGAAATACCTGTTTTTTGGTTTGTGTTTTATTTTTGTGAATCATAGCAAAAAAACAATTCATTTTGTTGTGTGCCGCAATGTAAATCGTGGATAAAGAAGAATCTCATTTTAACATTCCACCATTTTCTTAAATCGGAAACAATATCAATTGAAACAATATTTGGAGTTAGAGAGAAATTGGATCCAAAAACTAAAAATGGGCAAAAATCCAAGCCCAGCATGCGCGTTTGCTTGTTGCATTTTATGGAAAGTGATTTTTTACGTCCAAGAAAAGACTGAAAAAAGGCACTTAACCCACCCAAAATGTTCCTAAATCATTGGTTGATATATTAACAGGCCCTTCCACTTTTTCAGGCAGAGATTTTTATTTATTGGTGGCCAAAGTAGTGTACTGAATACTGCAGTACAGTTTGAATTTATTACATATATTTTAGTATTGAATTTTTGTTATAATGTCGACAGAAGTTGCGAAAAACTATAAAAACAGAACAAATTGTAATGTTTCTGACGATCGCAAAATTGCACTTGCTTTACTGGTGCAATTTACAGATTTAACTTTTAGTTGATACTGTCCAACTAAAACTAATTTTATTTCATGAGGCACTGAAAATAATGCACTTGTTTGCAAACAAAATGCATATATTGCAAATTTAGATGATTGACATTCAGCTTCTAATGTACCACATAAAATTACGTGCCCTGCCTGGTCATCTACAAATTACACTTCAATAAATCTATTGAAATAAAACTTTAAATACTGTAATTTGATGCCCATCTTCTGTTATACAACTCGATATATGTGTAGCGCTTATAAATTCAAAAAATCGCCGATATTTATTCTATTTTAATAAAATAAAAACGTATTATGCTTAAATTAATCTATGAAAATTGACGAAAGTACTATTGTCGCCAGTCAAATTTACATAGATCACAGCGCCGCCACCAGTAATCAGTGGTGTAGCGTGGTAATCCTGCGCCCGGGGACAACCAGGTAAATCAGCGCCCCTAATTGAAAATCACCAGGACCGAGCGAGGGTCTCTGGCGCCCTTATACAGATAAGGTAAAAATAAAATCAAGAGAAGACCTAAAAAAAAGGTCCTCACTTTTAAATTTCAAGTGAAGACCTAAAAAAAAGGTCCTCGGTACACGGATTAAGAAAACACCTACTCCAACAAGTTTTGTGGCTACAGCGACCAACTGGCCACTGCAACCAATGCGCTTATATCCATTTTCCAACCAATTGTTAATTTTAAAATGAATTAGCCAGCATTTTTTATTAGACTCAGAGCTATCATTATTCTTTTTACAATATTATAATAATTTCTTATTGTCAGAATCTCTTTCTTGGGACTGACACCCGCACAGTAAAGTCTTGTCCATAAAAGCTCAGAAAGACTTAAAAGTCTTATGCCTTCTACTATATCTATCGTTATCATTTAACTGAGCTATTGTATATATTTATAAAAAGCGGTCTATGTACTAATATACATAAATATACGACATATATAAAAAATATAAAAAAATTATACATATTTTTCTGTGCTTACAATCTGTCCGCAAGTTTCAAATAGTGTTTAAAATGTCCATATTAATTTATTGAATATATTTAAATTAGATTGTAATATTTTTGAATTAATTTTATTAAAAATACGTATATGAACTTTTTGTAAATTTTTTTTTGATATTTTTTTGGACAAATGGACGAAATCCTGGCTTAAAGCTGGGCGAACACTAAACGTAAAATTATACATATCATAGTATAGATGTTGTAATTAAACATATCAACATGTAGTATATACAGTATTAACTGTCATCTTATTGTGATTTTCATATTATATGCTAGAGTATTAGCACAATTATAAAGGAATTTATATAGATGTTATCGTAATAATAATTTAGTTCCATAATTTGTTAACAGTATTATTGTTTGTAATTTTTTATTTATGTCAGTGGATTTGTTAAAAATATATGTTATAAAAATATTGTTGAGTATTATTAAAATTTTCCCTTGAATATACTAGAGCAGTGTTTCTCAACCTTTTCTGGCATGGGACCCCCCAAAATAGTTTTATTAAGTCTTACAAAAGAAATATGCAGATGGTCTGCTGCAGCAGAAAGTTAATTATTTTATTTATTGTACCAGTACAACAAATATTTTTAAGAGCCGGTTCTAACTTATAAATTGTTGTTGCTATACCAATATAATTCAATATTCATTTAGTCAATAATCGGGATTTATGAAAATGATTTAAAAAATAGTTTTGTTTCTCTAGTTATAGCCGATAGTGTATGCATGTACATATGTGTTTCTATATTGACCATAGAAGCACATTCTACATAACAAAGACTTACATTATAAAATTAACAAAAATTTCTACAAATACCTTTCCAGTCGCTCCAATTTTGGTCCGCATGGAGTCCAAACACTAAAGTCCACACTATAACACACTATTTCAAGTATTTTCTGCACTTTTATCACTTAAAAATAACTAAAAACGTCAGAAAAAAATGAAGACGCCACTTGCAAAAATCACGTATCACTACATATCAAGATGGTTAATCATGATAAAGCTCATTAAGGAATATAGTCATTAACAATTAATAAATAAGGAACAGAATTGCTTAAAATAATTCTTTATGAGAATAAACACACATATTAACATTTTATCAATAGTATACAGGTGGTTGAAATTGAACTACCGGGCCCAATACACTATATTTTATTATTGAAGATGAGGTATAACGTTAAATTTGGAAGTTACTTGGTACTACATGATCTAAAATAGTTTATATTTTGTTACTTTGTATCTTTATATAAATAGCTATATATTTTGATTGAGGATTTATTAAAATTTCAGAGCTATAGCGTTGGAGACACGGCCTATATGGTAAAATGTGAGGACAGAGGTGATTGTAGAATAACTTTTGGGCTATCAATGATAATTCTGAGATCTCAGAAAGGGATGAAAATTACTATTGGAAGTATAATGGAGTTATCTCTCGAAAATTTTATACAGGTTAATTTTTTTATTTACGGTTTCATTTGGAGGGCTAAGGTGTCCCCCCTCCGGGAATTATGACCTTAAGGCCCGGTCTTTCCACCTTCATTTAAATCACTAGGTAACTATCCGACAGATAATGTTATCTGAAACTTTATCTTCTGAATAAATGTCATTACCAAGCAGTGAATTCAATACATCAGTCTCATTATCCGTTAGATAACTATCCGATAGATACATTTGAATTGAAAGACGGGATGACATTTATTCAGCACAGAAAGTATCATATAACCTTATCTGTCCGATAGTTACCTGGAGCAGTGTTTCCCAACCGCCGGTCCTGGAGAGATATATATATATATATGGGGGGAGCGAGGGAGGGATCTCAAGGTGTATCAAGATAGAGGAAACACGATTTTTCTCGAAAAGTCGATGTGTGAGCAAGTTGGGAAAAAAATTTGGTGACCAGAGTTTACCCAAATAATTAGATGGTAGTATTTAAATTTTCGGAATAAACCGGAAGTACAGGATATCAAGGACAACTTCGATTTTTTATATAGAAACGTATGGCGTGTTGGGTATAATTTGATAAAACTTTTGAAAAAAAAACAACTTTTTCATAAACATGGTTTTAATATCTGTTACGATTACCTATAATGGCTTGCAAGTATTTTTATTTACAAGTGTTCCATTGTTCCAAGTTGCTTTCCATTTTGAACACTTTCGCATTCTTACTCTTTAACTAACAGTAGCTCGGAGCATAACAAAAAATATTGCAAGTTCAAGTCGCACCTACTTGAAAGTACTTGAAGTACCTCCAACGCGAACCGTTTTAATTAGTTTAAATTAGTTGTCAAAATAAGTATAATTTATTTTATTTAAGTTTAAAAGGTATATTTTAATGAATATAAATGTCATATATTTATGAATATATCTTGCAAAATTGAGCATTTTTAGGGTTTTGTAGGTATGACCAAAAAACCCTTATACCGTCATTTTGTCGTCTGTCTGTCTGTCTGTCTGTCTGTCTGTCTGTCTGTCTGTCTGTCTGTCTGTCTGTCTGTTCGGTAAAAATTGTAGCCAAACGGCTAAACCTAGAGAGTTGAAATTTGGCATGCTTGTACAACTTTTTGACCCGCACATAGGAAAAATACTAAAACATCTAAAAAACATATCCCCCTAAAAATATAAACAAATATGTGCTCATCGAAAAAAAAAATATTTTTTTAAAATTCTGAGTAGGGTATCAAATGAAAGCCCTTAGTACGTGGATTAACGATAAAAATTTTATTTTTGCAAAATAAATTATTTTGACGCGATTTTTGCCAAAATTGTGCAAAAAAATTTTTGTCCCACACCCTGTAGCCCAGATGGTTTAAACTAAAAATGTGAAAAAATTCTAAGTAATGTATATTGGTGTGAACCGGAATAGTACAACAGGAATTTTTGATCAGATTATGTTTTCGGAAAATAATGCATTTTTTGTGTTTTTAACCAAAATATGTTAAATATTTAATTCGCTATGTAACCAAGTTCAGACGTCAGCGCTGATAGCGATGTGTGTTTAGTCATTGGTTTTCTAATTTGCTAAACACAGTTAACTTGCAAACTAGAGTTCGAATTCTGTCAATTTTAATTTTTTTGTTTTTTTTTTGCAGTTTTCTTTTGTTTAAATTATTTTGTAAAAATTCTAGCTATATTTTGGTAAATGTTGCATTTAATTTTTAAAAGCGTAAATTTAATAACCAGTGGGAAGTGTTGAAATTATAATTTAATTCTGTTTGATGTATACGAAATCAGAGGGCGGGGCTAATGATTTAAGCAACCAATAGAAGCCATAGGTGCAATTTTCAAAATCTTAATGAACCTTGCTATGTAAAAAAAATACTGCACATATTTAGAAACTTAAATAATGGTATTAGGCATTCGAATTAAAATTCACAAAAAAAATGTTTTGACATAAAATTTGTTTTGGCATCCCAAATAATCATCATTCAGTTATTAAATACCTGCAAAACCCTGCAATGTGTGAAAATTCACACTTCACATCAATTTTTCTATTATAATTTCATGCTTCGATTTTATATGACTTCGCGGCCCCCCGACGAAGTTTTCACGGCCCCCCGGTTGAGAAACGCTGCTGTAGTGTATAGAACTGTATTGTCAGCGAACGAGAGTAGTACTGATGTAGAACACATCTTTAGCATATTATTTATGTAAGTAATAAATAGAAGTAATAAATAGAAGAGGACCTAATACTGTATCTTGAGGTATACCACATCTTACAGTTCTAGATAAACCAATCGAACCATTCACCTTCACTGACTGAATTCTCTCTGTTAAATAGCTTTTCAGAAGTTTCAAAGAAACCCCACGAATTCCATACATCTCCAATTTAACGAAAAGTATTTTGTAGTTTACTGTATCGAACGCTTTGGCAAGGTCAAGAAATACTGCAACTGAAGGCTTAAAATTATCCATATTCTTATAAATTTTACTTAAAAGAAAGGCTAAGGCATCCTTTGTTCCCTTTCATTCTTGAAAACCGAATTGATAGCTTGAACAAATATTATTTTTAAGAAAGAATTTTGTTATTTGTTTTTTTATTAATTTTTCGAAAACTTTGGATATTCAGGAAGTTATAGCAATAGGTCTGTTATTTTCTAATTTGTCTGATGGACCACCCTTATGAAGAGGTGTAATGATGGCTTGTTTAAATATTTGGGGTTATTTTAGATCATCACTTGAAATTTAGAAGTGAGTACCTTATTCATGGACCAGCCCCATTGAACCAAAAATCGATTTTATTGGGACCGACCCACCGGGAAATTGCCCGGTGTCCAATCCGACGCTGATACTTTTTAGTATAGTCTAATTATTAACTGTGTTTTGTTTTATGCATTTTATACGAAGTTTATACATAATTAAATATATTTCTTATTGTTTATTAAATTTAAAATCATATTTCGAAATAGGTACTACGAATGCAAAAAACTTTAACAAACCAAGTTGCTCAGGACGCTGAATATAATCAAATAAAGGAGAGCAACTCATATTTTATTTTTGCAAACAATTCGGCTTTTACCATACCAATGTCCAAGCAATTACATCTTTACGTCCATACATTGTCCATTAGAAAATTTACACGTTTTACAACTGCATTGCTTACAAGTAGGTATTGAGGGTATTTTTTCAATTACTTTTGGGCAATTAGGAAAAACTGAAAATATTGAGATATTTACTTTAAAAAAACCGGACATTTAGAACTAAACCCGGAGTCCGAGGCCAGATAACACCGGAATCTCCGGACGAAAACCAAAAAGGCGGCAGCCCAGTTCCATAATTTGTATATATATATATATATATATAAAACAGTATTTTTTGTAATTTTTTATTTATGCCAATGGATTTGTTACAAATATATGTTATAAACATTGAGTAAAAATAAACTATACCCTGGAATAAGCAACAAAACCAGTTCCAAATAAAAAATAAATTAATTAATTTTTCTAAAAGATAATTTACTATCCGATTGGCGTACGTGAGCAATGCGGGCGAACATTTTCTAAAAGACTAGTACACCGTTATAACCTCAAATTGAACAATGCCGCAAAAAATCGAATCCGAGAAACAATTCCAAGATATTACCTCGTAAGTAATTAATTTTCTATTTTCTAAACAAAAATCTACAGTTGTGATTTATATTTCAGAGCGGCAGTTCTTTCTGTCGTGCATTTTTCAGCAAAATGGTCTGAACAATGCACCTTAATTAATGGGGTTTTGGATGAATTATCAAAAATTCAAGATTTCTCTGACGTAAAATTGTGTTCTTGCGAAGCTGAAGATCTTGCTGATTTATCATTAAAGTATAAAATTGAAGCTGCTCCTACAATTATATTATTTAAATCAGGAAAAGAGGTTGATCGTATTGATGGAGCTGATGCAAATCAGTTAACGGAGAAAATTAGAAAACACCATGGAGTTACGGTGAAAAAAGCACCACTGGAAGAAAGATTGAAACAATTAATTAACAAACATAATGTTATGATTTTTATGAAAGGAAATCGAGAACAACCAAGATGCGGTTTTAGTAAACAATTAATCGCTATCGTTAATGGCTTGGGGTAATTAAATTTCATTCTTTCTTTTTTCCGTTGTTAATTTTTCTTTGTTCTAGTATTGAATATGACACTTTTGACATTCTACAAGACGAAGAAGTTCGCCAAGGTCTGAAAACATTCTCCGATTGGCCAACATATCCACAACTTTACGTAAAAGGAGAATTGATCGGAGGATTGGATATTATAAAAGAACTACAGGCTGCCGGAGATTTAGAAACTACGCTCAAAAGTTAGAAAATAATGTCTTGTATGAACAAATTTGAGTAATAAATAATTGTCTAAATTGCTTTCTTGTTTTTATTTTACTATTGTTCCATAAAATTTCTAGTATGTATAAATAAAATCGGTGACAGTTTTTTTATTCTTTTTTAAAATGGGGCTTTTGAGGAGACTATATCTAAAAACAAAATATCTCACTTGTTATAGACTTAAAGCAAAAATGTATATGATAAAAATTGTTAACAATAAGAAAACAAATCTTTATTGTTATATACTTTTTTTCAATTGTATAAATTTTTAGGGAGTTATGAAGGGACACCAATAAAAATTTAAAATATCTCTATTTACTTTAAAGCAAAAATGTTTAATATAAATCACCAGCTGACGTGCCCTTTGTCTGTTCCTTCCTTTACCGCTCTGCTTCACTTACGTATCAACGGGTGCTATGATTATTAGAGCCCGAGTTCTTCGTTTTACCTAAATTTATTACAATTTGAATTTGAAATAAAACAATATAATAGAGTTTGTTATGTTTTTATTTGAAATGCAGTGATTAATTTGAGTACAATTTTTTTTGTGTGTAAGCTGTACGGAACATTAGAAATGAAAATTAGTAATAATTAGCGATGTAAATGATAAAATAATTAATAATTAACACATTCCTCTGTCTTCTGTCCGTTTCCTCGGTGCTGCCCTGATAATATCATCAACTCGCAAAATCATTTCAGCAGCTTCACAAGCCGACATAACTACCTGTCTCTTTACGACGAAAGATTCAGTGATTCCTAACGTTTTCATACAACCCAATTTGCCATTTTCCATGTCTAAACCGGTGTATTTTTCACCGCTGACATGGGCAGCACGGAGTTCTGCTATCAACTGTGCTGAATCGAATCCAGCATTATCTGCAATTGTTGTCGGGAGCTGTTGCAAAGCACGAGCAAATGCTTCCATCGCAACTGCTTCTTTACCTGGAGTTTTTGCAGCTGCTGCGTTAACAGCACAAGCCATCAACATTTCACTGCAACCTAATTAAAAATTTGTTTTAATTCTCATTAAACGAGTTTTTGTAATTAATGTACTTACCACCTCCGTAGACGATGCGAGATTCTTTAACTGTTGCGGCTAACACGCATAGAGCATCATGAAGGGAACGTTCTGCTTCATCGATAATCTGCTGTGTAGCTCCACGGATGACAATTGTACAAGCTTCACCAAGGGCTACTCCTCCAAATCGAAGAAGCATGTCTTCACCAATCATTATCTATGATAAAAATTAAGTTTTTAATGATACGAATACGATCCTGTAAAGCAGTGGTTTGCGGTCTGGTTATGCGGGGTATGCACCATAGTTTTAGGGTTTTGTAGGTATTACCACCAAAAAAAACCCTTATAACGTCACTCATATGTCTGTCTGTCTATCTGTACAGTAGAAATTGAAGTCAAACGGCTTACTATAGAAAATTGAAATTTGGCATACTTATACAACTCCTTGACCCACATATAGGAAAAATACTGAGTTAAAAAAAACACATCTCAAGATAAATATAAACAAATAAATATTTAATGAAAAAAATAAATATTTTTAAAAAATTTTGAGTGGCATATCAAATAAAACCTCTTAATACACGGACCAACAAGCAAATTTTTATTTTTGAAATTGAATTTTTTTTTATGGGATTTTCGCCAAATGTCAAAAAACTTTTGTTGTTGAAAAAAATAAGTTGAGTGCAAGAATTGATATATTACAAATGTTTGACTTAAGTTACATATTACAAAAAATTAAATAAACAATATACAGAACTATTGTAATTCTTGAGTAATAAATACACCAGATAAATAAAAGAATTATTGTTCTTATTTCACCCATATAAACCTTTTGACACTACCTGCCCAGATCCGACACATAGCGAACTTACCGTTTATAGGTCTACAGGTAATA
Source organism: Liopterus haemorrhoidalis (assembly GCA_963971575.1). Taxonomy (NCBI): domain Eukaryota; kingdom Metazoa; phylum Arthropoda; class Insecta; order Coleoptera; family Dytiscidae; genus Liopterus; species Liopterus haemorrhoidalis. The sequence goes on from OZ020615.1 coordinate 9,113,383, forward strand.
AGTTACTATAAATTTGAATACAAATTTGGCATTAGTGACACAATTAGAGTAATGTAATTTTTTGTCAAAAAAAGAAAAATGAGGCACTAAAGCAGTGGTTCCCAACCTTCTTTGTGGTGAGCACCCCTTTGAATGTGAAAATAAGTTCTCGCACCCCCATAAAAAATGTGTTCAGATTTTTTCAGTTAAGTGATATTTATATGTCAAATTGATCTAAATAAAAAGTGAAGAGCAAAAAAAAAAGGAAATCGCATGATTTTCTTTAAAATTGATCAAATTAATTGATGTAGCATTCAGCGGTTCTTAACCTTAATAAAATTAGAAAGAAAATATACTTATTGAAAAATAATTTTTAACATTTAAAATTAAAATTTAGATTTGTTATATAAATTTTATAAATTTCTATAAATCGTCTTGCACCCCTCAAAATGCTTTCCCGCATCCCTGGAGGTGCCGGCACCCCCGGTTGGGAACCACTGCACTAAAGGGTTAATTACTCGAAGCTGAATCAACCATTGAATTTACATTCACATTATTCAAAGGTGAATAAATTTTGAGAAATTGAACCTGCATCCTTGTGTACTGTTGGTAAACATTTTACAACTGATTAACAGCAGATCTTATTGTAATATATATTATTTTTATTTACCTGTTCAATGACATCACAGTGGCCCAATTTAACAAGTTCAGGATTATCAAAAGTAGAAACGATTTCACCTCCAGTAACCAATGCTAAACGTTCAATACCGTCAAAATCAGCGTGTTCAATAGCCATAATACCAGCATCAGCAAATAATTGCTCGGGATAGTTGTAGATAAGTTGCCTATTGATAAATACATTAGCGTTGTGTTTTAAAATTTTATTAACTTTATCTTTCATCTTTTCTTTCTCCGCAACTTCAAGTTCAGCGATCTTTGCCATAGAATCAACTTTAATAGTAGAACCAAATACTTTAATTTTATCTGTGTCCATAGGAGTGTTGGCGATTAAAATTTTACAATTTTCAAGTCGTTTTGGTTGATGGATACCAACTTTTTTATCCAATAAAAATCCTTCCTCCAAAAATGAATCTTCCAAAACACCACCTTTCTTTTTAATAATTTGAATAGATTGAAGGTCACCTGTACCTTTTAATCTTAATACTGCATTAACAGCGAGATTAGCAAAATATTCTTTGTGTTGTGATAAAATTTTTGAACTTAATGTTGTACGTGCGATATTCATTAAATCTTCACGAAACTTAACCTCATCTGCGCTGTTATCCATTGCTGTTTCTCTCAAAGCAGCACGTGCAACATCAATAGCTTTTCTCCATCCAGCAATTATCGTTTGTGGGTGAATTTTTTGTTCGACTAATTTTTCAGCTTCTCTTAATAATTCCGCTGCAAAAACTGTTACTGATGTTGTACCATCACCTACTTCATCATCCTGAACTCTTGACATATCAACTAATATTTTTGCTGCAGGATTATCTACACCCACTGCTTTTAAGATTGTAGCTCCATCATTGGTAACATGTACACTTCCTGCATTAGTACCATATGATACAAGTATTTTGTCCATTCCTTTTGGTCCCAACGTACTCTTAACCAAGTCACCTATAGCGATTGCCCCTATGAAACTTGACATACGGGCAAGTTCGGCCTTCTCTTCCTCAGCATCATTTTTAAGAATTCGAATCGGGTTTAAGGACACCTAAAACAATTTATTTTATTAATTTTAACAAAATGCACGTGGGTTTGACCGGCGTAAACTTAACGGGTAGCACCTGAACCATTATCAGAGTTTTCTAGACTTTTGGGATTGTTAAATGAGTTTTTAAACAATTGTCAAAATGGCATATAATAAAAATTCAAGTATTTTAATTGTTACGTACCATTTTTCTATATTTAATTTGTTTTAAACCACAAAACACTAATCATGCGGATGACAAATGTTAAGGAAGATTCACAAAACGACAAATGGGAGAATTATAAGGTGCTGCCATCTGTGGCGAGTTCTAAACTACAGTACAAAAAGAGGCAATATTTAAAAATACTAATAAAAAATTTAGATCAGTGTTTCTTAACCATAGAGTGGTTCGTGTGGTAATTTAATCGATCAACGAAATGCTTTTGCAAAAAATTTTACATTTTTGTTGGTTTTTATTGATTTTAATTTTCTCTTCCTACTAATTTTGCCGCCGCTCCTCCCAAATTTTCTGCTCTGGGCAGTTGCCCTACTGGTGTCCCCCTAGATCGGGCCCAGCATTTATTTGTATAGGCTATTCCAAACATTTAAGCGGAACTAATTGGAATTTATTTAGTTCAGTCATAAGTTATCTTTTTAAGGTTTTTAAGTGGCGTTAAATATTTAGCAGGCGCCACATGTGATGGTCGCAATTATAAAGATTTACACTGGAAAAGATGGTTTCTTGTGAGGGTAAAATTATAAAGTGTTCAGTGTTTAATCTTCTTTTAAAATTGGCGCCGTTTTGCCACACCACGGTTCTAATGAATGGTTTAATGAAAAACAATCTAATCAATAATAAAATGAACAAACAGTGTATACATATAATCATAAATATAATGTTAAACATCACAAATTACACAAAGAAATAATTGAAACACTAATTTTAACTTAGACAAATATTTAGTCTGATCCTTGTACTTCTTTTGAGGCACAAAGTTTTTTTAAATCAGTTTCGACAGATTGATTATCTTTTATTGTTAATATATATCTTTTTTGCGAACTCCTAAAAGAAAATGCGCGTACCCTCGGTTGGGAAACACTAATTTAAATCAATATTCTGATTAATGAAAAAAAAAAAAAAAAATAGGCTATTAAAAAGGTTTTAAGGTACAAATAGTCAACGGACAAACTAAGTCTTTCTAAGAAATATATTAAAAACATTCATATCAAGCGGTAAATTATATATATATAATATGTATAATATCTTTGAAATTATTTTACAATGGTCCAATATTAATGCGGACACCGTTATTTTGAACGTTTGCCATTGCTGAAAGTACTAAGCTAGAATAATACAATATAATGAGTATTAGTATCAAAAAGATATAATACTTCATGAGTTGTATCCTTTTGATACTAATTAGAGATGGGAATTTCGGCTCAGTTTGCGGAACCGGATCAGTGGAAGTCGTTCAGTTTGTTGAGCCGGTTCATTGATCCGGCTCAGTGATCCGGTTAAGTAAACATGTCTCCGAAACACAGGACGGTCGTTAGTTCGTAGGTAGAAAGTCGCTTAGAGCCGGTTCTTGCAATATATAAACTGTAAATATGATCCCGAGACACAGGTCGGTCTGTTGTTCGGTCGTGGGTAGAACGTCGTTTACAGCTGGCTCTTGCTTAGAGCCGATTCTTGCAATATATGAACTGTAAACATGATCCCGAGACGCAGGTCGGTCGGTCGTTCGGTCGTAGGTAGAACGTCGCTTAGAACCGACTCTTGCGCAGAGCCGGTTCTTGTAAACATGATCCCGAGACACAGGTCGGTCGGTCGTTCGGTAGAACGTCGCTTAGAGCTTAGAGGTAGAACGTCGCTTAGAGCCGACTCTTGCTTAGAGCCGGTTCTTTTAAACATGATCCCGAGACACAGGTCAGTCAGTTGCCGGTCGTCCGGTTGTAGGTAGAACGTCGCTTAGCCCCGACTCTTATCTAACATTTTTGAAACAAGCAATTCACTTTATGTAGCTACTGTATTTTAAACCAGATGTGTTAAGTTTATGGCGATGTTTATTGCCCTTATAAATCGGACATCTGGGATTTGGGCAATATTTTTAATATTTTTATATAGTATGGTTGTAAGAAAATACAGACTAATACCCTTTTCACACTAGATCTTTAAGACGATTGAACTTAAACTTCATCGATGTTTAATATATGTTTGCTTTCACACTTGATGTTTAATTTGAAGAAGAAATCTCCATGTAAAGCTAGTATGTATTGCCAACATAATTTCATATCGTTTGAATTTATTCTGTCATTATTTTGTATATCGAGGTTAGGAGAAGTTTATTTTTTATATTTATTTAAATAATAACGCAAATAATCTTCTCATAACCTCGATATATAAAATGATAACAGCTGAACATAGATAAAAGAAGAGAAGCACAAATTCAAGGAGTATTTTTTTATAATGGGAATTAAGTTGGCAATGCGGGCGAAGTTTAAGACGCAGATCTCTGTCTTAAATATCGGTCGTGTTTAGACGAGGCCGTACGGTTTCACATTAGCGTTTAAAGATCCATTCACTTAAACATCCGATCTTAAAGATCTAGTGTGAAAAGGGTATTACCCTATTAGTTTCAAATAAACTGCCCTACAAATTGATGACAAAATACACTTTATGATAATACATTACAAGCCAAGTTCTCGCGGAGTTCAACATGACATCGATCCAGATCCGGATCACTCCGGTCACAGTTCACAATCGCCCGACCAATCGTATCCTTGAAACTTGAAACTATACAGTGAGCCGTGAGCCGGCTCATTTCAATTTGGTGAACCGTGTCACTTCGGTCAGTGTACTGAGCCGGCTCAGTGAGCCGGTTCGTTCATGAACGACCCATCTCTAATACTAATACTCATTATATTGTACTATTATAGCCTAGTACTATCAGCAATGGCAAACGTCCAAAATAACGGTGTCCGTATTATATGTATATTCCTTAAAATTGTGAATACAAACTTGGTACAATTGTTCAAACAAGTAACTGTCTTCAAATGTGTCTACAAATCAAAATAAAAAGTTCTACTAATTGGTTGAACCTACGCAGAGATAAATATTTAACGAGATTAGTTAATAAATTTGGCGATTGAATGTCATTTTTTTATCAATGTTAAAAATGAATTTAAAAGATACTAAAGAGCCTAATTACGCCCTAACACTAATTATTAATAATACAATGTAGAAAAGTATAATTGTTTTTAAAATCTGATTTATGATTGGAGTTTGAGATTAATTGTTAGCAAAATTCCTTTCCGAACTGCTTTGCATAGTTTACGTAAATTTTTTTTTTTTTTTTTTAATTTTATGGCCTTTGCTGCTGTGGCAATTAGCCAGGACAATTTTTTTATTTGAGAAAATTTCCATGCCTGAACGGGATTCGAACCCGAGACCTTCGCAACGCAGAGCACTTGTGTTACCACTGCGCTACGCCGGTCGGCTTAACGTAAATTAATTCCCCAAATATTAAAAATATTTATACATTCTTTTTTTTTTTTAATATGATTTGGTTCGGATTTATCCATATAGTTAGCTTCTTAACAAATATATTTTATCGAATTCTGGAAATTCTGGGTAGGGATTTCTTGAAAGGAATTTGTTTACTGGTTAAGGGATTTTTTTTTTATTCATTGGTTCTGCAGATTTTTAATATTGAGAAAGGTTCCTCGCAGACATGTACACAAGGGGGTGGTCCTCCCGTCAAGACCCCCCGCCCCCGGAATGAGTAAGATATATACTTATTTAATTACAAAACAATCGAAAATAAAAATCACGTTTTTATCAATAAAAATTAAATTAATATATAATGATATAAATATATAATATATTTACCAACCGCCAACATATATAAGGGAGGTATTGTGATCATACCGATTTTGACATTTCGAGATTTCGATGGATCTTCACGAATTGAGGTGCCTACATAACGTTTTGACTATTTTTAGCATGGTGTCTGTCTGTCTGTCGTTCTGTGTACACGCGCAGAGCAAATTCGGCTTAACGTACTTTTGTGAAACTTCATATTTAAGCTTTTGACGTCAATGACACGAGTTGATCAACATTTGGTAAAAATTGGTTATTTTTGCGAATATTTCACAACAGAGAAATATTTCGAAAAAAATTATTTAATAAAAGTTGCTATAAAAGCAATAACTAACAACTGTTATTTGAGATTTTTTTTGTATGTATACAGATACATTTCCATGGTTATCGTAAATTATAAATACACATGAAATTGTCAACGTAATATAATACGTTATTGTCTTTTACAATAATAACTACTCTGCTGCTAGAATGTATTTTATACAAGTACTTTGTGATAGCGGTCGGTCCTGTGGTGGTCACACCTGTTTTTTTTCGATATGGATCCCCCCTCCCAAGACCCAAGCCAGGTTCCTGGGCTATCTCAAGTTTGAAGACTTATAGATGGATAGATATTTTTATTATTAAATATTATGTACTACATTTATCTTGCAGTAATTAACTTACACTTAATAATAATTATAATTTTTGCCTTTCGGCTTAAAATTTACTCTCCTTCTCCTTTAGTTCATGTCTTCTTTGACTCCTTTCTTTAATTTCCTCTCTTCTGTTTTTCACTTTTTCATCCATTCATACCCCCTTCCTGTTTCATCCAAAATTTCCTTTCTCGTTTCTGTTCTGTGTCGTATTTCTTCACATTCTTCCAACAAATGTTCTATTGTCTCCTTACCTTCCCTGCACATTCTGCATGTTCTTTCTTCCTCTTTCATCCAAAAATTATTGTCCCTCCCTCATTTCCACATCTTAATCTCGCTATTACTTTTTTCTTCTCTCTACTGCTTTTTTCTGTCAAATACTGTGGTTTTCTCACCGTCCAGGTCTTTTCATATTTGCTATTATATCTTGATTCTCTTATTTTTGTATCTTGCTCCGTTTGTTGTATGTCGATCATTCGCTCTGTTACTTCGTGCCCCAATTCTTCTCCATTCATTCTTTGTAGTGTTACCGGTGTTGTTGAGTACCCACAATATACAGTCGATTCCATTTAATTGGGACACATCGGGACTTAGGCATTTTGGCCCAATTAAGCGGCTGCCCCCTTTAAGCGAAATTCACATAAAATTAAACAATGCATATTTTTCTTTCAATAATTTTATTTTATAAACTCTTGGACAAAACTATAAATTACATATAACCAAAAAATATAAACTTTTAAGAAAAAATAATAATAAATTCCAAAATAAAATAATAAATAGGTACATACAATTTAATTCAATGCAAAAATGCGTCAAGTGTAGTCTGCCTTTTGTTTTTGTAACATTTCACTTCTACAAAATCAGCACAGGTATTCAGTGCGGATGTAGGGCTCCCTTCATTTCCTTCCTGCATAAAATAACGCTGTAACACGGCCATACATTTTTTTGCCTCCTGGTTGAGAATATGTGTAGCATAATATGTACTGTGATCTTAAATTTACTGTCCCAATTAAGCGGAATGTTGTCCCAATTTAACATGTAAATTTACTGTTGGTTCCTTAGTTTGGTTTCTGTTCCTTGAGATTTGGCCCAAATAAGCGGCTGCCCTAATTAAGCGGTGGCCCAATTAAGCGGAATCGTCTGTATTTTGAAGACTGATATACAACAGTGTTCCTCAACCGGTTTGCGACAAACGCTAACCAGTTCGCAAAAAAATCCAGCCGATTCGCGAAAATTTTATAATAATATACAGCTAATAATATGTTTTGAAAAACAATTTATGGCTAGCGGAACGTATATAAAACATTATCATTTTTTATATGTACTTATAAATAAAAATACTTATTTTTTTTAATGTAAATTTGTAGTAAATTTGAAATAAAGTATAAATGTAAACAATATTTTCACGGGTCAGAGTAAAAAATAAATATTTTGCCGGTTCTTGTTGTTAATTGAGAACCACTGGTATATAGTAAATATAACCTTAATATTATTTAACTTATTTTAGATTTTCTTTCTCTAGTTATTTTGGTTTATTTTTGCAAATTTAATGTGATGAGTAAAAGACATGATGGCATAAATGAATACAATAAAACATGTAAACTGATCTCTTATTTTAAGTTTGTTTACATATTTCTATATCCAACAATATCCTAGGAGTTTTAGTTGGGAAGTGTCCCGCTTGTTGGTGGGACCTTTATATAGCTGTGTGCGGAACAGATTTAGATGCGATCGCGCAGCCTCGCCATAGTTCGCGGGCCAAATAAGGTGCGTCCACCCACCCCTTTAGGCCCCTAGCCCCGGCCACACAGAGATCTTACTTAAATATTTCTTGAAACATGAAAATGCACAGGAAACCAAACGCTTCTATATCACGTAAGCGAGATACAAAATCAAAGTAAAATAAGATACTACCACATGTAAAAATTCACTGAAACATTAATTGAAATCGTCTTAAGGATTAATTAATATATTTTACCATGGTCCATTTTAATTGATTCCAATTAGAAATATTTTCTATTTTACACACAGTGCTGCCATTTTATATCTACAAACTAGGTTCTCTTACTTCATACGTTTTTTGCCGACCATCACATAAAGAGAGGGAGGTTTTGTAATAATTCGCGTTTTGACTTTACGTGATTTTTGCAAGAGTTGTTTACAAAAAGAAAACAAACTGTTTTTGCGTGATGGCGGTTTATGGAGACATGTGAATAAGGCACTATTTACTTACATCGAGGCCCAAGGCGGAAATGGTTTTAGGGGCCCTATCCTAATTAAGAAAGAATTATAAAAAATTGTTGGAAAAAAGGCATTTGTTTTGTTAAGGTAATAAATTGTAATATTTTTTAATAAATTGCCAGAAAATTTTTAAATACTAGAGAATATACCAAAAGTCTGTTTAGAATATATTACTGAAACACTATTTTTATACAATAGAAAAATATCTCTGTACACCATTAGAATAAGTATTTACTAAACATGTATGTTATAGATCAGCGGTTCTTAAATTAGGGTCCGCGTAGCCATTGCCGGGGGTCGGTGAAAAAATTTTGATATTAACTTTACATCCCCCAACTTTTCGCTTTTATTCAAATAACTCATTTAATAAGAATCCTACATGGTCAAGACTTTTTGTATTTGTTGCTATCTAACTAGTTATTGACATAACTAAACAATAAAATCTAATTTGACCAATATTTGACCAAGAAATGTTTGTATGAGTTTAACGTAGGTATTATAATTTGCAACTTTTTTATTCGTTTTACTACTATTTTTATTCATTTTATCCTATATGCTAATAAAAATGTTCATCTCTAAATGCGCAAGACCTTTTATTAAAATAACCAGTGATACTTTTTTACCAATATTTATTTTAACGTAGTGCCTATAAGATTATTGAGCCAGAAATTAAGTCTCAAGAACGACGTAAAATGCTTAGGATTGGGAAGGGGTCCGCAAAATAAAAAATTGTTCAAGAGGGGGTCCTCGGACTACATAAGTTTAAGAACCCCTGTTATAGATAAGTGTGAAATTATGCATACAAAATTGTAATATGTATGTATATGTACGTACGTAGGCATGTACGATACGTATGTGTGTTTTTTATTTACATGTATATACGAATATGTTGTATTTACGTACATGTGTACATGTATATATATGTGTGTGCATCTGTGTATTTGATGTACAGGAACATGTATAACCCCTGACACCAGGCATGCAATTACTTTGTAACTAACCTTAAATAAAATTATTATTATTATTAAGTAATAAGTGAAGTATTCATTTATAGGTAGCACTCATAGCCCTGTTATAGTCATATATAGTCGCATAGCCAAATATTAATCTTATTAAAACAGTGTTGACCAGAAAAGAAACGTTTCTTCATTCCAAACTTATGTTTTTATATACAGTTTTGCTGTTAAGTAAACAATAAATGAGATCTTACAAGTTTGCAGGTAGCGTTCCCTATAGCACCCCAACGGCGTTCAGCGTGTTAAAATTTACAAAAAAATAAAAATAAAATAAAAAATAAAACAATCAATCCAAAAATACATAACAATAACATCCAATACAATTTACATTTTACAATATTTTTTCTCTTTTCTTTCTTCTTTCCGTTTCCCCTTCCTGTTATCCTTCCCCAATCTACATCCTTCTTGCCTCTAATTCTGTCGCCCACCTCTCCCCCCTTCCATCTTCGTGCAACCGGTCTAATGTGCTCCCCGACCATACTGTCATCTCTCTACACCTCTTCGCGAGGTGCTCTATATCTTCCTCCTCCACCCCGCACATCCAGCACATCTTATCCTCCTGTCTCCTCCAATATCTATTTCCTCTCTCTTCATTCCCGCACCTTAGTCTCGCAATCCTCCTAACTCTCCCTCCTGACCTTCCTCTTTCTCCCCTCAAGTAGCTTGGTACCCCCTATAGTTCTGACCTCCTTATATCTCCCTGCGCTCCTTGAATTGTCTATTCTGACTGTCCTTTCTTGCTCTCCCACTTCCTTATCCCTCTTCCACAACTCCTCAATCAGGCTTATCCCGTCTTTTCTATATATCTTATTAAAAAATGTAGTAACCAGCAGTGGCGGATCTAGCTTTTTGGGGGCCCAGGGCTTAAAAATACCAAGGGGGCCTACACATTTTTCAATCAAAAAATTTAAAAAATAAAAGACAGTATTAAAGGTTAATTATTATTTATTACATTTTTATTAATGTTGGATATTATTTTTTTATTAGCCGGCGCTTCACTCATGTTGATTTTTAATAAATATTAGTAAATTTGTGTTTTTAATTTTTATGTGTTGTTTTTTAAAGTAATATTTTTGTTTTGATCTTTTCTCTTATAAGTTTGGTATAGAATATAATAGGTACATGTATGTCCGAGAGGTTGGGGGGCTCTTGTGGATCTGGGGCCCAGGGCTTAAGCCCTATTAGCCCGTATGTAAATCCGCCACTGGTAACCAGGGAAGAACCTTGTCTTCATTCTTAAACACTTTTCTTATATTCTGAATTGTAGGGTTTTTGTTTTTTGTATTGCTCTGAATAAAGTATTGATCTATCTTTATATTCATTTTTGCTGTTAAGTAAATAATAAATTCACCAAATATTGAAGACTTATCAAAAACAATGCAGGAGCAATCGTACCATTTAAAAAATTATTATATTGTAATATACTAGAAAGTGCAAAAAGTATCACAAACTAAATGTATCAGTAAATATTACTTTATTGTAATACTTGATTATTTAAAAAAAAAATAAACAATTTTTACGTATTTAGGGTTTTGTAGGTATGACCAAAAAACCCTTATACCGTGATTTTGTCGTCTGTCTGTCTGTCTGTTCGGTAAAAATTGTATCCAAACGGCTAAATCTAGAGAGTTGAAATTTGGCATGCTTATACAACTCTTTGACCCGCACATAGGAAAAATACTAAAACATCTAAAAAACATTCCCCCTAAAAATATAAACAAATATGTGCTCATCGAAAACAAAAATATATTTTTTTAATTCTGAGTAGGGTATCAAATGAAAGCCCTTAGTACGTGGATTAACGATCAAATTTTTATTTTCGGGAAAAAAAATTATTTTGAATTATATTAACAAAATTGTGCAAAAAAAATTTTGTCCCACATCCTGTAGCCCAGATGGTTTAAACCAAAAATCTAAAAAAATTCTAAGTAATGTATATTGGTGTGAACCGAAATAGTACAACAGTAATTTTTGATCAGATTATGTTTTCGGAAAATAACGCATTTTTTGTGGTTTTTGGTTCACAAAGTACAAAAGTTATACCAATGTAAGACACTCACATACAAGGCGTGCGATAGCGTAACGGTTAGAGCACAGGTGTCGTAAGCTAAAATGCGCTGGAAACGAAGGGTTTCTAGTTCGAGTACGGAGTGAATTTTATTTTTTCTGTTTTTTTTTTTTTTTGCATTTTTATTATGTTGAAATTATTTTGTCAAAATTCTAGTTATATTTTGACAAATGTTGCATTTAATTTTTAAGAGCGTAAATTAATAACCAGTCTTATTATATGATTAACAGACGATAAATTATTTTAAAAATATTGTTCATTTTGCCGTGATTAGTAAAATTTGTCCTACACACTCAGCATGCCGCCTTCACTTATTATATACCTGCAAAACCCTGAAATGTGTGAATATTCACACTTCACATCAATTTTTTGATGTTAAGTTAACAATATGATATTAGCTTTAGGATATCCATCTGTAACTCCCCAAACATTTATCAAATCGAAAAAGTGATTCTGTAATTTTTATCGACTTTTACGTGAATCTTGGACATTCAGACAGACAGAAAGACAGAATATCATTCTATAATTGCTCGAAACGTGAAGAAAAGACCTATGAGAGCGATTTTTTTAATGGCCTTTGCTGCTCTGGCATATAGCCAGGACAATTCTTGTATTTTAAAATTCTATGTCTGAACGGGATTTGAACCCGAAATCTAAGCAACGCAGAGAAAAAACATTTATAACTTGCAATTTTATTTATATAGGAGATATAAAGCAATCTTCCACACCAGTGGTTTAACCCTTTTCGAAATCGTGGAAAACTTTAGATTATTATTATTTTTTTAACAAATGCACGGAACACTAATGTATCACGGTACAGTGGTTAAGAACTACTGTTCCACACCCTCCAGTCTTCATCCTGAAGGCCTCTCCCCCTCATATCTTCCAGAATTAGTTTATTCCATTCTAATGGTGACCTTTCACCTTTTCTTTTGTAATGTGGTTGCCATTTTTATATTTTCCGTAACTGTTTTTCCTGCATTCTTTTTACGAACCACATTACATTTTTTACCAGTCTTAATTTATTTATTAATAGTACTTTTCAACACAAATTAATATCATTTTAAAAATATTTTTTCACTTTCTTTTTCTTCTAATAATTACATCACATATCTATTTATGTATTCTTTATTTCTTCTGCCAAGTTTTCATTCTTTATTGACGTTAATACAATCAAAAATAAAATTAAACTGCATTGTAAACAGTATAATTTTAACAAAATCCTTCAGATGAAATTATAAAATAAAGGTTTGTGAATAATTGTAATTTATTTGAAACATATGGGTTACAAATTTCGTTTATTACATTTACTGTGATATTTATTGTTGCCTATAAAATATTATTTTATTGGTAGTGATGAACGAAATTTTATGTATTTTTGTATTACAACCTAAAGAAATTTGCTCAAATATTTTTAGCAGATTTGACAAATCTTTCGCAAAAAAGATAAATTACTGATAAAAAAAACATTTTCCATTCTTAAACTTATTCAAGAGATTATGTCCGTGTTTGGGAAGTAAAATTTAATGAAAATGTAAACCTTCGTAAAACTCCCAGAGCTTACAAGTTTCTTATACAAAACTAATAATCTGAAATTAAACTAGTAACAATCTATACAGCAAATTTTGCACTGAATTTTTATATATCTAATAGGATTTTTTTTATTTGAAAAAAAAAATGTACTAAAAATATTATCGCTCAATAACTTAATAATATATATCAGACAACAGCGTTCTGAAATTATTTTAATTAATTTGTGGATTTCAAATAATTTTATATTTATATATAGGTCATATCTTTGCTTTAAGCGGAACTAAATATGAATTTCGTTTTTACCGACCGCCAACATATATAAGGGAGGTATTGTGATCATACCGATTTTGACATTTCGAGATTTCGCTGAATCTCCACGAATTGAGGTCCCTACATAACGTTTTGACTATTTTTAGCATGATGTTCGTCTGTCCGTCTGTCTGTCTGTCCGTCTGTCCGTCTGTCCGTCTGTCTGTCTGTCCGTCTGTCGGTCTGTCCGTCTGTACGTCTGTCCGTCTGTCCGTCCGTGCGTCTGTCTGTCTGTGTACACGTGCAGAGCAAATTCGGCTAAAAGGATTTTTATGAAACTGCATATTTAAGCTTTTGACATCAATGGCACGAGTTGATCAACTTTTAGTAAAAATCGGTTAAAATAAAGTTATTTCTACTTTGCTGCTAGAATCTATTTTATACAAGTACTTTATGATGGCGGTCAGTGTTGTGGTGGCCACAGCTGATTTTTTAGGTTGTCACGAGATAGGACCTTCCTTGGGTTATTTCATGTTTTTTATTGGTATGTGAAAATTTAAAATTCCAACAGTGAAACCTATGGCCAATAAAACAATATAATTAAAAAAAAAAAAAAAACAGTGATACCATGGAAACGAATGACATTTGTTATTTATATTTTTTTTAGTGATTTTTGGCTATTTAGTCCTAATATATATGGACCTTTAGCCAGCTACTCTGTTATTTTTATTTTTGATACTTTATTAATTTTTATGACAAATACAAACATCCATGCCATCACCGGGATTCGAACCCGAGTCCCTACTGTTAGCAGTCAAATGAGCTGACCACTACGCCATAGCGAAGAAACATTTATTATAAAATATAATATATTTTTACATATTATGAAGATAAAAACATAAATAAATGGGAAATTTTTATTAAGAATGACACAAAAAATCAAAATGTGATGAAAATGACAATTTATAATGACAGTCAATTTAACCGAGAATTTGAAATAATAATAATATAATAATAATAATAACTTTATTTACATTTTTTACAAATAGATGTGTTGTACATAAGTTATTAACAAATGTTAACAAATGTAAATAAGAAAATATATATTCTAATACCCACTATAAATTATTAGACATAAATTTTTTTACAACTTATAGACCGATTAATTTATTCATAACTCTTTTTCATCATTCTGTCCAGCATCACTAAGCTGAAGCTTGTCGCAATGCCAGGACAAAATAATAAACAAATTAACATACACAAATAATAATAATAATAATAATAATAATAACTACAAATTATTATATAGTAAAACTACAAATACAATAGAAAATACAAAACAAAATAATTTATTCATTGAAAATCTAGGAGGTTGATGACATTCTTAATATTCTTAACATAGGCATGGTAACTGCCAGAAGAGATTTCTTCAAATTTCTTATACTGTGAAATAGTGTTATAAACTAGAGGAATATTATATATAAAGCTTGATTGCCCAACAGATTTTTTTGATTGCAGTGAATAGCTTACATTAGCGCTTTGTAATCTGGTTGAATATTCATGGCAAGGAAAATTTAATAGAATTTGAAATTTATTTTTAAACATAATATAATATCATAACAAAATATAAGTATAATTTACAAAGCTTCAACAAAAGAACCAAAAACCCGATTTAATAGATAAAAATTACTAGATTTCTAAATCTAGTTCCACCTAAAGGTTTGGAATAGCCTATAGTTTTATGTAGAAATGTTCAAATAATACGTGAACATATTTTTCGACATGCTTGTTTATAGTTTTTATTGTTCTTTGACTCAACCTCAAGTATTTAATACTTAAAATGAGTACCTAGATATTTCAGGGATAATAGGAACTAGTCACAGCCGTACAATGTTTTTGGCGCACTTGGCAAATAAAGTAAATTGATAAAATTTACCTCCCCAAATATCCAACTAATGAGTAAAAAAAAAAAACAGTTTTTCACTCCTCCAATCCAAGTGATGAGCAAAAAAGGGTCCTCCTCACTGCTCAAATGCACATGAGCAAAAAAAAGGTTCTCACTACACAAATCCAAATGATGAAAAAAAAAAGGTTCTCACCCCACAAATAAAAGTCACCTGCCAATGCTTTTAATGACCAATCGTCAGTCCTCGCGCCCCTGGCAAGTGCTCCGATGCCAAGCCACTAATGAACCATCACAGTTTTCAACGGTAACCAGACAACTGGGGCCGTAAGACAATTCGGGCCGTTCACAATAGGGGATAGGCATGATTTTTTTTTATTTTTTATTATATTCCTCTTGTCAAATATAAACATAAAAAACAGTTTTTTTTTTTTGTAATTTGAAGGCTTAAAAAAATCATAAATGTATGTAGCGCGCGAAAACGACGTCATACCCCTTCTAACTGACGTATGACACTACTAGCTTACCGGCGTACATAGTCTGTTCTGAACTTATTTGTTTGTATAACTTTCATAGGTTATGTAAAGTTAGAGTGATTTTAGTTAAAATAAAGTTTAATTCTATAAAAACAATTTATACATGTTTACCGAATTAAATTTTATATTAAAATAGATAACTTATATTGCAGTATTTCAATTATGCCTCTAACGTTTTGTAACTTCATGTAAACAATGTAGTAAAATTTTGACATCTAAATTACATAAATATTTACATTTTACAGAGTTGCAGCGTTTGTTTACATAAAGTTATAGAATATAAAATAAAAATTACTTTGACACCACGTATTTTCCTCAGCACTGTAGCATTCATTATTTTTCATATATTCCATGAGCATAAATGCATCAATGTTGGGTAAATTATCACTCTGAGCCCTAACAAAATCTTTATCTGCCATTTTAATAATAAATGCGTGAAAAATTGCTTAAAAACAAATACAAAACTCTCGAACAATACAATACACACACGTGTAAAGATTTTGTTGTAGCTGTATCTGTGATGTGAAACCCCTATCGTTTGACGTCATACTCAGTCGTTTTACTCGGCAACCTTCGCTCCGTGGTCGGCTTATTTCAAATTTACAATATTTTAATTCAAAAATTTGGCTATAATATTAATTAAAATGTAATTTTTGTTTTGTTAGGTGACATAACTAACATAAACATATCAAAATAATGTAGTTTTAAGGAAATACTAATTTTATGCGTATCCCCTATTGGGGCTTTTCACAACTGGGGCCATTAACAACTGGGGCGATGGACAATTAGGGACGTACACAACTGGGCCATAACTATAAGAGCCAAAGTCTTCTTTCGTTTAAAATAAAAAATAATTATTTTACAAGTTGGCATAAATTAAATTGTAGATTAGTAGTTTAACGTCCAATTTTGAATATAGGTAGAAATAAGAAATAATTTCACTCAGCTTTTTGGACAAGAAGCGTTTATTTTAACAAAACACAACGTTTCGCCAACAACATTGTTAGCTTCTTCAGGTGCTATAACAATAACATCATGATAGAAAACAATCTTATACATCAATAACAAAATTTACCTATGTGAGTTAAACGTAGTCATAACAGACTGTACATCAATCATCTCCAAGGATGGTGAATTGCAGAATTCATTGACATTAATGTGTACTTGAAGAAACATACCATAGGAAAACAGGAGTTAAATTTCAATTAAATATTGTAATATAATGATCAAAAATTAGAAACTATTATTTAAATTTAACAATTCAAAACGAGACTAAATAAACTATACAACTGTCCAATATTAACTTATTAATAAATACAATGATATCAAGTTTTATCGACGCATCAATATGACAGGCTGAATTTGAAAAAAAAAAAAAAAATAATAATAATAATAATAGTGGTTTGATTAAGTACATTTTGGTGAGAATTAGAATAAATAAAATATTGTATTTTAAAGGTTGGCTGAAGTAAATTTTCGTGTTCATTTGATTAAAAAAAAAATGTATTTTAAGGGTTAAATTAAGTAAAATTTAGTGCTCTTTTGACTATATAAATAAAAAATGTATTTTAAGGGTTGGCTTAAGTAAATTTAAGTGTTCTTTTGAATAAATAAATAAAAAATGTATTTAATTTTAGAAGTAAATATTAACTAAATTTAATTATTATGAGTCAACTACGAGAAAATCAGTTATTTTTTGTTTGACTATTCTATTTTCCTAGTTTTTTTTTATACATACAGTATTTTTTTGTACATAGGTATTTTATGTATCTCGTTTATATAAAACGGGCAAAATAATCTAGATAAACATAATAAAAATTAAAAATTGATAATACTTATCATGGCTCTAATGTGACTAAATTTTCAAATATATAATGTTCATAATATTTGCTGCTTTGAGATTCTCGCCGATCGTAAAATTTAATTAGAATATTATAATGCACGTGTACATAAACATAATAATTTTTTAGTTTAAACAAAAGAAGACTCTTATAGTTATGGCCCTAGTTGTCAAAGGCCCCAAATGTGAACGGCCCGAATTGTCCATCGCCCCAGTTGTGAAAATCCCCAATTGTGTACGGCCTGAATTGTCCATCGCCCCAGTTGTTAATGGCCCCAGTTGTCAAAAGCCCCAATTGTGAACAGCCCGAATTGTCTTACGGCCCCAGTTGTCATGGAACCGCAACATACTTGAACATACTTGAACCCTCACCTCGGACACTTTGTGTTGTAAAGCGCCTGTATTTTACTTTTTTTATGAAAACTATGAAGATTTAAGACATAAAAAAGAGGCTTTAGACTGTGGAAAATTTTCTGAACTCGTTTGTGCAAACTCGTACGATAATTAAAAACATAGTTCTAAGCATTTATGTTTTTAGGAAATTATTTTCATATAATTTAAAGATTTTTGCTTGAATTTTAATTATTTAAAATAAAATCAGGAACTCTGGGTGTCAAAAACAAGCCTATTTTGCCATAAACGATGCCAAGAACACGCAGGTATATTTATATATTTTTTTAAATCGGTTTCACCCATTTCTAGTTTTGAGGTAACATACATACATTCATTCATTCATACATAGACACAAACGAACTACATATATTAGTAGTAAAATATTTATTTTTACCTTGCGGTATTAAATTTACATTAATATTCACAGTTTTTAAGTTAATAGTGTTATAATACATTAAATAGTAATAATAGATTAAGGCCCGGTTTTTCCACCTTCAGATAAAGTTCCAGGTAACTATCTGACAGATAAGGTTATTTTTAACTTCATCTGCTGAGTAAATGTCGTCCCTTCTTTCTATACAATATACAAATGTATCTATCAGATAGTTATCTAACGGATAATGAGACTGACGTATTGAATTCACTGACTGGTATTGACATTTATTCAGCAGATGAAGTTACAAATAACCTTATCTGTCAGATAGTTACCTGGAACTTTATCTGAAGGTGGAAAGACCGGGCCTAAGAGTTTTTTAATAAATTAATAGTTGATATAAGTTATATTTCAATTTCTAGCTTTATTTCGGTGTTCATCCAAATGAATTTATATATTAGTATAGATATAGATTTATCTAATAACCAATATTTACTAATTTTCTGATTTTTTTCCCCCATTTCCTTGGCCACGACATTTCCTTGAGAAATTCTTAAAATATAAGATTTAGAAATAGTTATCAAAACAATATTAGTCTTCTTTAAAAAAAGTTTTGATCAATATCCTGCCAATTTTTACATGGATTAAAAATTACAATTTTATAAACTCGTTTTCACATGACCTACATATTTAAATGCTTTAAAATATTTTGAAAAATAAATACTAAAATGAAAATACCAAGCATTCTTTAGGATTAGAATATTTACAATACCAATAATTTTGGCAATAAAATGACCGTGAATTTTATTTTTAGGTTAAATAAATTTCTGTTTGCAAACCTGTTATTATAAATTACTGTTTAGAAATTGAAATAAATATTGAATTATAATGCTTATTTTAAGTTCAACTTTTTTAAAATCCCGAAATAAATCCTGGATGCTTAAGAGAGAAGAATAAGATGCTTAGTGAGTGTCTAAAATCGTCAGAATACTGCAACATTGGTTGCCGATGAGGTCCATTTGGTCTATACGCAATGTATGGTCAATTCAGTTCAATTTTTGTCATCTTAAATAATTCACAGATCTATGGCTAATTCGGTTCCAAAGATATGCAAATTATGCCATTTAATTAGCATTATTCTGTGAAAGCATGTATTCACAAAAAATTGTGGCCTTATGTATCAAATTTGGACGTGCCGAACAATTTTAACGCCTGAGGCAGACCATCTTAACAGCGCCCTCTTACAACATAAAAAGGTGTGATACAAAAAAAAAGATCTTAATGTATCATTTTCATGCTGGTGTTGGAAGCGTGGAACAAGAAATTCAACCAATCGCTTTTCTTCATATCGCAATAAGTCTAAATATGCATAAAAAAGAGCTAGACGTCTCCTTCGATTTGACAACATATTAAATGAAATTGAATAACAGTTTACTCCAAATAATTGTATAAACTTTTAGGTTAGATTTGGGTTAGATACAAATGTTGTCAAAACCGAAAACGCGCACTTATCACGCATCCAACTTCACCATGAAATTCGAACTTGTAAATATAACACCACGCCTCTCACCCCTGTCGCGCCTTTGACACTGCCATGAAAATATGCATTAGAATAAGCCAGGAAGAGAAAAACAGTAATATAAGACATGGTAATAATCGAGCAAGAATAAAAACAAAAACTGTTTATTACGGCACATTGTCCACCCATCTTATTCGAGGTCTTCCTCTTCGTTTGTTTGTACCTGAAACGATATCGAATACTCTTCTTACTGGTGTAATTTACACATTTACACAAGAATCTTGAGTAAATTATGCAGAATGTTTAGATTATTAACTTATGCCGAACGCACCCTATGTTGTTGGGCATTCCGATGACGTGTCCGATCCCAAGATTATTAAAGTAAAGGTTGTCTCGTTACTTGTAGTGGTGGGGGTAAATAGCGAAGTTATACGTCATCTCTATGCCAACGGGACGTCAGCCTTTGTTTATCGTATATGTTATATACGCGTGAAATTTGAATTTTGTCTACAAATATAAAAATATCGTTTAATTTTTTGATTTTCTACTGGTTTTAATATCTTTTTAGTGTGTTGTAATGTTTTAAGTTATATATTATTAGTGTTTATTTATTAGTGTTAAGTTATTAGTGTTATGCCTGGGCTACACCTGCATCTATCGTCGCTAAACTTCGGTTTAACGTGACATAAACGCTAATGTGGACAGCTACTATCGGTTTGCGTTCACAATATTAGCAGTGCGCGCCACTAGACACATGACGATAACTGAAGTGGCGGTTTTAGAGCGCACATCAAAGGAACTTAGCGCAGAGCGTAGTATGTTCTGTTGGCGCGTATTGTTGTTTATCCGGCATCATTTGAGGTTATGTTATACATATTTCTTTACAACTTATTTGTGTCAAATCAGATAAGACTATGTTTGAATTTGTAAAATTAAATGTAAAAAATAATTTTAGGTTGCAGTTATGATGGATATACACCATAATTTTATTTAATTTACAGCAAAATAAATACGCTTGTACCTTGTAAACGTAAATAAAGTGTAGCGGCGAAAACGCAGGTATGGCCACAAGTTGCGCTTTAGCACGATATCGATAGATGCAGTTTAGCACGAATTTATATAGCGCGCAATTATCGGCGAAGCTTATAACGCAAGTGTGGCCCAGGCATAAAAATGACTGGAACAATATGTTGTGTTGCTACTTGTAAGTCTATATCTTTTTACTGAAATGAATAGATTCGAAGATGCCACAGAAAGGATCGTTTTGACCCAGAAAACAAGAGTATTTGTAGTAAACATTTTAAACATGAAGAACAAATAAGATTTCTTTTCTTATAAACAATTTTTATTGTATAGTTTTTTCTGTTAAGATTTTTGTTTATAAATGAAATATTTTAAGTTTTTTAGTACCATTTTTAACCCAGAAACACCCCCTAAGAAAGAATCACCCCCTATTTTGAGATATCATGCTTATATTTGATCCTGGTTCTACTCTATTGTACCAAATTTCGTTAAAATACGTCCAGCCGTTTTTAAAAACTGATATAACCTCCAATTTTATTAATTACTATATTACAGTCTGTTCCAAACGGTTAAGCGGAACTAGATTTTGCAATCTAGTTACTTTCATCGTTTAAATCGTGCCTTTCGGCCGTTTTGTTTAAGCTTTGTAAATCATACTTACAATAAACATTTTTTGGTTAAGGTTAATATCATTTTAAAATGTCATTTTCTTTATATTTTGATTTTTTGTGTCATTCTTAATACAAATTTCCCATTTATTTATTTTTTTGGCATTAAAATATAAAAAAAAAATATTTAATTTTGACATATGTCATTCGTTTCCATGGTTTCATTGTTAATTTTAAATTTTGACATCCCAACGTGAAAAATGAAATAACCCAAGCAAGGTCCCTTCTCGTGACAACCTAAAAGAACTAAATTCCCATTTAGTTCCGCTTAACCGTTTGGAACAGACTGTATTATAGCAATTTGTTTTTCTGTTTTTATTTAAATATTCCAAAAATTATATTTGTATTCGATTTTATTGTTATTTATTAACTATAATACAAATACCCATCACCTTAAATTTTATATAAATCAGTATTATCTGTCTCATTTTGTAATACGAAACTAAGAGGGAAATTTCATTTTTTATGTTGTATATTTAAAATATCATCTTAGGGTGGTAATTCTGAAGTGGCACCTTTCAAAATATTTGACATATCTATCACAATTTTGACATGTCAATCGCAATTTTGACATGTCAATTTGTTATCTAACATATAGTTTTTGAGTGAACAGTGCCGGCTGTGGGTTTTGCGGGGCCTCGAGAAAAACGTTGCATTTGGTGTCAAAAACTTGCCCTAGCTACTAATAATTGTTAGAAATATGAAAGCGCGGGGCCCCTTTAAGCGCGGGGCCTCGGGAAAATTCCCCGACCTCTGAGCCGGCCCTGTGAGTGAATATAACGTCGATATAATAAAACTTAACCAAATATTTAAAAGTCAGATTTACAAGTTCACATGTTTCTATAAAAGTCTATTTACACCACAACAGTCACCAAAGTAACCAGATCTAGTTTCGTATTACAAAATGAGACAGATTATATAAAATTTCCTTTTTATTTATAATTTATTCAGTATAATTGTGTTGAAATAAATATCTATTATGAATATAGTTAGGGTGACCATCCGAATCTGGGAGGCGAGGACCTTCTTTTTTGCTCTTCACTTGGATCTGGAGGGTGAGGACCTTATTTTTTTTCCTGTGTCCCGGTTACGCTTCACTGAAATCTGGTCACCCTAAATATAGTCAATAAAAATATTTAAAAACATGCAACATGTATATTAATTTTGTATGCTAGTTTGAACTAAGCCGATATGTGACGTATTCCCTCTCACGCTCTGATTGGTCAGAAGTTATGAGACAACCTTTACTTTAATAATCTTGGTCCGATCCAACGTATTCTGGAACTTTTTATGAAGCCAATCACATGCAGTTCATTATAAAGGTTTCGCAGCTCATCATTTCTTATAATTCTCCATATTCCATCCTCTTGGATAGGACCGAAAATTTTCCGTAGAATCTTGCGTTCAAAGATACTCAGGCGTCGTTTTTGTTCTTTTGAAACCTAATAGGCGTAGCTAAATTCTTACAGCATACACTATATAACTGACCTTAAGCAGACTACTCTTAAAATTTGAAGTGTATATTGTTAACGTAAGCATGCACATTGAACAAAAAGTTTTTGCAATGTTTACAAAAATTGTTTTTTTTTTTTTTTTTGAAAAAACTGCAACAATGCAATTCTTTGCCTTGGCCGTTGATACTAAATTTGTATTTACAGGTACAAATAGAAATAAACAAGCACCTATTGTGCCAAATACGTATTTTAATTTATCATTAGATCAGCTAAATTAAAATTAAACAAATAATTATCAAAAAATCAACTTTTAAAATTATACAAATAGTTTAGTTTAAAATATTACAAATATGTATTTAATTTAGATAAATTACTGGAAATCATTGTATTCATTGATTTATGACAGTTAAATTGTATTTATGCTTCTAATTTTTAGTTAAGAGTATTTTGGTTGCCAGCAGGTCTGATGCCAGATGTATATGTGTTTCTGTTTAGCATTTGGCATCGTTGTAAATATGAGTATTTTGTAATTTGTTTAAAATAATTGTTGCAATCACCTCAAATTAATTTTATCAACATTATTATAGTACGAACTTGAGCTAAGATCACTTGATTTATGATCTCCGTTACAGAAGTTTTCCATTTTAGTTCTGTACGGTAGAAATTGTAGCTAAACAGCTTTTAATACAGAAAGTTGAAATTCGGCATGCATATACAACTCTTTGCCCCACATATAGGAAAATTACAGAGTTCAAAAAAGAAAAAATTCCGAAATAAATATAAACAAATATTAATTTAATGAAAACATAAATAATTACATTTTTTTTAATTGGCATATCAAATGAAACTTCTTAATCGTGGATCAACAAACGATTTTTTGTGTAGTTGAAAAAATAATTGATTTTTTTAAAAGTAGTGTGGTATCAAAAGAAAGCTCTAAAGACGCAGATTAAGAAAAAGTAGTTTTTAAAAATTCGATTCTTTTAACACGATTTTAGCCAAAATGTGCTAAAAAAGTTTTTGTCTCGCACCCTTTTACCCAAAGGCGGTAAACTAAAAATCTTAAAAAAATATGGGTAATGTACATTGATCTGAACCGGAAACGTACGGAATTTTGATTGCAACATTTTCTAAAAACGCATTTTGGAAAATGTTGCAATTTTTGTATTTTTGTCAAAATTAATAAATTTTTTAATTAATGGCTAAATTATGGCTAATAACGTTATGCAATTTTTGTATTTATGGCTAAGCTAGTAAATGTTTTCTTTTGAAATTAAAAATATAATAATAAAAAAAAAAAAAATAACAGCTTAGATTCGAGTTATTATATATACCTATTATGTATAAAAGGCTTACATGCCGAGCTCCTAGTGTTATATGCCATGATTCAATCTATTGTTTGAATTAGTTTAGTTATTTGTTTTTAAGGTGAATGAAATACTTAGAAATCAAATAATAAATTATTAATAGTGGAAAATAAATTTTTGAAATTGAAAAAATTAAGTCATTTATCAATATATTTCTTATTAATTTAATGAAGATATACGAAACAAATGCAGAAAAATCGCTGGGTTTTTTTAATATAAATTTTATTGTAATGAAATTTTGACAAATTATTTAAATTTAGTTAAAAAAAATTAAAGGAGCTCTTAGTGCTCAAACGAATAAAAATGATTATTAAAAAAATATTCTTTCAGAGCAAAAACAAAACATAAGTGTAAAAGTTCATTCTAAGTTTGGTTAAAATTTTCATTAAAACAAAATAAAAAGTTCACTATTTTTACCCAAATCACCGTGTAAATCTTTATTTATTCAGATAGTGTTATTTTTATGAACTGTATTTTGATAACTTTAACGACTGCATGGTACACTTAAAGTTCAATTTTTAGTGTACCATTAAGTCCCTTTAACGCTACTTTTTTTAGAGAGTAGACATCCATATGTTAAAAATCCTGAAATGTGTGCAAATTCACACTTCACATCAATCTTTATTATATACCATAAATTTTGTAGAATCCTTGGACTTATTGGAATTATTTTTCGTAAGTATGTCGGATTTACGTAAATCGGAGTTCTGTATATTTTACAAATTATAGACTGTTCTAAATTTCTTTAAGAATTATCAAAAATTTTCTATATAATTTGCTAAATTTCTTTAAGCGTTACCATTTAAAACTAATTCATCTATCTATATCCAACATCTCAAAATATCCAAGCAAATAGCTCACATATAAAAATATCTTTGTTTATATGAATATTCATCTTGTAAACTAAGAATTTTTAACACCAATTGAGTTAATTGCACTTTATACAGTATATTTATAACTAATATTGCAGATAATAAAACAAAACTATTATCAAACAATCTAAAAACTAAATATTATTTAGAGCAAATTACTCACAACTGTACTATGTTTCGGGTTGTTAACTTACAAATTAAACTACATATTTGAATTATGTGTTGTATATTGTAAAATAGATTCAAAAAGGAAGTTTGTTTTCATAACCTAATATTTTTAAACTAATGCATTTAAAATAGATCAGGCAAACAAATAGCTTTTAATAAAAATAACCTTAAATTTATTATTCAAATAATAAATAATATATCAAAAATAATTATAAGCACCAAGATTAGACTAAACTATTGTATGCCTTAACGAAGCGCGATCGACAACAACTTGCAGTATTTGAAAATAGAAATAGCATACGTAATTTTTGGTCACTTCTAAAATAATGGTAATTAAAGAAGGACGCCTCAGTGACGATTACTACAGGGAAATAAATTTAAGACTCCAGCGCCACGGCGGTGAATTTTGAAACTTGATAGAGGATATTCTTTGATATTAACTTTGTTTGTAGAGTCATGTCTAACGGTTTATTATCGTCAGACGCAAGTGTAGTTATTTTAACGCGCTCCTACGGTCTCTAAGCTTGCGTCTGACGATAACAAACCGTTAGAAAAGGTTCTACGAACAGACCTATTGTTACGCAGCTATCAAACAAAAATTATAGGAATAAATATATTTTACAATATATTTTTAACATGTTTTACCATGTTATCAACAAGTTAGTGCGCACAAATGTTTAGATAACTCATTAGAATAATAAAGAATATTTCGTTTTAAAATTGAATGGCGTGGCGCTGGGGTCTTAAATTTATTTCTCTATATATCTAGGAAAGGCTAACTTCTTTTGGAGAACTGAAGGTGAAAGGACATGCAGAACATGCGGAGAAACCATCGAGACAATAAAACACCTACTGTCCTGCAGTGGAGTGGGAGAGGAACGAAGGGATATACACAGAGTGTTGGACGAGGAAGGTAGTGGCTATCTGTGGATGAAGGAGGTCATCCAAAGAAGAGAGGTGTTAAAGGAGAGAAACAAGATAATACTAGGAAGCGCAGTCCAATGAGCCAGAATACGTTTTTTGTTTTGAATATTTGAATTATTGTTTAATTTTGACGTAATTGTTGTTAATTTGTTAGAAATTTATATTATTATTATTGAATGTTATCACACAAATGGTATTTTGGGAAAATTAATGTACAAATTCAAGGCTGAAATGCATGAATAAACGATTATCTAGGAAGGAAGACGATTACAGTGGACAAAAGTAGAATCACAAAGTGCCTCTAGGAACATAATCTGAACAAGATCAACATCTCACAGCAGGGCCGGATCTATGGTGTGGCAAATTAACCACCTGCCTCGGGCGCAAGGTTGGTAGAAATACAAAAATTACTTTTTTTGCTCAATACGTCGATCCCATTACTTTGATCCGTTTTTTTATTGTTTGCTCATCAATTCGTGAGGGGGGCGTAAGACTGGTACTTTGCCCCGGCCGCAAAAATACCTTGATCTGGCCCTGCATAATACTACGGCCAATACTAGACCTAATTTTTAATCCCATTCAACTTATAAATAAAAATGAAGAAGCTGCAAAAATACAGATATTTGAAAACTGATGAGTCAAGTATCACACAGGAAATAACAGGCAGACAATTGCTGTGGATAAAACAAATGATAAAATATTAAAAGACAAATGGCCGGCATGTGGAAAGACAAGAAAAGAGTACTTTTGAAGGTGTGGAATGGATATAAGAAAAGCAGAGAGAAAGAGAAACGGAGGAACAAATATAGTAGAAGAATTGAGAAGAAGGGATAAGGAGGTACAGGAACAGGAAAGAACAAAGAGAATAGACAAATCTCGGAGTATGAAAAGATATAAAGAGATAAGAGTGATCGAAATACCGATTTACTTTAAGGGGAAAAGAGGAAGATCAGGGGGTAGTGCCAGGAGGATAGCGAGGCTAAGATGCGGCAACGAAGAGAGGACTCTGCAGAATGTGCAAGGAGGAAGAGGAAATCTTGGAGCATTTAACTAAGAGGTGCAAGGAGATGCAGCCTGGGAAGACGAGATAAAGGAACTAATGGGTGAGGAAGCCAAGGGAGAAAGATGGGCGAGAGAACTGGTAGAAAGAAGGAAGGAGATCGGAGAGGGAAGCCGGGATGAGAATAGGAAGAAAGAGAGGGACACTGGAGGAAGAACAAATAAATGAGATGAAAAATATTGTAAAATTCTTCGTCTAGGACGAAGCAAGAAGGATTTTGACAGTCGCATCCATCAAGCCAAGATAGCTTTCAACAAAAAAATGACACAACTGTTGAAAACATTCGTTTGAAGTGTAATGCTTTACGGCAGTGAGACGTGGACACTCGGAGTAGCGGAAAGAAGGAAAGTGGAGTCGTTTGAGTTGTAGTGTTACCGAAGAATGCTCAAGATCCCCTGGGTGGACAGAGTTATAAATGAATATGTGGTTCGAAGAATTGGAGAGAGACCGTATCTGATTAATACTCTAAGTAAAAGAAGAAATTCTGGAATCGGACACATTATCAGACACACAGGACTAATCAATATCACACTGGAGAGCTCAGTAGATGGAACAAACTGTAAGGGTAGACCTACACTGGACTACATTGGACAACTGAGGGAGGAATTAGGCTGCCTCTCCTACGTCCAACCAAAAAGACTGGCCCAGCATCGAGACGCGTGGAGAGCTGCTGCTAACCAATCCATGGATTGAAACCGGAAGAAGATTATTATTTAGTAATTTATTTTATTTCGGAGTTATGTAACCAAATGTTTATACTAAGCTTCTGAAGGCTGTTTTTACGAAATTGGAAACTGAATTGAAAGAGTTTATTTTCAAATCAACTTTTTATTACAAAACAATATTATACACATTACACTTATTCAATATGTGGACGTTGCATTTTATTTTATTTAATGACTTTTTAACTTAGCTCTGATGAAGATTTAAAATATAAATCGAAACGTTAGCGAAGTTAAAATATTGTTTTAATTTCTGACCAGTCCGAATCCTATTACTTCCTCATCATATTATAATCTACGAATCTAATTCAAGATTATTTGCACTGTGTACGGACTACTCTTGTGCAGTTTTGACCTGAACAGCGACGTCCTTATGAAAGATTGAAGCGATCCAAACAAATTTCGTTTAAGGGTCTTAATAAGAATCTTAATTTTGTCACTTTATCTAATTTGTCAAGTTTCTCAAAATCTGCGCAGTGTACAAACAAAATAATTTAAATAAAATGATCGCGAAGAAGTGAATTTTCGTAGTCCAATTAAAAGTTTCCGTAGTCCTCCAATATTCTGTTTTTTAATCGTGACTACCAAGAAATACGCCGTGGTCCTCTGAGAAGCCTTATGGCCCCCGTTGAAAACCACTGTTCTAATCTACTAACAGTGTCCAAAACTAGAGGAAGAGACAGATATATAGAGAAAGATAGTCATATACTATACCTAAGATAATTTTATGATTACCCAAATGTCCATCTCAAATATCAAAACACATCCTAATCAAAATCACATTTTCCGCATTCCCAGATTACATAATTCAGGCTATCGAACTTTAATTCAGTTTTGTGTTAGAAAGTGATAATTTTTCTTAGGTTTATTAATAAAAGTAATACGAGTTGGTATTCTGAAATCATGATCGGACTTTTCTAAATTGGTATTCGGTTTAAATGCGCGCGCATATTGGACATCATCCTGATGGGTTTTCTAGGAGATGAACATGAACTAGGTCCAGTCTTTGCTGACTCGTTGTATTGAGTGCCTCCTAGAGCAGCAAGCCGGCGCTCTTTATTTTACCTTGTTAATGTAAGTAAAGATATTTTAATATGCTTTCGTGAAACTGCAAAAGGGTGTTAGTGTTTTTTTACGGAGATAAATCCACCATGGATTTTATTTAAAATAGTGGATTGTGACTTCAGTGACTTAAGATTGTGAAAATTTATTTTATAACTATTTTTTATAACATTATAGCACTGTTTTGACATTGTTATTTGAACAAAAAAACACCTTTTAGATTTTTATTGGTATCAATTAATATATTTACACTCTAGTAGTACTACTGTGAGTTTTACTATTTTACTACTTACATTTAGTACTAGTAGACAATACTTTTAAACCTTACAGACATCATATACTAATCCTACTTTAATACTTTTATTTTTAGTAATTTTATTAAGTTAAGAAAAACATTTTCAACATCCATGCTCTATGGTATTAAGTTTATCCGTCCTCACTATTTCAAACCTTGATGGTCAGTTAAATTTAACTACAGATTACTCATTTAATGTAAGGTGAAAGAGTTTCAAAAGACATAGTAAATACTTCAGACTTTACTACGGACTTTGATTAATTCTGATCCTAGGAACTAGATAACTTTACTTAAATGTTTTAAGTTAAGTTATCCCTAACTCTAGTTAAAATATGTTGTTCTGACTGAAGCAAGGCATAACACTTTCTTTAGCAACCAGCCACGAATCTTTCTGAGGATTGTAGTCGAAATAGGTTATTAGGAAAAGAATTTTGAAGAACAAATTCAGTGCTTTATTTACCCCTTGAAATACAATTCAAAAGTTTAAAATACGTAGTAAATAGTCTAGACTTTAGTTCGGACTAATTTTGGACTGTATTAATCATCTTGTCAGGTGTTAGGGAAGGGCAAATATATCCTATAAGAGTTCCTGCTAAGAGTCAAAAATAGATATCTTTTTTACACGTTTATTGTATTGATAACAACTGGTAGTATATCTAATTTTAATAAACGTAATTTGAAGTAATAATTCAGTATTTTCTTAAAGATTTATTTGAAACACTAAGGGTTCTAAATAACGAGTTTAATGTATTAACTCAAGTTTTCCCTAACTCAAGTCTAAACAAAAACACATTTAACTTGAGTTACGTGTAACGGGTTAAAACTTTTAACTACTTCGAAACCGTACATAAATAGATTGAATATATACATCAGTGCTATAGTAGTAAAATCAGCAGAGGGTATACTTATACAAAACTGTAACTTGAGGAGGAGAGTCAATGTACAAACACAGGGTATACGCTATTTAATTCATATCAAAGCAGAAGTTATACGTATATTGCCATTTACCCTCCACTACAGCCCTGAATTTAATTCATTAATTAAAATTTCTATTTAATAGTTAATAATAGTAAATATAATACAATTAAAACAAACAAAAGAAATTCAAAGTTTCGAATACACCTCTGAACATAATTTTCAATAAAGGATTACTCTAGAAAGTATTATTAAATCTATTTATAGTAATTTTTAAATGTAAAAGAAAAATTTGAAAAACCTTTAGCTTATTTGGCCTGAATATATATCTGTAAGACATAATGAGATGAAGGACATCGTCAAAATTAGAGGAAAGTAATGATAAAGTAGATAACGACAGCAGTGGATACGGGAAAGGTTAAATATTAAACCAAACAACGATGTTAATGAGGAAATTGAATATATTTCGATTTTTTGAACAAAATATGAGTTACTAAAACTTTGTTTTAATCCAGAAATGATTAGTTTTGTTTCTATAAAATTCTAAATATTTTTATGCTTTCATACCTATAATAAACTGATTTAAAACTGGTTTTATCTTAATTATTTTTCGCGATTTCTTTATAATTGACCTAGTAAAACCAGTAATATTTAAAAATAAAACTTGCTTGATGTAATGGTGGATAAATATTTCGAATGTGTTTTTGTAAGACGCCAAGTATCTAAATATATACCGTGAGCTTCGAGCGTCGCAGAAACGACGCCCTAGACGCCTAGTATACCGACGTCTAATAATAGAGTCAGAGCAAAACGATCTCACCACACCATGCCAAATACAGTATTTCCCAACGCACCAATAGTAAACGTTTTTTTAGATGTTGTTTTATTGTATTTTAGTTTTTTGAAAATATTGGTGTCGAATGTCAAATAAAATTTTAGTTTTATAATAAGATATTTTTTTGATTGTTGGAGTGACATTTTGGCAAAATTCCTTAACATTTAATATAACCTTTATAAAAAAAAAAAAATAATAAGTATACATAAAAAAAAAATATATAACAAAATTAACGATTTTTAAAAAATCCCATTTTTGTTCCTTAAAATTAAAATATTTTTAAATTAGTAATCTGATATCAATTATCTATATTTAGTGGACACTTCGTGTGGATTACTCTCCAAAACGGAGCATCCTAGAGAGATGGTTGAAGGATTTAACAGGGCAGGACTCTAAATGTACCAGAGCAAACCGGAACGGTTTTACGGTTCATGAAATTATGAGAAATATCAAATATACGGTTCATGAAATTTTTCATTTCGGTCCCTGATACAGAATTGTTAAAATTTCATTACCAAATGCATAACTTTTTTATTATTGAAGATAGAGTATATTGAATTTGAAGCGGAACTAAACGGGAGTTTCGTTTTATTAAAGTTGTTACGAAAACAGAAAATGAGCATGGCTCCGCGGTAAGACGGTTGTCAACGGAATGCAGGAACGCGGGTTCGAATCCACCAACCTACATCGGATTTTTATCTTCTAAAATTATGCAGTCATCCCTGGGGTCGACTCAGCCTTAATTATTTAATACTTAAAATGAGTACCTGTTTATACAGGGATAATAGGACCGGTCGATACCTCACACTGACCACCTGACTTATCTATAGCTGGCGGTCTAGAAACGGAGAACTTACCTTCTCTTATCTATCTAGGGCAGTGTTTCCTAATCTTTTTACTATCGTGGCACATTTTCTAAAGAAGAAAAATTTTGCGGCACACCTACGTAATCACAGAAGAAGAAATTTATAACGCTAGTTTTTTACCGACCGCCAAAATATATAAGGGAGAT
Organism: Liopterus haemorrhoidalis; assembly: GCA_963971575.1. Taxonomy (NCBI): domain Eukaryota; kingdom Metazoa; phylum Arthropoda; class Insecta; order Coleoptera; family Dytiscidae; genus Liopterus; species Liopterus haemorrhoidalis. The sequence goes on from OZ020615.1 coordinate 9,145,618, forward strand.
ATTGTGATCATACCGATTTTGACATTTCGATGGATCTCTACGAACTGAGGTCCCTACATAACGTTTTGACTATTTTTAGCATGATGTCTGCCTGTCTGTTTATCTGTCTGTCAGTCTGTGTACACCGTACTGTGCAGAGCAAATTTAGAAGAAATTTATTTAACAAAAGTTGCTATAAAAGCAATAACTAACAAGTTTTATTTGAGACATTTTTTGATAAAGCAGCATAAATTAAACAAGTTCTTTGTGATGACGGTCGGTCCTGTGGTGGCCACAACTGATTTTTTTCTTTAAGATTTCGCGGCACGCTTGAAAAATTTTGCGCAACACTAATGTGCCGCGGCACACCCTTTGGGAAACACTGATCTAGGCGTTGGGATCCTATTATTATTATTATTATTATTATTACGAAAAGAGAGTGTACCTAGATTATTTCTTGTTACATGCTGGCATTTATTATTAAGTGACTTTTATTATAAAAAATAAAATATATAATACATTTAAAATTAATTTTTTTGGAAGACATACATATTTAAAAAATTAGACATTTCTTTCAAGAAAGTCACAAAAAATCAAAATATAATGAAAATGAATTTTTATAATCGCAATTCACCCTAATCTAAAAATGTTCAATGTAAGTATGACTTACGAAGCTTAAACAAAATGGTCAAAAGCTCTATTCAATCCATAAAAGTTACTAAATTTCAAAATTTAGATCCGCTTAAACGTTTGGAATAGCCTATATATTATATAGCCTGTTTCTTTGATTTACGCAGAATTAGATTTTGAAAAATAGTAACTATATACGTTTAAATGAGGCTTTTGACCGTTTTGTTTAGTAAAATCCCACTTCGTTCGTTAAAAAATCATGTCGTGACAAATTACAAAAATAAAAATTCCATTTAGTCCGGCTTAAGCGTATCATTTGTTGATAACATAGCATACTTAAAAAAAAATTGATATGAAATTTCATATTATATGCACAGAGCAAAAGAAAAACTAATTACGGTTCTGAAAATATCTATATATCAGGCGCACACCTTCCTGGGGGGGGGGGTTCTCAGAAGACAATATCAAAATTTCTAAATTAAAAGAAGTCCTCCTTTTCAAGATACAAGTGATGACAAAAAAAAAATATCCTCCTGCAAGATACAAGTAATGAAAAAAAAAACACATTTACATTTTGCCCAAAACACGTAACAACCACATAATTTTGGAGCTCTTGGGAGGGCTATCACTTGACAAAAACACGTAAAAACCACGTGTTTTTGAAGCTCTTGGGGAGGGGTCAAACCCGAAAGCCCCCCCCCCCCCCTGGGTGCGCACTTGTTATACATAATCTTCTTTCCATTGTGATAAGAGTTTCTTGATCCAATGTCGCTTTCCAGATTTTTCCGATCGTCCTGGATCGCGCCTCAGTAGATATTCTAAAATTTATAGATATGTAATCCATCCATGCGTTCCAATTAGATTTACCAGTATTGCTATAAATATTTGCACCTATCTTAAATGTAAAAATATGAATCAACCCCTAAAATAGTAGATTTTTTGGCATTTCTACTAATATGTACGTAACAATAGAACTATAAACAAACAAGTAATTTGATTATAACATCGGGTTTCTGTAACCTATTTAGTAAGAGTGCGTGGGATTAGCTTAAAATTGGAACGTCTCCAAAAATTCTATTTCCAGGCCACACCTATCTAATAACTATGGTTTAACATTAAAAAAATAAACTTATTGAAAATACATTGAAGGTTATTTTATAACCTGTAATAATAAATATTATATATTTTTGAAACTTAACTAAAAAAATCTAACTCTGTACAATGTTTCAATTTGGACATTTTACAAAATTAATTAATTATCTTTGATTATTTATTACTGGTAACATCAGCCTTGTTATTGACGAGTTATCAAGCAGAAAATTGTCTGGTGGTCTAGCTGCCCTGAACAATTTAATCTCAGAAGCCTTGACGTGGCTCCTACACCTAGATATCATCCTCTAGGCTATTTCTTTTTTATTAGATTTGTATATTTTTTTATTTAACTTTGTACTATTTTATTGTAAACTAGCTACCCGTGCTTCGCTATTTAACTACTTTTACTCAGTTTCATTTTTATAAAGATTTTAGATAAGTTTACAAAAAAAACTTATCTAAAAAAGAAACGTCTAAATTCAGAATTGGATACAGGAACATGCGAATAACAGAAATATCGGAAGGAGTATTTGCAGATGACGTAGTAATAATAGCAAAAGGCAGAAACGAATTGCAAGAAAATCTAAATATATGGAATGAAACATTCAAAGAATATAATATGACAATGAACAAAAGTAAGACTAAAGTTATGATTATTGGAGCACATGAAGACTTAAATATAAGAATAGAGGACACGAACATAGAACAAGTCAAGAATATCAGATATTTAGGAGTAGATATACGAGATGATGGAAAACAGGAAATGGAGATAAACACAAGAACTGAGAAAGCAATGAAACTCTACTATGATATAAATAGTACTCTTATTAACAAAAAAGAAATAACAAAAGAGACAAAAATGAATATATTTAAAACAATATACAGACCGGTACTGACTTTCGGATGCGAAACGTGGACACTTTCAAGAAGGGAAAAGAATAAAATACAAGCTGCAGAAATGAAGTATTTAAGAAGGGTGAAAGGAGTGACTAAAATGGATAGAATTAAAAGTACGGAGATAAGGAAAGAACTTCACATAGAAGCAATAGATAAATTCATAGAAAATAGGCAACTAAGCTGGTGGGGACATATGCACAGACTACAAGAAACAAGAAAAGTGAAGCAAGTCTGGGAGACAAGAACATACGGAAAGAACAAAATAGGAAGACCAAGAAACACATGGGACAAAACATTAAAAGATATATTAGAAGAGAGAGGAAAAACGACTGTAGAAGCCAAAAAAATGACGAAGAATAAAAAAGAATGGGCTAACTTCGTATATAAATACGTAGATACGCATTTTACGCCATAGAACAAAACAAAAAAATGAAAGAGAGAAAGAAATGCAGCCTACACCATATATGGTAGAAGGCTTTTAGATATATATGTATATACAAAAAAAAACTGCTAAAAGATAAGAAACAAACCTCCTCTATCGAATAAAAGTATCAATTTACCCTTTTAGGAATTGCATTTTAATAAACGGTCAAAACGCTTTCTATAACTTTCAAAAGACACCAATATTCCAAAAAGAAATGTTATAAGTTAATATGTAGTAAGATTTTTAGAATCCTGAAATTAGTTTTTTAGAAATTATATGAATATACTTTGTAAGCAATAACTAAGTCGCTGTCTCATCGATCCTAAGAGATATCAAGGTATCCGTAAAAATATATTTTACTCCTTTTCACCCCCACAGGGGTCAATTCGAGAAATCATTTCTCAGTAGGTGCTTACGTCATGGAAGGAATATACTCCAGTTTTTAGGTAATTTCACGTTTCTAGGTCCAAGGGACATTCTACCGAATGAAAAATACAAATTTACCACCTTAGGGGTGTTACTTTAAAAAACGGTCAAAACACTTTCTAAATATTTTAAAAAGACACAATACCAAAAAGAAATGTTATAAACACAGGGTATACGAAGGGTTTTATAATTCAACCCGAATGTAGATTCAGCCTTTAGGGGTTGATTAAGGCAAAATCCTAAAATTGGCTTTTAAGCAATTATATGAGTAAACTATGTCAGTAAAAAATCCCTTCTTGGTGGGTGTTAACGTCATAGAAAGAATATACTCTCCAAATTTCAAGATTCTAGGTCTAGGGGTTTGAGCTTTATTTATATAAACAATATTGTATCGCTTCTCATACGAAATATGTATGTACTGGTAAAAATAACAGTAAATATCAATATATTTTTATATATACAAATACAGTAGTACTTCGTTATCTGCTATTACATTAAACTACATATATTATAATACTAAAACTAAATATACTTAAAATTAAATTTAATTACCATATTTTTGGTATCAGGCTGTTGGCGTTGAGGATTACGGTGGTGTCTTTATATTTCTCATTACTTTTTTTTTATCTTGTGTCCTTGTTTCTGTCCATCTCACCCCTCTTCTAACTACCAGTATTTGAATTAAAATTTTCCACGTTCGTCTTCGTCTTCTTCTGGACTTTATCTTAAGTGTCCTGTCGAAAACTCTTTGCCTCTCTTTTATGGTTCATTCTGCACACATATCCATACCAACTCATCTGGCTTTGTTCTGCTAATTGCTCCTCGAGAACTGATTCAAGATTCTCTACATAGAGTATTTTTCCAATGAGAATAAGCCAGTAATGTTATATGCACAAAAACCAAAATCCGTATTGTCGCTCTGTTGCTAAGAAACGAGCGTAGAATCCTCTACTATCCGTCATTTCATTGGTTTTACCTCATTGCTTGACGCATATTTGATAACATCACTGTCCTATTCTATCATACTGTTATTCCTGCTATCATTCTCAGAAATCTCATTTATGTAACTTTTACTTTATTTATTTTCTGTCATCGTCCACGATTCGGTTCCGTAAATTACTAACAATATACAATTTGCTAACATGTAGTGCAATTCTGTGGCAAATCTGTAAGCTTACAGACAAAATCTATAAATAACTGTCCATAACAACGCGTAAAACAACTCCTTAGATACGATCGTCTGCAGCTTATAAATTTGCCACATAATTGCACATTTAGAAAGGACGTACGTACGTATCGTAGAAACGTGAAAATAACATAGGTTTCCATATGTTATTTTCACGTTTCTACGGTTTCACGTAACTTACGTTACACTTTATAAGGTTATCAGAAATTGTCTAGTATTGTAGGTAGTACAATGACTCGACACGATTCTTTATTTTTGTTCTCGATATTTTTTATGTATGATGGGACTAATAATATTTTCTTTTTTCAGTTTAATTTAATCCCTTACCATGTCTGACGAAGAAGAAGTCTACTCGTAAGTATAATCCTGCTGGAGGCTATCGGTAGAGACGGTCAGGTGCTTATTGCATAAATAAGGATAAGGAGAGCATTGCATGAACCCTCTTCGATCCATTGATTGCTTTGTGGCTAACTTCTGTGCTTCGTGCCCTGTTGACAATGTATTGTCTTTTGTACCATGTCTCATATTTGTTTAATGTTTAATATTTTAGCGAAGAAGAGGAGGAGGAGGAAGAAGTCGTTGAGACGTAAGTATTAATTAACTATTTATACAGTCAATTGCATAAATATGTAGTCTCCCAGAAAGATTTTTTGAAGCAATCGATAGTGTGAAAAATATTGTATTCGTCTTGATAGCCGTTATAACTAAAAGCTCATCTGAGACTTTTTGATTAATTTAGGTGGTTTCGGAAAGCAAACTCGGAGTGCTCTGAGTTTCTGTTTAACTCCAGAGCGTTCGCGAAAATGTCTAAACGCGTTTCTTCGAGCGGTCTGGAGTTAAACAAAGTTATGAGGAACACTCCGAACTTGCTTCCCGAACCCACTCTTTGGAGTTATGTATAGTTAGTTTAAAAATTTAAATACAGAAGCGGTAGCTTTGTTTCCATAAGTTATCTCTTATAACCTTCGAAGGGATATGGTAAAATTAGACTTCTTAGCTTCCATCATATGAGACGGCTTTTATATTCAGTAAAACCTGCTAATGTGACCAGTTGCCTAAGGTGGTTACCTGCTTAAATTGACCAATTTATGATGGTCCTTGCAAAATAATACAACTAGCTAAGGTTCCCACTTTGAGCTGGTTCCTTCGGTGGTCACTTTAGCCGGTTTTTACTATGTTATTGATTTTGGTGTTTCGCAAAAAAAAAATATCGAAAGTTTTGCGATTTTGAAAATATTAAGAACCACCTGCCTGACTAATTATTCTTTTCATCTGGTCAGTCCATCTATTACGGCAACGGTTCCCAAACTTATTTTATCGCAACAATTTTTTCTCCAATTAAAATAACTTATTAGATAAAAATCCGTTGCAAATTTTGTATATTTTGTTGCAAATATAATATAAATTGTTAGAGGAGAAGGTCCTAATATACCCCCCTTTTGTTTTTTCACGATAATTTTTTAAATGTTTGAAGAAATGATCTTAGAATTGGCATACATCAAGCCCAGTGTTTCTCAATCTTTTTACTTTCGTGGCACATTTCCCAAAGACGAAAAATTTCGCAGCACACTTACGTAGTCACAGAAGAAGAAATTTTGGATTCAGACGCTCCTGTGTTCAGGATATGTCAATTTCAATTCGTCATAAAAAGATCCTTCGTGTACTTTATTCTTATTAATGGTATTGTACGTGTATTTGGACGATGATGTTAAAATAAAGACGACGCTAGTTTTTTTTACATTTCGCGGCACCTTTTGATAATTTTGCAGCACACTAATATGTCGCGGCACACCCTTTGAGAAACACTGATCTAGCCCAAAGACTTATGTACAATATTCAAAATTGCATTGTTTCGAAAAATAGAAAAATAATGCAATTAAAAGCCAACTATGAAAATTTATAAAATGTTCGAATCAGAATTGAGTGTATGAAATATGGGTCCCCATTAAAAATTGGGTTGTTCAAAATAAATTTTATTTTTGTTTAAGATACAAACTCAAAGTAACAGTTTAACAATTGATTACTGACAAAAAACACATTCATATAAATCTTTTTCTGTCTTGGAGCAATCATTGTTCATGTGCCCACATATTGCACATTAGGCCCCGAACCCAAAGCTCGCCTCTTTGATCCTGTTAAAAACAACCATCACAATACATGCAAACAGCATTTTATCATCCGGACATTGTTGCCCAACTTCTGCAAAGTGCATGTCGTCCCCAGCTGCACAAAATTGTTGAATATGCCCTGGCCCATATTTAGACCTTGCGGGGAGCCCATATTTCCAACATTGCACATAGCAATCTAAATTAATATTTGACTTTTTTGCGATTAAGTGAGGCAGTAGCTCCTAGTAACAAAATATACTTCGTTCACAATACAACAGCTTCAAGTATAAATAACAAGCAGATCGAATAAAAATCTTGCCCATTCTTATAACAACAACTGACCTTTATAAAAGAATCAAAATTAGGCAAACACATATACTGTAATTCGTTTCTAACGAAACAAGATTTCAACTGCACTAAATTTGTAAAATTGTTGAACGAAAGATAGGCGTGTTTTAAGTTATTGTCGAAAGATGAAGTTAGCTATATTCGTAAATTTTCTTTGGGGGACCATATTAGGAACTTCTCTTCTACAAGTTATGTTTCAGATTGTTAGTTTTGTATGAGAAACTTATGATCTGTGGAGGTTATACATACTGTTAAAGCTAGGGTTACCATATTTTTTGTGCGCCAAACCGGGACATCCTACCCAAAATAATTTTTTTCTCATTTTTTATACTTTATTGATTGATGTATTTATCAATATTTTTCTATTACAAATGATTAATATTAAATCTTGAGAATTATAAAATTAAATGTATATCAAAAAATCACAAAAATACATAATATAAAATTATAAATTTTGACTTACATAGTTGCACTGTGTATATTATTTATTTGTATAAGAATATTTATCGGCAGATTGTACTTTATTTTTAAAGTTTTTATCATTTTTAATATAATCATAAAATTCAGAACATTTTAAATCTATGTTAGTTTTACAAAATAATGCACAGACGTTACATTCAAGTAAACGATTTCTTTTAGGTGACCATATATTCTTCATTTCTGAAAATAATCGTTCAATTGGTGCTGAAGTGCCAGGCAAACAGAAAATAAATTCGACAATTTTCTGCAAATTGTTAACAGAAATATTCTTGTCTGGAATTTTTTTAAACAATTGTACCCATTTCTCTTCGCTACTTGTACCCTTTTCCCGCCACAAATTATTGCGGTCAGTGTCGTTATAAAACTGTTTAGCATATACAACTTCGTCAAATAGAGTATCACAGTTAATGATCGGTGTTTTGGTCGTAAATTTGGAATTAAGTAATTGCATAGTTTTTTCAACGTCGTTCCATGCATGCATATATATATAAATATAGAAAAACCGGGACATTTTTAACAACCGGCCGGGACGCCGGGACAAGTTCTTAAAACCGGGACTGTCCCGGTCAAACCGAGACGTATGGTAACCCTAGTTAAAGCACAACTTTCTTTAGCATAAGTTATTAAATAGAGGTTATAGAATAGAATCTGATAATAGCAAACCCTTGTTGTCCTTAAAATTGAGACCATTTTTAGAAAAACTCATACATAAATATTATTAGACGCTTGAGCATGTAAAAAAAAATTAGACCCCTTTTAGATATGACCTTATTTTAATAATACAACTCCCTTATGGGTTGCTACTTCCAGATTCAACCAGTAGATAATAAAAAAACTAACATTGTATTAATTTCTTTTTTGCAGAAAGTAAGTCAACATCCAACAATATCATCATTTGGACATTTTTCCTAGACGTAAAAAATGACATTACTAAGAATTTCTATTCTTTTATTTCACATTTCTCGGCACAGTTTGTAAACACTGCTTGTTATAACACATTTTCCGGAATTTAACCAAATACAAAAAAAATTCCAGTCCTTAAATTACAAAAGAAACAGGCACAGAAAACTTATTGGATAAAAATGATTGAATTTTAGTTTTATTATTGAGCAATACTAAAGTTGTTGGGATTCAAAAAGCTTGGAGCTTAGAACAGTGATGTGGTGAATCTCCATAATAGTACTTGAGAAAAGCTCCAGCCTCTACTGTAATTGTAATTGTAAAATTAATAATGTAAATAAGCAATTGCAATGAACGTCATCGATTAATACAAAAATATACACTTAGTGCTCACACAAATGTACTGATGTTGTCTGGGTACCTCAAGCCGTACGTGGCGCTACCATCCCTACGTTGATATTTGTCTGAATATTATGTTTACATAAGCATATACATAACCTCACAAATTGTAAAACAAACATACGCATATATATATAATATTCACTCAAATATACAGACGTGGTGTGGATAGACGCATATACGTTGAAATTGGTTGGAATAGTATGTTTACATAAGCACATTATTATACATAACCTCAAAAATTTTGAAACGCTGTGTAGAAATATTTTAAAATGATTCTCGGTTATTTAAAAGGGAAAAAAAGATGTTTTTAAGTGCCTTTAATATACATTCAGCAAGACAAAATTGTATTTAACAAAAAATTCATTCACAATTGTGCTTTTGTAAGAAAGTGTATTTAATTAATCAATGATGTGAACCCATTATTTTATTCGTTATTTTTAGACTTCCACTCTGAGAATTTTAACTTTTGGTTTACCAAAATTTGGTTTTTTGATTTTCAAAATCTTGGAAACTAATTTTTTTATTTGTTTGTTGTAAAAAATTGTTTTGATAAATCGCATTTTTATTTAAATGCACAATATATTCGGTTATTAGCGCCAAAGAAACCCATTTCTATAGGTGTTTTTGTTTTTTTAAAACTACATAATACTAAAATTTGATTTATTTTTATCCAATATTAAAAATTTAATTCCCAGTTATGACGTACCTATGATCTAAAATCATAATTTTATTAAAAACTGCACAGTCTGGTCTACCTGTACAGGTGTACCTGTTCTAACAGGTACAGGTTCCCACCAGACTTGGAGTCAAAAACCGATGTATTGGTAATAGTTAACTTGTTAATCATTTAAAAAAGCGCCGTAAACTTAAAATAAAACATGTTATATAGTGTAAAGTTGCATTCACAGCGCTAAATTTAATAGTCTGTACATTGTGAGTTGTGGATAAATTTAATAGAGTGTTTTAACGTTTAATAACAGCGTTCACAGCTATTAAAATTAATTCGTAACGAATGTTGTGACATCTATGTTTTTTCAAACCAACTAAGGAATAAATGCATTTATGTGATTTTCATGAATCCATCATCGGCGAGATGGTATTTCCTACTATATTTGAATAACAAAATTGTAGCCGCAATTATTTTTCGTTTCACAATTTCCAAAATTTGTTGAAATTTGTGCGACAGCATTTTTTAGATTATGTAAAGTGAGACAGCTAATGTGTTTTTATAAATATCTGCCTCATTAAAACAGTGTAATAAGTATAAGTTTGTAAACTTTGTCTACAGTCCACAAAGTACAATATACTAAATTTAGAGCTGTGAACGGTCACTTGAGCTACCATATGACAAACTAATTATTGAAAATCTACAGTAAATAACTTCCTACGCATAGTGCAGTAATTTATAGCTCTGAAAGCGACTTGAAAATTGAAAAAAAAGAAGTTTATTAAGATTTGAACTTGCTAAACAAATTGAAATTTGCACCAAAATATTAGCATAATTATTTACAGCTGAAGACTTCAATTCGTTCGTAGTCATTTCCACAGATTTTTTATCGAGTGATAATATACTAGCGAGTGATAATATACTAGCGTCGGCGAATCAGTGCAGTTACGTCACACGACGTAACAAACAATTGCATTGTTCCAAATAATACATTCGTTTGTTTCGTATTGTGACGTAACTGCACTGATTCGCCGTCGCTAGTATAACAAATCTTTGGAAATGACTGTAATGAGAGAACTGTACAAATGTCAGTCTGTCACTTTGAAGGCTCCGGTATGCCTGCACAGTTTCGACACAGGTTGAATACGACTTATGAATGAAAAAATGTATTTGCTCCGGTCACAGGCTCAAGCAGAAATAACAGTACAGTTTTATCCCGTTCAGGTATACCGGACAGGCGTATCTGTGCAGGCATAGCTCACTGATCTACCTGTCCGTGTACGTTAACTGATATACAAAGTGCGCGCAATAGAACTTAGGTCCCACGTTTGTCACGCAAATGCACGCTTGGCATAAAAAATTCTTGAATTTAAGCACTGTATCATAGGTTCGTGATAATATAAAAACAAGCTTTCAGTTATCATTCTACGTATTTGGTAGTTTTGAGTTTGTTTTTGGGAATTGAATAATTCATTGCACTCGGGTCATATCATACACAAAACCAAAATATTGACAACAATTCTTATGATAAATCTTTTTGTCCCCTTTTTCATGTGTAACTTGATGCGACTTGACCCGGCAGACATACGGAGAAGAAGCATGAGTAAGTGATATATTTCGTCAACTGAACACGTGGTGCGCAATTTGTCACTGACTGCTTTACAACCCATTTAGCTTACGCCAAAGTTAAAAGGGTTTTTGTTTAATTGTGCCACGTCGCTTTATAAAGCTTTACAATCAATGTCTGTGTTCGTCACTTCGTGTCGCTTATTTTTTTAAATCAAAATCATTTCATTTGGAGCTCTGTTATGTACAGCTTGGGAAAATCACGTTTTTCTCAACCAAATGTTTGTTTTGTTACTTTTTTTTTGAGCTATTGAGTACAGTAAGTACAATAGCTGAGAATTTATGTAATAAATGCAGTTGAATTGATTTATATAGTCATAAATAAAAAATTGGGGGATAAACTTGGTTGGACTCTGAACAAATTTAGTCGTCTGTGTTAACATTTATACGACAAAACATGAGTACAAAATTATATGCCAAGCATTTTGATATTGTTACGAGGGTATATTTATACGTATACATTTCCACCCGTATAAATGTTTCATCGTATAAATCAGTGTTTCCCAACCTTTTTTCGGCCGGCCAGGGACCTAGAAAAAAATCGCAAACCGGCAAGTTTAGAAAGTAATGTGTATCGCAAAAGTTTTGCACTGATTACAAACACAAAAAAAACAGCAAATTAAAAATCACATATAATTAGTGAAAAAAGAATTAAATTATTACTTATGTAATTAACAGATTCAGGACCGAGATTTTCATCTCAAAATTAAGTGGGTTATAACTTAGGCAAATAGATGCATAGTTAAAAAAAAAATCTCACGAACCGGCGGTTGGGATACATTGGTATAAATGTTTCGTTGCATAAATGCTGGCGTTTCCATTGTACTTATAAATGGTGGTTTTAGAAGATTTCTACAATCATATTTAATACCAGGAATTTAAATTATTTATTAAATTTGAACTAATATAGTAAGGCTCTTTCTTTCCACCTTCAGGTAAACTTCTAGGTAAGTATCTGACAGATAAGGTTATCTGGAACTTCATCTGCTGAATAAATGTCAATACAAATCAGGGAATTCAATACGTTAGTATCATTATCCGTTAGATAACTATCCGATAGATAAATTTGTATTGAAAGATGGGATGACATTTATTCAGCACAGACAGCATCACATAACTTTATCTGTCAGATATCTACCTAGAGGTTTGCCTGAAGGTGGCAAGACCGGGCCTTACTATATTAGTTCAAATTTAATAAATAAATTAAATTCCCTGTACTAAATATGATTGTAGAAATATTGCAAAAAATAATGTAACATTTTTTTCGTAGTTTCAATTTTTATATTTATTTTTTAACCGTATTAAGTGAAATTCTTGGCATCCCGCCGGGCCAGTCCTTTCTTGGAGATAAATAACTTAATCCATATTTGGGGGAGGGTTAATTTTATCTTAATGATAGTTGGGAGGAGGTTTTTATTTAGTTTTTTTGGCTGTTATAATTTTTACTTCAATTTTTACTAAGAGGTGACTCCGTAGTTAAGGCATCGTAGGGCCCCGCACTACGGGGGGGGGGGGGAGGCAAGTTTTGAGGCCCAAGTTATAAAAAACTATTTATTTTTGTGTGGCGAAGTATAAATTTAGGCGATATTTGAAAATATGCCACTGGGAAGAGGGTAAAATGTATATTTCAGTATTTAATTTATAATTTATTTAGTGAAGGGGCTTAAGAAAGAGTGGTGGAGAGAGCAAATCAAATCTCAATTGTTTTGGGAGGAAGTTATATATTATTTTAAAAGTTATTTTAAAATTTTCTAAAAATTCTACTTTTAAGTTTTTTAATTTCTTTTCTTGGGATGAATTCTACCTCATGTTTTACCGGAAGTAAATTCCGTCTTAATTATTTTTTGCATGGTTATATAAAACTTAAAATTGGGGGGGGGGTAGTAATCTCAAATTCTTTCTCTCCATTTCTCTATCTCTTTTTATATTTCAACTCAATTGCATTTAATACATTTTTCTATTCTTTTTTTTTTGTATTGCTACAATGAGCAGCATACAAAAATTTTAATTTTAAGGAGAGTTTTTTATGTGTATGTCTGTTTGTGTTTCATCTCATATTATATTTGAGAATATGAATTGGCTTTTGAAAAATTGGCTTTAAAAATGTATATTAAAATTTAAAAAATAATAAAATTTAAAAAACAATAAAATTAAAAATATATAAATATGGTAAATTCAATGACGTAGCTTACAAAAGACGGCAAAAGGGTGTACCCTTTTACCGGTAAAAAAATATTGGGATATTGTTGAATTTGAAATGAACAAAGCGTCGGAAAGCGAATCGTCGAAAAGTGATGTGTACATATAAAAACATAGGACCTCACAAAAAACTTGTAAATTTCAAGAATAACATTTGAATATCTCAAAAAATTTTGATCTTGAATTTTTACAGTTTCGTAGGTTATAACCTAGAAAGATTTATATCGTCACTCTTGTCTTAAGTGTGACACATATCTATACGGTAAAAGCTGTGGCTAAACGGCTGCACATAGAGAACTGAAATTTGGCGCGTATACAGTTCTTTAATCCAGATGTATTTTCGTCTGAGGTATCAAATGAAAGCTCTTGCCATCCAGAATTAACAAACTCGATTAATATGAAGAATATATAAATATAAAAAATTCAAGCCTTCACTGGGAATCGAACCCATATCCTATGAATATTTTTTATTTTTATTTTTAAATTTATTTTTATCGTGTGATTTGCAGTTAAGACTGTGTTAAAATGGCTTCCGTGGTTTTCTCCACTGTTGTTTGCACATATTTGTGCGTTTGGTGGTAGTCTCTTTAAGTCTATCCAGAGCCGTAGCAAAAATTTTGGCGCCCTTGGCAAATAAATTAATTTAAGCTAAAATAGCGCCCTTTTTATCTTTTATCATTTTATTTGAGGAGGGCATCATTTTTATTTTAATAGACAGGTGAAAATATGAAAATACAAGTGATGATACTAAAAGAAAGGTCCTCACTTCTAAAATACAAAGTGATGGCAAAGAAAAGTATATAATTCTTTATTTCCCCTAGGCCTTGCGTCGTGTAGGGTTTTAACTAATACATTAGAAAAATAATCATAATAATAATAAAAATAATACAGTTCTTTCTTCTACATACTTACAGGACTTTCTTTCTTCTACATTCTTCCTCCGGTGTTCCTCTATTTCTTCCTATTCTCTTTTCGGCTTCCGTCTCCGGTCTCCTTCCTTCTTAACTCCAGTTCTTCCTCCCCTCTTTCGTCTCTTTTTTCGCTTCTCTTCCCTCTTTTATTTCCTCCTCCTTTGCCTCTCTCTTCCTTCCTGCTCTTAGTTCTGTCTTACCTCTCCGCATTCCTTCCTTCTTTCCTCGAGTACTCTTACCCACCTTTCTCCCTTTCCATCTTCACTCAACAGCTCCTTTATCGCAAAAAAAAGTATTCACTTCTAAAATACAAATGATGATCAAAAATAAAGAAAACAACGTACGATGGCGCCCCTCAGGAACCGTCGCGCCCCTCAGGAATCGTCGCGCCCCTGGCACTTGTCTCGATGCCAAGCAGTTACTACGGCTCTGAGTTTATCAATATCATATTCATATCTTCACACACCTTCATAGCGCACTGTTGTAAACGATTGGACGCGATATCCATAGGATGTGAGTTCGATTCCTAGTAGAGGCTTGATTTTTTTATATTTATATATTAAACGATGTGCAGAGTAACTTTTGTCCCGTACTTTATTTGCCAAAGGACTTGATTTTAAAATATGTTAAAATTCTGAAGGAAGCACATTTTTTTCGAAAAATTTTGATGAAATTTCTTAATTAAAAAAATTAATTACAGTCAAATATATGCCCAAAAAAAGTCCCGAGCAAACATAATTTGTGGACAGTTTCATTTACTAAATATCTACGAAACTGGAAAGTTTAGCACAACATTTAATTAACCTCCTTGCGGGGTATATGTGTACTAAAAATACAAAAGTATTTGATAGGTAGAAATAAAAATAATGCAATTAAAGTTGCATTATTGCAAAAATTCAATTGGACTAAAACATCGATTTTCTGTTTAAATATAAATATACAGGCGCGAACCAATTCAAGGTCTCGTGGGCTTAAGCTCCCAAAAAACAGATTTTTAAGAGACGTATTTTTGGCCAAAATTTTACCTACGCAGGCCATATAAAACACACTACAGTTTTTACAAAAGACATAAATAATAAGGTATGGTAAATTGTGGGCCTATCACATCATTCAAATCATTAAGCAAAAATTTTTGGCGTGATCATCTTTGGAACATGTGCTGTTAAGTGTACATAACTAAACCGACTTCGCAGACCGTAATTTGGACATGCCTGGTGTAATTGAACAATCTGTCGAAGTAATTTTCAAAACATGTTTTGTCCCAAAAGAAACCTTTTAGTGGTAACTGCAAAAAACATAATAATCCTATTTGCAATAAGTTGGAAACATCATTTTTCAACCCATGTATTTTGAAGGCCCAAAACATTATTTGTCACTAAAATTTTAATGAATCAAAATACGAAAAATAGATCAGTTATCTAAATTTGAAGATTCACGTTCTATATGAACTTGGTAGACAAATGATGGTTTAAATAGCCGAAACAAAGACAAAATCTGATTTGGATAAATGTTTATTAACAAAAATTGGCTAATGTTGTATTATTTATTTTAAAATGTTATCACAACTTTAAATTCCAAATAAACACAATACTTGTTCTTGAAGAACTTTTACCGATAGTAGATCAATTCTTTGTACCATTTTAGAAGTTCCACAGTTTTTAAATTTATTTATCTTTCTTCGTTTTTGTTTTCACGTTTTATATGATACAAAAAACGTTTTGGATGAATTAATGATTATATTTTATCAAAGAGAAAGAAACTGATACCAAAATCTTAATTTTGATTTTTGCGTGACAAAACACGTTTTGAATGTTACCTTCTCTTATAAATGTGTTAGATCAGGGTTCGCGACTTTATAAATTTATAAAAGTTGAGCTATAGCTACTTCATTGAAAAAAATCATCATTCCATCCATGGTTGAGAAAAATGTAGAACCCCGTTTGAGCTCATTCGTTCTGTAAATAAACACCACGTTCGTGTTTTCTTAACATGTTTCGCAGTTTTTGCAGGCTGAATGTTCATCAGTTTTAAAAAGAAGATATAAAATCTCTTTATATGTGCCTTAAATGTCGCAAGAAGGATATACACTTTTGTAATAAAAATAAAAACACAAAAACACGGAATATATTTTTCACATAGAATATACATTGATTATGTATTTGTTTGTTTTTCTTTATAGGGGTAGAAGGGACACGATGACGTAAGTTAAATTACCAACTGTGTGCAGTGATCTAACGAAAGCTCATTATTCAGGGAAATGTTATCCTAACCCTTTTTTATATGTGATCGTGCATATAATGAACTATTCGCAAGTAATAATTATTAATAATGTATGTGCAAATATTCATATTGCAAACATTAAATATATCTGCGTTTAAAAAAAGGATAAAGTCTGCTCATCGAAATTTTTGCTTTTGCTTTTTAAGTTGGCAATATGGTGTTTCATCACAAACATGCAAACTGGGATATGATTATTAAAAAATATATATATATATATATATTAGGAAAATATGACAACAAACGAATTATAAACAATATACTAGGAAAAGAAATTGATATTTTATTAATAAATATGTAGTATATTCCATTTAAAAAAGTATTTGCTAAGGGCCAAATTCTATAGGTACTATATTTGTCAACATAGGGCCGGTTTCTGAAAGCTTAGTTAATTATGACCTAATGGTTAGAAAATTGTTGCTATGGTTACTTATGGGATTGTTATATTGTAACCAAGTTTAACCAAAAGTTAATCTTTTGATAATCTTGAACTTGGCTAAGCTTTCAAAAACCGACCTAGTGTTTCATCATAAAATAGAGTTTGAGAAACGAAATAAAAATTTTAATATACTAGCGTCGGCGAATCAACGCACTTACGTCATAGCACGTAACAAACGACTTGTCTGAAACAATGCAATCGTTTGTTACGTCGTGTGACGTAAGTGCGTTGATTCGCCGACGCTACTATAACATATCTTTGTCAAAATAGTATTTTACTATTGAAAAAGGCACTTGTCAAGGGCCTAATTCTATTGATATAAATTGGCAACAGGGTGTTTCATCATAAAATAGACTTTGAGAAAGAAAATGAAAATATTAATAACAAGAGTTGTGTAAATTAAGTAACCGGACTGATTTTAAAATTGTTTTTATTCGAATAGAATTACAATTCAATATTGTCTCCCTCAAAATAACTTACTTGGGAAGCCACACAGCACTGGAGACGGTTCTTCCAATCCCCATAGCAGTGCTGGAACTCGGATACTGGAATAGTTTTCAGCTGTTCGGTTACGGCCGTTTGAATGTTTTAGTGTCCCAAAATGACGTCAATTGAGGTGATTTTGCTTGGGAAGAGGACTGAGTCACAAGGACTCAAGTCAGGCGAATAAGGAGGCTGAGGAGCCACAGGAATGTTTTTACTGGCCAAAAACTCATTTATTGAAATTGTTGTGTGACAAGGCGCATTGTCTCATCCCCAATTCATTGGTCAAAATCTGATGAACGGTAGTGTGAGTCAAATTCAACTCTTCCCCGATCATTCTGTCAACCGACGATCTGAACGCACAAGATCCCGGATTCTGTCGACATTTTCATCGGTTCTTGAAGATGAAGGCCTTCCGCTGTGTGATTCATCTTCAATCTGGCAATATTTGGGACACGGGAGCGGCAAGGGATACGTCTTCAGTACGATGTTGAATTCGATAGAGTAATATTGTTGTCCGTAGCGATTTTTTTAGTGAAACAGTTTTTTCTATTGCGTTCTAAAAATGAGTGACATTCATTTCGAGCAACGGTGTGTTATCAGGTCTCTTCCATCTGAAAATGCCTTAAACCACCAAAAAACCTGGGTCCTTGATAAAGCACTGTCTCCGTAGACCTGAAGTTTTACAAAAGTTTACGTTGCACTGTTCCGAAGCCTAAAGCAAAACCTGATGGCACATCGTTGTTTGAAATGAATGTCATTCATTTTTAGAACGTACTAGAAAAAACTGTTTCACGAAAAAAATTGCTTCGGACAACAAAATTACTCTAGCGAATTCAAACTCGTACTGAAAGCGTATCACCTGCCGCCCCTCCAAGTCCCGCGTCCTAAATGTTGCCAGATCAAATGCTATGTTATCAGTTCGGTTACTTAATTTACACACCTCGTATCTCTGTCAAAATAGTATTTTACTATTAAATTCTATTGGTATAAGTTGTCAACATCAGTGGCGCACCCAGGATTGGGGGGGAGGGGGGTAAGACAAAATGATTCAAATTATGAATGAGGTTCTCACTTCTGAATTTCAGGTGATGATTTAATAAAAAGGTCCCGCTTCGGAAATACAAGTTCAAGATAATCAGATCAATTCTGTAAAAATTTACTGTGTAGTAACGTTACTACAAGATAAAATATTATAAAAATTATAACGACTTTCATTCATGATAGTAACTGACCTTGCTCATAGTGATATATTTAGTTACTACGATCATAGTAACTGAGTTACAGAATTGGTCTGAATAACATGCAAGATAAACTAAAAATACAGGTCCTCACTTCTGAAACATAAGTGAAGACCTAAAAAAAGGTCCTTGTATAGTGTTATACCATCTACAAGTCAATTTAAATAAAATAAAAAAAGAAAAACAAATTGGCAATATAGTGTTTTACAAAAACACACAAAGAATTTTTAACAGAAACATAAGTTGGGAAACATCATAAATAGTTTTAATTTTTAAAAGCGCCTGCAAGTTTTGACCGCCAATATTTTTGGTATCCTTTTTTCTGCGCAGAATTCTAATCTAGTAAAATAAATTAGTATTTAATATAAACTTAAAAGAGACCATCCCTGGCTCACATAAGCTAAGCATCTTAAAATAAATATTAACTATTACTAAATAGTTTAGTTAAAAATGGTAAATAATAAATAACTAAGTGAAAATGAGCTTTCATAAAAATGTCATTGCGATCCACAAGTGTCCGTCAATAATGTTATTGTTTAATGTGTCTCCCCATCGCCATTTACGCCCTAAATGTTTATAATATCCGACATACGTCCTAAAATAAATATATTAAATAAATACCTTTTATTTTTGTTATTTTTGGCTGTGGTCTGATATGCTTTTGTGTATTAATACCTTTTTTTTTGTTTTGATTTTTGCTCTCAAACATAAATAATATCAGAAATATTATCAAATGCTTCGATTTTCGATAAACTTTCAGCAATAATTTATAACAATCAGGGTCTTATTTCATAAAAATTGACAAGAGCTACATTCGACAATTTCTAACGTGGCAATTCCACAATTGTCAACTTTCTGTTTCATAAAAATGTTGACAATTTTGTAAAATTTGACAATTATGTAAAATGCGACAATTTATTAATTTTTGGTTTCATTATAGTATAGAGCAGAGGTCGGCAAACTTTAGAGGCTGAAGAGCCAAATTCACCCGTTTCGGCATCTGGAAACATTTTAAAGAGCCATAATTTTATTTTAATACATGACTTTTTGAATATTTTCTATATTTTATTCCTTATCAACTTAATTTGAAGAGCCACACGAATGTCCTCAAAGAGCCGTATGCGGCTCGCGAGCCACTGTCTACCGACCCCTGGTTTAGGCTATTCAAAACGTTTAAGCGTAACTAAATGCAATTTATATTTTTGTAAGTTGTCATGAGCTCACTTTTTAATGAATGAAGTGAGCTTTTCCCGAACAAGATGATCAAAAGCGTCATTTAATCGATAAAAATTACTAGTTTTTAAAATCTAGTTCCGCTTAAACCAAAGAAACAGACTATATATTAAAACGCAAGTTTTATAAGGCATGAATTTGTCGCATGCGTCGTAGTTAGAAAATGATTAGCGAAGCGACGAGTTTTCTAATCGACATGTGCGGCAAAAAGCCGTATGCAACGAGTTTATTATACTATGTTTTCTATTTTGCTTTTTCATGCCTTTTAAAATAATAAATTTGCATTATATAGTCAAGCAGCATCCACTTATATTTTTGACAGATTCCTGACAAATTTTCCATGACAATTTTTTAATGAAATAATAATAAATTACAATTTAACTATACTCTCTTCCAGATGCTTAAGCGGCATTAAATGGATGTTTTTTTCTTAAGTTGTCACGAACTCACAATGATTTAATGAGTATTTTGTTAAACAGAAAGGTAAAAAGCCTTTTTAAATCGTTATAAATTACAAGATTTCAATATCCAGTTCCGCTTAAACCAAAGAAAGAGACTTTGCATTGCTAAATTTTGTGATAAATATTGACAAAGGATAAACAGATCAATTCTGTAAAAAGTTACTGTGTAGTAACGTTACTACAAGATAAAATATTATAAAAGTATAATGACTTTCATTCATAATAGTAACCGACCTTGCTCATAGTGACAAATTTAGTTACTATGATCATAGTAACTGAGTTACAGAATTGGTCTGTCAGTATGTCGTCGCTGTCATATTTTCTATTATCTTGTCTTGTTTTTTTATTTTTTAGTCGTTAAAAAGTTGTGACAACTTTGGATGACAAATGACAAATGAGGATTTGCCAAACAAAATAGTCAAAAGTACCAATCAATCCATAAAAGTTTTCAAAACCTAGTTCTTCTTAAATCGATGAAAGAGACTAGTTTCTTTCGTTTTAACGATTGAATGAAACTTTTGATCATTTTGTTTAGCAAAAGCCTATTTCAAACGTTAAAAAGTGTGGTCATGACAACTTAAGAAAATAAAAATTCCATTTAGTTCGCGTAAAGGTTTGGAATAGAATTTATATATTTTGACACACAGAAGATTAAAAAATTATGTTTTGATATCCCTAGCCTTAATTCTATGAAATTATATCAATTAGTTAGTTCATTTTTTCGGAACGTGCGGAACTAGACAATAATTTCTTTTTTTAATGTTATCTAATATTAAGTGATTTTTTTAATATGGGATAATCTGCCCAAAATATGACAGTTTAAATATCAAATATATTTTCTTTTATTTATCGAGTTGCCAAGTTAATATTTTCTTAAAATTTCTTATAAAGCCCGTTTTTTGCCTTTGCTTGTAATGTAATTAGCCTGGACAATGCTAATATTTCTTGTTAAAATTCCATGTATGAACAGGATTCGAACCCAAGACTTTATCAACGCAAGGCACCTTTACCCTTCGCTCAATAAGTCTCCGGTCTAACTAAGAAAAACTTTTTTTTTAGAAATTGGACTTTATTCATCAACATATTCTCCCCCAAGAATGATACATTCATTCCAACGCTCCTAAAATTAAAAACATTAAAATTAATTATTTAATTTAAATTGAGCATACCAATCAGTAATAGTAGATTTGCCTGGTGCAATATAACGCTTATCAAGCTACTGTTTGGCTTCAACAGTATTTTTTCCCATCAAAAAGCAATGTTTAATCAACACACAAAATTCTTTTTTATCAATTCTTTTGAAAATTACAAAACTGGAGTCACTAAAACCACACTAACCTCTAAACTAATTGTCAGAATTTCATGAAATTTTCACATGTATCGTTTGAAGGTTGGTACTATCCAGAAATCATATAGGTCTGTCAACAGTGTTGCCATATATATGTCAGACCGGAGTCTTATTGAGTGAAGTTATTACCTCTACGCTACGCTGGTCAGAAAAACCCGATTCATTATGTTAATAACAATCAGTCTCAAAGCCCCATAGAACCAATAAAAGTCACTAGATGTCAAAATCTAATTCCGCTTAAACCAAAGAAACAGACTATACGCTCGCAATCGCGGGAGACTTCATTTAGGGACACCTCAAACCACTAAGATATTTTTTTGCCGCTTGTTCTCTTTTGATTAAGTTGATAAATTTACTAGTGGGGCCCAAAGGAAATTTTGCGAGGGGGACCAAAATATACAGTTACGCCATAAAGTTTTAAAAGTTTACTGTCTCCTAAAGGTGCGTTCGGCATAACCGTGCAGTGTTAACTCTGTGTCGTGCAAGTTTTTTGTCACGTGACCACTGTGCAGACTGCGTAAGAAAGACAAAGACGAACGCATTGTTCAGATTGTGCAGTTATTCAAACTATTATTCTAACCTTTTTTTTTTTTGTTAACATATGAATTATATGTGTTTGTGTACATCAAGTCTGTCTCCTGCTAATTGTTTTTTACGATAATATATAAATGGCGCATGAAGGTTTCGGGACGATTTTAAGTAATATAAAAGAAATTTTATTTGATGAGGAAGACTGAATTCAGAAGAATTTTCCAAACCAGAAAATATTTTGGAAAAAGTGTTTGAATATGCAGAGAGTACTGTTCCAAACATGACTAAAAATCAATTTAAAGTACATTTCCGCTTGTATCTAGAAAATTTTAAGTCATTTTTAGTGTATTTACATGTTCCATCATGAGGTTCATGTCTATACTATTTATTTTGCAAATGCTACAGGCATAAACAATGATATCTTGATTGTTTTCACTCATATTGTTTTGTAGAAATAATAACTTTGTATTTTACCGCGAAAAACACCATTGCACAGACTACCACATGATCTGAACTTGTGACGATTGTGCAACACAAACTGCACTGCACAGTATATGCCGAACGATCTTCGTGCAGCACAAAGCACACAGAAACTTTATGACGAACGCTTCTTGTGTAAATTATGCAGAATGTGTAGATTATTAGCTTATGCCGAACGCACCTTAAGTGTGATTGTCATTACATCATAGTGTTTCATTAGAACAGCGACGAAGTACAAATATAAATGTGACAAATTGAATTAAAATTATAATGGAAAACAAAAAGCAGTATATTTCATATTCACGTGGATTTGCTTTGAAATTTCCCCTTTTAAGTTTTAATGTTACTTAAATCATCATAAACTTTCTAAATAAAATGTATCAAGCATCCACCAATCCGCACTTCAGGCTTTTAGAGAGCATGCAATTAAAAATCCTATATGTAATCGTGGACATTATGTCAGCTCAAAAGCCCGAACAACGTGGAGTGATCCAAAAATTACTGCTTTCTAAATTCTGCAGAGTTGATAGAACATTTATTTTTATACTGTGCTTCAATTCCAGCTGCATCTTTACATATAAAATCAAAATAACGTTTAAATAGTCACTACAAATTTGTCAGTTTTTGGCAATTGTCACAATCACAGTTTTGTCGAAACAATGACAAAATTATCTTGATTATTTGGAGAACTTTGTCACTGTAATTAATTGACAATTATATTAACAACTTTTATGAAACGCCGGTTTGTTAGGCAACTAAAAAATTTGTCGAATTGTCGCTTGTCAATTTTTATGAATTATAGCCCAGGTATTATGTAACAAAAATCCACAAACTTCCAAAACAAGTGTAGAAGTTAAGATTGTACTGGTTCAAAGCTTAAAAACCTGCCAAATGATAATGGAGAAAGCCGAACATTGCTATTCTTTATTCTGCACTACAATAACCCTTTATATTAATTTTATGTGGTTTTTGGTACATAATTCATTATTTTCACTATTCACAATATTTATTTTTATTTATTCTTTAGGGGAGAAGCTCCACAAGGCGATCCCGAATTCATCAAGGTATAATATTGTTCTATTTATTTGTTGTTCGTTGTTTAATTTTTTGTTGTGCAATAGCGTCAAGACCAGAAGAGATCCGACTTGGATGAGCAGTTGAAAGAATACATCGCTGAATGGCGCAAACAACGCGCAAAGGAAGAGGATGATCTTAAGAGGCTCAAGGAAAAACAGGCTAAGCGCAAGGTATGTACAGGGAAGTTCCACACCAGGCGCGACCCATAAATACGAGGGCTACCTTTTAAGTTTTTACAAACACTAAGAAAACATTTTTTATTGGAACAAACTGTTTTATTGCTTTTCAAAATATTCGCCTTTAAGATTTTGCATGCGTTCGAACCAATTCTCTAAACATTTTTTCCACTCTGAAGTTGGTATCTCAAAAACATGGTTTTCGAAGGCTTCAACAGCTTCTCGAGGTGATGAAAATCGCTGTCCACGCAATTTTTGGTTGACATTGGAGGAAAAAAAGTCGTTAGGGGATAAATCAGGTGAATACGGGCAATTAGACATTAATTCGATTTTTTCTTCATCAAATAATCAATTGTTTGACGTGCTGTGTGGGATGGTGTCATGGTGAAGAATGATGCGACGTTTTTGGTTGTTTTTCCTGAATTTGTCGATGACTTCTGGCAAATTGTTGTAAGTACACCATTCAGCATTAACTGTTCCCCTATCCTCTAAAGGAAGGGTTGCGACATGTCCAGTACAACCGAAGAAATAATCAATCATTTTCTTGGAAGTGCTTCGTGAACGAACAACTTTTGAGGGTTTCGGTTCATCTTGGAAGACCCAAACAGTAGATTGTTGCTTAGTTTCCGGTTCATATGAATAAATCCAAGTTTCGTCACTTGTAATGATGTTGTATACGGATTTTACAGTGCCTAGGTTGAATATTTTTAGCATTCCCTTACACTAATCAACACGAGTTCTTTTTGAGCTTCGGTCAAATTATGCGGAATCCATCGGGAACAGATCTTTTTCACAGCTAAATGTTCATGCAAAATCGAATGTATTGCAGTCTGCGATATGCCAAAGGATGACTCTACAGTAAGTCACATGTTGATCTTCTTCAATCACTTTGCGTACAGCATCGATGTTTTTTTGAATCACAACCGATTTTGGTCGACCTTCATCACTGACGGACATGTGCAATTCAAATTAAAATTGACAATTGAAACATTAACTGTTATATTTTGGGTTAAAATGTTTCGGCATAAGTTAAAAAAATACTTAATATTTGAGATGCAGACAGATAACATTAAATATATATATATATATATATATATATATATATATATATATATATTATTTAGTTCCGTACGAATCTAAGAAATGAACTATAGAGTTTCGAGAATGTTTTTTGTCAAGTTTCCCGGTCAATTTTCACTGTTTCTCGTTTTACTATGTTTTCTTTTATTTAGTTGCCCGTCTTAATGTTAGTTTGTGTGTTTTTTTAGGTCACCCGTGCTGAGGAAGAGAAGAAAATGGCTGAGCGCAAGAAGCAAGAAGAAGAGAGACGTATCCGGGAAATTGAAGAGAAGAAACAACGTGATATTGAAGAGAAGCGTCGTCGTCTTGAGGAGGCCGAGAAGAAACGTCAAGCTTTGATGGCAGCACACAAGGAAGCAAGCAAGAAAGGTCCAAACTTTACCATCACCAAAAAGGATAACCTTACCTCAAACCTCTCCTCTGCTCAACTCGAAAGAAATAAGACCAAAGAACAATTGGAAGAAGAAAAGAAAATTTCTCTTTCCATTCGTATTAAACCTTTGACCATTGACGGTCTCAGTGTTGATAAACTTAGAACCAAAGCCCAAGAACTCTGGGAATGCATCGTCAAGTTGGAAACTGAAAAGTACGACTTGGAAGAGCGTCAAAAGAGACAGGACTACGATGTAAGTCTTCCACAAAATACCAGGGATGGGGAGTCGATAGAAAAATTATCGACTCCCGACTCTCGACTCCGGAGTCGGTATTTTTGAAAATCGACTCCGACTCCGACTCCGTCTCCCGACTCCTTTCACTCGTAAATTGTAAAGTCTATTCCAAATGTTTAAGCGGAACTAAATGGAATATTTATTTTCTTGAATTATCACGAGTTCAAAAAATAACGGTCAAAGTGGGCTTTTGTTAAACAAAATCATACAAAGCCTCATTCAATACTTAAAAGTTATTAGATTTCGATATCTAATTCCGCTTAAATCAAAGAAACAGACTATACTTACATTAAATATCTTGGGTTGGGGTGAGCTGTTTTTAATAAATGTCATTTTCATTTCATCTTGACTATTGAGTCATTTTTAATACAAATTTTCGAATGTTAGTTTTAAAAATTTTTGTTTTGTATTTTATATAAAGTCTGTTCCTTTGGTTTAGGCGGAACTAGATTTTCAATTCTAGTTACTTTTACCGTTTGATTGATGTTTTTGATCATTTTGTTCAGGAAAAACCAACTTCAATATATAATAAAAATAGCTAATGACAACTTACAAAAATGAAAATTCTGGTTAGTTCCGTCTAATTGTTTGGAACAGACTGTACTTTATTATTCATAACAGGTCACTTTTTTCTTTTGACATATAGATTTTAGCTGCTAACATGAAACATGAAATAATCACAAAGCTCATTACAACTTGAGAAAATAAAAATCTAGTTTAGTTCCGTTTTAATATAATAAACAAAGTATACAGAAAAAGAAAAATTAGATATGACTAAAAACAAAAATCTTTATCCTATATCATTAATCTATTAATACTAGTAATATTAATTAAATTTTTAACTGGAAAGCATGGAAACCTTGTAAAACCGGTATTGAATATTTTTAATTTCATTTTCGTTCATGAACAGAGAACAAAATGTCGTTCCTGTTTCCGTGCTTTAAAAAATTCTCGTAGTATGGTAATTTGCTTTCGTTTTCGGATTGTTCTCATCTTTGATAAAAATATAATCAAAGAGTCGGGAGTCGATAACTTTTTCCGACTCCCGACTCCGACTCCGACTCCTCCAAAAAGCTTCGACTCCTCGACTCCCGACTCCCGACTCCGACTCCGACTCCCCATCCCTGCAAAATACCCACTTATAGCAGCGTTTCTTAACCTTTATAAATCGCGGACCTGTGAAAATTATATAAAAGTATAAGTAACTCAACATTATATGAGTACTAGCACAGTATTGTTCTTCGTACGAGATAAGTTCAATTAAATTCAGTTGATTATATTGTTTTAAAACAGTAGATTTATAAATACCATCGTTAAAGTACCCTCGTTTGGGTCTTACATAAGAGATAAACACATTGGTGGATATTAAAATGGATATTTGTTGTTTAATAGCAGATTTACAAAATATTTCGTTAAAACGGGAATTCGTTAACTGAGGTACGCACATAAAAAGTAACCTCGATTGAATTTGCATAAGAGAGAAATAGACTGACGGGCATACAGTCAGATTTACAAAATAGTTCGTTAAAGACTGATGTCGGTATGCGAACCGAAGGTTAAGAAACACTGTTACATAGAACTATAGCTAACAAAGGTCTTATGTTTTAGCTTAAAGAGTTGAAGGAAAGACAAAAGCAACAGCTGAGGCACAAAGCCTTGAAGAAGGGTCTTGACCCTGAAGCCCTCACCGGAAAATACCCAGTAAGTATCCTCAACAAACTTTTTTAGGATTTCGTAGTTGTAAAAAAGAAAACTTTACATCGTCACTCATTTGTCTGTAAACATTTCCCAGATTTGAACTTTATTAAATAGAAAAAAACAATCAATTTCAAGTAATACCTATTTATTAATCAAATAATTTTTCAAAGTTTATGGTTTTTGTCAATGTGGGCTATAAAATATAACGACTTCAAATGCATATTTATAATACAATGTTTACAAAATCTGCCAAATTTTTTTGTCCTCCATCTTATCTACCAGAAGAGGTGGTTTAAAAATCGGAAAAATTCAGAATAATGCACATTGTAAACCAAAATAGTATGATCGGAATTTTTAATGAGATTATTTTGAAGAAATTTTTTTATTACTCAAAAAATGATTATGTATAATATCAAATGAGAGCTCTTAAAGCATAAATTAAAATACAAAAATTAGTTTTCAAGTATTTTGATCCACAAATATTATTCTGTACACTATTACGCATTTAATTACAGAGTGATTGGTTTAAAAATTTGAAAAAAAGTGAACTAATGCATTCTGATATTAACTTAAAGTAGATTGGATTTTTAGATTCGGCAGTTTTTGACAGATTTCAAATTTCTTGTACTAAAAAAAAAAAAAATAATAATAATATTAACAAAAATTAAATAATTTGTAGGGTATTTATCAAATTTCCTAGTACAATTACCTAGATAAACGAAGGGAAAAAAATATTTTTAAAAATATGACGATTTTGATTCAATTACACCAAAAAATAGATTGCAAAATAAATACCTACGAAATCCTGAAATATGTGAACATTTATACCACATTATTCCTATATACCAGTGGTATCCAATAGCGGGGCCATATTTAATACGATTTACTGGCCGAAAGTCGGAACAGGGGTCAAAAATTAAAAAAAAAAAATGATTTGAAATTTGAGGATGAGGCAAGGGGGTATAAATTCAGAATAGCTATTTATGCACCAAGGGTGTTACTTAGATGATTACGCCCGGAGAGTGACGTAATACAGCCCGAAGGCCTCTGGCCCAAGGGATGGATTTCGCTCGATGGACGTAATCCTCAAGTAATGCCAATAGTGCAAACAAGATTTTATTTTTCACTTCATATGAAATAAAAAGTAAAAATTAACAGATTTATACCTGGTATATTTAACTGGTAGCCCATGGCAATAAACAGTCTATAGACAAATATTTTTTCCTAAGACTACTATGGAACTCTCTCAATTTGATACTGTTAGTTGACGGAAAATTAGCTTAAATTCGCATGTTACCCACTTGCGCGCGTAGGCGATGTGGAAAAGATAAATTCGCCCTAATGCGCATGTGCAGTGTGCGGGACTGAATAAATTCGCAGCAATGCGCATGTGCAGTTTCCGAGAATTTTCATTCCTGTACTGGCTGCGCGCGCATGATTGGTTGTTAACCATATTTATATTTATTTTCTTGATTATTTATTTATTAAAAAATTGTAATCGAAGGTAAAGCATAGTGAGCAACACGAGAAGAATGCATATGCTAGTGTGTTTATTTTTATTTTTTAGTAAATACCAAATTTTCAGGGAAGAGTTTTCTGTTAGTAAAAAATCCATTATAATTTTGTGAACTTTCTGTTCGATATCAAACGCGTCACTATGTGTAGACACTCTTTTATAAGCGCGACATTCTTTTACTGTTTTACTCTCCGCTTTCATAGCTGTTTTGCTCTCTGCTTCACTATGTGCTTAGCCTAAGTGAGCTGTTGTCAGAGAACGTTGCTTTGACTGGTGGGGAGCGACTGACCACACACCTCAAGCCCCGCTAGCACCTAGGAACTTAGCGTTACGAGGATACACAGAAATTAGGGCTTTTATATATATATAATATCTCGTATCCTAGGCATTATGACCAAATAATAGCGAAGTGAAAAATAAAATCATTTGAAAACGTGGGGGAGAGAAGGCATACAGGCCACCTGAAAATTAGTTTCGGACCAGATTCAGACTGCAGGTCATATATTGGATATCACTGTTCTACACCAAGCTATTTTTAATGTTTTTGGTTTAGTATTAATATTAATATATTCATTATTTTTTAGCCTAAAATCCAAGTCGCCTCCAAATATGAACGTCGTGTAGATACCCGATCATATGACGACAAAAAGAAATTATTCGAAGGCGTAAGTATAAAATGAAATAGAAAATCAAATAACAAAAAACCCAAAAATTTTTTTTTTAATAATCTACCAACTTAGATGTAAAATTGTAAAAAATCTGATCATGAAATTAATGCAGGGCTATAACGCATTGCAATCCGAATCGAATGAAAAAGTATGGAAACAGAGAATGACCGATTTTATGTCTCGTAATAAATGTAAGTTAAAAAAGGGACGAAATCCCAAATTGCACGCACATAATGTGTCTTGTCCAAATATCTATGTTCAATGTTAAACTTCGTGTGCTAATCAGACAAACGACTTTTGATGGAAGACTTCAGAAAATATAAGACAATTTTTACGCCTTGTGTTCCCATGTTTACTAATGTCTGCTCTATGTTTCTTTTTTTTGTGTACATTTTGTTGTTATTAATTATTCATATAGGGTCTTGAAGAAGCAAATAAGGAGTGCCTAGAAAAAATATGGAACGATAGAAGTGGTCAATGGGAGGCCCGCCAGAAGTGTAAGTATAACATTACACTTTTACGAAAAAGGCACTACAACAAAAAGTCAATACTGAAATCACTGAAAAATTTCTTATTCTATTGTACGGTATATATCCAAATCTGACTGAGACAGTTCCGGATTTGAATCGGTTGTCCCGTTTCGTGGAAATTTGTTTTAATAAGGTCACCCATAAATCCTATCTCGAAATTGGTTAGAGATAGAGCCTTACAATAAAAATTTTTGAAATCCTCATACCGTATATATCGTCGTATAATTGGAGTTTTTTATACTAAAAGTTTATTGAATTTTTTGGGGTTGACTTACATCTCGGGTATAAATTAATCGTACACGCGTGTCTTTACAGTATACCAACAAGGCGCGCACC
Organism: Liopterus haemorrhoidalis; assembly: GCA_963971575.1. Classification (NCBI taxonomy): domain Eukaryota; kingdom Metazoa; phylum Arthropoda; class Insecta; order Coleoptera; family Dytiscidae; genus Liopterus; species Liopterus haemorrhoidalis. The sequence continues at coordinate 9,176,135 of OZ020615.1, forward strand.
CAGAATTTTCTTAGGATAGTTCAGAAGTCATTTTTTTCTTAGGGGACACAAAAACTTTTTTTTTAATGGTTAAGTTCATTTTAAATAAAAATGCGTAAAAAAAATATTTTTGAATATTTGGGGGGAGATCGTGAGCCCCCCTAGGTGTATCCTTTAAAACTAAATAAAATCTAAATAAACTCTTATATAATTTAATATCGACTTATACGTCAAGATATATGGTAGTTAATTTGTTCAGAAAAAATTTTGGGTCTATTTAAAAAATTAGGTCCTTGTTTTTGGGGTCATTTAAAAATGGGTCCTTGTTTTGAGGTCATTTAAAAAATTGAGTCCTTGTTTTTGGGGTCATTTAAAAATGGGTCATTGTTTTGAGGTCATTTAAAAAATTGGGTCCTTGTTTTTGGGGTCATTTAAAAATGGGTCCTTGTTTTGAGGTCATTTAAAAAATTGAGTCCTTGTTTTTGGGGTCATTTAAAAATGGGTCCTTGTTTTGAGGTCATTTAAAAAATTGGGTCCTTGTTTTTGGGGTCATTTAAAAATGAGTCCTTGTTTTGAGGTCATTTAAAAAATTGGGTCCTTGTTTTTGGGGTCATTTAAAAAATTGGTTCCTTGTTTTTGGGGTCATTTAAAAAAAATTGATCCTTATTTTTGGGGTCATTTAAAAAATGGGTCCTTGTTTTGGAGTCATTTAAAAAATTGGGTTATATAAGCAGTTGGGGACCGAAAATTTTAATTTTATCAAAAATAATAAAACTATTATATAATTAATATATAATTTATTCTTATATAATTTAATATCGATCGAGCGACGGCGAACCAACGCAGTTACGTCACACGATTAACAAACGATTGCATTTTTCCAGACAATACAGTCGCTTCTTACGTCGTGTGAAGTAAATGCGTTGATTCGCCGACGCTAGTATAGTATAATTTTTGTGGTAAAACAATTCTGGGGAAAATTTTAGAGTTTTGGAGATCGACGCGTTATATTTTACTTCGATGTCGATATTGTTCACTCGCTAGGAACAAACATGAACGAACAACGTGTTGCATAAACGAACGATCTCCCAGGGGGTTCAAATTACTAAAGTGGTGCCTTTTTCATAAACCATACCATACAAACTGTATATAAAATGTATATAATATATTTTTTTTTAAATTGGCAAACGAAAATTTTTTTTTGTATATTGTCCATATGTTTTTTGAATTTTGTGTCATGTGTGACTTGTTGGCTATATGTCGCTTTTCTTTCTCTAATTATGAAACATACATATATTGTATGTTCAATTCTTTCTTCTTTACCAAAGACAAATTTACAAACGAAATTTTTACGAACGACTATGCTAAAAACTTCTAAAATTAATAATTTCTTGTCAATTATGTGGCGTCTACTAATATATAATATTAATTAATTAGTTAAATCATTAATAATTTTCAAAATTTATCGTAAGCTTAAATGATTTTTTTTTAAATCAAATCAGTAGTAGCATAAAATTAAATTTTTCTTTTTTTAAAATACATAATTTTTTATTAAACTAGAGAAGTCGCTGTGGCTTTTTTGTCAGAAGAAGCATAAAAATTTGAGTGCAAATCCTGAGCACCACGGAATTTTCTTCCGATACTGTGCAATAAAGGGTCGACTCAGCCAAAATGGCTATGACCGACGAGTCTGTAATGGGATTACGAGCTATTCTACAGTTGACAAAAAAACAATAGTTACTTGGCATTGCCAATAGAATTACTTTATTGGCAATAACAGAATAGAATTTTATTTATAGTAATCCCATAACTGATCAGCACTCTGTATAGATTTTATTATTATTCCACTGGCATTTTTACCCGGTCAATAATTTTAAAATCTATGTTCTAAATGTAACCTAACCTAACCTCCTATTTAGCCAAACTGCCCAAATGGTTCGGTGAGCGCCCAGGCAAGAAGGCTGGAGACCCAGAAAGCCCCGAAGGCGAGGAGGAAGGTAAACCCGCCGGTGATGACGATATTGAGGAACCTCAATTCGAACCAGAACCAGAAGAAGAAGAAATTGAGGAGGAAGTTGAGGAGGAAGAAGAGGATGAGGAAGAAGAAGAAGAGGAGGAGGAATAAATTATTTGTTAAGGTGAGGATACTTTTGTAAACTAATGTAGCGGCGAATTCTCATGTGTATAGATTATAAGTATTTTTGATAGACATTTGACCCACTGTACTTAAACCGTATTCAAACGCTGCACATCTATATCTTACCGCCGTTGAACCATCAACTGTCTCTCTACGATGTGATGGTTCCAGAGGAGTAATCCAAACAAATTTTGAAATTGATTACACTAGTAAACAAAAATGAACTTATTTTTTGTGACACGGACAGTGATGGGCGCGTAAGTTACATGATGTAAATTACCTCATTGTTGACGCGTAAACAATTGATGTAACCACAAAAACTCTTGTAAAGAATGTAAACAACGTAAACAATGTAAACAATGATTTAGACATGCGCACTTGTTTTGAATTACAGAACCTCATTATCAATACATTTTTATAAATAATAAAATTTTAATGAAACAATTTTAAATGAAAAAGTAAGTATATAAAATTAGGACAAGCCAATATACATATTAATAAAAATCGAATTTGCATCATTATACAGGTGTTACATACAAGTTAGTAAATATGAATACGAAAAATAAAAAACTTTTTTCTTTAAAAAATTCAGTCTTATTTTTTTAATAACAAAATACATTAAATTTCACCTTTAAGAAAATCAGCCTAAATTTTTTAATAACAAAAAGATTCATTGCAAATTTTGCATAACGCCCTATATTTCCTTTCATTTTCTTTAATTAAAACAAAATCTAGTTTTTCATAGCTATTCCTTCGGTTTCTTCCCACCTTTTTTAATAAATTTATTGTTTTGAAATGAATATACTTGTTCATTAACTCTATTATTCGTATTAAATAACTAAAACTAACCTCATTATTTGACAGTTTACATAGTTTACATTGTTGACAAGTTTACCAATTGTTTACATAAGTTTACACGTAAACGTAAACAATTGAAGTTTACGTGTAAACGCCCATCACTGGACATGGACAAAACATGGTGTATCTCACAGAAAATTTAAAAGCCGAAAATGACTTCAGATTTTTTCTATCACCCATAATTTTTTTGCTATGATGTGTTGCTGGTTTTTAACGAAAAATAGGGATAGACGTATTATTATTAATTTTAACTTACCTCAAAATGTTGTTTTTGATGTTTTACGCCGATACTTTGTTTCTGATGCATCCCTTATGAATGTCCAACAGTAATCAGCAAGCAAAATTTGGACTCCATTTACCTTGATATCGCTTTTCCATGGCGGAAATGTCTTGGTGGAACCGTTTCCCATGTTCATCACTTACTTTTTACCCAGATCTTCTGGGAAGAAACGTAGATGAGAGTCCAGAAAGTGAATTTTTAAAGACATCCTACGTCCCATTTCTTTGTAGGCATCAAGTAATTTATTCACGATATCTCTGTAATTTTCAGCTCTCCATTTCCAAGAAAATTTGAAACAACTGTTTTAAAAGCTCTCCAAGCTCTTATTTCAGCTTCATTTTGCATACTGTCAAATGCATCATCTTTCATTATTTCTCTTATTTGTTGGCCCACAAATATACCCTTTAATTTTTGCTTCACTAATTCTCGGATATTTTTGTTTTAGATACAAAAACCCTCTTCCGTTTCAATCCATTACTTTAACGAAATTCTTCATTTAGTCCAATTTAATATGTAAAGGTGGGAAAAATACGTTTTTGGGATCGACCAGTGGTTAACTTCTAACGTTTTTTAGTCCTAGAGTTAGTGCCTGACGTAGTGGCCACTCCTTCTGTATAGTCAATTACTTTCTTTTAGTCCATTCCAGTACGAATATAATAATTATGACTCTACTCAACAAGATGAAACACCAGGAAATCGCATCACTTTTCACAATACACTAAAACGAAGCCGCAATTCACAAAACACACCATCCGAGCCAAAGAAAACATATACTGCACACTCATCAGCTGGTGACATGATATCGCCAGTCCAGAATCAGCTCGCTAATGAGATAAGCCGTAATCCGGCAATAATTAGTATACCCGACAATACAATTAACCAGGCTGATTTAAATAGTTTAAATTACTACGAAATAAATAAAAATAATATATACAGCATGGTTGACAATGGCGCTTATATCATTATATTAGAAAGCATAATCAACAATGCTGGTAACTTACACAAAATAAACGTAGGGGAAAAAAATGTGAAAATTTCAGAAAGGCGGCCAAATATATTTATTTAATTTTGGCCACACAACAGGCACAAGCCCAATAAAAGTGTGGCACTGAAGTAATTTACGTACAAAGTTATTAACACAGTATCAAAAGAAAAAGAAAAATCAGCTGTGGCCACCACAGGACCGACCGCCATCATAAAGTACTTATATAAAATACATTCTAGCAGCAGATTAGAAATAACTTGGCCTAATATTTTCTAACAGAGATATTATTTATCATGACCATGGAAACGTTACATATAAGTATGAAAAAATTGAGACTTAGAACTCAAAAACTCAAAAAAGTTACCAGTCACTAAGCACGACATAGAAAATGCTACAGATTCGGATACCTGTAGTTTACTAATGGGCGCAATCTATTTTGAAAAATACTTTTAGAGCTGATAAACAAGAATAAATTGAGCTTAACCAGTTGTATTAATCACCGCAGATACACGTCGTGAATTGACGCAATATGAAAATATTGCATATTATAAAATATACATTTGCGTGTTACAGAAAATCTATGGGCGATTTTTTTTCAGCGTATCAAAATATTTCAGAAATACCTAAATATTGCCACAAATAGTGTGTTTATCAGTGTAATTACCACAGAGCTGCCTTAAGGGCTCAAGGAAGTCATATTCAGTACTGAAATTTTCAAATAAAGAATTGTCTCCGGCAATTCAAAATTTCTTTTTTTTTATCTTAATATTATGTTGGAAAACTAATAAAAGTGCAGGAGAGCAGAATTCAGTTTTTGCATTTAAAGCAATAATTATTAACATTAAATATTAAAAATATGTAAATTTTTGTCTTTTTTAAATATCCTTAAATATTCTAGTGTCTAAATTTAGGGATTTAAGGAGAACACTACCTAAAAATCTTATAATATCTTACTTATTATTCCTCAGTATGTAATTTTAATTAATTTATTTTATTGTTTCAGATCAGTATCAAAGTCTACAAAAACAATGAACAGCATCCAGACAAACAAGGCAATTTGGCGCTTGTAAAGTTGTTGTCTCGACATCAACAAATGTTTGTTATAATTATAAATATATTTCCAATAAATTAATAAATTATGCACAAATATAATGTTACTCATTCATAATTTGTAAAACATTAAAGTTGTATATGTAAGTTGTAACATCAAAAAAGTAATTTTTCAAAAAACCAAATTCAAAATTTTTTTATTTTTGAATGAATATATTATTATGCAATAGTATATATTATTGTATACATACCTTAATCCTTTCTAAGACTTTAGGAACAGGATAGTTAGGGAGATTATCTTGGATTTTTTTAATAATACAGTGTTATAGTATCAATACAATATTTATTTTTCATAGATAATAATGCATATTAGCCTACTGGTTGTTATCATAAGAGTAAATAAAGTAATATAATATTTGCTAATTCAGCCAGCCACTACTTTGCTTTGTGTACCCTTCTGAGTCATGTTTATTTTGTCTCCAAGACTTAACGCCATTCCCTACAACAAAAAATCAATTGGTTTATTACAATTTTTACTTAAAAAAAAGTAAATACATAATTGGCTGACAAATACAACTACTTCCTCAGTCCCAAATAATGATATACATAACACTGATACTGGATTTTTTTAAAGACATTTTTGAAAATCAAGTTAAACGTTAAATTTGTTTTACATTATACTTTTATCCTTAGCACTACGGATTTTTTGTGTAGTATTGATGTAAAAAGTATAATGTGAAACTTAATACTTCCTTCAAATATCCAATGCTATCCGACTTCCAACTCAACTTCTGAAACCAGCTCCAGTCCGAAGTTTCTATACTTTTTCAGGCGTACCAACGTTAAGTTTACTTTTATGCTGAACTGTTGACAGAGAAGTAACAAAAAACAGGTGTTGAATATCTGTTTCTGTAGCTTTTTACTTCAGAAGGTAGTTTTAAAAGTTTGAATGACGTCAGAAGTTTGAAAGTGTAGTGCAGCGGTCGGGGAACCGGGGTAATTTACCCCAAATGGGGTAAAAATTAAATTTTTGGGGGTAATAAGGAAATTTTTCCAATTTGATATTTTAGATACGTGTTAGTAGCGCACTAAGCTAAAGGGCGCTGAGGGGCTTGACTAAGGGGCGCCATTGCGAAGGTGAGGACCTTTTTTTTTCTTGTCACTTACATTTTTTTTACAAGCCAATGGGGTAACGTCGGTGTAAAGAAATATATCTTTGGGCAATGGGTAAAAATGTTCCCCGACCCCTGGTGTAGTGAGAAGTATAACAGCCTTTATAAACATAATTAAACTTGATTCACATTTTATTTAAATTTAACGGAACTTTATTTGGGAAATTGATTTAAACTACAGTGCGATCATTAATTCATGAACGTTATGTAATACTTGACAGAAACATTTAGTTATCAAACTTACTTCCAAGGACATGTACACATAGACGTACATTCTATTTTTATTACCTTATACGAATTAGTTATTAAATGAACACTGTTTTTTCTCTACACGCCAATGAGTTGATAACAAATATTAAGTTAGCAACGAATTTTCGTTGTTCCTCGGGTGAGTTCGGGCCAGCGAAGTAATCTGATTGGTTCTTTGTTAAATTGGGATTATCAGCTGTGAATAGACCATATTAGTGTGACGTCATATACATGTGCTGCCATCTGACAGCGGTTTCCTTTGGAATTTTTTGGCTGGTTTAAAATACATGTGTCATTACTTTTGCGACCTTAATTTTATGATTTTTTTCAATTTTGGAGCAAAAAATATATATTTTTGATAAATATATACTAATATATACCAGTCCAGATACTTTATATTATAGAATAATGTTTTTATAAACAGGATTCGAAGATATATTTATAGGTTACGTTTTTAAATAATATGAAAATCGAAATTTCTTTAGTATTTATTAATTAAAACTAAGTAATCATTAATATTTTGTTTTAGAATGCATAATGGTGTATTATTTTGCTCCAAATTGTAACCATTACATCCACATTCTTAATTGCAATTTTTTTCGTTTTTTGACAGATGAAAATGAATAACAATAATGGATAAAATAAGAACAACATATTGTTCCTTCAAACCATTTAGGTATGGCACACACTTATTGCTATATTATTTGCCATAATAACTATTATTAACCTGCTAAATAATATTGTTCTGCAAAAATAATGACATATCAAATTAAAATGTATAAAATAAGAATTTTAATAAATGGAGATGGAAGGTATCCGAGCACACAGGTCCGTTATAAGAGGCTCAGAAAGAGAAAATTAATTCTGCCCCCAGTTCGCGGACCCGGTAATTCTAGCCCTCTTCAATTTATAAAATCCTCGTTCCTTGTTTAATCCAGTCAGGCGCGCACACATAAAAGTTGACTGGGAGGTGGGGGTCTATTTAAAAAAAATATCCGTAAAATAATACAAATTTATTGAGAGGTGAGCTTATATGTATTTGAATTTAATTTTGATTATGGTTATATTTTTATTAATGAAAAAAGTGATTTTCAATTACTAATTTTTCTAATATAAGTATATGCTTTTTTCGTTCTTACCCTAGAACCATAGAAATGTGCGCGCCTAAATCTAGTCTTATTTTGTTATATAGGTAAAGTGATCAAACGTCCCTATATGGCCAGAATAGTGTCGGTTTTGCATAATTTGTCCCGTGCCGTGGAAATAAAGTTTTATGTAAAATATTTTTTTTAAAAATCACATCTTGTAAGCGTTTCGAAATAAAGTTTATGAAATTTACATATTATTTTATTAATATAATGGACCATATTTATTTAAGTAGATCTTGTTCACTATAAATTTTAATATTTTTGCATTACTGGCAATGATTTATCGTTTTTGAATAAATTGAATAAATCAGATTTTAGTTAGCCAACTAAAATCTGATTTATTCAGTTTTAGTATAGCCATACTAAAAAGCCAAACAAGAGGAAATTTTTAAATATATTACAAAATTCTACCACAAAATTAGTCTATAAAAATAATTTGGTGCAAATTAAAAATATATATCATTTTTGTTAAAATTTGATCGGGGAAAATTTCAGGGTATCAGCGAACACGTCATTAACCGTGTAAGGACGAATTTGATCACTCATACGATTGAATAGAATGGGTAAAAATTGCGCAAACGAGATATAACATATTAAATAATCAGAGTTTTAACTCATGTTATTCAACTGAACAAAATAAAACAATAATAATATGTAAATCTTAGGTTGTTCGTTGTTTCATTGTATTATTAATATTAATATTATTGGGGTGATAGCGCCTTAGAAATCAGTGTGAAGTATGGGCTGTGTGTTCAAAAATCTGCCCATCACGAAAATAGGTCAGACTTTAAACGCTTATATCTCAGAAAGTATATGCTGCAGGTGGAAGTTAATAGTGCCAATGGACTGAGGACAGATCTAAGATTTCTTTAGATTACATCTGCCACGCCGTCCCTCCCTCCGAGAGGGTTATGTAAGCGCCACGAATTGGCGTGCGTAATCAAATTCCATTACTAGCCCATAGCGTGTGAACGCGTGGGTTGTTTTTCGTGAAATTGTTCGTTAAGTCGAGAACTATCTAAAGATATAATTTTAATCCAATTGGACCAGAATTGTGAAAGTTATGAGTACATTTGTGCGAAAACTTGTACTTCAAAATCAAAATTTCGCAATATATGCGTCAAAAGTACAAATAAAAATCGATCCCGAAGAATCCAAAAATGTGCCACAACTGTACTGGAAAACCATGCGGACATATTCACGTAAACTCTGTAGGTTGTGTCCCAGAACACAACCGATTACGATTTTTTTTTTTTAATTCGACACTCTGTATGATTTATTTATAAATTCAATGATTTCCTTACATGAACTGCACTGTTTTCTCTTTAAATTTGGATTATCCTTAAGTTACGTCCCAAACACAACAGAAACAACGATAATTTTTCCGCTACGTGCATAGGACTAAAATTTAGAACCCGCAATCAATGTATTAAATTGTTGCTATTTTAAATGTAGTGTTTCAAAATGTGTTTGTTTCGCGTTGACAGATTTAAGGACATATAAATGACCTTAATTACCTTCTGGATTGAAGCCAAACGTAAGTAAGAATGTCATAAACTCACCTGACTCTTTGCTCTGATTCTAATATGTCCCGTAACGGCAGCATCAGGCTTATTAAACGGTTTCTCTATACTTAAATTGGCTAAGGCATCTTCTCCAAATATTGATCTAGCATACATATTCGCTGCCATAAAACCACACTGTCCAGATAAAGCCTGAAAAATAAACAAATAGTTAAAATTTATAGAACACAGCAACGATGGATATTTGAAAGACTGGAAAATACGCAGTGTAACCCCTTTATTCGAACATAATCTGTTCCTGAACGTGGCTGAAACTGTTGAGTATGCTGACTTCAACGGTTCAGTCCGCTAACTTGACGTTTAAGTACCTTTCATAGCTCATGTTTTAATAGATAGTACTTAATTCATAGTGTTAATGCTAACGCGTAAGAATGTTTGTTCTACACAAATCCGTATAACCATTCATAGCTCCAATTTAGTGCATAAGCGTAAGAAAGAATTTAACGCATAATGTTAAAAGTTTGTATTCTTCAAACTTCCAATATTAACATTAACATTAAAACACTGACAACTGTCAAAATGAAGGAATATACAGGGTGTTAGGTAAATGTCCAGCACAATGTAATCGATTTTTCCTTTGCCAATTTTCTCTAAAATGTGAATTTCGTCCAAAAATAAACAAACAAAAAGATGCCCCAAATTTTGAAAACCACTGACTTTTTATTTTTCATATTAATCCAGAAGTTGTGTAGTTGCCATAGAGAAAAAAAAACACGTACTTTGATATTCTATTATTGAACTACAATTAAAATATTTTTTCTCTATGTTATGTGTTATGCTATGTGTCCTTATAGAAACAAATAAATAAGAAAAAACTTACTTTTTCTGGTGTTAGGCATTTCATGTTAGTGCTCTTAATCAAATGTTTCAGATATTCAGCTAAATCGGTGATAGTAGTATTAACAGATACTTTGTTTTCCCACTCAAACTCCGCCCACATCTGTCTGAATTCTGTATCATTACAAGACGCTGGAATTATATAATCCATTATGTCGATATGGATATCGTTTAATACCACCACATTTCGGTCAGATGCGGCACCGGTTACATCATAAACTAAAAGATTAAAATTGTTAAACATTATTTTCTAGAGACGGAGGAGTTGTATTTTGTAGAGAGGAGGAGTTGACTTACCAATGTTACCAAATATAATGCCATTTTCAGTGGAAGCAACTTTAACATTAGCTTTAATATTGCAAAAATCATGAGGAGCTAATACTACAGGTTGTGGTTTTTCAACCAATTTAAGGTCGCCCAAAGTTGCAAGTTCCAAGGTGCAGTTTTGGAGGGTGTCATCTGAAAAGATAAACTGTAAATTTTTGGATTCTCACATGCATAATAGCGTTTTTTTAATAATATAAGAATGTGAGTAGTAAAGTACATTACGGCGACACCTGGATATAGAATACACGAAAGCTTAACGAAATGACACGAGAAATCATGAAATTTATACAATAACAACATAAATAATGTCATTGCTTGTATACACATTTATCCAATGTATCCAACACTTGGGCAATTTCCGAATATCAACAAAGAAAAAGTTTTCGGCACTGCACCAAATTTCACAAGAACTTCTTCAATCGAAGAGGACGATTTTTTGGAACGAGTCATTACTGTTGACGAATTTTTAACACAACATTACCTCCTAGAAAGCATACAGGCTACCATGGAATGGCGCCACAAAAATTGGAGCCCGATTTCGGTAGATTTCTTACTTGACCGAAAGAATATAAATGCAGATAATACAGTCAACTTTTTTAAAGAGTCAGATAATCTATAAGAACTAGTGATCTGCCAGACCACATAAATCCCAAGTGGAAATTGTTTATAGAGACAATATGCAAGGGTATTATTTAGAAAAAAATGTTTTATTAACTTTTTGTTGTTACTGCGCTGTGTAAAAAGTTCAGATACAAATGTATAGTCCCTCATGGAACTGTTAATGAGAAATAAATGTAAATTACTTACTCGTTTGATTAACGATCAAAACATCTAGTACAATATCGTACTGGTTAACATGTACATATGCTTCGGCATAGACTGGATCAGAGAAGCCTGTCAGTTGTGTAACCTTATTTAACTTATTAACCGATGCAACTTCACCGCCTGAAGATTTATTTCCTCCAACAACAGCCTGAAAAAAATGGACAGTTTTTAAATCTACTACTAAAATCCAAAAGACGTAACCGAGGATGTGATATAAAAACTAAATCTATGCTTTACCTGTGATAATGACATTTCAAATACATTTTCCCCACCGATATCACCACCTCTACCAGCTGTTAACTGAACGAATGAAATAGGGTCATCAGCTTGGACAAAAGAACCAGGTTTTTCTTTAGCTTTTTGCGTGGATTCTTCCTCTTCGGTTTTAGCGTTCAACATACTGCTTAGTGCTGTGCGGCAACGTTCATTGAAGATATTAACCACAGCTGGAGAACGTTCTGACAATACTCGAAGACACATTAAAATGTGATCGGCATCATCATTTGTAATGGCTTTAGAAGGCAAACCTAACAAACATTTTATTTAGAATATGTATAGTCTGTTTTCTTGGTTTAAACGGAACTAGATTTTGGAAACTAGTAATTTTTACGATTAAAAGAGGCTTTTGATCATTTTGTCAAGTAAAAGCCCACTTCAATCACTAATACGAGAGCTAGTGACAACTTACAAAAATAAAAATTCCATTTAGTTCTGTTTAAACGTTTGGAATAGGCTGTATCATTATTCTTTATTTTACCTGATTTTCCGAGGTGCAAAATTGAGGTCATAATCAGCATAGCATCGGTGCAAAAATGATTGTGTTTCTTGATATCATGCACCATTGTAATGTACCTCAAAACCAATTTTGTGAGAGTTGTACCAATGGCTGCTCCAATAAAGAAGTCACCATCCATTAAATATTGTCTCAAAGGTGGACGTGTAACTGTTGTTTTAGTGTTTCTACAAAAATAATGAAACACCAGTTAAGTATAAAAAAAAACTATTTTTCATCATATTTAATAAGTTCTCAACGTTTAGGTGACACGTAGGTTCTGTTTCTAGACCAATGGTATTATCTAAAAGAGACGTGAGCAGCGTTAAAAAATTCAGATTAACAGGCGGGCACCCAGAATTTATTCTGGGGAGGTGGGGGCTCAGAAAACATTTTTCTTAGGGTGCTCAGAAGCCAACTTTTTTTCTTAGAGCGGGTTTACGTTCCGTTACAAGACAAATGTGTCCCTGACAAAATGTGTTTTTTTAGTAAATGGGGGGGGGGGGGGCTCAAGCCCGTGAATAGGGTATAGTACGCTCGGATTTTTAGAATGTTTTGGATCGTTTTATATTGTTTTATTTTATAATTTAACCTGGCACCAAATAAAAGGTTTTGAACACTAGATTGACATACAAATAATTTTTTCCACGACTAAATAGATATACGTTCATTACAGGCGAGTCAGTGATTAGTAAATGTAGCACGTTCCCCAGTCCTTTTTATTACACACCGCTGACCTGTTACATAATGAGCTCATTACGTGACACGTTGAGCTCATTAGATAACAGGTTCACGCAATAATGGCCGAACGTTGCTAGGCAACGTAATAGAAAGCATGTCAAATTATTGTTAATATGTAAAGGAAGCCGGATTCAAATTAAAATATAGTTAAAGTTGTCGAATTTTGCAAATATTTTTGTTTGATAGATTTGATAGGTCTTGGTCAGTCAGTTAATTAGCTAATGCAAGTATTGTTATTTTAAGTGAATTTACATTCCGTATGACACATACATGATCGTTGCTAGGAAACATAATAAATAGTTTGAATGCAACTATCAAATTATTGTTAGTTTTTCAAGGGAACTGAAGAAAAACTAAATAGTAATAACGTTATAGTCGTGGAAAAAGAATAGTATGAAACTTGCATGGAATAGTCATGTCTCACTCGTACGAATTGCGTTACTCGCCTGCGGCTCGTGGCACAACTTTCATACTCGTGTGAAACGACCATCATATCATTTTCGTTGCATAATATACTATTTAAAAATCATTTGACGCGATTCTTGCAAGAAATGTGCACAAAAACTTCTTAGTACAACTTAAAAGTAAAATAATACGGCCTAAAAGTGAAATATTTTTAATTACTTTTATTTTTATTATACTCCCAGCTACAGATAACTCAAGTGTAATGGCTCAGTTACACGATGCAAGTAACTTGCACCAGTAAGTACTTGCACCAGCCACTGGCATCGTGTAAATGTACATGCAGTACTGGTGCCAGTACTGGCACAAGTAACCGTGCCAGTGACTTAAAAATGGCCGCCGTGAACAGCTGATGTATTTACGCGGTTACAAAAACAAACTTTTTCACACCTTTTTTTAATAAATGTAGTTTTTGGCGTCGATTCATTTTTGTTTGGAAAGACGTACGCATAAAATACATAAAATTAGGTTAAACATCGAAAATTGGCGCGTTAAAAAGATGGTTTTACGCACATTTTGCAGTGTGTTTCGGGTTCTTTGCAAGGTTACTTAAATAAGATACTGGCATACGTGTAAACGACAAAACGACTTGTGCAAGTACTGGCACAGGTACTTGTGCCAGTACTTGCACAAGTTACTGACATCGTGTAACCGGGCCACTAGGATGAGAAAGTCTTGAAATCAAAATAAAAGGCACTTTTAATACTTTACATTTAAGTCTTTATAGAGACTTAAAATTTTCGTGAACCGTAAAAGATATTAAAAAAATATTTAAATAAAAGTTGTTTCTTTACAAAAGCTCTATCCAAAGATATCCAACACAACAGGCACGGTCCCATTTAAGAAGTTGCCCTTGACATCTTGTACTTTTCGCAAAAATTTCAATACTACCATTCGATTTTTTAGGTAAACTTTGGTCATCAAATTTTCTTCCTTCAACTTGTTCACACAGTGTTTTTGAGAAATATCGTGTTCCCTCTACCTTGATACACCCTGTATATTATTTTCTTGATTAAAATTTTTGATTTATTGAAAAATAGTAATTTTATGAAAAGTATAGTACGTAACACGCGCAAAATGCATATTCCGTGTTATTTGCAAATTATACTAATTTCATTCTATTTACAGAGGGTTTTTTTTTTAAATAATTTTAAATCAAAAATCTGTTTTTGACTTACTGTGTACTGTTGAACGCAGACTGACTTGCATAAGTTCCATCAGATGTAACAAGTTTACTATTGTTTGTATTTCCAGAACTCTGATTCTGATCATCTTCTGATTTATCTCCAGCTACTATCTTCATTTCAGCTTCCACCAACGGGATTTCACCCAAAGTCTGATGGACTTGGGCCATTACAGCTTCAACATCGTGAGCAGAAGTACTGTATTCACCGAGAATCCATAAGGCTGCCCGGTGAACTTTCACCGATTTGATATCAGAAAAGGACTCCAAAAGTTTCTAAAAAAAAAAAGAATCAATATTCAACCAACCAATACATGTCAGAGGTTTTAAGACGTGTACTGGTTGGTTATATGAATGACCTCTGGAGAGATATTTTTAAATCTACACATTTAACCAATCAATACACATCACCGGCTTAAAGACTTCTTGAATAGGTGGATGAACCCATGAGACATATTTTTAAATCCATACATTCAATCAACTAATATAGGTCATTGCTTTAAGCGGAACTAAATGGGAATTTCCTTCTTTTAGGTTGTCACGACAAGGGACCTTGCTTGGGCTATTTCATGTTTCACGTTGGTATGTGAAATTTTAAATTCCAACAGTGAAACCATGGAAACGAATGACATTTGTTAAAAATATAATAATTTTTACATATTTTAAACACAAAAAAAAATCAAAATATAATGAAAATGACATTTTATAATGATATTAACCTTAACCTAAAAATGTTTATTGTAAGTATGATTTACAAACCTTAACTAAAACGGTCAAAACCAAATTATAAAAGTTACTAGATTGCAAAATCTTGTTCCGCCTAAAGGTTTGGAATAGCCTATACATATCAGTAGTTTTTGTGGCATATATTGGTTGGTTATTTGAATGAACTAGGGATACAATTTAAATCCACACATTCCACCAACCATTACACGTCAGCAGGTTTTTATGACGTGTACGTTACGTGGATGAACCTTTGGGATATATTTTTAAACCCATACATTCAACCAACCAATACATGTCAGCGGTTTTTTAGATGTGTATTGGTTGGTTGTAAGGATGAACTATTGGGATACGTTTTTAAATCTATACATTCAACCAACCAATACACGTAAGTGTGTTTATCAAGTGTACTCATTAGTTATATGGATGAACTTTTGGGATATATTTATTCTATACACTCAACCAAACAATACACGTAAGCGGTTTCATGACTTGTAGTGGTTGGTTATATGGATGAACCTTTGGGATACACATATTTTTTTAAATTACCTCTGTGATTAGCGGACGAAGGTTTTCGAATTTCTGAATCGCTTCTCGGACGAATACGAGTACATCAGACGCTGCTAATTCGTTAGTATCAGAAAGGAATTCGATCAGAACTGGGATAACGGTAGCGGCGACATCTGGGAATTTGATACAGCAGGCGTGAAGAGTACGGACTAATAATTGCCTATATTTTCCTGTGTCTTCATGCTCTACATTATGTGTTTTAGATACTTCCTTCTTTAAAACGAGAACCATTTCTTCAATATTTCTTGATGAAACCAAATCCATAGCTAAGATATAAAATTTATTACTAATTGAAATTAGCCTACTAACGAAAATTGTAGGAAAAACAAAATTGAACAAAATTAGGTATATAGAATATATTACAGAGTTTAATTTTAATTTTTTTACTACAGTCTGTTTCAAACGGTTAGGCGGAACTAAATGGGAATTTCTTTCTTTTAGGTTGTCACGAAAAGGGACCTTGCTTGGGTTATTTCATTTTTCACGTTGCAATGTCAAAATTTAAAATTCCAACAAAGAAACCATGGAAACGAATGACATATGTCAAACTTAAATTAATTTTCTTACATATTTTAATGACAAAAAAATAAATAAATGAGATATTTGTATTAAGAATGACACAAAAAATCAAATATAAAGAAAATGACATTTTAAAATGATATTAACCTTAACCAAAAAATATTTGTTGCAAGTATGATTTACAAAGCTTAAACAAAACGGCCGAAAAGCATGATTTAAACGATGAAAGTAACTAGATTGCAAAATCTAGTTCCGCCTAACCGTTTGGAACAGACTTTATAAGAGCAACGAAGTTGGTTAAATTAGCAAACAATTGCCATTTTATACGAAAATATCAATGAGCGAAACAATGTTTTTTTTTCAACCAGTGGTTCTCAAATTGCGTTGTAGCTACCACTTTTATTTTAAATTGGAACACATTTATTTTTGCTTAGTAAAGTATTTTATTCCGAGTCCAATGATATAAATAAGCCATAGCCTTACATTACAAAATAATTGAGAAAAATGCAATTCAAATTAATATTTATTTCATTCAAATTTCGTTGCAACAAGAGTGCTATAAATGATAACAATTAAACATACTTATTTTGTTTTAAAGATTTTATAAAAAAAATACTTGGATATTTTTGATAAACTTACCCAAATTAAGAGCCTTTTTGCGAACTTCAAGATCAGGACTTGCCAAAACCCTCAAAATATCCATCACCAAATCTTGTAATACTCTCTCATGAGCTGGATGGTCACGCAATGCAATCAAACGATCAAGAACAATTAATTTTACATTATTATCGCTTTCTTTAACGATCAATTCAATATAACAACTCGCTGCAGCCTAAAAAATTAGATAAATTAATTGTAATCTTTTAAAATAACATTGAAACATACCTTAATAGCTGTTGGTGCATTGGATAAGGTAACCAAAGTACCCGCAGCTTCGTATCGAACAGCTGGACTATTTGAATTCAATAAATTATATATGCATCGTATAAATCTTGATCGTTCAGAAGGATTGGCGTGGCAAACCTATTAAAATATTTAATAAAATAAGCTCGTAAATAATATTACAAAAAATTACCTTATAGATTAATTCTACGATAACAAGTTGTAAAATATCTCCGAATGAGTTGACCTGATCGAGACATGATGCTAAATAAGACAACGCACGTTCTTGGTCAGCGTGTAGAAGCATAAGAAAAGCATTACGCTTGCAAGACATATCTTGTTCACCATCCAAGAAGGTTGCGATTAATTCTGGAGCATCCGGGATCAAAAACTCAAAATTTCTACAAAAGTTATATTGTCAGACTTTTTCATAAATGAAAAAATAACGGTAAAACTTTACTTAACAACCTGAACCTGCATTTTTTATCCAAGCACAGTAGTTTTTGTTGACACTAACGTTACGAATAAGACAGAATATTTTTGAAGTTTAATTCTAATCAAACCTTATTATATGGAACTACAGGTTCTGGGTTAAATAAAGTTGAACCGAAAAAAATTCTTACTTGTAAATGGTGAAAATAGCAAGAACTGCATTTCGACGAACATAAGAATGTCTATGTTCAAGACAGGCTCGAATAGCTGGCATCAGAGGTTCGAGTAATTCAGGTTCTTTAAGTTTGCACAAAAATCTCAAAGTTGAACCCCTCAAAAATTCATTTGGGTGTTGCAAATCCTACAAAAAACAATTTTAAACAAAATTCCAAAACAAATGATATAAATTTACCTTTCTGTAAGCATCGCACACTAAAATCATTTCTTGTAATAATTTACCATCAGGTGTTGTCTTAGGGACAATTTCCCAAAAGATTAAAAGTAATTTTTTAATCGTATGGTCTTGGAGCGGTAATACGAATCTGATGATAGTCATCAAAAGACCCGGAAGACGTTCTCCGGCAAGAATCATATGTATTGTCTTTTTGAGTGCTTCAATTTTAACTTTAATGTCACCTTTTTCTATAAAAATAGGTAAATTTAGTATCGTAAACTGACTAAAATAAATCTGACTTACCTAAATCCATTTTTAATTGCAGTTCATTGTATGGCTCCGTATCGGACGGAGCATTTATAAGGGTGTAACAGGGCTGTTCTACTGTAGTCATTTTGTATGCTGGTTTGACTCCTAATTAACACGAAATTAATTATAAATTCATCAGTATGAAATAAATCATATGGATGAGAAAAACTTGGTAAATATTAAAAAACTATCACAGGGGCCTTAAAATTACAACATTAAACCATATTTTAAGTTTTTAAAAAGGAAATAATAAGATTTTACCTATTTTCAATAATTTTCTTGCACTCAATCGACGTGTCACTATACTTTTGACAGCTCGGCTGTACACGGAGCTAACCAAAAATCTCTAAACTTCACACGTCAAAAACACAGATAATACTATAAAAATCACCTCAAAATTCACTTATTTAAAAACAGGTAAGATAAATTCACATTTTACGCCATAAAAATATATACATTTAATTATAATTTATCTAACAAATCTCATCCAACGTGTAATTTAACACAAATCTACGCATGCGCACTAGGCGAATATATATTTTATTTTAAATTATAAAAGCGGTAATTTGTTTCAGAGAAATGGCAAGCCAGATCGTTCAATATGTGATTGTAAGAGGTGATTTATTGAGAACTATGAACTGGCCAACTGGAGCTATTATTGCACAAGCTTGCCATGCTTGTACGGCAGTAACACACCTATTTCGTGAAGATGAACAAACAAAAGCGTATTTAGATGACATGGATAGGATGCACAAAGTTGTTTTAGAGGTAATTCGCATCTAAAAACAATAGTATCTATCTAATTATTTAATTTTACAGGCCCCGGATGAAGATAGTTTAAAAAAACTCGAATCTAAGCTCAGCGAAAACAACATCAAGCATAAATTATGGATAGAACAACCTGAAAATATACCTACCTGCTTGGTTCTTAAACCTTATCCTAAGAGTGAAGTACAGTCTTATTTTAAGAAATTCAAATTGTTTAAATGAATTATAAGAATTTTTATAAAATATATAATAAATATAACAATATTACAATAAATAAATTGTTCTATAATTTAGTTATTTTCTTTCTTCCAAACGAAAAGTGGGACAGGAACTAATAGCGCGATCGCCAGTAGAACTGAAACATAAGAAATTTTATTTGAAGTGTGAATTATTACATATTTTAGAATTTCGTATATATTTAATTTGAGATGGATTTGTTTCTAATTGTATCAAAATAAAGAAACATTTGAAAATGTTTTTCATCCCATGAATTTCCATTAAGTGCTTTGTATTAAATTTAATTTTTTAATCATTAAGATTAGATTAAAAACTAAAATAAAATAAAATATATAAATATATTAAAAAAACTAATAAATATATTAATAAACTATAAAAAAAACTAAAACTATTATTTGGGCGAGAATAATATGTTTACATTGCTCCCATTTTCACAATCATTCATTCCTCATCCAGGTGTAGTAGCTCGCCCCCTGGCATCAGCGATTAACCTCATTGCAGAAATAGGCCGATGTAGAAAAAATAAAATAATAATAATATATTTCGGTTAATACATTTGTTCATATTTTTCACTCGTGCCGTTTTATCGAGATCTCAGTTTTTTTTTTTCTAAATCCAGGTCAAAGATCTGTACATGCATGGTAATTTTCAGCTCTCTAGGTTCATCCGTTTGGCAATATTTTCTACCATACAGACAGACACATGAGTGATGGTATAGTGGTTATTTATAATACAATATGATCGAGAAAAAATGCATCTAAATAACCATGGAATTCATTTATTTTTAAATCAGCACCGAATTGTTCATTTAGACCCAATCTTTTCACCTTCAGGTAAACCTCTAGGTAACTATCTGACAGATAAGGTTATGTGATACTTTCTGTGCCGAATAAATGTCATCCCGTCTTTCAATACAGATGTATTTATCAAATAATTATTCAACGGATAATGAGACTAACGTATTGAATTCACTGATTGCAGATGAAGTTCAAGATAACCTTATCTGTCAGATAGTTACATAGAGGTTTATCTGAAGGTGGAAAGACCGGTCCTTAACATTTAAAAAATTAAATTCAAAACCTAGTAGACGCCCTTTTTCTCGATCATAGTATGGAATAAAATGTGTTACCAAAATGTCCTCCAGCGAATATATAGAAACTAGCTTCACAATAGTATTCTAAAAGATATCCAACAAGATGACTACCAGCAACTGCTCCAAATCTTCCCATCATTAGCGATAGCGCCATCGCCATAGCTCTGTACTGCGTGGGGAATAAGTCCACTACTATTGTATTGATAACACTAACACAAGTTCCAACACTTAGGAAGATTCCTAAGGATGCTATTATCTCAGTGTATCCTGGAACGTATAGGGTAACTACTCCAGCCAACCCAGTTATGAATAGGGCAGTTACTAAAATCAAAACATATTTTTTTTGACATAAAATAGATTTATGATTTATAATTTGTTAAATTTACCTAAAAGTAATTTCTTTCCTATGATAGTTATAACAGTACCGAAGAAGATGTAGTTAAAAATGAATGAGCTGCCTAATATCAAAGATACTTTAAAGACCTCTTCGTCGACAAAATCTGAGCAACCATGTGGCACAATCTCAACTGGATTTACCAAATACTGAAACAAAACAATATCAATGCATTTTAGTCGTCGAAAGATTAATTTGTGACACATTAATTTTCACGAATACAAGAGGTTTCGAAATAAAATCACGTTTACAGAAATGGAATACTGGAAAAGATGTTGTAGGGTCACAAGAACGGATAGAGAGGAACTTTCGCTTCTTGGATACTATCAGTGGTCTTGTCATATAAATTTTTAATCTACAGAGGGCAAAAAAAAGTGTACACACTTACATATATAGGCAGTTAGTTGTTTTAGGAAAATAGCTTGTTCCTGGGCAAATAATATCTGCCTGGAAAAATAGATTAATAACACGTCTTTCTATTTAAACGCTATTTTACTAGGCAAATAGTATCGGATGGAACGTTATTTACCAAATTAACATAGAAGTAGAGTTGAATTTCAGTTAGTACGCAGTGGTACACGTGGACCGGTTATTAAAATACTCCCTCTGTCCGAAAATACGAGTCCCATTTGAAAATTAGTTTTTTTTATTTATTTATTAGGAGTAGAAAAATATGAAAACGGATCAATTCTTCTTTGATATATACATTTGATATAAACATATGTTCGACTTGAATTTGAAACGTCAAATAAATAAATTAATATATAAAATTAAATTAATGGAATAAATTAAGTAATTATTTAAGTAATAAAGTTTTGTTTTTTTTTTTTTGCAATGATCAGTAAAATTTTTGTTTTGTTTTTAATGCCCTTCAATCCCTAGCATTGATCCTTAGTCTCGAATAACACTGTTAAATTAAAATGGGACTTATTTTCGGACAGAGGGAGTATTAAATTACTGCCTTACCGGTTCTTAATATTAATATTATTCGTTTTTTCGATTTTGAGATTTAGAGACTTTAATGATCTCAATTACTCATTAAAAGTCACTAGATTTCAAAATATAGTTCCACACGAAACTGAAAAATGGATAATAATTAACAATCAATGTGTGGATACATTTTATTTGTACACTACACTCTGTCAAACCATCATTTATATTTTAAATTACTTACATTTTCATGGTGGCCATAATTCTGAGCATCCAAAGATTTACAAATATATACTGTACTATTAGGATTTTTAGTCATAAAATTGGATATTTTGTTCAACATATCTGGAGTCCACATTAAAAATCCACTGGAACTGCAAGTAAATAGTTTTAACATCTTACTTAAGTCTAATATTTTTTTACTTACGAAGCAAACACTCCAAACTGCAAAACGGAAGTCATACAAGTGTTTCCTATTAAAGGATAACGAAATAAGGGAACTGTCTGTTTCCACATTAGCTTGAAAATTAGGTAAGCTGTTCGGAAGGGGTTGAATTTTTTATTTAGATCTTCATCGGAATATAACTTAATTGGTTTCTCTGTAGGAACTGCTAGTTTTGTAACCTAAAATAAATCATTATCAACAAATTAAAGTACTTTAAATTATACATCCTGTAAATATAATTCTGGCCAAAACAATTTAGAGCATTTGAAAAACAAGACGACATAGTTCCTGTGGATTCAAATTTTAGACTTTTGGTAAGATGCGAGGGTTGTCTGTAAAATAAGGTCTCCAATTTTTTTTTGACAAAGAAAAATACTTTTAAATTATGTAGTCAATTCTTGGGATATTAGGTCAATAAGTAAAACACTTAGATATTCATATATTTGAATAGACCGGTTTCGACAATTTTATTGTCTTCTTCAGTATCTCTGAGGAAAAATTGAGAAGAAAAAATATTTAATATTACAATAATGTTCACAAAAATTAGTATGAAAATTAACAAATAAATAAACATGTGTATCAAAAAAAAAAAAATTAAATAAAAACTTACTCAAATTACTAATGTAAATAATTATTTACAAACAAAGTTTTTATTTAATTTTTTTTTTTTTGATACACATGTTTATTTATTTGTTAATTTTCATACTAATTTTTGTGAACATTATTGTAATATTAAATATTTTTTCTTCTCAATTTTTCCTCAGAGATACTGAAGAAGACAATAAAATTGTCGAAACCGGTCTATTCAAATATATGAATATCTAAGTGTTTTACTTATTGACCTAATATCCCAAGAATTGACTACATAATTTAACTTACTCCAAGGTCGAAAAGAAATACCAGAAGATTTTACAAAAATACTTTTATTTACAATGAGTTGGAAAGCTGGACTTTCTACTATTTTTCTACATAATCCCTGTTGCGATCGATGCATTTTTGCATACGGTGTAGCATTTTTCGTGTACCCGTGTCATAGAAATCTCCCGCCGCGGTGCGCAGGTTGCGTACGATCTCTTCTTTCAACTCCTCCTTGGTCCTGAAATTCGCCCCACCCAGGTGTGACTTCAACGCAGGAAAGAGATGATAATTACTTGGTGCTAGGTCTGGGCTGTAGGGGTGTGTGTGACGTAATCCCATCCAAATTGGTTGATGAGGTCGGTTGTTGCACGACCGGTGTGGGGACGAGCGTTGTTCTGATGAAAACGCACTCCCTTTATCGGCATGTCTCTCCTTTTATTTTGAATTGCACAGCGAAGGTTCTTCAAAGTTTGACAGTACGGATCAGCGTTTATTGTTGTCCCGGTAGGCATGAACTCACACAACAATATCCCCTTCCTATCCCAAAACACAGTCGCCATCACTTTGTCGGCAGACAATGTTTGTTTAAATTTTCGCGTCTTCGGCGATCATGAATGCTGCCACTGACGGGACTGTTCTTTTGTCCCTGGTGTCGTGTAATGTACCCAGGTTTCGTCGGCAATGACAATTGAATCCAAGAATTCCTCGCGCTCTTCTGCGTAGCAATCAAGGAATTCGCGGGCCGCTTCCACCCATTGCCGTTGGTGATTTTCGGTGAGTATTCTGAGGACCCACCTTGCACACACCTTGTGATAATGCAACTGTTCTGTCAAAATCTTGTCAATAGTAGTCTTACTGACATCAGGAATCAATTTGCACAGCTCCCGAATCGGCACCCGTCGATCTTCAAGCATTACCCTCTCCACTTTTGCAATCATTTCATTTGGAACCGTTGGCCGTCCGGTACGCTGTTCATCATAGACGTCTGTACGTCTGTTTTTAAATTCTCTGCACCATTATCGCACGTTTTCGATGTCCATACTCTTCCCATAACTGTCGGCAAATTTCTATAGGCGTAGTGTCCTTAGCACACAAAAAACGAACAGAACGTAACTTACACCTGGCGGTAGCGGTGACTGGAAGCTCCATCGCGGACAGCTACCAAACCAAGATTAAGCAGACAGCTCGAAGTGGTGGGGATTTGTACGCGGGGACTCAAGCTACACGCCAGTGTTGCCAGATCTTGCGTTAAAGCATTCCTCGTGGCTCCAGGGCCTTGGAGACCTTATTTTACGGACAACCATCGTATTAATTTAACGTTTACACCATACCATTGTCGATTAGTGTTTCCATCATATCTAATTGGTTCAGATCATTGAATTATTTAGAAATGCTCTGAGAACTCCAACGGATCACTCAGGTGGTCTAAAAATAAGCTACTGTATGGCTAACATAAGCTAGCCGGTCGCGCAGTAGAGAAAATAATAAAAGGAGGCGACGTTAGTATTTGTATAGCATTCGTGCGGCCACTCTCGGAGGTCCTGACAATTTATGAAGCGCAGTAAAAAACAAAAGGCCTGATTTGTTGACAAAAAGTATGCCTTATTCACAATAACGCAAGGGCGTATTTAGCGTAACAAAAAGGTGAATTGCGAATCAGTTTGTGTAAGTGTAAGTGTTTGAACATAGTCTTTACTCTCTAAAAACTTCGACGAACTGAAACGAAACTTCATTTAGACTGCACATGTATCATAACCGACTACGAAGTCAAAGAGGCAACGCTAGATTAATTGAAAAATTTGAACAAATATTTTGTTAACGTTAGAATTGAAAAATTATTAACATGTTATAATAAACGTTAGGATTTAGAAGGCCATTATGTTTAAAAATAATGAATACTTAGATAATTGTAAGAATTATATCTTGATTATTTATTGTACTATTAATATTGCAACAAAGTCTTTAAACTTAGTTTTGAGACACGAGTTCCGTTTCAAATTAATAAAATACTTACGCAGTACAACGACTCTGGGTTCCCAGAATTCTTTGCATACATCTTTTTCAAAATATCCAAAACTCTAGTATTTTGTCCTTGAACCCAGAGGAATTTTGGACTTTCTGGTAGAAGAGCCAATGAAGTAGCAAACACTAAACTAGGTATTCCATAAATTATAACCAGTAACCTCCATGGTCTGAACAAAATGTCTAGTACTGGTACATGAAAAGACCAAGTCATTGGAAGTAGAATCCAAGCTATCCCAGGTAGAGCAACAGCGGCGACAGCTACCCACGAGGCAGCCCAAGAGAGACTACGAGGACGATGATAGTTGTCTTGGAATTCTCCGAGATATGCGTAGATTACAGCTGAAGCCCCACCGATACTAAAAAGATAATATTTTACATTAAATATGCAAATTTCGTTTTCTTTCATGAATAAACGTTTAAAATCGAGTTTGTTTAAGTATGCAGTATTATATCCTTAAATAAATATGTGGGGTTCTCCTTCAAACAAATAAAAATGTCGCTTTTGAAGTTAACGTACATTAACCTCTTATATATGAATGTACATATTATCTTTAAGATATATTTATCCAAATAAAAGTCTAAAATGAAACAAAAAAAAGCCTAAAATAGAATATATTTGGCGCAGATACTGGTACTTTATCATAAAAATATGTAATCATATTTTAAATAGGTAGATACAAGATGACAAGAATTTGGAAAATTTTTAGGTTTTCTTTTAAAATATATACGAGGTGTGTAAATTAAGTAACGGGCCTGATTAATTTTTTTTTTTTTTTGTTCGAATAGAATTACAATTCAATATCGTCTCCCTCAAAATAACTTGGGAAGCCACACAGCGCTGGATACGGTACTTCCAATCCTCATCGCAGTGCTGGAACTCGGATACTGGAATAGCTTTCAGCTGGTCGGTTACAGACGTTTGAATGTTTCCGAGTGTCGAAGAGGAAAGAGTCACAAGGACTCAAGTCAGGCGAATAAGGAGACTGAGGTACAGGAATGTTTTTACTGACCAAAAACTTTATTGAAATTGCTGTGTGACAAAGCGTATTTTTCTCATCCCCAATTCATTGGTCAAAATCTGATGAACGGTAGTGTGAGTCAAATTCAACTCTTCCCCGATCATTTTGACTGTCAACCGACGATCTGAATGCGTAAGATCCCGGATACTGTCGACATTTTCATCTGTTCTTGAAGATGAAGGCCTTCTGCTGCGTGATTCATCTTCAATCACCTCTCTTCCTTCTGAAAATGCCTTAAACCGCCAAAAAACCTGGGTCCTTGACAAAACACTGTCTCCGTAGGCCTGCTGAAGTTTTGCAAAAGTTTCCATTGCACTGTGCCCAAGTCTGAAGCAACACCTGATAGCACATCGTTGCTCGAAATAAATGTCACTTAGAACGCACTAGAACAAACTGTTTTACGAAAAAAATCGCTACGGATAACAAAAATACTCTAGCGAGTTCAAACTCGTAATGGAGCCGTATAACATGTTCACCTGCCGCCCCTCCAGGTCCCGTGTCCCAAATGTTGCCAGATCAAACGCTATGTTGCCAGTTCGATTACTTAATTTACACACCTTGTATTTACAAATATTTTCTCTTCGTCGAGTTATTATCGTCGAGTTGACCGTCGCCGAATTAAAATTTGAAGAAATTTGAGTCCTCTCCTGTATTACCAAATCGAAAATACTCTCCTTGCCCTCTACAAGATACAGTAATCTTATTGAATAAAATGGATTGTTGACTGGATTTTGTAGATAGAATGAATATTTTGTTGGGTATCGGGCGAATTAAAAAAAGCACAGAGTTTTTCAAATATTTAAAATTTATTTTAATTTATTTTTAGTAAGCAGACATATAAATTTTAAATATTTGAAAAGTTCTGTGCTTTTTTTTATTCGACCGATACCCAACAAAATATTAATTCTAATAAACTTGTTGCTATCGTTTTCTGAACTTTTAAACTAATTACGTTTTTTAATCTAATTTTAGCAAATGCAAATAAGATAAATTTTATGGCGTAAGCAGGTAAAAGAATTACATATATAATTACGTAGATCCTTAAGATAATATAATCAACAATAAATATTCCGTTGTCACTATCCAGTGGCGTAGAATATGGTACTTACAAGAACCCGTTTAAGAATCGAAGTAAAATAAAGAGCCAGACGAATGGAGAGATACTTGATAGAAATGTCATAATGACACTTATGTAGGTTGTTATAAGAATCAATTTTCTTCTACCCATTGTATCACCTATGAAACCCCAAAGATGGGAACTTAAAACGACACCTGGAAAATAAAATTAAGTTTTAAAATCATCAAAATTCTACAATTGTAAATAATTTAGCCATGAATTAAAAAAATAATTATTTTTGTCAAAAACACAAAAATTATAATATTTTCCAAAAGCGCAATCTGATCAAAAATTCCTTTCGTTTGTTTCCGGTGCAGATCAATGTACATTACTTCAATTTTTTTCAGATTTTTAGTTTAACCCCTTTGGGTTAAAGCGTGCGGAAATAAGTACAGTTTTGGAAAAAATCGTTTTGAAATATAGTAATTCTAAAAAACTACTACCCGTTCCTTAATCGACGTTTTAAGAGCTTTCTTTAGGTACCACACAATAAATTTAAAATACATACAGTATTGGCCATAAAAATTGCAACCTTTAACATTTTTCAATTTTTCAAATTTTAATAATAATATTGGAAAATAAATACTCTTAGTTCTATAATTTATTCATATTTTGTCTGTTAGATCAATCAATAGTCAAATAATCTGACTTACAGATTAATAATAAATTATTTCTTCATTTTTGTATGGACAAAAATATTGCAACTACTCGAATTTTCTTGTTATATGCAAGTTTTATCCATAAATAATATGTTGTGCACAAGTAATATTTCAATTTATATTTATCAATCATGCGTCGTAGTAAAGCTGTTTCAAGTGAAATTAGAAACATAATAATTTCTGGTTTTAAAGACGCGCTGCTGCAAAATGTGATTTCACAAAATTTAAATGTTCATAAATCTACTGTGTCGCGAATTATAAAACGATTTCGAGAAGAAGGTACGTTTGAAGTTTCAAAAATTCCAGGACGGCCACGAAAAACTACAACACGAACTGATAAAAAAATTATTTATTTATCTGCCAATAACCCCTTTCTGTCATCGGAGAAAATTTTGGGCCTTTTGCCACAAATGGACCAAGAAAACATCTCAACAAGAACTATTCGCAGAAGATTAGTTAGTGAGGTTCTTTTTAGTCGCCGTCCCGCTAAAAAAACACTTCTATCCAAAAAGAATGTGAAGGCCCGATTAAAATCTGCTAAAAATTATATTGACTGGGCTGTAGGTTAATGGAAAAAAGTTATTTTTAGTGATGAATCTAAGTTCAATTATAGGCCTGCTAATAAAAGATTTGTTCAAAAATACACCTTGCCAACAGTTAAACATGGCAGAGGTGGTGTGATGGTATGGGGCTGTTTCTCGAGATATGGTATGGGTCCTCTATACCAGTGCTTCGTAAAGTGGTGTTCCCACAAGGGGGCCGCGAAGAGTCGTAATTATAACACTTAATTATTTTATTACTTAAAAAGGATGAGTAGCTTTAACTTTAATGCTACATAAATATTATTCTTCATTATACATAGATTATTGAATGATCTGAGCGTAAAAAACTATATTTATGTATATATTTTAACTAATCTTGGTTCCAAAAACAAAAATTAGGGGAACCGTGGGTTATTGATTTGAGTTGCAGGGGAGCCGCGACATCAGAAAGTTTAAGAAGGACTGCTCTATACCACATTGAAGGAATAATGGATCGATTTAAATATAAAGACATCGTTCAGAATGTTATGGAACCTTATTCTGATGAGTTCATGCCTTTAAAACATATTTTTCGGCATGTTAATACATTCTTCGAAGTTGGTCAAAAAATGGTTCAAGGATTCAAAAATTAACGTAATGACTTGGCCGTTACAGTCACCCGATTTAAATCCAATAGAAAACCTTTGGGAGATTTTCGACAGAAAGATTAGATACAAAACGCATTCAAATATTGCAGATTTGTTCAAAACTTTGCAGGGTGCCTGGTCTAATATTTATAATGAAATGATCACGAAATTATTATAATCAATGCCGAAAAAATGTCGGCAAGTTATAAATACTGGTGGTTACTATACAAAATATTAAAAATGATCTGTTTATATTAATTTATTTTCATAATTAATAAAAAAATAGATTTTTTTAAGAGTAGTTGCTATCTTTATGTCCAGGTAAAAATAATAAATACTATAACAAAAATAGAATTTACTATTAAAATTTAATTTTTACTATAATATATGTAGAGGATTGTTAAAGGTAAGAATTACATTTTTTAATTTTAAAAATATTGAATAGAATAAAAATGAAAGAGGATTATCAAAAGTTGCTATCTTTATGGCCAATACTGTATATATATATATATATATATATATATTGGTATTTAGTATATATATACATATATATATATATATTCATATATATATATATTCATATATATATATATATGAAGAATAATGAAATTATTTTGAATTAACAATATAAATGTTTTTAATAATGAAAATTGATATCAAAAATACAACCTCCCCGGGAATCGAACCCGCATCCTAGAGATTACGCGTCTCAGTCCCCTGCCACACAAAATCCCATCTCCACAAAATCTTAATTACTTAATTAACGTATTAATATCATTTAAACATGTGTTAAGCAGTTCGGATTGGATTCTCCAGAGTAATAGAGTTTTTGGGTCCGATATACAGTCTGGGGTACTCTCTCCACAAGATCTTTGTGCATACCATCGATTTTGGGGATTGAGTACGTCGGACTGTATGAAGATTTAATACTCTATATCTTTCTGGGTTTCCAACTGTTACTGTTAGGGTTTTTCCGGTGTCTGTACCGTTTATATTTCTGCAATTCATAATTGTATTTAAATTGGGTGTATGGATCCTTAAGAGTTTTGGGGTTTGGACTTGATATACCGTTTGAGGTACTTTTCTCTCATTACTTTGTACGTACCATTGTTTTGAGGGTTGGTACGTTGAATTGTATGATTGCTCCGAAACTCAATTACTTCATTTTGGTTCTTTCCACTGAGTTGGTTGTTGTGAAAATTTCATGATTTCGGGGGTTATCGTTGCATTATGTTGTACAGGGTGGGACACTGTCAACTCTGTCGATTTGTTGCGTACCAGGTAGTCAGGGGGGATAGTGTCGCAGCCTGTCATATTGATGCGTCGATAAAACTTGATATCATTGTATTTATTTATGAATAAGTTAATGTTGGACAGTTGTATAGTTTATTTAGTCTCGTTTTGAATTGTAAAATTTAAATAATAGTTTCTAATTTTTGATCATTATATTACAATATTTAATTGCAATTTAACTCCTGTTTTCTTCAAGTACACATTAATGTCAATGAATTCTGCAATTCACCATCCTTGGAGATGATTGATGTACAGTCTGTTATGATTACGTTTAACTAACATAGGTAAATTTTGTTATTGATTATATAAGATTGTTTTCTATCATGATGTTATTGTTATAGCACCTGAAGAAGCCAACAATGTTGTTGGCGAAACGTTGTGTTTTGTTAAAATAAACGCTTCTTGTCCAAAAAGCTGAGTGAAATTATTTCCTACTTCTACCTATATTCAAAATTGGACGTTACATTACTAATCTATAAATACTAATGTTGTTGTTCTTTTTTGTTAAGAGATATTTTTTGTTTCAGTTCCAGTTATTTACTAGGTAGTTGCTTTTAATAATGAAGGTCTTAATTTATTCGTTTCATAATAATGATTTTATTGGCAGTTAGTTACAGTTTATTACATGTTACATGTTGTACTCCGCCCTTTTTAAAGGGTGCCGTGATGCAGACTACCTCTATGCTACACCCTGTCGACGGTATTGTGTAAATTATCGACTTTTTTTCCAATATCGATGTAAGAAATTCGACATTACAATCGATGTCAACTATCAATAACTTGCGAACCCATCCCTATTATATAAATAATGATTTTTAATCTGACTTACCTAAAAAGCTGACGGCAGAAAGCATTCCTTTGTCCGATAGTGTTAAATTTAAGTCACATTCTGCCGCTGGTATAATATAGCTCATACTCATTGTTTCCATTATAACAGCCATTAGAAGTCCTCCACATGTTGCTAGAAGTATATAATGAAATTTTCCATGCCCTAAAATAATATTAAAATTGAATTATTTTTATTAGTTTAATTTATCTTAATAAATAATGGCAATCGTAGCTTAGGCTCTTGTGAAATTCTTCTGAAAATCACAGATATTGAAATTTTGAGCATAATATTGAATTACAATTCCCGAACAAAGCTTTGAACTTGATATTTTTAACAAGCTCATGATTTATTTTTCGGCAACATCAGGCAGATTATTTACAGTAGTGGCTCTCTATATTTTCTTGAGGTACTCCCTAAAGTGTTAGCTGTTTCTTGCTCTGAAACTTTTGGTATTTTTTCTCCTTTTTTTCTTCCTCTAGCACTTTAGACCTTTGTTTCGTTATTACAGTCACTCCTTTTACTACATCAGCAGCCTTTATAGCTTTTTTGTTCTTTATTATTGTGGAAATCGTAGATTTAGCCACACCGTATTATTTAACTAGATCTATTAGCATCGTTTTCATGTTTCGCTACGATTTCTTTAATTCACTAGTAATACGCTTAGGCTTCTTACTACAGCTATCACTATGCACTTTTTCGTTATTAGAAGAAATAATGAAGGCTAAAATTAGCGAAAGTTAAGCAAAATTTAAGCAAAAAGTTAAGTTTTTTAAAGTACTAAGGCACACAAAGTACTGTGACGAACGTACCTTAGGCCACGTAACTAACAACTGAGTTATATAGGAGGTTGGCAACTGAACTGGTCGGCAGCCTTGGTCGTGAACCGAGTTATTGTACGCCAACTGAGTCAAAATTTGGTCGCCAAAGTTGGTCGTAAACCGATTTGGTCATGAACATAGGCGGTCGTGATCCAAGGTTCCACTATATGTTTAAACACTTATCGCAAACATAATAATTCAGCAAAATAAATATTTATTTTTTTGTAAATAAAATCACACAAATATGTGGACAATAAGAACACTAAAATTAATGAGACTCTTGTGTCAAATTTTCGATGACGTTCTCACAATTTGCTGCCATGAAGTCAACTGACGACGAATATCCGCTTGGACGTTTTTTTTTGGTTTTCGTGTCCCAATGTTTGGCAAAGCCATGGAAAAGTGTTATAAATACGGGGGAAAAGTGACAAAAATTATGAAAGTGTGCTTAAAGCATTTCAGAGTTACAGATTACATCAATATTGTTTAATTATTAATATTTAACAAACTAGTATTTATTAAACAAATTAAATAATGCATGAAGCTCCTCCTCTACAGCTGCAGGTTATCTTGAGTTAATTTTAATTTTCTAGTGGCTTTGTGAGGTGGTGATTTTAGGCTGCTTGTTAGTTAACATAACCCACATATGTCAGGCTGGCTTTATCATTGTTTCATCGACAATATTTGGAAAAGTATCCATTAATTCAGAGCAAAATGATAATAGAGAGACTATAGAATTTTTTTCTTGTTATACCAAAAGAAATTTCAACTAGTTCCTCTTCATCTATTGTAGATAACATAAAAAAGTTTCGCATTTTAGAGAAATGGTTGGCTATCCACATAAAATTTACAATTTCTGAAGTGCTGCAAGATTTTCAATTTTTGATTTCTTCAAAGCAAAATCAACGTAAAATTTTCTATTCTAAAAGGTACAAACTAAATTTGTTGAAAGTATCCTATTCCTTTGCCTTAGTACTTTTTTGAAAAACGAGACAAATGAAGTTTGCTATTTTACAAGGGCTATTTTTATTTCAAGTTTCGTTGAGTTGGCAATGGAAACTTAGTTGCCATTGTTAAGCAGCGCTTGCTCAGTAGTGTTAACAATCTCTCTGTCAGTACTTCCCAATCGGCTCGGCCATTT
Source organism: Liopterus haemorrhoidalis (assembly GCA_963971575.1). NCBI lineage: Eukaryota > Metazoa > Arthropoda > Insecta > Coleoptera > Dytiscidae > Liopterus > Liopterus haemorrhoidalis. The sequence continues at coordinate 9,209,346 of OZ020615.1, forward strand.
CGTGTCGTAGTTTTCATGTGAGCGTTGTTTTATCATGCTACTACAATCGAAGATCCCACAGTATGCGAAATTCGCTCTGTGATCCGTTTTCTACAAGCAAAAGGCAACAGTGCGGCAGAAATTCATCGAGAATTGTGTGTTATGTATGGGGAAAACATTATGAATGATAGTGTATTGCGAAAATGGTGAAGGCATTTTCGTGGAAGGACGAACTGATGCCCATGATGATGGGGATCAGGGAAGGAATTCCGCAACCAACAACATTGTCGAAAAAGTGATTCGTGAGCGCCGTTGGTTCACAATTTATGAACTCTCTGTTGATTTTCCTTAAATTTCTCGGTCAGCACTTTATGACATTCTTATAGTAAAACTCGTCTACCAAAAATTTCAAATATCTTACAGACGTTCACAATAAGCGAATGAATTCTGTCCTAACGTTTTAGCAGCATAGAATGAGGAAAACCAGTTTGCAAAATTGGCTGAGAACCCAGGCGGCAAAATGGTACGAGGAGGGTACAAAAACTGGTTCCCCGTTACGAAAAATGCCTTAATGTTGGTGGCAGCTACGTTGAGAAATAATTTAGATGTATGAGTAACTCTTGTGTAAGTATATTAAAACTTTTCTTATTGCCCTTATTTGTTTTTGTTAACTCAACGAAACTTGAAAAAAAAAGCTCTCGTATATAGAAATCCAGACGTTCCACCTAGCCCACTCCCACCTACTCTTAGGGGTACGCTTACCACTTGTTGAGAATCACTTTTTTGAAACTACTTACAGCATCCTAAATTTGAAATAAATTGTTTATTAATATTACTTACCAGTCAAAGAAACTGCATCTTCAAATTCTACGACCCCTGCTTCAGCGGCTGAAATAAATTTATATTTCAGTTTTAATTAATTTAATTTAATTAATTTTTACCTTTTATTTCTTTGGAGTTCTGCATGGCACTGTCGTCTATCAAATCACAAACTGAATGAAATGCGAAATTTTAAATAAACATTAATTATTCTTATCTTAACATTAAATATGACTTTTTTGTTATTAAATTAAATAACAGTGGAATCTTTGTATTTCTTTTGAGAAAAATTAAACAACTGATAACGATATTAAAACGTGTTTTAAGATAAATATATGCAGATCATGCTGAATTTAAAAAATAATGATATTTGTATTTATTTTATTTCAAAAGAATGAGATAATAGCAACCATTGAATAAGACACGCGATGATGATCATAAAGGATAAAATTACAAAAATATGAAGAGGCAGTTTAACCATAAAAAGATTAAATCATCGGTGGAAGATGGAATATCAAGCTAGTAGGTAAACAACAAAGGATAAAGATTATCTGATAAAAGATCTAGCGGTTATAAATATGGAAGTAACGCAAGATAAAACAGTGGTGCGCAACTTTATTGCACTGTATGCCATTTATAGGGTTTTATTACAGGAGTTCATATACACACCAGTTTTGGCAGTAAAAGATCGGAAATCCTTTCGCAAAATGTTTATTATCTGTTATCGTTTTCATAACTTTCAAATCTTAGTGAGTAATAGTACTCCTTTTAAATGAGTACTTTTTATATTACTCATTTAAAGTGCGTACTTGTACTCACTTTGAAGAAGGAGATAAGTGTACGCACTTGAAGTGAGTACTAGTACTCGTTATAAATGAGTACTTCAAAATACTCACGTAAAACGAGTACAAGTACTCACTTCTAAAGCGGAACTGAAACTACGCGTTATATGTGAGTACTAATACTCATTTTAAATGCGTACTTTTAATACGCGTTATATGTGAGTAACCTAATCTAACATATTAAATTTCCTGTCATATAAGCTCTTTAAAACTAAACAACCAAATAATAGTACAATATTAACGTTTATTAGATAATTAAAAATTTAAAAAAAAGTGCCAAAGTATGAAAATAAGTGATTAATAAGTGAATTTAAAGTTAAGTAAAAGTGAAAAATAATAATAATAAAGTGAAATGTAGCATTGAGAGGCTGCTGAAGCCAGAATTTATTTTTGCATAGTTTTTGTTTAAGAAGGTTCGGAAGCCTCAAAGTTAGTTATACAAATATGCAGTTTTAATTTAAATGCGATATAATAATAGCACATGTGATGATTGCCTTATTGTAGGAATAAATGCGCTCAGATTAATTCAGGTACCTTCTAGATATGTTTAAAGATTTAACATTGATTCTATTATACGACATAATTACCGAGACAATTACATTATATTTTAGATACTAAAATAATACGTTTCAAAATGTAACTAAGGAGAAAATCATAATTTTTATCTTCTATTATTCGTAGAAAATGTTTCACCAGTATTTATAACTTCCCGACATCTTTTCGGCATTGATTCTAATAATTTCGTGATCATTTCATTATCAATATTAGACCAGGCACCCTGCAAAGCTTTCAACAAATCTTCAATATTTGAATGCGTTTTGTTTCTAATCTTTCTGTCGACAATCTCCCAAAGGTATTCTATTGGATTTAAATCGGGTGACTGTGACGGCCAAGTCATTACGTTAATTTTTTAATCCTCGAAACATTTTTTGACCAACTTCGAAGAATGTTTTGGGTCATTACCATGCTGAAAAATATGTTTTAAATGCATGAACTCATCAGAATAAGATTCCATAACATTCTGAAGGCTGTCTTTATATTTAAATCGATCCATTATTCCTTCAATGTGGTATAGAGGACCCATACCATATCCCGAGAAACAGCCCCATACCATCACACCGCCTCCGCCATGTTTAACTGTTGGCAAGGTGTATTTTTGAACTAATCTTTTATTAATAGCCCTCCTAACGTAACTTACACCATCACTTTTAAACAAATTGAACTTAGATTCATCACTAAAAATAACTTTTTTCCATTGATCCACAGTCCAGTCAATATGATTTTTAGCAAATTCTAATCGGGCCTTCACATTCTTTTTGGATAGAAGTGGTTTTTTAGCAGGACGGCGACTAAAAAGACCCTCACTAACTAATCTTTTGCGAATAGTTCTTGTTGAGAAGTTTTCTTGATCCATATGTGGCAAAAGGCTCGAAATCTTATCTACCAAAAAATTGGTAGATAAATAAATAATTCTTTTATCAGTTCGTTTTGTAGTTTTTCGTGGCCGACCTGGAATTTTTGAAACTTCAAACGTACCTTCTTCTCGAAATCGTTCTATAATTCGCGACACAGTAGATGTATGAACATTTAAATTTTGTCTAATCACATTTTGCAGCAGCCCGTCTTTAAAACCAGAAATTATTAAGTTTCTAATTTCACTTGAAACAGTTTTACTGCGACCCATGATTGACAAATAAAAACTGAAATATTACTTGTGCACAACATATTATTTATGGATAAAATCTGCATATAACAAGAAAATTCAAGTAGTTGCAATTTTTTTGTCCAAGCAAAAATGAAGAAATAATTTATTATTAATCTGTAAGTCAGATTATTTGACTATTAATTGATGTAACAGACAAAATATGATTAAATTATAGAACTAAGAGTATTTATTTTCCAATATTATTATTAAAATTTGAAAAATTGAGAAATGTTAAAAGTTGCAATCTTTATGGCCAATACTGTATATGTCTGAAAGAAGTGAATGCGGGTGTACCTCAAGGAAGTGTTTTGGGGCCTATCCTCTATTTACTGTATACAAGTGACTTACCAGAAATGGATGACCTGACAGTAGCAACTTTTGATGATGATACAACTCTACTCGCAGTAGGACAAAGCATAGATATCTCCACTAACAAGCTACAAAAAGCAAGCGATAAAATATACAAATGGACCAAGGACTGGAAAATTAAGTTCAATGAGTTTAAAGCCAATCACGTGAACTTCACTAATAGAAGACTGATTACCATCCACCAACAATTATTATCGACAACACGGTAGTACCCTATGAAAACAGTGCTAAATATCTAGGAATGACAGTGGATGCAAAATTACATAGGAAAGAACATGTCAAAAAGAACAGAACAGAAGACAGAACTGGGCCTTAAGTACAGACAACACTATTGGTCTTTGGGAAGAAATTCTAAATTGGCAATACATAATAAAATCTTGATATATTATCAGGTTATCAAGCCGATCTGGTTGTATGGTATACAATTATGGGGTTGTACTAAAGAAGCCAATATAAGAGTAAGCCAGACATTTCAAAATAAAGTGTTACGGAATATGGTGAATGCTCCGTGGTACGTCCGTAATCAGAATATCCATCGGGATCTAGACATCCCAATGGTAAAAGAAGAGAACAAGATATTTGCTAGCAAGCACGAAGCCCGACTTCATCAGCATGTCAATGTAGAAGCGCTTCAACTACTTGACAATCAGAACTTAGTTCGAAGATTGAAGAGAACTGGTGTAGTTGAAAGTAATGTGTAAAAGCAGATCATTGTGCATGTGAGTGTTTAGTGTCTTTCAGTGTGCAGTTACATTGGATGCGGGAATGTGCGTATTTTTGAAGCACGAGAACTGACAACAAAACAAACACACGAAGCATGGTTAAATGAGCATGGTTACAGTACATGCATACTTGCGTTCGGTAACTTGCGTCGACGCACAAACATATTTGTTTTTTTATGCGTCCAGCAGGCCAAAAATTTGAGCTTTGATCTAAAGATTTTTTTTTACAATATTAGAAGAAGAATAGAATTGTTAATATGATGCTGCATAACAATGGGCATATTTTATTTCGTTATTTATCTTTTTATTTATTTATTTTGTTTTCTACATTTCTTTGAAGTTCTACAGAAACAAATAGGTTTGTTTCTCTCCGAAACAATCAACAAAAAATTAATTTCTATCTGTCTGTTTTTTCCGAGATTCGCGTAAAAATTATTATTCATCCAGATGAAAAAGTACTTCGGACAATAATTTTTGTTTTTTTATTCTAAACAATTTTTGTCATACACTTTTTTGCTATTAACAATAATGAAGATGTTTCAAGATAACCCTGGAACTCCCCAAATATTCATTTAAAAATACATATAACAAAAATAATTTGTTATTACTATAAATAATGTTGTTTTATATGTTTTTGCTGTTCAGTAACAGATATTTAAAATAAAATAGTTTAATTTGAATGAAATCGCACACAAGTCGCACATATATACTGATACCACCCATTCGCGGATCAGGACAAGAACTGTCAGTGTAAACGCTTGGTGCCGCACGCACGGATACAGTGTAACCCTTGCCTCAAACGCGTCAGTTGGAAACTTAAGGACATTAATGGATGAACTATAGTATTTAAGCATTTAGTTTTAAGATTTATTAGATTAAAATAAATGGTTGGTCTCTAGACCAGTTTTAATTTGATAATTCCTCAGGGTGGCATTAGTAAAAAAAAATTACGCCCTCGGTTTACGCCGGTTCTCCTAGGAACGAAACCGCGACGTATATCGAGTTCAACTAGTATATGATTTTTTTATTGGGGGGAGGTCTGGATCGGAGGACCACCCTCTCGTGTACGCGCCTGACTTTGGTCATACTATCACTGCAAATCTCAAGTGAGTACTAGTACTCATTTAAAGTGCGTACATTGTTTGTCCTCGTTTTTACTCACGTACAAGTGAGTACTTTTGTACGCACTTTAAATGAGTACTAGTACTTACTTAAAGTGAGTACTAGTACGCGTTTTAAATGGGTAGTGGAAAGGAAGAGAGGGTAGTAATACGCACTTATAGTGCGTACATAGGTATAAAACTCTTTTCTTGAGTGACGTCACAATAAAGCTTTAAAATTCAGGAAAAGTAAAAATGTTGATTGAACATCAGAAAAATAGTTTTTAAATTATTATAATCAATTTACGTTTTAAATAACCAGAAATTATTAGAAATAGCCCCATTAAAAACTCTTTACTATGAATCAAAACTTAATGCTTACGTAATTCAGAAGATTTCAGAAATTAATTTATATTTGAAAAATATTAAATCATTAATTTTTCCCCATCCAGTATCTGAATTCAGTGTGAACAACATTACTTGTATCCCTTTAATCAGCTATGAATATGTGGAAATTGGTGCATAATTTGTATAATATGTTTCAAAAAAATATATTATTTTTACTTTATAATGTTATGTATTTCAAGAAATAAAAACGGATAAAACGAATATAAATTAACATTAGAACATTTTTTACAATGATATAATTACTCATACGAAAAATATTCATGCTAATAGTAATATTTGTATTTTCTAAAATATTTATAAATAGAAAAGAAATTCATCGCAAGTATATTGAAAGTACGCATTTAAAATGAGTATTAGTACTCACATATAAAGCGTATTAATAGTACGCATTTAAAATGAGTATTAGTACTCACATATAACGCGTAGTTTCAGTTCCGCTTTAGAAGTGAGTACTTGTACTCACTTGTACACTTTACGTGAGTATTTTGAAGTACTCATTTATAACGAGTACTAGTACTCACTTCAAGTGCGTACACTTATCTCCTTCTTCAAAGTGAGTACAAGTACGCACTTTAAATGAGTAATATAAAAAGTACTCATTTAAAAGGAGTACTATTACTCACTAAGATTTGCAGTGATCTTAAAACGGTTGAGGCTTTGAATTTCCGGATCATTAGATTAATATTATAGGTTTCTACTTACTTGTTGCGCACATGGGAAATCTTACAAAGATAAATTTATGAATCATTGACAAAGCAATTTATTAGTAAACTTCGTTCAATGTAAGAAAAATATAGGCGGAAGTTTGTGGTTCCCCTGCGCAGAAACCAAATTTCGTTTCGTACGTTATCAACAGTTAGTTAACACATTTAAGTGGCATCACTTAATTTGATTTGTTTTTGACTACGCGTATTTGCGATGTTTGTTTATTTCCGTTATTATTATTTATTTACATAATTTTATTTGTTTGTTATGCACAGCAATTGTTTAAAACTCTTATGTACGTGAATGTGTTCAGCTGTTTTCTTGCGCAGAATTGATGACGTAATTTATGATACCCTTTATCTTTCTTGTAATAAACGGCCTTTAGTAATATACATTTGCTATTATTTATGTGGCTATTATTTACTTACTAATGAAATATTGTACAAAAGTGATAATACAAATACCCTTTAAAACCTTCAAAATAACCTTTACTGATAATAAAATACACTAAAAATTGTCAATGTCAGACAATTGTCAATGTCAAATAATATGCGTATTTACGTTTATGATCAAAATGCTTCATGCATAGCTAGGGTACAAACAGATAGAGATGAAAAATACTAACACGGCAGCGCGGTAAATTCAAACGCCTATCAATCATTAATGAACGCGCTGTAAATAAATAAAGAGAACAACTGTAGTGCAGTTGATTAGTATGTGGATATATGTACATAATGTTCAATAAAAATGGTTTGGAATCTACGTTAATTTGTAAGTCCTATTCATCTGTGTGATACATGTAACACTCACTACACAGGTGTAAACGGGCAAATTACCGCACTCAGTTATGATAAGAAGGTAAAACCAGTGGTGAAGGGAGGCATCCACTAGATTTGCCCTCCCATAAAAAAAAAAAATAATAATAAAAAAAATAAATAAATAAAAGAAAATAAAAAAAAAATAAAAAAATAAATAAAAAAGATTTAGGTAAACCTTCAAAAATACATCAAAATATGTATTATACAAATTTTTGTCCAAGGCTTGGTTTACTATACTGCGTTCAAAGGTGAGTTTGCAGTACAGGGCATATGGAGTAGTTCTTTTTCATACTCTCTAATGGGTTTACACAATGACACTATCCTTTTCTTGCTTGTCCACGTTGCGAGCTCTAAAACGCGCTGATCTGTGAAGACGCAGTATTCTACATAGGGCAATTTGTTTTTGTTGAGTGTTATTTTGAGTTTTATAAGAGTTGATTTTTGTAAATCATACGAGTTTTTCATATTATTATAATTGACACATTTGACACTTTTACAACATTTGGCAACACCGCTCCCATTTGCCATAAGAGCTATACTGCAAACTCACCTTCGAACGCACTATAGTTATGAATTTAAAAAATTTTTAAAGTTAAAAAAAAAAGAAAATTGTTGAAATTGAACACACAAAATCAGAGGGGCAGGGTTATGACTTAAAACAACCAATGGAAGCCATAAGCGCAATTTTCAAAATCTTAATAAACCTTACTACATATAAAGAAGAAAAAAAAAAAAAAATACTGCACATATTTAGAAACTTAAATAATGGTATTAGGCATTCGAATTAAAATTAACAAAAAAAATATTTTAACATAAATTTTTTTTTGGTATCCCAAATAATCATCATTCACTTACTAAATACCTGCGACACCCTGAAATGTGTGAAAATTTACACTTCACATACATTTTTTACCGGTTAGCAAAAATCAAGTTGATACAAGGGACACGACAAAATTTTCAACCAAGGACATGTAAGCTTGAACCCCCACCCTCACTCCGTTTTTATAAATAAGCATCGTAAGTGCCACCACTAACCATGAGTCCTGGATACACCACTGTTCTGTTGGGTACCCTTACTAATATAAATAAATAATAAAAAAATTGATGTGAAGTGTGAATTTTCACACATTGCAGGGTTTCGCAGGTATATAATAAGTGAAGGCGGCATGCTGAGTGTGTAGGATTAATTTTGCTTTGTAGTAACCACGGCAAAATGAACGATCTTTTTAAAATAATTTATCGTCTGTTAATCTCAGAGCTTTAAAAACAAATTTTATGTTAAAATATTTTTTTGTTAATTTTAATTCGAATACCTAATATCATTATTTAGGTTTCTAAATAAGTGCAGCATTTTTTTTATATAACAAGGTTCATTAAGATTTTGAAAATTGGGCCTATGGCTTTCATTGGTTGTCTTAAATCATACGTCGAAAATATAATTCCAATTGGTTATTAAATTTACGCTCTTGAAAATTAAATTCAAAATGTGCTAAAATATAACTAGAATTTTAACAAATTAATTTAAACATAATAAATATGAAAAAAAATAAACAAAAAATAAATTGACTCAACAAGCCAGGAACGAACCTGGGTAATGAATTACGATCCTGTGTGGTTGTCGAGCAACTGAGCCACTAGACCACCAAACGCTTATCAACTTAGTGTGTTATAAGAGTATAACATGTATGCAGCGTCAACCAAAAAACACAAAAAATGCGTTATTTTCCGAAAACATAATCTGATCAAAAATTCCTGCTGTACTATTCTGGTTCACACCATTATACATTACTTATAATTTTTTCACATTTTTAGTTTAAACCATCTGGACAATTTTGGCAAAAATCGTCTCAAAATAATTTATTTTGCAAAAATTAAATTTTGATCGTTAATCCACGTACTAAGGGCTTTCATTTGATACCTTACTCAGAATTTTAAAAAAATATTTTTTTTTTCGATGAGCACATATTTGTTTATATTTTTAGGGGGATATGTTTTTTAGATGTTTTAGTATTTTTCCTATGTGCGGGTCAAAAAGTTGTACAAGCATGCCAATTTTCAACTCTCTGGGTTTAGCCGTTTGGCTACAATTTTTACCGAACAGACAGACAGACAGACAGACAGACAGACAGACAGACAGACAGACAGGCAGACAGACAGACAGACAGACGACAAAATGACGGTATAAGGGTTTTTTGGTCATACCTACAAAACCCTAAAAAGAAATAATAATAATAATAATAAAAAAATAAGGATATGTGATATAAATGAATATATATGTATATAGGCTATCCCAAAGGTTTAAGTAGAACTAAATGGAATTTATTTTATCAAGTTGTCTCAAACTTTTTTTTAATCGACTGAAGTGGGCTATTGTTAAACAAAATGATCAAAACCCTACTTTAATCGTTAAAAGATATTAGTTTTCAAAATCTAGTTCCGCTTAAACCAAAGAAACAGACTATACGTTTTGGAATTTATTTAAAAGTAATTATTTTATTAAATATTATTTGTAAAATCATATTTTTCATATTCTTACATCTATTATTTTGTCTTCTTTAGCTTCTATCTTTTTATTTGTATTTGGTATCAAAAGAGACAATGCAGCACAACCTGAAATAATTCCATATTAAATTTTGTATTATTATTTGAGGGATTTGGATGTCTTGGTATAAAACAGTGTTTCTCAACCGAAAACGTACCACGGACCAGTACAATATTTGATTATCTACCGCGGACCACAAAAAATAAATGTACTATTAAACAAATAATCAAACCATTAAAATGGGAGATAAAAAGAAGTAAAATGTATGAATACGGAGGCTTTTCAACAGAAGAAATACGCAGGAAAAGTTGACATGGAATGCAGGAGATGGTAGAAAGAATGAAGGACATACAGCAACAAGAATTAAGCGAGAGAATGAATGAAACAAGGTACAATAATAAGTACAAAAAAAAAAATGGAACATGCAAAGACCGCTGTATCTAAAACAAATGGAAAAAAAAGAATATTTGCAAGGTCTAGGTGTGGGAATGAAGAAGAAAAGGCGAAGAAATTTTTGTTAAACGAGGAGGATACACGACGTAAACTGTGCAGAGAAGAAAGGGAGACGATTGAACATATGCTGGAAGGTTGTGAAGAAATGAGAAGCAAAGGAGGAACAAGAGAAGATATTTTAAACTTAAATGGTTGCGGATACACATGGATGAAAGAGGTAATGGAGAGATGAAAAGAAATTAAAGAAAAAGAAAATAATAGGAAAATTGTTGATTCCAAAATAAAGCAAATCCGACAGGTAGAAATTAGATTTATATTTTAGTTAAGACTTGTTATGTAGGGAATAAACAGATGTATAATAAAATGTAAAAATCACTGAAAAATGAACAAAAATCACAGAAAACGAACAAAAGATCATAAAAAAATTAACAAAAAATCTCAAAAATAATTATACAAGGTGTCTCAAAAGAAATTTTATATTTATTTAGCTTACTGCGTGAACGCAACGTAACCGAGGGGCGCGGGGGTTATGTCAATCGGTAGCCTGGCTCTTGGGAATTTAGTCGCTATGGAGCGTTTCTCGGGAGCAGACCGCGCGTTATGGGTGCGAGAGTTTTACAAAAACGGTGATTCGGCGACTGTAGCGCGTAGAAAATTCTGCAGTATTCGAGGTTTTCGCCACTTAAATGATGCGCCAAGCATTCCTCTCATTCGACATTGGGTTAAAAAGTTTGAAGAGACTGGTACAACGCTGGATAAATCAAAATCCGGGCGACCTAGGTCATCAAGAACGGTAGAAAACGTGGAGAATGTTAATCAGTCTGTTCGTGACGAGTGAATTCAGAGCGTTATGTGGAGATGTTAGACAACTTCTTGGTACCTGAACTGCAAAAATTTCCTGGCTATAACCAAAGAACATGGTTCCAACAGGACAGAGCAACTTCACACACGTCCAATATGTCTCTGCCACGTGTTTGTGATATTTTCTCAGGCAAATTGATCTCCCGGAGAGGTGACATAAATTGGCCTCCACGCAGTCCAGATTTAAGCCCTATGGACTTTTTCCTATGGGGTTATCTTAAATCTAAAGTTTACGCCAATAAACCGACTTCACTGGCGCATTTGAAAGAAAATATCCGTCACGAAATGGCAGCCATCCCTGAGTCCACCTGTCGAGACGTCATAAGTAATTTTACTGTTCGATTAAATGAGTGACGAGAACGCGAGGGTCTACATTTAGACGATATTATTTTTAAGAAATAAATCCCCAAAAAGTGTATTTTAATAATTAATAAACATTTTTTCTATATACAGCTTACTTTTTTTTTAATCGATCCACTAAATATAAAATATCTTTTGAGACACCTTGTACATAAGCCTTTCGCGGACCACTAAAATTTTGCTGAGGACCACCAGTGATCCGCGGACCACCGGTTGAGTAACACTGGTATAAAATATCTTAGCACAAAATCAACGACTTTGGTCTTTGAACTATTTTTTTTTAAATATTTACCAAATAAAATTGCTGATAATCCTATGAAAGTTGCTAAACAATTAAGTTCTAGCAATATTCCTATTGTAGAACTGGCAGCCACACTACCAAGTCTGCCAACCATGAGAGAAATACTGACCGCCATTGCTCTAAAAATAAATAAACACGTGTAAATTTTTGGCACGGGGATTACGGAATGAAATATAAAAATTTTATTATTGCAAATGTATAGATTGAAAAATTTGTTGGTACATAATATATTTATGAAGCCCTGGCAACAGTGACAGCTCATGTTGTATATGTACAGGGTGTTAGGTAAATGTCCGGCACAATTTTAAAGGCAGCACTGCTGGCCCATTTAGAGCTAAAAAGTCCTCAACCAATTTTGCATAAGATGCGTATATCGCTTGATAATCGATGCAGTACCACCGTTTAAGAACCACTAATATTTTGTCTGTTACAACAATCACATCTGTGACTGAGATAAATAGAAACCATGGAAACAATACCGTAATTTTATTTCAACAAAATGCTTTTTCAATTTTCTTTTTAGAAAGTTACAAAAATAAATACAATATATATATATAATTAAAGCAAATGCTCAAAATATGCTCCATTTGCATCTAAACATGCTTGGGATCTCCGTATTAAAGAAGCTTCCACTCGTTGGATTCCAGTATGATTGCGGATATGTTCTGCAGCGACAATAACACGATTTTCAAGATCTTCCTCATTTTGTATAGGTGTTTTATAGGTGGCTCCAAAGATAGAAGTCGCAGCTATTAAGGTCTGGTGACCTAGGAGGCCAAACAGTAGAACCACCTCTACCAATCCACCTTTGTGGGTACGACTGATTTAAAAAATTGATGTGAAGTGTGAATTTTCACACATTTCAGGGTTTTGCAGGTATTTAGTAAGTGAATGATGATTATTTTGGATGCGAAAACAAATTTTATATTAAAATATTTTTTTTGTTAATTTTAATTCGAACGCCACATACCATTATTTAGGTTTCTAAATATGTGCAGTAATTTTTTTTTATATATAGCAAGGTTCATTAAGAATTTTAAAAATTGCGCCTATGGCTTCCATTGGTTGTTATAAGTTTCGCCCCTCTGATTTCGTGTACATTGAAACAGAATTAAATTATAATTTAAACAATTTCCACTGGCTATTAAATTTACCCTTTTAAAAATTAAATCAACATTTGCCAAAATATAACTAGAATATTGAAAAAATAATTTAAACAATATAAAAATTTAAAAAAAAAAAAACAAAAAATAATATAGTCTCTTCTCACATGGTTCGATCCCTTTCGGATCAGGTTACTTGCGTGAAAAATCAGAGTCTAATACCACTAGACCAGCACACATGTTACAGTGTGGCGTGTTACAAAGCTATAAGTTGAGTACATTATTAGCAAAAAATCACAAAAAATGCGTTTTTTTTCAAAAACCTAATCTGATCCAAAATTCCTGTTGAACTATTTCGGTTCACACCAATGTACATTACTTAGAATTTTTTCAGATTTTTAGTTTAAACCATCAGGGCTACAGGGTGTGGGACAAAAAAATGTTTGCACAATTTTGGCAAAAATCGCTTCAAAATAATTTATTTTGCAAAAATAAAAATTTGATCGTTAATCCACGTACCAAGGGCTTTCATTTGATACCCTACTCAGAATTATAAAAAAATATATTTTTTTTCGATGAGCACATATTTGTTTATATTTTTAGGGGGATATGTTTTTTAGATGTTTTAGTATTTTTCCTATGTGCGGGTCAAAGAGTTGTATAAGCATGCCAAATTTCAAATCTCTAGGTTTAGCCGTTTGACTACAATTTTTACCGAACAGACAGACAGACAGACAGACAGACAGACAGACGACAAAATGACGGTATAAGGGTTTTTTGGTCATACCTACAAAATCCTAAAAACGACGCACATTTCTGCTAAAGTGAGGTGGAGCACCATCGTGCATAAACCAGATTTCTCTTCGAAGTGCTAATGGTAAATTATCTAAGAGTTCTGGTAAGGTTTCCATTAAAAAGTTTAAATAAACTTGACCGGTTAGTCGTTGTGGTAATACGTATGGACCAATGAAGACATTTCCTATTATTCCTGCCCAAACATTAACTGCAAATCGGTGCTGAATATTTGTTTCATAAATCTGATGAGGATTGACATCTGCCCAATAATAGGTGTTGTGAAAATTCAGAATTCCACCTCTTGTGAAGCAACAAATCCAGGATTTTGGTTGTTTTGCTGAAGCAACCAGTCGCAAAAAAGAACTCTTCGTGGATAGTCGTCTTAGGTCAAGGTTTGGACCCTTTGTATATGGTATGGATAAAGCAAATTTTTACGCAAAATGTTCCAAACAGTCCAATACAAGTACCAGTTTATCCTAGTCACATGTTTCATCTTTTGTAAACATTTTGTAAATCATTTCAAAATATTGGTCCTTTGTCGATCTCATTGTAGCTCTGATAGAGAAATAAAAATAATTCGAAACTTTGTCAGCTGTATTTAATTGTATTTTTCCGAAACACGTACCACAATTATCTTAATTCGAACCATTCTCCTTTATTTTTTTGTGTTTTATAATATTTAATTTACCTTAAATGCGTGGGAAAGAGATCTACCACAGCAGCCGTGGTAATACAAACACAGATCCCAGATGCCACGAGTAATCCCACAAAAAGGAAGTCTATGAGTATACCATTGGTTACCCAACATAGAGCTACACCGGATGCACTCGAGACGACCAGGTTAACCACTGAAACAGTTAAATTAAAAAGGATTAAACTAGGAACATTTCAAGTGGTAATATAGGCAACCCTTCTTACTTCTGTATATTGCAGATTGCCTATCATGTTAAGCACATTTGAATTGTTTATAAGAGTGGGATAGCAAAACAAACAAAAAAAAAAATCAACACTCGGACACACAGGGGTCAATCTTTATCTTCAAATAAAAAAAAAAAACAAATTGATCCGACTATATTTGGTCTAAATTCTATGGCCGAAACAAATACATGTTTGTGCGAAACCCAGCTATATTACCCTCATTAGGTCTGTTCGTAGAACCATTTATAATGGTTTATTATCGTCAAATGGTAGCGCAGAGTTATTTTAGCGCACTATAATTCCCCTATAATTAAAAATTTGAATGGCTTTTTATTTATTATGTTTCTTTTGTAATTTTACTTCCCTATTAGTTAAAATAAACCAACTTTGTTAAAATTTATAAAAATAAGGTTTCTGTGCAACATGGGTTTTTTATTTTCTAAGCTCTAAAGTTCTAAAATTCCGTGCCTCAAAGAGTTAAACGACCTATATAAAATGTTTATATAAAATCATTGCTATAATAAAATTATTATTACAAATTTATTTCCAGATTAATTTCAGCTTAAGATATAATGTGCAAACGTGTGTTTAATTTTGAGATTCCCCAGTGGCCAGGACAATTGCATTCTTAAACTGCGTTCACAGCTCTAAAATTAGTTCACTATGCACTGTACGTTGTGGATAAATTGAGTAGACAGTTTTAACGTTTAAGATAGCGGTCACAGCTATGAAAATTAATGCGTAACGAATGTGTGACATCTATGTTTTTTCAAATCAACTACGATGGAATAAATGCATTTATGTGACTTTTTACTAACCCGCCGTCAGCAAGAGCGAATTTCTAACTAATATTTAATAACAAAATTATATCTGCAACTTCAACAATTCTTTTTCGTTTCACGATTTCCGAAATTCGTTGAAATTTGTGAGACAGTATTTTTTTAGGTTATATAAAGTAAGATAGTTAATGAGTGTTTATATGTCTGTCTCATTAAAACTACGCGCTAACTATAAGTTTGGAAAACAGTTGACAGTCAACAACGCATAATTTATTAAATTAAGTGTTGTGAACGGTAGCTTGCGTTACCACATTACAAACTTTAGTGACAATCAACAGTGAACAACTCATAGCGTATAGTCTATTAATTTTATAGCTGTGAACATAGCTTTAGGCCCCGGGTACGATACGAGCGGTGAGCGGCAGAGCGGCTGAGCGGAAGAGCGGCAAGCGATGCCGGCTACGATACAGAACGGTTGCGCGGTAACTTCCATCAATCGCCGTCATGTTGTCAGTATTATTGGCACATATAGAGGAACTATCAAAACATTAACTAGTAAAAATTTCAAAAAATATTTAACCTAACCTAACCTAACGTAACCATTTTCAAAAGAACAGTTTTCGGCCATCATTAGAATCGTATTTAGTGTGTACGCACTAGACTAATATGACGAAAATAGTTTATAATTAGAAAATAAATCTTTTCTTTCTATGAATTTTTTCATTTAGATGAATATTTACGGGGGGATATCGTAAAACTAAAATGTACATATATTTCTCTTATTATTGACTTAATAGAAAATTCATGTATGCCAAAAATAGTCTAAATTAAGAAAATAAATCTTTTATTTTTATGTATTTTTGCATTTAGATGAATATTTGGGGAGTTATGGGGGGACACCGTAAAACTTAAATGCACATATCTCCCTTATTATTAACTTAACAGAAAAAAATTATGTAATTTATAACAAGAAATCAAATCTTTATTGTATATACTTTTCGATTTAATGCATATTTGGGGAGTTACGGGGGTCTCTGCCATTGTATTGGACGAAAAACAAACAACACAACTAAACTGGTGCTGAGCGGTGAGTAAAAATTAATGTCTAGGAGCGGCGGTGAGCGAATATCATAAAGCGTCAAGCGGCGCCGTCTTACCGCTCTTGTTTATTGTAGCCCAATATCCCATTATTCCATTGCATTCAATCTAAACAAAAACGTAAGCGACGTCGCTCTGCCGCTCTGCCGCTCGCCGCTCACCGCTCACCGCTCGTATCGTACCCGGGGCCTAATGCGTAATTTGAATACAAATTTTGATTTATTTAATATTATCCCCATTCTCATTATCTAAGACTAATTTAACATACTTACTAAGTAATGTTCGTTTTCCAAGGTAATTTATAGCGAAGGTAACCTTCGTGAAACCAATAATATAGGCTATACCGATGATGATATTTTGCATGAATACAGAATCATCTATCTGTGTGGTACATATTGAATCTTCTGTTACATTTTTGTTAACAGCAAGTGAAATAGCCTCACAAACACTAATAGAACTGGAATTTTTTTGTGAAAACTCTGAAAGTTGGTTTACTATATCAGGATACCATAAAAGTAATCCGCTAGAACTAAAAAAAAACGGTTTTAGAATATGTGGTTTTTCTAATCGGAAATTCTATGAATTTCTGTTTTATATAATCATTCAAATTCCGTACATATTTTTGTTAACATACGTAGTGATCAAAAAATACGGTAAATTTCTGATTAACAAATATTTAATTAAAGTAAAATTTAAGATGGTACGGACATTTTCAAAGGATGAAAGAAGAAATGTGGCCGAAGGAGCAAAGGTCAATTTAACACTGGCGTTCGACAGAAAATATAAGAAGAGGAAGACCAATGAAAAATATACATAACTAAATGTGTGACAGAAACTGTTTGAGGGAAACTGGGAAGATAGGAACCGATATCACCTGAGTTCAGCAAACCAATGGGAGAGCGTCAAGAAAAAGAAGAAATAAAAACATTATCCTCAAAGCAATCTCCGAACGTTCTTTCAACGTTCCCATTTTCATCAGGTCCGTAACAAAGTATACTAGAGTCAGCAAATCAACGCACTTACGTCACAAGACGCAACAAACGATTGCATTGTTCCAGACAATACAGTCGTTTGTTACGTCGTGTGACGTAAGTGCGTTGATTCGCCGACGCTAGTATACGAAGCGTTAGTGGCAACTGTCTAACTTGCACCCTCACGAATAATTTGGCGCCTGTGCGATAGATTAAGCAAGAAAAAAGAAAAAGTAAGAAAAAAGGAATACAAATTAGTTGATGAGAGAGAGAGAAAAAAAAAAAAGGAATCCATACTAAATGATGAGCAAAAAGGAAGGTTCCAAACTAGCCGAGGAATAAAAAAAGGAATCCAAACTAGCTAGAGAGCAAAAAAAAACTTAACTAGATGATAAGCAAAAAATTGAATTTTCACACATGTTAGGGTTTCGCAGGTATATAATAAGTGAAGGCGGCATGCTCAGTGTATAGGACAAATTTTGCTTTGTACTAAACGCGGCAAAATGAACGATATTTTTAAAATAATTTAGCGTCTGTTAATCTAAGAGCTTTAAAAACAAATTTTATGCTAACATATTTTTTTTGTCAATTTTAATTCGTATACCTAATACCATTATTTAGATTTCTAAATATGTGCAGTATTTTTTATATAGCAAGGTTCATTAAGATTTTGAAAATTGCGCCTATGGCTTCCATTGGTTGTCATATGCTCCGCCCCTTTGGTTTCATATATATATGACACATAGAATGAAAATATAATTCCAATTGGTTGTTAAATTTACGCTCTTAAAAAGTAAATGTAACATTATCCAAAATATAACTAGAATTTTGAATTCAAATTAAAATTAAATAAAATTAAACAAAATAAAAATGAAAAAAAAAACAAAAAATAAAATCGTCTCCTCTGCCCGGGAGTGAACCTTAGTTTGTTACGTACCAGGATACGCCTTCCAGTCTAGTGTATAACTTTTGTACGTCGTCAACAGAAAAACACAAAAAATGCGTTATTTTCCGAAAACATAATCTGATAAATAGACAGACAGACAGACAGACAGACATCAGGCTAAAAATAGTCAAAACGTTATGTAGGGACCTCAATTCGTGGAGATCCATCGAAATCTCGAAATGTCAAAATCGGTATGATCACAATACCTCCTTTATATATGTTGGCGGTCGGTAAAAAAGGAATCCAATTTAACGGATAGGCAAAAAAGGAAAGAATTCAAACAAGATGATAAGCAAAAAAAAAAATCCAAACAAGGTGCGGAGCTAAAAATCCAAACAAGGTGCGGAGCAAAAAAACAAGGTGCGGAGAAAGGTGCGGAGCCCGCCAATAGCTAATCGAAACTAGCTATTGGAAAGGGATTGGGATTGGGAAAAGTAATTGCAAACTAACTGATGAGTAAAAAATCATTGTGGCCACTAAAGGACCGACCACCATCACAAAGTACTTGTTTAATTTATGCTGCATTATCAAAAAATGTCTCAAATAAAAGTTGTTAGTTATTGCTTTGATAGCAACTTTTGTTAAATAATTTTTTTCGAAATATTTTTCTGTTGTGTAATATTCGCAAATAACAATCTTAAAGCCGACACGTAAACTCCCATTTCTAGTTAATCGATTTTTACCAAAAGTTGATCAACTCGTGCCATTGATGTCAAAAGCTTAAATATGAAATTTCATAAAAATAATTTTAGCCGAATTTGCTCTGCACGTGTATACAGACCGCCAGACAGACAGACAGTCAGACAGACAGACCGACAGACATCATGCTAAAAATAGTCAAATGTAGGGAACTCAAATTCGTGGAGATCCATCGAAATCTCGAAATGTCAAAGTCGGTATGATCACAATAATATATGTTGGCGGCAGGTAAAAAAAGGCGAGTTGAAACTTAGTAGTTGATGACGAACTGTGGTGGTATTCACCGCACTTTTTTATCACTCGTATTTTTTACTTACATAGCGAATAATCCAAATTGAAGTGTACAAACTACTAATGTCTTCAGAGAAAAAGGTTTCTTAAACAATGGTGCTGTTTGATCATACATTGATTTCAAAAATCCAGAGTTAGTTACCACTGCTTTTTCATGAGCGTCTTGCAGTTTTTTAATCTAAAATATTTAAATAAAACACTCAAAATGTTTTAAAATTTCTCAAGTTCTTTTAAAAACTGTAATCAACTTTTCTTACCGGGAAATCGTCTTGTTTCCCTCCCGTATTACAAGCATATATTTTCTTAAGGACATCTAATGCTTGCTGTGTTTTCCCCTGTTCCATCAGGAACTTAGGGCTTTCCGGAAACGGAAGTAAAGCCAGCGCCACCAACAGACTGGGGCTAGAACACAGAACCAGGAACAACCTCCATGGCTTATAATCAATTATGAAATTCCAGGACCAAGTTTGAGGTAGTATTATCCACGCCAAACCTGTAAATAAAAAAGTGTTATAAAAAAAATATATAAAATAAAAACTGTATAAAATAATAAGTTTATAAATAACTTAGAGCGCATTTAGAAGGGTAAGTTCGGGTTGAGATGGTACACAAAATTTGAGACTGCGATAATTTGTTTATTTATTAATAATTAGGTAAAGACAGTGCACAGTGTTTTGGTTTTGTAACGAATCGATTAGTTCGCCCAGACAATGACTAAAACTTTCACAAACCACCTGTCGCGAGAATTTCTTTGAAAGGGACTTCTAGCATTTTTTAGGCATGTTAAGGGGGTAGACCATAGTAGAATTTAGAAAAAATCGAAATTTATTTTTTGCTTTAAACTATACCTTATCATCATAGAAATCACGTGGCAAAGTGTCATATGCGAATATGGGCTACGCTGGAACACAAAACATCAACAGACGCTAAGCCACAACATGCTCGTTGCCCGACAGGAAAAGATTCGTGGTGTACATGGCAAAAAGCGAAAGCGACCAATAGTTTATCTAATTACACACATAAACCACCACTTAATGATGAAGTATTTAAGGCAGTGGTTCCCAACCTTATCTAAGGTACGGAACACTTACGCAAGAACATTTTTTTGACGGAACACTTATCTTAAATTAAAATGAAATGTTTGTAAGCTGTGTTTTTATAAAATTGGAAAATTACAAATTCAAACAAATATTTATAATTATACCTTAATTTTTATTTAAAAAAATCTATTCATATAATTATAATATATAATTTAAAAAAAACATTTAATGTAGAACTTGTGATTGGTGTTTTTTACATATTTCTTGTATGTTGGGACATAATCGAGAGAATGCCACCCTCATTTCTTCCCCCAAATTTGTTAATATTTCTCTTTTTTTAGTTTTTATGTTGGTAAATGTGAAAAACCCTACTTCACATAAATATGAAGTTGAAAAACACAGTAAAATTTTTATGGCTTTTTTTGATATTTGTGGATATTCTTGTTGAACAGATATTCAGAATTCGTCAAGACTCGTTTCAGCGTGTTTAATTTTCAAAGTGCGGTCACATGACAAGGATATATGCTCTTCTCCCTCTGACACATTAAATTCAAAATTATTAGGTAATTCTTTCGAAAAAGGAGGCGTCCAGAGAAGGAAAATATTTTCGTATGTTGCTGTCCAGTATTGATAAATGTTGTGATATCAAGGAAACACAATCGCTGATATCGCTGGACACACATGCTAAGATTATTTTCTTCTACTCTTGTTTTCCAAAGAATGATCTTCTTGTGGAAAGCTGATAGTTTGTCTGTTGATGTTAATTTGCACCCTGCATACTCGTATTGACAGTGTTCAAATAATTAAAATATCTGTTAAATAGCCCAATTTAGCGCACTACATATCATTCTTAAGGTCTTGCGCGAAGTACATATTTTCCTTTTCGCAGAACACAAGCTATCTTTTTTTAGTTGTAGTATACGAGGAAACACCTTTCCTCGAGAAAGCCACCTTATTATAAAGTAAGCCTTCATATTTTGCTCC
Source organism: Liopterus haemorrhoidalis (assembly GCA_963971575.1). Lineage (NCBI taxonomy): Eukaryota > Metazoa > Arthropoda > Insecta > Coleoptera > Dytiscidae > Liopterus > Liopterus haemorrhoidalis. Next base: position 9,230,954 of record OZ020615.1, read on the forward strand.
CATTGCTAAACACTTTCCGGGGAACGCCAACTTCAGTAGTACATAATTATCGAGGAACACTTTTGAAATGCTTGCGGAACACCAGTATTCCGCGGAACACTGGTTGGGAACCACTGATTTAAGGCTATCAAACCGATTTATGAAGAACTTAGTAATGAAGATTTATTGACACGATGTGTTGGCGGCTATACTCAAAATAGTAATGAGTCTCTCAATTCCACGATATGGGATTGGCACCAAAATCTATTAACAGTGGAAAAATTATATTGGATATAGCCACTCATATCGCTATATCCATTTATAATGATGGCTTTGCCATCATTAATGCACATATTGACTTCGATGAACCTGAAAGTAGGCCAAAATACATATAATATGTGCCAGGAGATCGATGCCGCACGTATTACTAGGGCAGAAAAATCGATGTCTGATGAGGCAAAACAGGCGAGAATCGATGCCCAGTCTATTAGGAAGGAAAGACAAGAGGAAGAGGAGCATCTGGAAGGCCAATTGTATGGAGTAGGTATTGCAGATTAAAGGTATATCAAATTTATCTATGTTTTTTAAGTACTTTAAACTTTAAACGCGTTTTTCTCGAAATAACGTTTTTCAAACTGGCCGTAAAGATATCTCAAACAATTTTTGTTTGATTAACTTGAAATTTGTACAGCATATTCACAACTAGTGTCTGCTTGGAAGTACGTAGGATTTTTTTTTTATATTGAATATTTCAATTGTTATTAACAATTTTCGAGCGTTTTTTTTTGGATTTTTTTTCACTTTTTTTCAAAATGACGCCATTTTGGCAAAAATCAATTTTAAAATCCTACGTACTTCTCTAGCTGTTATGATGCTTTATCGAAATTTTCTTGGCTGATGATCCTAATTTTAAAATTTCAGGAGAAAAACCTTACGGCCGCGCAGCTAAGAAAAAAAAGCGTCTCTGGAGAACCGCTGGGGAGCCGCCATTTTGTTATTTAAATTCTGAAAAAATTCACAAAGAATGTCAAATACCTATAGAATAAAGAACTTTTTACCGAATTTCGATATCTTGTTTGGTTTTTTAGAATAAAAATTCCAAAAAATGACTCTTTTTTTTGCCTCTACTGTGGTCTACCCATGTTGCATTAGAGTCAATGTTTTTGAGAATTCAGATAATTAGAAATCTTACATTTATAACAATTAACTTTAGATTTTTTTATGGTTCATTGTTCAAAAAGACATTTGTTCATAGTTTTTACTTAATAACTTTAGTAGGTATGGGGACGGTTGAACCTGGGAACCAAATGTGTTGCGGGGTAGCCTAAATTTTAGGCGCATAAGAGAAAATGTGACGTTAGAGATAACCTGATATAAATAGTTGACAGCTGTTCAATTGCGAACAGACCTGATTGTGAACAGACTTGATTGTGAACAGACCTGATTGCGAACAGACCTGATTGTGAACAGACCTGAATTCAAACCTGTTTTTACGAGGTCTGTTATGATGTTTTTATCAGGTCTGTTCGTAATCAGGTCTGTTCGCAATCAGGTCTGTTCACAATCAGGTCTGTTCGCAATTGTACAGCTGTCAGCTATTTATATCAGGTTATCTCTGACGTCACATTTTCTCTTATGCGCCTAAAATTGAGGCTAGCCCACAACACATTTGGTTCCCAGGCTCAACCGTCCCCATACCTACTAACTTTGAACACTGACATTTCCTTGAACATTTCTGTACCCTTTTTCCAAGAAATGCCTAGAAATGCATTATAAATACACCCGTCTCTCTACTGTGGACAACTAGAGAGATTACACCAGGCAATTGAAAGAGAACGGCCCGAATTGAATAATAGGAAAGGTGTTGTCTTTCATCATGACAACGCAAGACCACACACTTCTTTGATGACCCGTCAAAAATTGCGAGAGCCTGGTTGGGAAATTTTGTTGCATCCACCGTATAGTCCAGACATAGCACCCTCTGACTATCACCTATTCCGATCTCTGCAGAATTCTTTCAATGGAATTAGGCTGGTTTCAAAAGAAGGCTGTGAAAACCACTTGATTCAGATTTTCAACCAGAAACCACAGAAGTTCTTCGCCGATGGCATCATGGCTCTACCCGAAAAATGGCGAAACGTTGTCGATAATAATGGACCATATTTGGTTTAAATAAATTTATTTTCACACTATAACAAAATCAGTTGAATTTGACTTAAAAAACGTAACTTTTTCCCAGACCTATATATTATTTAAAATCCTGTCTTCTCATTAGAAGATTTTTCTAAAATAGATTTTTTAAATATATCTGTCGATAACGAGGTCTAAATCATGTTTTTATTTATAACATTTTTATTAATTTTTTTATAATTTGTTTATCTAATTATACAATTGACTGACTGTAAACAACGATATGATGTATTGTAGTCAATAAACTTATTATTATTATTATTATTATATTTTATTGTTAACACCTAACAACATTTTTATTCGTAGTTTAGTTTTGCTTCAATAAATATTTATTTGGAACTGTATATCGATATATAAAGTTTTACATTACGTTCTATCGCCACCCCTGCTTTATAGTATAGAAAGTAATTATTGATTTTCTTTTCCCCCAGTATATTTTCCTTCCCACTTCTTTCTATATTCTATAGCCCTGATAAAAGGTTTTCACCAGTTCTAACCGACGGGATCTCAAGTGCTTTCCCGTACTTTCTCCGGAGTCCGGAGTTTTCCTTTTCCTCTCTTATTTTCTACGTTCCTGGTGAAAAGAAAATTTTAATTTTAACCGTCGGACCTCAACTAATTTTCATAAATTTATCTAAATTTTCCTTAGGGTTGAAAGTACCTTCTATAGTTTCTTGTCTCCTGGTAAAGGGACTTTTCTTATTCTTACCGCTGGGATAAGATGAATTACTCATTTTCCGGAAAACCCGGAGTATTGAAATAAAATAAATGATATATTGAAACCAAGTTAACAATAAGAACCAATGTTTATATAAATGGAAAAAGTAAATAGTTTGAAGTATAGTCCACTAGGTGGCTACTTTTAGTTCAAAAAACTACCAAGAGATTGCCAAGAAAAGTACAAAGCGCCGAGTGTTGAAAAGTGCAAGCTTCCTACAAAATACATAATAATATAGATATACTTGGGGAGGATTTACTTGACCAACCAGAAAAAGTGTATGGTTCAATCTAGAAGGTCATAAAAATTAGGCGATGCTATTAGTTCGAAAAGAACTGTTGTCTTGTTTCACTTGCTCTAGTCACAGCTGCAATAGAACCGCTCCATAAACAACAACATCCACACGTTTACCTGACTATATTCACACGAAGATAAAAATTACGGACGTACATTGAGTATGAGAAGTTCAAACACGTCATTGAATTTTGCATAAAACTGTGTAAAATAGATATACGACGTGTGTAAATTAAGAAACCGAACTGGCAACATAGCGTTTGATTTGGCAACATAGCCTTTGATCCGGCAACATGTGGGACGCGGGACTTGGAGGGGCGGCATTTGCACATGTGATACGCCTTCAGTACGAGTTTTAACTCTCTAGAGTAATTTTGTTGTCCGTAGCAATTTTTTTCGTGAAACAGTTTTTTTTAGTGAGTTCTAAAAATGAGTGACATTCATTTCGAGCAACGGTGTGGTATCAGGTTTTGCTTCAGACTTGGGCACAGTGCAACGGAAACTTTTGCAAAACTTGCAGGGTCTTGACGTCATAACAAACAGTGCAAAGGTATAGAGCATGCTGTGTCTATATTACGTGCGTTCGGCAGAAGCTAATAATCTACACATTCTGCATAAGCTACACAAGAAATGTTCGGCATAAATGTGCTTCGTGCAGCACAAACTGTACAATAGTACCAAGCTCAGAGCGTGCGGCAATATGTGCAATAGTGTTTTTCGCGGTAAAAATAAGAGTTATTATTTTTTCTACCAAACAAAATGAGCGAACAATCAAGATATCATTATTTATACCTGTAGCATTTGCCAAAAAAATAATACAGACTTCAGGATCATTAATTCCTTCTCCAAAGAAACTGGTTTTTGTCCCTTATAATAATATTTTATTTTACAAGCGTGCAGTTTCTGCAAAGACTTTCAAAATTATCTGGATACAAGCGGAATTGTACTTTAAATTGACTTGTTTGGAAGTCATGTCAGTTTGTAGTCATGTTTGGAACAATGCTCTTTGCATGTTCATACACTTTTGCCAAAATATTTTCTCGTTCTTCATCTGAATTGTTTTCCTCATCAAATAAAATTTGTTTTATATTGCTTAAAACATATAACACATATAATTCATTTGTTTGCAAAGAAGAATAGGGTAGAATAACGAAAATATCTGCACAATTGTAACAAAGCGTTTGTCTTTGACTCTCTTGCACAGTGTACACAGTAGTCACGTGACAAAAAACTTAGAGTACAGTGTTAACTCAGTGGCATGCGTTAACACTGCACAGTTATGCCGAACGCATAACTGACGTCATTGGGTAAAAATTAATGTATTTTATTAATTACTTTACCTGGTAATGCCACAATGGCTATGGAAACAAATATTCCAGTCGCAGTAATAATCCTGGTTCGATTTTTAGCCGATTGAAACTCTCCTAAATAGGCATATGTAATTGTACAAGCTCCTGCCATACTAAAATATTGGAAACAAAGAAAAATATTTAATTTTCTTCGCTGTATACTCACAAAAATCCACTCCAAAATCGAAAGAAAATAAACAAATTAAAATCTTCTATAAACGATGAGATAAAGGTACAGATAAATGATATAAAAATCGAAATTGTTAGTGTGTTTTTTCTTCCTTTTGTATCTCCTAAATAGCCCCAAGGATACGATCCAGAAATTGTACCTGAAAGTTAATATTTAGTTTTAAGTTTTTGCGATTGAGTGTAATTTTACCTCATACTAATAATTAATCAAGATGGACAGTTTATTTACATCAAAATACGTCACCAACATTGTTTGTTCACATTTTTGTAGAATAAATCATTGCCTCCCGAATATTTCCAAAGATACACGTTTGCCAATCGTTATTTAATGTTAAAGTTTTTTACATGTTTGTTTATATTTGATCATGCTAAACAATTTTTTGTGGTTTTTAGAGTGTTTTTAAACATAAATACATTAAAATGTAAATGTGATATGTGATAAATACATTAATAAAGTGAAGTGTGAATTTTCACACATTTCAGGATTTTGTAGGTATGTAGTCAGTGAATGATGATTATTAGAAGACCAAACGATGAATGCCTGTCACTACATAACACAATTACAAGTGTTGGTTTTAAATCCTTTAAATCAGTGTTTCCCAACCGCTGGTCCGTGGATCGGCACAGGTCCGCGAGACTTTTTTTATTATGCAGCTATTTGCCTAATAAGTTATAACCCAATAAAGGGCCGCTTTTACAAACCTTGGATACGTAGCGGTATAACTATCTAAGGTATAAATTTATTCCGATGTTTATTCCAACGTTCGCTTTTACAATGCATTTTTTATTCTCGGATAGTTATCCATGGTTTTATTGTAAATAAAATAAAGTTGGTATCGTTTGACACATAAACTGACATATTAGAAATGTCATATTTTAAATTGACATTACTATTAACAATGAATAGATCGAGATGGAGGGCTTATGTGACTGAAGCCAAAAGTCAACCTGACTGATAGTGCCCAAATAAAAAGAAGAAGAATTACTATTAACAACACATTTGAGCATGCTTATGAAAATATTGGGAGATGTCGAAGTATTCGACTCAGATAATTCTTTTATTGTGCTATATCTACCACGTTAGTGTCAGCCTCTCGTGTGCAAATATTCATAAAACCGCCCTCTAATAGAATCGAGCCCAAATACCGCCCATGTGTAAATTTTCATAAGGTCAACCTCTACTAGTAGAATTCATATTATAATAATTCATATTTCAAACAATATTATGTACAGTTGTGGACTGCCAATATTGTAACAAGTTCTTTCAAGAGGAAAATTTCACTGATTAATAACAGAAGTTTTTTTTTTTTTTTTCTGTGTATAACAACATTAAGGACCAGTTCGCGTTTTGAAAATTCTATAAATAAATAACAACCGGTTCATTCGAACTGGCTCCAGCCCAATACTGCATATATACATATAGAAAAACTGGCAGTATGTGTACATAGTGTGGAAGGGATGATAGTGGCCAGTTAGATTCGAAGCGCTCAAAGTGCTAGGAGCATATTCTAGCGGTAATCGGCTGCTACTGTTCATTGCTACGCTTTTAAAAAATAAATAAAATAAATCAAAACTGCTGAACAAATACATAGATAACGAGGGATTACGTGCTATTATTATTTCGTATGGCAATTTCTAGGTTTTAGAGATTTTAGGGTCGCGACTAGCCTCCTCTGAAATGACCTAACGATTACTTTTTACAGTAGCTGAGACCAACGTGCCTTCTGTGAAACCTGCCCCATATTTCTGAAAATTAATTCTGAGATACAGGCACTCATTGTAAAGAATATGAGCTTAAGGTTGCAGCAGCCAAGTTTATTTTTTTTAATCCTTTTTCCCATTCTAAGTCGATCTCATGATTCCACACTTTCAAAGCAAGTGAGCTAACCACTACGCTGCTGCATCCACAATTATATAACTGTAATAAAAATTCAAATGAAATGTTATAATGTGACATTAATCATACGTCAAATTAATTTTTTTTTATCGTTGCTGGGTAACATATGCTTATTCGCCAATCAGAGCAAGGGAATAACTTATACTGTCCTTTATCTGAAGTGTCGTTGGCCAGATAAGATATTCTGGTGTTTATTCCTATGTTTATCCTATCCGAGCTTTATCCGAGCATTGTAAAAGCAATTTTTTGACTTTATACCGGGAATAGCGTTATCCGAGCTTTATCCAATGATTGTAAAACCAGCCCTAAGTGGGTTATAACTTATACTTGAGATGTGAATCTCGGTCCTTAATCTGTTAACTGCTTAAGTAATAATTTGTTTCTTTTTTCACTAATTATATGTAATTTTTTATTTCTTGTTTTTTTTTTCGTGTTTGTATCAGTGCAATACAAAATATAAAACCTTTGAGATACACATTACTTTCTAAACTTGCCGGTCCGCCTTGAAAAAAGGTTGGGAAACGCTGCTTTAAATCAATATGCACGACAGAGGGTTGCAGTTAGATTTTTTCTACCAAGTATAATATATCTCTAATAATACCTTAATATATATTTTACGCATTTTTTTATAAATATATAATTGCAAAAATATCATTCAAATCCAGACCTGGCAAAATTGCGAGCGATTTTTTGTCACGCAAGAGCATAACGCCTACAGAGACATTGTTTATATTGCGACTATCTGGAAAACTAACAGATTCTCTACTTAAAATGGAATCCCAGCTACCGGCCAGTTATTTATTTATTTTCATAGTCGATATTTGTAAAATAAATTTACGTACCTCTTCTCTACCCATAACAAAATGTATCCATATATATATATATATATATATATATATATATATATATATATATATATATATATATATATATATATATATATATATATATATATATATATATATATATATATATATATATATATATATATATATATACAAACATGTTTTTTAAATTTTAGCTAAGATATTAAATGAAAATCTTAATACTTCGCAAAATTTAGTAAAAATGAAATGTATTTCAAAAATCAATTACCGTTTCTTAATCTGCACTTAAAGAGCTTTTATCTAATATCCCCGCAATCAAATTTAAATTAGAATTTTTGTTTTTCCAATAACACAAAAACTAATATTTTCCAAAAACGAAATTAGATAAAAAATTCCTCTCGTACGTTTCCGGTTCATAGCAATATATATTGCTTGGAATTTTTTCAAAGTTTTAATTCAACCCCTTAGGGTTATAAGGTGCGGGATACTGATTTTTTAGTACTTTTTTGAAAAAATCGTATTAAAATAAAAAACTACCTCCTGTTCCTTTATTTACGTCTTAAGAGCTTTCATTTGATACCACACAATAAATTTTTAAAAAACATGTATTTTTTTTCGAGGAATCTAAAAAATCAATATTTTGCGAAAAAAAAATTTTATCAAAATTTCCTGTTGAACTATTCCGGTTCCCTTCAATGTACATTACTGAGCTTTTTTTTCAGATTTTTAGTTCAACTCCTCTGGGAGATAAGGTGGGGGACAAAAGTTTTTTGCAATTATATTGACAAAAATCCCATAAAAAAAGTTTAAAAAATAAAAATTAGTTTGTGTATCCATGCTTTAAGAGGTTTCATTTGATACCCCACTCAAAATTAAAAAAAAAAAAAAATTATTTTTCCATTAAATACATATTTGTTTATATTTATCCCGCGCTGTATATTTTTGAACTCTCTATAGTTTTCCTATATGTGGGTCAAAAAGTTGTACAAGTGTGCCTAATTTCAACTTTCTATGTTCAGCCATTTGGCTACAATTTTTACCGTACAGACAGACAGACACATGAGTGACGTTATAAGGATTTTTGGTGGTCATATCTACAAAACCCTATTAATGGTATATCGTATTATTGATTCGTATTATAAGTCAAAAGGTAATTTTATTGAGGTTATTGTTTGTTTTTCAACAGCAATGCCTTTGCCCCTCGTAGGCTAATGTTGGCGACACATTTTGTTTTGGATTATATATGGCATGCGCAGTCCATCTTGGATATTGGTCTGAGAATTTTACCTAAAAAGTGTACTGTCGTGAGTAGACCTTTATCAGCAGTACTCAATTCCAGGTCACACTGGACTGCAGGAAGGATGAAGGCTGTGGAATATACATCTGTGTTTACGGTAAAAAGGCATAATCCACAAATTAACAGAAGGGCCAAGTTAAATTTTCCAAAACCTAAAACACATTAAAAATTAATACTAAATAATAAAGTTAACTAATTAGGTTAGTAAAGTTTTTGGTGTATAGCATGGGTGTCAAACTCATTTCAGCCATTTTAATATCAAGATGCCGGTCACCGTGGTGTAATATACTGGCGTGTCGATTGTTAGACCAGGTGGCTTGGGTTCGAATCCCGGTTATGGCATGGATGTTTGTATTTGTATTTAGGATTAAGGTTTAAAATGTATAATTTAAAAATTAAAAAGCATGTATCCTGGTTAATGGCCATAGTTGCTAAGATCAAAATAAATAAATCTAAAGAAAAATATCAAGAAAAATTCACGCGGGCCGCACTATATGTATGTTAGGATCAAAACTAGTTCTTGGACCTCCTTTGTAATATGTTACGATAGTAACGATAACATAATGACATACCAGGTCTACAAGTATGAAATGCGGATTTTTTTTTTTTTTAAATAAACTCATTAAACGTAAAAGAACAGTAAAAGTTTATTTATTCAAAGTATGGTCCATTAGAAGTTATACATTTTTCCCATCTTTCAGGCAATTTGTGAATACCTCGCCAGTAGAACTCTTCCCCTTTCCCCGCAAACCATTCATCTAGCCATTCTTTCACATTTTCATATGAACAAAAGTGCTGCTCGGCAAGTGCGTGACCCATCGATGCGAACAAGCGGTAATCTGAAGGGGCCAAGTCTGGTGAGTAAGCACCATGGGGTAGCACTTCCCACTTGAGTGCCTCCAATGTGTTGCAAACTGCTTTTGCCTTATGTGATGGAGCCTTATCGTGAAGAAAGATTACCTTGTGCTGTCTTCTTTCGTATTCTGGTCGTTTTATGAGCAGCGAATGGTTCAATTCGATCAGTTGTTGTTGGTAGCGTTGGGTATTAACTGTTTCACCAGGTTTTAACAATTCATAATAGACCACACCCTTTTGGTCTCACCAAGTACAGAGCATTGTCTTTTTGCCAAAGCGATTCGGTCTTGCAGTTGATGTAGATGGTGAACCTGGGTTCACCCATGATTTTTTGAGTTTGGGATTTTCAAAATAAATCCATTTTTCGTCGCCAGTAATGATACGATGCAAAAAAGACTTTCTTTTGTATCGTGCAAGCAAAATTTCACAAGTGTTTTTGCGTTTTTCCATCTGCCTCTCATTCAATGCATGTGGAACCCATCTGCCGACATTCTGGATCTTACCCATCTCTCCTAGGCGATTGGAAACAGCTTGTTGACTAACGCCTAACTGCTCTGCTAATTGTTTTTGTGATTGACATCGTCTTCCTGTAGCAATGTTTCCAATTTTGTATCTTCATATTTTTTCCATGCTCTTTGTCTGTAAGATCAAAGTCACCACTTTTGAAACGCCGAAACCATCGTTCACACGTATCTTGCGATGGAGCATATTCACCATAAGCTTCTCGAAGCAGTCGGTATTATTCAGCAGCAGTTTTTTTCAAATGAAAACAAAACAGTAGTATTGTCCGCGAACGCTCTTTATTTGGCACAAAATTTGACATTTTTAACACAGTAAAACAAAACTGTATGATCACTTTTCAAATTATAACCTATACGCATTTGACACTTAATGATAACTTAACAAAACGCCATATGTGTTGAAAATTTGAACTATACACTCTGTTTGCGCGGCAAGTTTGAAAAAAATCCGCATTTCATACTTGTAGACCTGGTATATGTGACAGATTGTAAATAGACGTAGTAATAAACGCTTATATGTGCTTGGATTTGTGTGTTTTAATTGATATTATCATGAACGCTATAAAGCGTTCTATCATGTTTTTATCTTATTACTCAGTCTGTTTTTCATTTTTAACCATTTTTCTGAATATTTATTTGAAGAAAGTAAAGAAATAACATTTAAATAATAAGGATTAACTAAAGTGGCTATAAAAGCAATAATTAAGAACTTTTAATGGAGACATTTTTTGATAAAGTTGCGTAAATTAAACAAGTACTTTGTGATTGCAGTCGATTGTGGTGGCCACAGCTGATTTTTTATTACTGAGATATTATATAGATGTAGATTGCATATACAATAAATTTGTTTAATAGTACATTCAGTGGCGGCTCTTGAGTACGCACTGCGGAGCTGCAGCTCTTACTTGAAAATAATATAAAAAAATAATCTTTTTTGAACTCAAAATGCATTTAACATAGTAATTGTGGTGTGAAAATGCTTTTTTAAAAATATATTTTGAACATTGAATGCTATTGTTTCATAAATATTTACAAATTTCCTTTGAATAAGTCTACCAGCGCTGCTTATATCCTAGCGTCAAGGAAAGTACAAATGTAGGCTTGTAAAGGGGTAACGGTGCGTAGGCAGTAGTGATAAACTGGTGGGGATCGGAGCTAGAATGCTGTTAGCGTCACAATAATAGTGATCACAACACTATGAAATTATTGAATGTATTTATTTAAGTCTTAACTGAAATCGCTATACCTATATTATCTCTAAAAATTTTATTGTTTAGGTAGGTATTAATGATATAATTAGTATTTTCTAACTTTTTCTTTTAAATTTATATAAGTATCGTAGGTTAACAAATACGTTTCGTATTTTAGATTATAAAACAATAGGTTTAAAAAATTGATGTGAAGTGTGAATATTCACACATTTCAGGGTTTCGTAGGTATATAATAAGTGAAGGCGTTATGCTGAGTGTGTAGGACAAATTTTACTTTGTAGTAATCACGGCAAAATGAACGATATTTTGAAAATAATTTATCGTCTGTTTATCATATAATAAGACTGGTTATTAAATTTACGCTCTTAAAAATTAAATACAACATTTGTCAAAATATAACTAGAATTTTGACAAAATAATTTCAACATGATAAAAATGCAAAAAAAAAACAGAAAAAATAAAATTCACTCCGTACTCGAACTCGAAACCCTTGGTTTTCCAGCTTACGACACCAGTGCTCTAACCCATTAAGCTACCGCAAGCCTTGCATGTGAGTGTCTTACATTAGTATAACTTTTGTACTTTGTGAACCAAAAACCACAAAAAATGCGTTATTTTCCGAAAACGTAATCTGATCAAAAATTCCTGTTGTACTATTTCGGTTCACACCAATATACATTACTTAGAATTTTTTTAGATTTTTAGTTTAAACCATCTGGGCTACAGGGTGTGGGACAAAAATTTTTTTGCACAATTTTGGCAAAAATCGCATCAAAATAATTTATTTTGCAAAAATAATTTATTTTGCAAAAATAAAAATTTGATCGTTAATCCACGTACTAAGGGCTCTCATTTGATACCCTACTCAGAATTTAAAAAAAATATTTTTGTTTTCGATGAGCACATATTTGTTTATATTTTTAGGGGGCTATGTTTTTTAGATGTTTTAGTATTTTTCCTATGTGCGGGTCAAAGAGTTGTATAAGCATGCCAAATTTCAACTCTCTAGGTTTAGCTGTTTGGCTACAATTTTTACCGAACAGACAGACAGACAGACAGACAGACAGACAGACAGACAGTCATACCTACAAAACCCTAAAAATGAATACTGTCAAATCATTATTGGAAATTCCATTTAATAGACGAATGTTAGAAGAAAAAATTGATATTAAAAAATTGGGGCGACACACACCAAATTTAAATATTTCGGAAAGTGCAAAAAGCAAAAATTATAATTATAAGAGGCAATTCAACAGAGTCTTATATGATAAAACGTCGTGGTTAAAAACCTAAACCTATCCTTGTATTATAATTTGCAGCTCTGAGTCCCAAAAAGTCACGAGCCGCCACTGAGTACATTTATTTTTTGTGGTCCGCGGTATTAAATTAAATATTTAACTGGTCCGTGGCACGTTTTCGGGTGAGAAGCACAGGTCTATTGCACACACTGGGTTAAAATGTTCAACACAGACAATTCTGTGTTATACGTCTCACAAATAGGAGACTCTCCATCTATGGAAGATACCACCGGAAGATCTTGCACGAAAACACAATTTTTTTTTTCTTTCTTCCTTTTCTTTCTTTTTTTACATTATGTATGTATAGCCAATAAAATTAACTAATTAAATTCCGTACACATGCATTAAATTAATAACTAAATTAAATTTTATTAGATTAAAACACAAAACCTACAAAATGAAAACAATTTTTATTAGCAGTATTTTTAAAAACTTGAAATATTTCTGACCTGTTTTGGTTAACGCATCTTCAAATTCATCTGAATTGTCCATCGTGAAAAAGTGGAATGTTGAAATTAAGTTTCTTCTCAAATGATACTGGTAAAATGTAGTTCTAGTTACTGTAAAACAGACGTCATATATAACACAAGTATCTCACCAAAAAAAGATAAAAATTAATATAATTTATGAGAAGTCACGTAAAGTGATATGCAATAAATCAGTAAGCAAATACAATTTTATTTTAAATTTTACTACAAATTTTATGTTTTATTTTGAGTAAAAGAGATAATATATTTGATAAATTTTCCAATATTTACTTAATAATAATAATAATAATAAATTTTATTTGTTTCAAGGTGCAAACCTTATACAAGGGAGAGAGATAACAGCGAATATAATATGTACATAAGCATACAATATTAAAATTAATCTAAACAATAAACAATAATAGACTAATAATAAGAAATAGAGAAATGTAAATTATAATATTAAAATATAAATATGTGAAAATATGAAAATATAAAAGTGTAAATATGTGTGTATGTAACAATAAATATAAATAAATTAATATAGATATTAAATAAATATGTGAAAATACAAAATTATAAATATAAATAAATATACATATTAAAATATAAAAATAAAAATGGAGATATGTGAAAATATAAATACATAAAAGTATAAAAATGTAAGAATACAAAAATATGAAAATATAAGTATATGGAAGTGTAAAAATGTGAAAATATGCAAGTTTGAAACTATGAAAATATAAATATATGAAAATGCGAAAGTGTGAAAATATACTAGTTTGAAAATATGAAAATATAAAAGTATAAATATATGAGTACAGGACAATAAATATTAATAAATAAATAAATAAATAAATATAGATATTAAAATATGAAAATATAAAAATAAAAATGGAGATATGTGAAAATATGAATACATAAAAGTATAAAAATGTAAGAATACAAAAATATGAAAATATAAGTAAATGAAAATGCGAAAGTGTGAAAATATACTAATTTGAAAATATGAAAACATAAAAGTATAAATATATGAGTACAGGACAATAAATATTAATAAATAAATAAATAAATAAATATAGATATTAAAATATGAAAATATAAAAATAAAAATGGAGATATGTGAAAATATGAATACATAAAAGTATAAAAATGTAAGAATACAAAAATATGAAAATATAAGTAAATGAAAATGCGAAAGTGTGAAAATATACTAATTTGAAAATATGAAAATATAAAAGTATAAATATATGAGTACAGGACGATAAATATAAATAAATAAATAAATAAATAAATATAGATATTAAGATATGAAAATATAAAAATAAAAATATATGAGTACAGGACGATAAATATAAATAAATAAATAAATAAATAAATATAGATATTAAGATATGAAAATATAAAAATAAAAATGTAAAAATGTGAAAATTTGAAAATATGGCAGTATAAGAGTGTAAAAATATCAAAATGTAAGAATATAGAACTATAAAAATATAAAACAATAAAAATATAAAAATACTAAAACTCAGAAATATAGTATAAAAATAAATAAATATACACATACAAAAAAAAGTAAGAAAATATACAAATATATAAAAATATAAAATGCAAATATAAGATACAATAAAAACATAAAAATTAAAAAATTGAAAATTTTTTGAGTATTGAAACGAGAGCTATTAGGGACAATAATACTGATAGACATAGGGAGAGACAGGCGGCCTAATCTGTTCACTCATTCAGGCAAAAACTTCTGGTTTTTAGTGCATTGAGCGTGTAAAAATATAAGTCATTTAATTTTTCAGTATTAGTTACATTTAATAAATTATAATAGTTGTCTTCGGTTAAGTTTTGGATTTTGTATTTTGATAGATAAAATTGTCTAATTGCTGATAATACAGGACATTGTGTGAGAAAATGAAATATCGTTTCATTTACTGACATATTGCACTTAATATTTACACACTATGCCCACCGTATTTTTGATTTTCAGTTATCCGCGGTTGACATAGATTTATAGTGTTTTAAACCAATCAAAATTATGTCATATTCTGACGTAATTGATATATCAGGAGTAGTCTAAAGGCGTCTATAGATTGCGTGGCAAGAAACGGCCAATGTTTACATTTGTGTAACTCCGCGTATCATGTGTACGGACAACACATTACGAGGGTTACATTTTATATTTTTACCAAGGACCCCTAGATGGCAATATTGAAATGTGTCATTACTATATTCGTAAAATTTGACATTTGTTATTGTGAAATCAGTGGCAGCTTATAAATTTACGGAGTAGTTTGTTGACAGCGAGCGTTTAAAAAAAACAAGTTGATAATTGGTTTCCGTTGGATGATTTTTTACGATTTTAGTAAAACCCTAACTCAACAACAATGCATAGATTCTCTTCGTTCAACTTTTGGTAATGAAGCACCATCAGAAAATACTGTTTACTATTGGTTTGCAGAATATCGTCGTGGTCGTGCATCTGTCAATGATGAATATCATGAAGGTCGACCAAAATCGGTTGTGATTCAAAAAAATATCGATGCTGTGCCCAAAATGATTGAAGAAGATCGGCATGTGACTTACCATGAGATAGAGACATCCTTTGGTATATAGCAGACTGCAATACATTCGATTTTGCATGAACATTTAGCTGTTAAAATAGATTTGCATGAACATTTAGATTTGTTCCCGATGGATTCCGCATAATTTGACCGAAACGCAAAAAAAGGCTCGTGTTAATTGGTGTAAGGGAATGCTAAAAAAAAATCAACCTAGGCACTGTAAAATCCGTATATAAATCTTTACAGGTGACGAAACTTGGATTTATTCATATGAACCGGAAATTAAGCAACAATTTACTGTTTGGGTCTTCCAAGATGAACCGAAACCCAAAAAAGTTGTTCGTTCACGAAGCACTTTCAAGAAAATGGTGGCTTGTTTTTTCGGTTGTACTGGAAATGTCGGAACCATTCCTTTAGAGGTTCGAAGAACAGTTAATGCTGAATGGTATACAACAATTTGTTTGCTAGAAGTCATCGACAAAATCAAGAAAAACAATCAAAAACATCACTTCAATTTTTATCATGACAATGCAAGCTCCCATACAACACGTCAAACAATTGATTATTTCAAGGAGAAAAACATCGAATTCATGTCTTATTGCCCGTATTCACCTGATTTATTCTCTAACGACTTGTTTTTTAGTGTTTTTATTAGCAAATTCAAATGAATCATCGCATAGTTTTTATATTCGGTTGAAACAACAATTTAAAATTAACGAAAAAAAAAAAAAAAAAAAAAACAAAAATTAAATATAACAAGCATGAAATAAAATAATAAAAATCTTACCTAAAATTATTCACGTTACTTACATACACAATTTCTTAAAATATTTTCTTAACATTATTGTTTAATTTCCATTCTACATTTCTTTTCATTTTGTCCGATACTATTACACTTAGATGTAACTATCTATATTTCTGCATAACTGCTAAATAAGAGTATTACTTTAAGAGAGTGAGCTTAAGCGAGTCTGAGAGAAACAGATCTAAAAAAATCTGTGTCTAGGTGTTATATACCAACCCAAGACGGTGGGACATATACCTGGTTTAATAATTATCTCCTAAGAATTTCACTTAAGAAATAAAATATTTCGAAGGAATTTTTACAATGTTGCAAGACTCTTTAAAAAAATGTGCGAAGTGTGTTCTAAAAATAAGGTCGCAAATGTAACGGTAATGGCCCGGTTACACGATGCCAGTAACTTGTGCAAGTACTGGCACAAGTACTTGTGCCAGTACTTGCACAAGTCGTTTTGTCATTTACACGTATTCCAGTATCTTATTTAAGTAACCTTGCAAAGAACCCGAAACACTGCAAAATGAAGATGCTTCCAATTATTTTTTATGCGTAAAACCGTCTTTTTAACGCGCCAATTTTCGATGTTTAACCTAATTTTATGTATTTTATGCGTACGTCTTTCCAAACAAAAATGAATCGGCGCCAAAAACTACATTTATTAAAAAAAGGTGTGAAAAAGTTTGTTTTTGTAACCGCGAAAATACATCAGCTATTCACGGCGGCCATTTTTAAGTCACTGGCACGGCTACTTGTGCCAGTAAATAGGAACGGTTTCTATTCACTTGACTTGCATGAGATACTTGTGCCAGTACTGGCACCAGTACTGCATGTACGTTTACACGATGCCAGTGGCTGGTGCAAGTACTTACTGGTGCAAGTTACTGGCTTCGTGTAACTGAGCCATAATTTTTAACAAACAAACCGTCTACTACCTCTCTAATCTGCAGGATGGAGAAAACAGTATTTTTCGGGTTGCTCCGAATAGTTTATGCACTAGATTTGGCATAATTCCACTATTGCATATTGCGTATAGAGTTTGGGATGCAACCATGTGTATTTAGCTCAACTAGTCTCTAATACCCTTTTCACACTAGAACTTTAAGATCGGATGTTAAAGTGAATGTATCTTTAAACGCTAATGTGAAACCGTATGACTTCGTCTAAATACAAGCGACAGAGATCTGCGTCTTAAACATCGTCCGCATTACCAACATAATTTCTATTATTAAAAAAATACTCTTTGAATTTGTGCTGTCAACAGTTTATATTATCATAAATAAGAATACTGTATTATATCGACGTTATAAGAAGTTTATACTTATTTTTATAATAAAATTATTTATTTTAATAATGTGTTTAATAAAATACAGAGCTACAATAATTGAGATAAAATGTATCGACTTACATGTTAATACAGGTGTAATATATTCTTTATTGTAGTGTCTTTATTGTAGAATGAGATGAAATATCCATATTTGTTTATAATAATTCAAAATGTGGGTCTGCGCAGACAGTTCAAAACTGGTAATTTCATGACGGTAACTTAAGGACAAAATTACTGTAGCTGATGATAGCACCGGAGATTTAAACATCAAGTGTGAAAGCATACCGATGTTAAACATCGGTGAACTTTAAGTTCACTCGTCTTAAAGTTCTAGTGTGAAAAGGGTATGATATGACGGGCTCAAAAGTTCACTGAAGTTTGCGAGTAGTGGATGGTTGTCAAGCCTATACCCTGTTCGAAATGCGGAAATAGTAATAATTGGCTGTCGCATAAAATTAACGGCTAAACACCCAACGAACAACGAGAGTTCGACAAAATTATCACGTGAACATTGCATGAACACTACGTCTTGATTCTGAACAGAGTATATAGACCGTCATATTTTCGATTTGTATAAAAACTTTTTTCTTTTTCATTATTATTTATATATATATATATATATATATATATATATATATATATATATATATATATATATAAATAAGCTAGTATATATATATATATATATATATATATATATATATATATATATATATATACTAGCAGATCCCTTGCCAACAATGTTGTCAAACTGATACCGAATAAAAATCAATATAAGCAGGAATCAATTATTAAAATTTGCATGATTCTGCGTATATTAACAAAACAAAAAAGTTTCTTAATTATACCTAGGAAATCCTAAAAAGTCGCTTAATGCGTGTCATTTAAAAATAAGTATCGGGCCGGATACGGCCCGCGGGCCATATGCTGGACATCAATGGTATATCTGTTTCTGATGATACCTAGGAAATCCTAAAAAGCTGCTTAATGCGTGTCGTTTACAAATTAGTATCGGGTCCGACACGGTCCGCGGGCCATTATATGTTGCGTAACATCAATTCAACAAAACATGCCATTGACACAACGTTCTTCAGTCAAGACACCGATATGTACTCACTGCAGATTGCAGAGCTCTGGTCTCGGTATGAGCGAGCTGCTTGTCGGAGTATGTCGTTCCCTACCACTCAGTTCGTAACTGACCGCATGCCGCAAGACCCGCTAGCACCCAGGAACTTACCGTTACGGCATTGTAATTTATTTCTGTTGCTCCTATTGATGTTCCACACTTCACATCCGTAAGTTAGCATACTCTGCACTATTGCTGTAAAAATTGTTCTTTTTGTCTGTATTGTGATGTTTTTATCCAACAGCACGGAATTTAAGGACCTCACTACTTGTTGTGCTCTATTGATTCTGAAATTGATTTCCTGGTTACTCGTACCTGTGTTGTCCATTAATGCTCCTAGATATTTATATTTCGGTACTCCCAGTATTTTTTCGCTATTTTCCAGAACCAAATTTTTAGTGTAATTTTCTTTTTCATTCAGCCCGTATACTTGTGGATATTCTGAAGTATTAAATTATTCTGAACAAAAATGTCTGTCTTCAATATTATACCCAAAATTGTAGTCAGACATATTAAGTAAATTTGTTTAATTTTGTGATAAATTTAACTGAGTGGAATCATAATATAATATACACTAACCAGCATTTAAAAAGTTATATTTAAAAAACAAATATTATTATTTGCTATCTACATAATTTTCTCTTATTTTAACGACCCTCGTATAGTCTATTTCACGATAAGTTGAAGTGACTATCTACTTATGGTCCTAAACACAGTGGGTGGTAATTACAAATAACACTAATCCCTTGTTTGCACCCATAAACTAGTCAGTGATGTATCAGGTATAAATTGCAGATGTTTTAAATATCTTTTCACTTCGCTTTGAATTTTCTATCAGATAACTTGTGATTTGTGTTAAATAGTTCAGTACGTGTTAGAAAAATGTGGCGTCCTTGGAACGAACAATTAACTTCTGTGCAAGCAAATGAAGCAGATGACTATGTGACCATGATAGAAGATGATGATATACTGCAAGATACAATAAAAAAAAATCGGGAAAAAACTTGTATATATTTACCTGTAGAAGCTAAAGAAATTGTGACCAATGTGTATTTATATTTAAGGAACCGCAAAAACAAACAAGCGGCATTAGAGGAGACAAGCAAGGCAACGAAAGTAGCGATGACAACAGTATGGAATATTGTAAATAAATCCATTGATAGGAGAAGAAAACGAGTGGATTCAGGCATATCAAAATGTTTGGATGGTTTCCAGAAAGATGTAATACGGCAAAACATTTACCAAATGTACGCCGAACAAAATGTGCCAACATTGGACATATTGCTCAAAAGATTAATCCAAGACCAGTGTGAAATTAATTGTTCAAAGGTGACCTTATGGCGTGCTCTTAAAAGTATAGGGTTTCAATTTAAAACTTTAAATAAAAAGCAGTTCCTTATGGAGTCAGAGCGATTAAAACTTTTGAGACAAAATTATTTAAAAAACATTAAAAAATACAGTGAAGATAAAAGGTCAATAATTTATTTAGATGAAACTTGGTACGACACACATGAAACAAACTCAAAAGGTTGGGTGGATACGTCAAATAAATGTCAAACAAGAGCGCCGTCTAATAAAGGTAAACGTATTACGATATTTCATGCAGTTTCTGAAACTGGATGGATACCGAATGCACTGTTGCTTTCTGCGAAAAATATCAAAGATTCTAGACTCGACTACCATGACGATACCACGGCGGAAATGTTCGAAAACTGGTTCGAAAATAAATTACTCCCGAATATACCGGCTAACAGTGTTATTGTTATGGACAATGCAAGTTACCATAGTCGGCAACTAAATAAAGTACCGAATAGTGCAAACAGTAAGAAGGAAATCCAAGACTTTTTATATAAAAATGATATTTACTTTGAAGAAAGTTATAAAAAAAATTGTTTAATTAAATTATTAAAAAGTTATAGTTTTTCTAAAGAATATGTTTGCGATAATATTGCTCAATGCAAAGGACACACAGTTTTACGACTACCTCCGTATTATTGTATATTCAAACCTATTGAACAAATGTGGAGTCAGTTAAAGGCGAGAATAAAACGGAATAATGTTTCTCCCACTTTAAACTGCACTGTGATAGAACTTATAAAAAAAGAAGTGGAAAATATCCCTGTAGATAGTTGGAAAAATTGTGTAAATCATGTTATTAAAACTGAGGACAGTTATATTCAAATAGAACGTACTATAATCATTAATTTAGAGACTGATTCAGAGAATGATTTGGACTTGTAAGATTTGTTTTATCTTAAACATTATTTAATTTAAAATTTATTTTATTGTAATGTTTTAAATACTAATTGTAATGTTTTAAATTTAATTATAAGTTCTATAAATTAATTGTAATTATAATAAAAATAAAGTTTATTTTGATGATATGTAATTTATACCTGATACTTCTCTGGCCAGTTTATGGGTACAAACAAGGGATTAGAGTTATTTGTAATTACCACCCACTGTGTTTAGGACCATAAGTAGATAGTCACTTCAACTTATCGTGAAATAGACTATACTTAGGTAGAAAACTATGAATACAAAACTTAAAAAAATATTTTTAAGACTTATAAAATTTTATTTAAATTTTTACTAAACTAAGAGCTTACTTGGCGCTAGGAACGAGGGTGCAAAACTTTATATTTTTTAAGTCCTCACCCTTCTTCTGCTCCCCTGATAGTGAAGCTATTGAGGAGCTAACCGATGCAACCCTACCTGTCCAAACAATAAAAGTCCAATTTATTCCATATCCTATCTTTAAATTTTGAAAATTTACTACCTTATTACTTTGTTAATTTCACGCCGATTGAATATAATATATGTAAGGGATGATGTCATATAGGCGTGACGTAACAACTTTCTCCTCGTTAGGGGTTGCGTCGAGACGCCAGCTACCTCTTGGTTTTCATGTTCTCCTAGTAAAAAGCTTTTCCCAGATAACACCGATGTGACCCTTAAAATTTTCCCAGGGTCAAGTTATCGGAAAATGACAGGAAAATCACTTTCCCTACCTTAGAAAAATAACGTTAAAAAAAAAAAATAGAGAAAATGTGTGACAATAAAACGACAGAATGGTGTTCTGAAGGGTCTTAGTTTATATTATAGGTAGACCTCGACTTACGACGGGGCTCCGTTCCTAAGACTCCGTGGTAAATCGATTTTAACATAAGTCGCACATAAGAGCAGTAATATTGTATGAAAATTACTAAATAAAATATATGACGAGTGAATTTTCACAAATTTCAGCGTTTTGTAGGTATTTAATAAGTGAATAAATTGTGGATACATATGGAAAATTAAAAATTTCGATAACTTTTGAAAAAATATTCACATGTTTCCATTTAATACTTAAACTTGAGAACCGTAGTTGAGCTGCGCTCGCATTAAGTCGCAGCTATAGTTATTCAGTGCTCCAGTCAGTCAGTAAATATTGTAAGCACTGAGATGCAAAAAAAAAATTATAATAATAAGTTTCGAAATAATTATCAGATCAAAAATTGTTGTGGTACTATTCCGGTCCATATTAATGTGCATTTCTCAGAATTATTTCCGATTTTTAGAATAAGACCCTTGATTAAACGGTGCAGGACAAGATTTTTTAGCACAGTTTTGGCTAAAACTGTTTTAAAATAAATAAATTCAACAATATTTTCCCTTAATCTACATAATAAAATTAATAATACATTTTAGAAAAATATTCTTTTCCAAATCTTAAATCAAAATCATTTTTAAAATCTATATATTTTCTAAATTATAATCTGATCAAAAATTTCTGTTGAACTATTCCGGTTCCCATAAATGTACATTACTGATTTTTATCTAATTTTTTTACCATCACCTTTGGGAAATAGGGTGTGGAAAATATCTTTTTTTGACGAAAATTCGATAAAGCTATTTGATTATTGAAAAATAAAATTATCTATGCACTAAAGGGCTTCCTTTGACATCCCAATCAAAAATTTAAAATTATATTTATTTTTCTGTTAAATATATATGTATGCATTTTTTTGAATTTTCTATATTTTTCTTATATGTAGAGTTCTACAAGCATGCCAAATTTCAACTTTCTATGTTTAGTTGTTTGGCTATAATTTCTACCACTCAGTGCGTACAGTTCGAGGATGTCAGGGAGAGGTTAGGCTTGTCTTATGATCTGTCAGTTGCTTTAGTTGACTGAGAGAATCAAACTTACTGTTTTATTTGTGATGTCTTGCACCTTATTTTAATGTGTTCTATTTCTAGACCCAGATATTCGATGGTAATTGGCGCCTTTACAGCCTCTTACCATCCCCCTGCGTCTATTCATGTTTTTTTATAATAGACTTATTTATCTTATTTATTTATTTGTATTTGCCCGTGCATGATTTCTGAGAGAATCGAACTTACTGCTTTATTTGTGAAATCGTGCACCTTACTTAATTATATTCTATTTCTAGACTTTGATATTCGATGGAAATTGTCTCCTTTACATCCTCTTACCATCACCATCTGTCCGTGCAAGATTTCTTTTATTGAGTATGGGTATAAGATTTTATTTATTGTTTAATTTATTGCTTTTAATATGTAGTGTAGTCCTTTAGATGGGCTAAGTTTTAACTAACTATAATTTCTACCGATCATATAGACAGACAAACACATTAGTGACGTTATAAGGGTCTTTTGGTCATAACTACAAAACCTTGAAAAAAAGTTGTTCGAACGGTAGTAAGTTTCGTCTTAAATCGAGGGCTACCTGTATGTAGTTTATGTATCATATATTATTTTTGGCGTACAGCAGCTATGGCTAATTGCGTCTGGGCATGATGATTGAACATCCATTGGACAACTGGAAAACCTGGCAAAAGAGGAAGAGATCAGCCAACGAAAGATCTAACGAGTACCTACTCATATACAAAATCCTGATACTTCAGAGTGAGAAGCAACTGTGTGTTAAAAAGGTAACACAACTAACAGTTGTCAAGAAGAATCGAAGACTAAAACATTATTTAAAATGGAAATAAATTAATACATCTACGATTTTTCTTTCTTGTGGAAAATAAATTATGCCATAAACATGCATTGCAGTAATTTTGGATCGAATTGCAGTAGTTATGTCAATATTTGTGTTCGAGGGCGCCGCCAAGTTCAAAAACCTTAATAATGTATTATGACTTATGAAAAAAGTATTATTGACATATGTACACAATTTAGCTGAACTTTAAGAACTGTTCAGGGTAGCATTAAGTATAATTATTGAGGACACACAGTTAGGGTGTGAAAAAGAACAGAGATGGATCCAGAAATGTTTAAACAAGTGTTAATGGTAGGCCATGAGACGTTTTTGAAACGGGTAGTACTCTGCAGAAAGGGGGGGGGTAGAAGCAAGCGGTAGGTTCCATTCTAACCGTCAGTTCGTGCAGTTTAGTGTACATCATGGTTGAATGGGGTGTAAGATATCGTGTTTGTGTATGACGCGTTTGTCAAAAACGTTGAATTAGTAATAGTGGCGCAAAGAGCGTTTCGAATTGATTTTAATGTTGGGCGCCGTGGAAGCATCCCAAGCCGAAACACAATTCTCAAACGGGTCAACGACTTGAATAAAAAACCGCCTGGACCCGCTCATACGGGTACGGACCCCTGATAATGTGGAGAGGGTGAGGGAGGCTTTCCGAAGAAGCCCAAGGTGTTCTGCACGAAAACACGCTCAAGCCTTAAGAGTAAGTCGTTCCACAGTCCGTCGTATTGTTAAACAAGATCTGAAGTTATATCCAAGTTGACTTTACTCAGGAGCTGAAACCAAACGACTATCTGCAACGCAATGATTTCTGTTTGGCTATGCTCGCGATGCTAGAAGTAAACGAAGATGCAGTGTTGTTTATGAGTGACGAAGCTCACTTCCATTTGAATGGATTTGTTAATCGACAAAACTACCGTTGCCTCTGAAAACCCTCGGCAGCTGCATGAACGGCCTCTGCACAGTTCAAAAGTGACGGTATGGTGTACAGTTTCGTACAACTGTATGAGCAGAATGGTCATCATGACTGATATAATTTTTAAAATTAAAATGGCATATAATTTACTATTAATGTATGTTAATAAAAAAATTTTGTCTTGAAAAATCATTGTGTAATGTTCATTCAAAAATCGTCAGGTTCCCATGGCCAACCCTGTAAAATAGCATGTGATATTTAAATATAACCTATGCCAGATTTGAACTCTCTAGGTTCAGTTGTTTGGCTACAATTTCTATCTTACAGACAAGCAAACAGACAGAGAGACAGATAAAACAGCTGAACTTTAGAGAGCTCAAATTTGGTTTACATATACAGGATATGACAAAATTATGTTAAAACGTATATGAAATAATTTTTTGAAACATAAATGTTGTGTCTTTTGATAGAATGGTAGCAACCTTGATAGCTTAATAACTTGATAACTTTCACAAACACCCGTCGGGAGAATTCCTTTGAAAGGTATTTATTTGGGATTTTTAAAAAGGGTATACTTTTGAGAATTCAAATAATAAAATTTTAGAAATTTTATGTATCTTTAGAAATATATTTTTTAAATGATTCTTTGTTCAAGGAGAAATTTATTCAGAGTTATTGCTTAATAACTCTGAACACTAGCGTCCCCTTGAACAAAGCTAAACCTCTTTTCCACGAAATACCCAGAAACTTCTCATAAAAACACACGACTCTCTGAAGAGGAGATCAGATAGTATTCGGTCTTGTTAGTAGTAAGAACTAAGTAGTGGCATTCGTAGAGAGACTGGTTCGGCATTCTGGTGGACAACTTGATTCTGTTTGTTTAAACATTTTTATTTTTAATACATTTTAATTATCTTAACTTTTTTGTAAATATTACTGTTAATAAATTTAATTCATTAATTTTAAACAGTGTTAACGAGTGTAAACCCTTCACCTTTAAGAACTTTAGTGAACAGCTTAGATCCAAACTTAAATACAAGATGCCTGTTCAGTCATGGATAACACTCACGCCTACTACCCGAACTCCTTTAGTCAGTAATCTCACTTCAGTTTGAGATTAGACATAATATAATACCACAGGCTCGCTACCTAGTGGACAATAAAAGGTACGTTATAAAGTAACGTTACCGGTTCGCTACAGTAGTGTTTCGTTCTGCAGCTATATAGTTCGCAAAAAGTACCAAGTACAATCGTACCAAATACACCGAAAGTCACCAACAATTTGATAAACTTTTCGTATATACAATAAATCGTTAAACAGATTGGTGGATCACGTTAAAATTGTTCTTGGAACTTCTTGCGTACTGTGGTTGCAGAATGAAATACTTTCATCAAATTTACCACCAATCTTCTTTCTTCTAGCCTTAACCTATCTGCCATTATATCTGTAAATTAAATTTAAAATTTATTCCATAATAGTTAAACATAATTTTGACATACTCTGTACAGTTCTTTAACTTGTATATCATAAAAATACTGAGATTTCGAAAAAAATACATCGCTTGAAAAATTTCATTCAAGTTTACTACGAAATGACGTCACATTTGGTTAATTTAATTGCCAATGTTTGAACGTAATGTAAAGAACATGCAACCATTACTTAGTTGTTACATTTGGCTTCTAGGTTGGTAGCCTTTTCTTACGTTGCAACATCTTCTGGAAGAATCAGGTTAAGTTAACGTTTTATTTTTGTATAAAATATTATGATGGCAAGACCTGATAATGAACAGATCTAGATGGAGGATTTAAGTGAGTGAGGCCAAAAGTCAACCCGACTGATCGTGCCCAAAGAAGAAGATTAAATATTATGATAATACAAATGACGGAAGTCTTTAACAGCCGCACCCAAAAGATAATTTTGCTTTTTATTAATTATTCTGAGAGAGAAGGAGAAAATAACGTGCCTTTAATTGATCAGAACAAATAAAATATTTGGAATTGATAAGATCAAAAAAAAATAATCGAATAATAAAATATTTAACTTTTTATTCCTCTATATCATAATTCATATTAGCCTCTTAACTCTCCTACGAATTATAGGTTTATAATCTCTTTTTAGAAGTGGTTGGATGTAACCTAACTTTTTTGGCATTTGTAAACAAAAAACAACTGGCAACAAAGCAGATTTCTCAACTGCGACGGCATTTCATAGTTATCTTGAATAGACTTTACAAACATGTATATGTATTACTCAGAAAAAAAGAAAAGAAAATAAATCTATCTAGTATATGACTAGTGATCATTGTTTGGGTCTGCAATTTCTCAGTTAGTAATAGTTGTTTTGATCATAAATGCATAGTTAAATATAAATGTACTTATATATTATTTTGGCGGACTTTTTATCACAGACTTTTATTTTTATTAATTAAAGTCATGTGCTCTAATATTTTGATATATTATTGTTTAAAACATCTTGTAGTCCTCCAAAATAATTTAATAATGCCTTGAGTTACATCATAAGTACGCACGAGTTGACACTAAAGTTCAATAGTATATATTTTATTGTCATAGTAAACTGTTTATTAATTAACACAGAACGGGATTAAAAATTAACTGGAAAAATAAAAATAAGATGAATATGTAATAAGCTGAGTAGCAATTCAAGCCGACGTAAGCGGAAACCGAAGATCCTGATGACTTATCGTATTAAATTATATATATCTGCGATGAGAGATATATAATTTCTCTCAAAAACTACGAGTTCTAGAGAGAGATTGAACAGATAAAAATGGAGTAAATTCATCAAGGCCTATGCTCCAAATATGAGCAAATGGAACAATATCTTTGGATATCCTATCCCCACCCCTAATTCTAGCCATTATTGACGATCAATTTTTTTTATCTAAAATAGGGTGACCATTCGTCCCGCTTTTTGCGGGAATGTCCCGCATTTTGATTGGGTGTCCCGCATTAAGATGCGTCCCGCAAAAGTCCCGCATTCTAACATTTTGTTCCGCATTTTAACATTTTGTCCCACATTGTAACTTGTTTTTGAGGAAATGAGGACCTTTTGTTTTGCTCTTCACTTAGATTTGGGAGGTGGGGATCTTTTTTTTTGCTCTTCACTTGGATTTGGGATGTGAGGACCTTTTTTTTGCTCTTCACTTGGATTTGGGAAGTGAGGACCTTTTTTTATTTTTGCTCTTTACTTGGATTTGGGAGGTGAGGACCTTTTTTTTGCTCTTCACTTGGATTTGGGAGATGAGGACCTTTTTTTTGCTCTTCACTTGGATTTGGGAAGTGAGGACCTTTTTTTCTTTTTGCTCTTTACTTGGATTTGGGTGGTGAGGACCTTTTTTTTGCTCTTCACTTGGATTTGGGAAGTGAGGACCTTTTTTTTTTCTCTTCACTTATATTTGAGAAGTGACGACCTTTTTTTGCTCCGTCCCGCATTGCCTTCTTAAGAAAATGGTCACCCTAATCTAAAACTGTCTGGTACTCTAATGGCAGGTTGCTAACGTAAGAGTTTTCTCTAACTCGAGTTAAAATCATTTGTTTTTGTATGCTACAACATACAAAAACAAATGATTTTAACTTGAGTTAGAGAAAACTCTTACTTTAGCAACCGGCCATTAGATAAATTGTCTTTCCATCCTTTGCCCTTTCGGTGGATTGTTAACTTTCGTCTATATATATTAACTTATTATTGGATGAGAAATGTACGGCTGCAAAATATTAGAACACCGTGGTTGTTCTTTCTTCTTCTTTCCTAGCAGTTTTCCATCTATCTTTGGAGATGCTGTGCTATCTAGTACCTGAGTGTTTGTGACATTGGACGTCTTTTATTCGTCTTTTCGGACTTTTCTCTTTTCGAAACAGGGATGCTACTACTGAATGATGACCGATACTGTCTGCGTATGTTATATAGTACTATATTATATGTTTATGTATTGACTACAATATAATACAATATGATCCTTTAGAGTAAGTCACATGAAAAAATACCTCAAAAAGTAATATTTCAAGCATATTTGCACAAAAAATTAGTAAAAGTAAAATTATTAATTAACATAATTCAAAATAACTATAAGTAAAGTGATGACTGAGTCATTATTTGCAATGATATAAAGGACTTTTGGCAGTTCACTCTGTAAGAAATAGTCAATAATTTTCACAGCGTC
Source organism: Liopterus haemorrhoidalis (assembly GCA_963971575.1). Taxonomy (NCBI): domain Eukaryota; kingdom Metazoa; phylum Arthropoda; class Insecta; order Coleoptera; family Dytiscidae; genus Liopterus; species Liopterus haemorrhoidalis. The sequence continues at coordinate 9,259,955 of OZ020615.1, forward strand.
TCTATGCAGCACAAACATTTTATCTACTGAGGAGTTGTTTTCAACCTAGGAAGGCATAAGAAATATGCCCTCGCATTTTCATAGAACGAGTGTCCCCATGTAAGGAGGGCATAAGAATTATGCCCTTGCAAATCTTCATTTTCAAGTCATTCTTTGGATGACGTCTCAGAATTTCGTTTTCTGGCGAATTCATAGATTAGGTTTTTGTCTCTCAGGGTAATGTGCAACATTCTTCTCCCATAATTATTTGCATTACAGTTTATCTGCAATTCTTTTAGTCAGTGTCCAAGTCTGTGCTCCATAGATAAGGACTGGAAGTACTCACTGGTCAAAGCTAATCTACGAATTTTTTTACTACGAATGGTTTTATAGCTAAGTGTTATATTTATGTAATTAAGTATGAAAGATAGTTTTCCAAAAGTCCAGTGTTTTAAGCCTGGTTATACTCCAATTCATAGAACACCCTGGTTATACAACTTTAAATAGCTTTCGAAATCTCCATTTTAAAGTTATTCTTTGGATGACATCTACGAATTTTGTTTTCTGACGAATTCGTAGATTAGCTTTTCTGTCTCTCAAGGAAATGTGCAACATCTTCTCTCATATTTCTTTGCGTTACAGTTTATCTGCAATTCTTTTCATCAATGTCCAAGTCTGTTCTCCATAAGTAAGGACTGGAAGCACACTATGGTCAAATACGTTAGTTTTGAGAAGTGCTATATTTGTGTAATTAAGTATGAAAGATAGTTTTGGATCCTTTTGTGAATTTCAGCCTGGGTTTTTCTTATTTTTAGCTCAGCAGTTATACAACACACTGGTTAAATAACTCTAAATACTGTTTATAACCGGTGTTTTAAGCCTTTTTATATTCCAATTCCAAAATACAACACCCTGGTTATACTCGTATAACTTTAAATACTCTTCGAAATAAGAAAGCTTGTCTAAACAAGTTCTCCGATTCAAACACAATCGAGAACACCGGTTCTATAACTAGTGTTTTCATGTGTAAAAGTAGCTTTGTTAGTCGCCAAATTAGCCATGTTATACTCAGCACATCATCTCAACAGAAACGTCACAAGAAGGAGAAACGTATCGCAACTTCTTAGTTGGTAAATGAGTGGTTAAATTTTTTTAATACGTCCCTGTTCTTCCAATATTAGTCAAATAAACTTCCTGGATAATTTCGCACATAGTAAATGGATACTAATGATTTATATTACAACCAATTATCCTTTATTTGATCCAGAAATATTCAAAGAAAAATTGAAAACCGTTCAGTTTAGCTACAATAACCAAAGTGTAAACTTATCGTATTTGAATCATTGTAAAAATGCTGAGTATTCGAATTTCACAATTAAATTTCACAATTACATATTTGCCATTATAGTTTTATCGAAATATTAGTCGTGTTTTATAATTGTCAATATGAACACCGGTGTTGAATTTGAAAAAGCCATCATTTTGACTGGTATTGTGTTGTGTGATTAAAGTTTTATTTTATTTTTTTAATATATCTTTTTTTAAGGTTACGGCCGGTTTCATTTTGAGTTGGTGGCATGCTGTGCGATTTGTTTTTTGGCGGCTGGTTTTCAAAATGGAATGTCAGCTTATGTTTTACCAGTGGTGCAATGTGATTTGGATTTATCCTCTGCTCAGATGGGTTACTTAAATGTTTCATTTTTGCTTGGTAAGTTCTTTTCTTAAAGTAGCATGTTACATATTATTTAATTAACCTCTCTAGCGATTTCTGGTATTAATTTCTGATGTTTGTTTACAAGTCAGTCAACTATTTAACATGTTGCGCCTTCAAATTTATGTTATATTTAGTTTCTTCTGAAAGGTTTTCTGTAAATTTAGTTGCTCCGTAGATTGAAGAAACGTGATTTGTCACGTTAATGTTTAATTGCAAAAAACTTTATAATAATGTTTGCAATAAGTTAACAAAAATAATAATAATAATTATTTATTATTCAACCCGCTTATTTTTAAGCTCCCATACATTGAATTGAACATGTAAAATTGTAATGGCCAAAAATACCAACAACGGTTATTTAAATTTGAACAAGACATGTTTTAAATGAATTTAGTAGACAAATTATGGTTTAAATAGACAAAAGAAGGATAAAATCTGATTTGAATGAATGTTTATTAACAAAAATAGGTTTACATTATTTTGTTTACACTTTTTAGGGTTTTGTAGGCATGACCACCAATATAACGTCACTCATGTGTCTGTTGGTCTGTACGATAGAAATTGTAGCCAAACGGCTTAACATAGAAAGTTTAAATTGGGCTTGCTTATAACAGCTATTTGACCCACATATAGGAAAAATACTGAGAGTTAAAAAAAAAACATCCCAAGATAAATATAAATAAATATGAATTTAATAAAAAAAATGAATATTTTTTAAATTTTGAGTGGCATTTCAAATAAAACCGCAAATTTTTGTGATTTTCGCGAATTGTGTCAAAAAATTTTTGCCCCCCACCCTATCTCCCAGAGGGCCTGATCTAAAAAAAAAAAAAAAATCTCAGCATTGAACATTGAGGTGAACCGGAATAGTTTAACAGGAATATTTGATCAGATAAGTTTTTCGAAAAACGTCAATTTTTTGTGTCGATAAAAAAAATATATATATTTTTTAAAATTATTGTGTGATATCGGAAGAAAGCTCTTTTTTAATTTAATGGCCTTTGCTGCTGTGGCAATTAGCCAGGACAATTTTTTATTTGAGAAAATTTCCATGCCTGAACGGGATTCGAACCCGAGACCTTCGCAGAGCACATGTGTTACCACTACGCTACGCCGGTCGGCAAGAAAGCTCTTGCCGACTTCTTTAGTTAATTTTAGTCATGGCTCACTATTCTTTTTTCGACTAGGTGTATAAAAAAGTGCCCGCCATTTTACTTTTTAATAATGTAACATATGGATTATTTTACATGATTGTAAAGCAAATTTGATGTACTTTTCAAATTTGTAAAAAAATGTAGTATGTTTCATTTGAAATTTCAAAGTTGATCTTAATTACTAATAAACCGGAAGTGGTTTATTAGTATATCGTTTAGTTATCATGAATGTACATCCGTCATCAAGTAGCTTACATGTTGCTGTATAAATCATGTTATATGAAATAAATTACTAACTTAATAAATAAGCGAGGTATTTGCTGGGTCCACTAAAATATAATAGCCTGTAGATTCGATTCGGAAAAATGGAAAAGTTATAGCATGCTAAAGAAAAATGAATACGTACATTAATTATTCACTGCTTGAGCCAGTTGTTGTGGAATAATGCCACCCAAATTTAGAACACACCTCAAACATTGGAAAATACGATTAATTCCTTATTATGGCGCGGTCAAATGTTTATTGAAGAAACAGGTGAATATTTTGAACAGTAAATGTTATTTTAATTAAATCTAGATAATACTAGATTAGTTATTTGTTGTGAGTAAAACCTGTTATTTTCTAAATGCGTATATTTTTCTTTAACGTGCTATAACTTTTTAATATTGTCAAATCGAATTTATGTTGATAACTATGTTTTTTTGTATAGAATTGGTCGAGGAACACGCCTTTTAAGTGTGGTAGATTACTTCTGAATCATCCTGCGGGATTATTATGACTACAGGATTTTAAATAAAATATGCTAGAGTTAGTTTTTAATAATTTGTATTTGAGATTGATATGAGATGTGAACTGCGCGAAGATGTACCGATAACTGTCTTGTCCCAGCAAACATTCAACTAACGGCCGAATGCTGGCAAACTGCTTTTATGCTGGTAAATTACTGGCACCAAAAGTAAGTGCAACGCCAGTATTAATAATATACTTCACATTTGTATTTCGCATTCCGCCTATACGAAGTACTTTACCAGCATTTTATAAGCACTCTTCTTCACTCATACTTTTTACTTAAAACCATCAGAAATAAATCTTGCAACTAATGCGATTATTTTGCACTTTACCGTTGCTGGGCCGGCAACTGATACATCAATGGGCCAGTAACGGCCACGGGGACACCGGGGTACTGGCCCATTACTTTCAATGCCGGGGAGTATGTGCTTTACCAGTACTGGCCCGTATAAAAATGTTTGCTGGGGTGTTACTAAGCCAGGGGCTGAGTAACCGTAGCGGCCAGATATTTTATGATCCTTTGGGGTAGATAGTTTCTAGGAAAGGAAAGTACGAAACGTGCCTATTTGTAAAATATAAAACTTGTAAAATAAATAAATTTTAAAAATACTAAAGTAACATTTTAAACCCGACGGAAATGTGTAATAAAAATTATATGGAATGGGTCATAAACCACTGGCGCTACAATAATTTATATAAAAGAGGAAAATTATTTGTTTACTTGTTTGTAATATATTTAAGTAGGTATACATAAAATATAACTCATCAAGAATGTAATTATTTTTTAATATCAAATTCTGTGCAACAAAAACGTATCATGGCTTACTAGAGGAGAAACATCGCAAATGGATTATACAGTGAATTTATTTTTTAATGCAACATGTACTATGTCAGCAATATAAATCGTGTTCATTTTCATTTGCAACATAGACAATTAGCGTGTACACTTTTGCTCATTGCTGATTTAAAAATTAATCATCATGTATACAGATGAAGAAAAAATAATGATGGTAACTTAGTATAACTCCCAAATGAGTTTAAGAGAGGTTTCTGCTGTATTTAGTGCAACTTATCCAGATCGGCCAATACCAAATCCCTCTACAATTTCAAGACTAGTTAATAAAATTCATCGTGAAGGATGTCTTAAGTCAAAACATAATAAAAAAAGAACAACATCCCACGTGCTTACAGAAGAGAAACAGTTAGAAATATTATTACAAGTGGAATAAAACAATCAAAATACTTTAAGATCAATTGCACAAACCGTTGGTGTCAGTATTGGATCTGTTTTTACTTCTTAAAAAAAAGGAAAAGTTTCGATCATACAAATTTCAAAATAATCAAGAATTGTTAGAAAGGGACGCAGCAGTACGTATGGATATTTGTTTTGAAATGTTTGAAAAAATTAATTCCGGCCCAACACTGCTTCAAAGAATTTTATTTACTGATGAAGCAACGTTTACTCTGAATGGTGAAGTGCACAGACAAAATTTTAGGTACTGGAGTCGAGAAAATTTACATTTATTTCATTCCTCCCGAACTCAAAGGCCGCAAAAATTAAATGTTTGCGCAGGAATAATAGGAACCAATATTATAGGGCATTTTTTATTGACGGTAACCTTAATGTCGCAAAATATCTAGCCCTTTTACAATACCAAATATTACCTGCGTTGCGAAACCTGAATATTAATGGACAAGTATGGTTTCAACATGATGGCGCACAAGTCCATTATTCTAGAATAGTTAAAGAATATTTACATAGAACTTTCCCAAATATGGTAGCTGGATTGGAAGAGGAGGTTCGATGAATTGGCCAGCGAGATCTCCGGATTTGGCACCCAATGATTTTTTTTTTATTGCGGATATTTAAAGGCCAAAGTATATAATGGAGAACTTAGGGATGTTCCTGAACTGCAAGACAAAATTGTTCAAGCATCCAACAATATACCTCAAGAGCAATTGCTGAATGTTTTGGATCATTTTTATGATCGCTTAACATTTTGTATGCAAGTTTTTATTAGTTATTTATATATTATATTTTATTTTTATTTGTATTTTCAATAAAATATTTTGATTTTGCTAGTGAATATGGTTTTTTCTATGTTGCAAATGAAAATGAACACGATATATATTGCTGTCAAAAACTGTATCCAGGGTAATGACATGTTGCATTAAAAAATAAATTCACTGTATATACAATTCCTTCCCAAAAATACATTTCGGATGACTTAAGCTTGTTCATATTTGTGTTACGTATATCCTCTTTTTCTGTTTCCAATCACATCTTTTCTTTGTTTATGTTTTTAATGGCATTTATTTATTTTAGGTGGCATTATCAGTGCTTTACTTTGGGGACTCCTAGCTGATGTTTTGGGGAGAAAAAGAGTGTTAATCTACACTCTTTTAATAGATGGATTTATAACAATATGCGCTGGTTTATCACAGTCCTTTTTGGCTCTAACTGTGTTCAGATTTTTAAATGGATTTTTCATCGGTGCTCCTGGTACATTAATTTTTTCATACTTGGCAGAATTTCAACCAGAACATAAGAAAACACAAAGTATACTCTATGTTGGATTTTTCTTCACATTATCATGGGTGTTATTACCAGGTAAATAATTTTAATACTTTTAATACTGTACGACGGAATACAGGGCCGTATTTCCCACTAGGCGCATGAGGCGCATGCTGGGGGCCTACCAGGGGCTCTCAGAGAAGTTGCGCCTCGTGCGTCCGAGTGGGTAAATACGCCCCTGACGGAATAAGTAAACGCGTTTAGAAACATGTAGATCATTATTATCATCATCAGTGTTATTTGGTTCAAGATTGTCCCTTCATCTGTTCAACTGATGTCGGCCGTTATCTATTATTGCAGTTTTAACGACGTATCTCCATTTTTATATCTTTCGGAATCATGTTTGAATGGTTTTTGAACTCCACTCTTTTGCTTAGACGTCAGCAATGGTTTTTACTTGGCCTAAGAAAGTTTTATAAATTTCTGTAAATATACATTTAAGAGTCCGATTAAAAAAATATTACCTTATAGGTTCCAAATCCTAATTTTTTGGGATTTGGAACTTCCTTATGACATGTAGACCTTGAAACACGTCTTCCAACAACATCGCTCCAGAGTACACTCAATTGACTGTAGTTAGCACGTCTGTTATCCTTAATAATTCTTTTCAATGCACGTTTGTCATTGTCCGTCAGTGTAGTTTTCTTCACGTACTGGGGCTTTCGGGCAACTGAATAACTTGTTTTGTACAATATTACAATTTTTCTAATACTGTATCTTGACAAACCTAATAATTTTCCGATTTCGGAATTGATTTTTCCTGTTTTTGCTAAGTTCACAATAATTAACCGAATTTTTTCATCAATAGCTTTGCCTCTGCCCATGTTTTAAAACTATTTAGACTTAACACTTTTAATACATCACAGTCTAATAATTACAATAAACAAACTTTGTTTTCCAACGCCTACTACGCATAGCTAACGCAAAAACCCAGCTATTTTATATACAGTACAAGAATACATGAACTCAAAAAATACGTTTGTTTAACGAATATTATTTTTATAATCAAAAATTAAATATTACAGAATAAATTTTGACTCCTTTGCTTCTAATATGATTATATTGTCAAAAAATGTACAAAGCAGCATTTACTTTTACTTATTATTTAATAATTTCTAAAGAAACTGAAAATTTCATAGCTGGGCCAACTGAAAGTGGACAGGGCTCGTACGCTATGAGTTGTTCACTGTTCATGGTCACTAACAAATTTGTCATATGCGTTACCACGCAAGCAACCGTTCACAGCTTTAAATTTAATAGACTATGCGTTGTCGACTATAGACAGTTTCCCAAACTTTATAGTTAGTGCGCTGTTTTAATGAGACAGATATATAAACACATATTAGCTATATCACCTTACATAACCTAAAAAATACTGCTGTAGTTGCGGTTATAATTTTGTTATTAAAATTTAGTAAGAAATCACTATATCGCTGATGGCGGATTCATAAAATGTCACATAAATGCATTTATTCGATCGTAGTTGGTTTGAAAAAAACAAAGATGTCACAACATTCTTTACAACTGTCTGTAATTTTAGAGCTGTGAACGCAGCTTTAGCCACTATGTTTGGTTAGTGACCAAGTATAGCATATAAGATATGAGTTACAATTGTAACTTTGACAATATCGAGAGCCGAAACTATAGTCAGTACAATAAACTTTATGTTTTATTTCAACAACCTCTTATTTTAAGATGTGTTTTAGAAAGATAATATTATATAACTTGTTTTCAGTTATTGCTTGGTTGATAATACCTCTAAGTTTCCATCTTCAAATCAATGATTTTGTTTTCAATTCCTGGAGATTATTTATTATTTCACTATCTCTGACATCATTTGCTGGAGGGATTTCTTTGCTGTATTTTCCGGAAACACCAAAATTTTTATTGGCACGTGGTGAAAAAAAGCAAGCTTTACAAATATTACGATATATGTTTGCCAAAAACACAAATAAATCTATAGAAGAATTTCCAGTAAGTAAAATAAAATCAATTTTTAAATTTTAGTTTTAATAAAAATATTTTTTTAGGTTAAATATTTATTAGATGACCAAAGAGCTATGCAACTACCTACAAAATCTGGTCCTGTTGGCCAGGGCCGTATTATAAGACTTTTAAAAGACATGAACAACCAAATTAAAATGCTGTTTACTCCACCCCTGTTGTATCTAACAATTTTAACGAGTATTATGCTGTTTGGAAATATGTATGGGTAGGTATACAAAAAAGTAATTTTAAAAACTATATATTTTTTGTATTGTTGCGAAACATTATGCGTATGGCGAGAAACCGCACGGGCAGACCGAAGGTGTACTCTCTGTATGTCCACTAACCACAAGCACTCATATTCAGTATCAACTTTACTAGAATTTTTACTCGTGCAAATCAGCATACAATGTCTTGTTACATATCTTTTTTGCCCTATGCACCACTTAAACGTTGGGATACTATTATATTATATCTTCTTTTGCAGTTTTTATGGACTTGGACTGTGGATTCCAGAAATATTTAGCAGATTTGAGGAGTATGCAGTACTTCATCCAAATGTTAGTAAAACGTTTTGTCAGATGCAAAAAGATATGTTGTCTAATGTGACCGAATCGACACATTTTAAAGATGAAATTGAAATAAGGTAATATTAATATAATAATAATAATTTGATTCCACTAGTCTCTAGTATGACGCGGCTCAAAAGGTTGCTCAAGTTTGCCCTTAATAGACGCTTGTCAAGACCTGACAAACCCCAAATAATAATAATATTAAACGCTTAAGCCTGTACTTTCTGCGTGTTCCATATTAGCTCAATCTAGCTATATATCGCGAAACAATTCTGCTCTACTAGTATCTCACTTCGTTTTGAGACAGAAATATGGTATTGACTGTCCCCCCTTTTTATAATAATAATAATAACAATAATAGGCTTTATCCTTCTCGACTCTCTTCGTCTCGATCGCCTCATCCTGCGTCGCAGACGTGCTACTTAGCGCAGATTTGGTTGCGTCATGAAGTCCAGCTCAGGGTTAGTTTCACACCATTGTGAATGGACTCTGACCATTTAGCCTCTGCGATTGGGTGACGCAGCCTCATAAACCTGAAGCAGGTCTTCCTGCTCCTCGAGTGTCCACCTGTGGTGGGTCTGGCTAACATGATTGTAGCTTCGCCCAACTGTTTGTGGGTCCCCATCCGAAAAGGACTCGTTGATGGAAGCTCTTTGGTTTTCTGAGTTTTTTGGAACCATTTGATACGTTTCATGGGATGATTGGTTCCATGAAACGATGGCAGAATTCATCGACCATATGGTAGGGTCGACGTTATCCCCGATTGGTTCCTGCCGTTGTAGCTTTGTGCTAGCGATCCGAGAGAAAAGACGCTAAGCCGTTTCGGTCCAAATACCGCCGTACCCCAATAGACTGTATAAACATCGATAGGGTGAATGCCTCCTCTAGTTCCATTCAATTTTTTTTTTTTTCTTATTTTTATTCTTTCTTTTATTTTTAGTATTTTTTGTCAATCTTGATTAAAATTGTTTATTTCGTCTGTTCATTGGTAGAGACGAAGACGAAGATAATTTACATCTTCAGTCTTTTACTCTACCCATCGTCGTTAATTTTCATAGTATCGCTTATCCTTTTTAAGTAGCCATGATACTTTTATAATATCCTTTATTTTTGTTTTTATTTATACATTATGGTAAGAAGTTTATATAGTTACTTGCATTGCTTACGTTACAACTTAAATTTCATATCATATCCAGAATTTAAACATCTATACCTCTCCAAAGCGATGTGATCGTCTTTAAGAGCATATTTACCGAACGAATTTGTACTTCACCTGCTGATTATTGCTCTATCTGTTATTATTTACTTATCACCCAACTATTTTACCTAAGCCGTGCACAGACATTGCAAATTAACATGACCAGCTCCCCATAGAGTCTTCGACCATCATTTTAGATGGGAGCAATCCAGTAAAATTGTGGCTGAAAAAAAAAAAATACTAAAGTTCACATGTATCTGAGCACAGTGGTACTCATTGTGAGAAGAAAGCCTTTCAGATACTAAAATGGTATTTATTAAAGTTAACGCCAGTATTTTCTACGTAAATTGTAGTTATATAGTTTTTAAAAATACTTTAATGCCAATAAGTCCGTTTCTGGTCTATTACGTAATACACTAATTTAAAAATGATTTATATTATACAGCTTGATCTTGACCACGCGTCTCAAATTTACATCAATAGACAAGTCATTAAACTGAGTCACATTTGTTGTCACACACATATTGCATGCAGTCTAGAGATGTAAAAACACTTTTTAATTTAAATACAACGTTAGATCTAAGGTTCAGAAATGAAACAGGCAATGGGTGCGTTTTGTTGGTGGCTGGTTAGAAGTACTAGAATTGATGCGCAACAAAACGACAATTTTGATCGTGAAGTAAACATGGAATGACATTTGCATGGAGGTTAAGTCATATGGTTGTAGAACAAATAACGAACATATTTCACCTAAATGGATAATCTAAATAATAAATTCAGAATAAGAAAACTTTACATTTGAAGCAAATATTCTAGAACGTAATGTTTTAGAACGAATAATTGAATTGTAAATATATTTAAAGTTTAGATTTAACAATACTATATTAAAATCATATAGGTATATACTTATTTTAGGACACAAAATGAGAAAATAGCTAAAAGTAAAAATAATTTTGAAGCAGTAATACCAAGATTTAATTCTAAAACATTTAAAAACCAAATGAAAACAACTGCATTCAAATACATATTACTTTTCATCCCCACCACACTTATTCATTCCAGTCGTTCGACCTCGAGACATCGAATGAGTAGAATGAATAGAACGAGAATATTGTCGCAAGAAAACGCGTATTCTGATTAAACCGAAACCCGAATTGGCACAACAAAACGCACCCAATATTGGTTTGTAGAACTGAATCTGTTGAATCTGCACAAACAAGAAAAATTGACTTGTATATTTGTTTAAAAATATATCTTTTGAAAAGATCCAATAAAGTTATGAGTTAGATCTGCCATGGATCTGTCCTATTTATTCGTTAATAGATATAAATAGTGTGCTTCAAAAACTAACACAATTTTTAGGATTTCGTAGATATGACCAAGAAATCCTTATACCGTCTGTCAGTCTGTTTTAGTTTTAACGGTTTCGAACAGGACTAAATCATTTATACTAGTGAAATATCTACTTATTTATAAATCAAATAATAAACTGTAAAGAGTGAGAAATACGTTCTAAAATTGAAAATTGTGGTTGGCTTTTCAACCAGATTCAGTGATTCAAGAACAAATTTAATATATTTCTTATCCAATTAATGGCGATTAAGAATGAAGAATATCGCAGAAAAAAAAAACATAAATATGCATTTGTTTTGGACATAGATTTTAGACCAAATATAGTGGTATCAATTAGATTTTTTTTTAAAATTTGAATATAAAGATTGACCCCGGTATGTCGCTAGGATCGGTAACTATCGTATTTTTGAAGATAATTGGTACTAAATAATAATTTTTTAGAAGCAAGAATTTATTTTAAATATAAAAATACAATATAGTGTGTCCTTGAGTTGAAAATAAAGAATTAAAAACACACGGAAACATAGGGGTCAATTTTTATTATCAAATTAAAAAAAAAAAAATGATCCGACTATATTTGTTCTAAATTCTATGATCGAAACAAATGCATGTTGATGTTACACGAACTTAGCTACCTTACTCTCTTAAGCACGATTAAGAAATGAAGAGTAATTTTGGAAAAACCTTTTTATGTTAACGCAATTTTTGCAAATTATTAACTTTAATGCAATATTAAATGAAAGGTCTTAGTACTCAGCTTAACGAATAAAAATGTTTTACAATTGTTTATTCTGATGTGATTATAAAAAAAAATATTGTCCTAGACATCCAGCATTCTGTTGGCCAGTGTTACTCAATAAATATTGGAGTTGATGCAGGTTCGTAACGGTCGACTTCTTTACCTCCAAACATTCGGAACTTTTCAGGCGAAGAGTTGAAAAACTACCAGATCTATTATCAGAAGTGGGATTGGTTCTCAAAAGTTTTAAAATATAAAACATAAATGTTATACTACAAATATTAAAAAAAAATCTTTTGATCCAAATACCTATTATATGGGTGCAAAACAATTTTTCCTTATCTTAATATTTTCTATATTTCTAGGATACGCAGTGTATCTGGGAGTTTTTTCAAATTGTTGCAAATTTCGATAAAAAACCTATTTATCAATGAAAAAGTCCAGTTATAAGTGGGTTCGCGTAGTTTAAACCGGTGTTTCAATCGTTAGGAGAATATATAATTGATAAGTTTATGTATTTATTTATAAAAAATAAAAAGAATAATAAAACAAAAAATTAAAACGCTATGAATTTACGTATCAACCTAATACATATCAACGAAATCCTGATATATGTGAAAATGCACATTTCACATATTTGAAGGAAGATATATTAATTTCTTTGTTTGAACTTAAAACATCTTTTACATATTTATATATTCTTAACAAAATTTTTTCTTTTCTAGTTGTATCAATCAAATGGATAACACCGTCTTTATCAACACCATTATAATGGGTATATGTTGTTGTGTTGGTAACGTGGTATCTGGTTACTTAGCTAGCAAGTTTGACAGGCGAATTTTACCGATAACTACAATGGTTATCGGTGGTGTAAGCGCTTGTATCATGTTCTGGTTGAACTCCAGCATGCAACATCTTATAACAGCGAGTGTTTTTCAAGCAATGATGGCAGTGGCAAATATGGCTTTGAACAGCGTTGTTGTTGATCTCTTCCCCACCATGGTCAGGTAAAAATAACATAGAATAATAATAATAATAATAATAATAATAATAATAATAATAATAATAATAATAATAATAACTCCTTCCCCACCTCGAGGTTACTGACAGCCACTAAGCCGGACATAACCCTCCTGGATATCGAGACCAAACAGATGTTTGTGATCGAATTCCAGCTGAGAAGAATATCTCTCTCAAGGAGGAGGAAAAAGAGGTCCAAGTATATGGACCTCTTGTCCGAGCTTAGAAAGCTGTATCCCGGGTATAAAGTTAAGCTTGTAGTCCTGATAGTTGGTGTTTTGGGTGGCATGAAAGCCTTCTATCGAAGGGAAATCGAGTCCATTCCCGCCTGTAGATCTTCTGCCAACTCTTTGATCTGCAGGATGCAGAAAGCAGTGCTGCTCGGGTCGCTCCGCATTGTGCGGGCATTGGATCTGGCGTAATTTACGCGGCTGCATATCGCCAGGGTTTGGGATGCAGTCGTGTGTATTTAGCTCTACTAGTCTCTAGTATGACGCGGCTCAAAAGGTTGCTGAAGTTTGAGATTAGTGGACGCTTGTCAAGACCTGACAAACCCCAAAATAATAATAATAATACGTTCCCAACACCTAGGTAGATATATAAAGGGAGAGAAGATAACTTTTTTAAACCCCCGACTATAAATATACTTTTCGACCAGTCCTATTGTCTCTGTATAAACATGTATTCATTTTAAGAATTAAATACTGACTACACAAAATCGGAACATGAAAATTCCGGCAGGGGGGATTCGTATCCGCGTCATTGTACTCCGTAGATAGTCTTACCACGGAATCAAGGCAACTCTAAAAATAAATTAGTTCATATGAAAAGCTTAATCTGCCATGTCCACTTAAAAAAAAAAAAGTTATGCACGGCATTCTGCTCTCTATGGTGGACAGGATAAGGTAGCAAAAATAATGAGTGAAAATCCATTTAGTAGAGTATAAAATAGCTATCCAAAACATGGTTGTGAGTGCAAAATCCGCTATATGTACAAAAATTTGTTTTTCAAATCCGCCATGTTCAATTGACCAAAAGCGATTGAAGCGATTACTGTCTGCTGTCTGGACGTTACGCCCATTTTTGAATCAGTTGCTAGAGCACAGTAGGTGTTGAATATTCATTATTGTTGTATTATTAAGAGTAACAATGGATGATATTGGTGTATTAATTAAAAAGACGATTCCAGAATGCAGCCGTAAAAGAATAGTGCAACAACAAAGGCCACCTCTTTCTGGATTGAAAGCACCATTTTGTTGTAAAACTCGTCAAGTCCAAACTTAAAGACTTTTTTTAATGCAACCATGCCACCAATATTTGATCTGATTGGTAGATAATCATAATACTAAAACAATTAAAAATAATTTTTTGTAAAAATATGTAGTATTCTATAACAGTTTTTTCATCTCTCCTGCAAAATGACATAGATTGAACATGGCAGGTTTTGCATTTAGACCCCTCATATCTAAGAAAGCTATATTAAAAGTAAAACATTTAACTCGGTCTTTAGTAACCGGACATAAATTGGCCTTTAGGCGCTAGGGTTAACTATTGTTTGAATTTTCCCTATGTTCAATTTTCCAGTAAAGCCGTTCAGCCACCCAAGCTGGAAAAGTATTGCTAACATGAAAATTAAAAGTTTATCAACTTTTTTCTTTTCTGGACTGCGTTACTGAAGAAGTATTTTTAGTATTTTTTGTACTATTTTTTATTGATTTTTATGTATTGCAAATATGGGTGTTTAATGTCATCAGCAGCATATTTAACAAAAGTATATTTTCCTGGAATTATTTATACTATCTATAAAAATATTAGAACAATAGTATTTAAGCTTAGATATTTCGATTTTTTAACATTGCATTTAAGGGTATCATATTACAATTCATTATATAAATTTTAAAATTTGAGGTGAACTTAAGCCTTAAGCCAAAATAGGTGAAATTCTTTTGTAAAATCCATTATGTATGCTATTTTGGGCTGGACCCGTTTCGCACCAGTTACTTCCTGTCATTTTTAGGGTTTTGTAGGTATGACCAAAAAACCCTTATACCGTCATTTTGTCGTCTGTCTGTCTGTCTGCCTGTCTGTCTGTTCGGTAAAAATTGTAGCCAAACGGCTAAACCTAGAGAGTTGAAATTTGGCAAGCTTATACAATTCTTTGACCCGCACATAGGAAAAATACTAAAACATCTAAAAAACATACCCCCCTAAAAATATAAACAAATATGTGCTCATCGAAAACAAAAATATTTTTTTTAAATTCTGAGTAGGGTATCAAATGAAAGCCCTTAGTACGTGGATTTACGATCAAATTTTTATTTTTGCAAAATAAATTATTTTGTCCCACACCCTGTAGCCCAGATGGTTTAAACTAAAAATCTAAAAAAATTCTAAGTAATGTATATTGGTGTGAACCAAAATAGTACGACAGGAATTTTTGATCAGATTATGTTTTCGGAAAATAACGCATTTTTTGTGGTTTTTGGTTCACAAAGTACAAAAGTTATACCAATGTAAGACACTCACACGCAAGGCATGCGATAGCGTAATGGGTTAGAGCACTGGTGTCGTAAGCTAAAATTCGCTGGAAAACGAAGGGTTTCGAGTTCGAGTACGGAGTGAATTTTATTTTTTCTGTTTTTTTTTTGCATTTTTATTATGTTGAAATTATTTTGTCAAAATTCTAGTTATATTTTGACAAATGTTGTATTTAATTTTTAAGAGCGTAAATTTAATAACCAGTCTTATTATATGATTAACAGACGATAAATTATTTTAAAAATATCGTTCATTTTGCCGTGATTACTACAAAGTAAAATTTGTCCTACACACTCAGCATACCGCCTTCACTTATTATATACCTGCGAAACCCTGAAATGTGTGAATATTCACACTTCACATCAATTTTTTTGTTGTTGTTTAGGTTGTTCATTTTGTTCAACAGTTAAAAGTTTCTCCTGTTGCTATTCAGTAAAATATTCTCTCTGAGAGAACTGGTTGTACAATTTTTGCAATCCACCACTGAGTGTAAAGCCATGAGTAACAGATGCCCAACTGAAGATTCCACTATATATGTCTAAAAGCTGGACCTGATAAGTCGTATTCTACTCAGTGGTGTAACGAAGGGTTGGCTAAATGAGCTGACCCATCCAGGGTGACAAGAGTTGATGAGTTTGGTGCCTGTTTAAAATTTTACTCATTACTCCAATAGTCTTTAGTTTACTACTTGCACTGTAATGGCGTGTTATGAACGGCGTTTGGCCCTTGACAAGGACGGAACAGACACGTCAGTGCCATTTGGTGTATCTTGGTTTGTAACATTCTTTTTTTTTGCAGTGCAATGGCAGTGTGCACAGCTACATTAGCTGGGCGACTTGGCGCAGTAGTCAGCAATTTTTCTTTTGGATTCCTGCTGGATCAGTATTGTGAGGTGCCCATTTTTGTAGTTGGTATCATTCTAACAGGTAAACTCTGTAAAATTCTCTAAAAAAGCTCAATAATAAAGTAGAGATAATAACAAAAGAAAAATTACAAAATATACTTCTTTTTGTTTCTTTATTTGATTCTTATTCGTCTTGGTCGATTAGGCAAGGTTTCCGTTACGGCTTCCAACGCTTTTAGACCGTCTAAGATCGCGTAAAAAAGAACGTAATACGTAATACTGACCCATGTTTCACCGGAATGTACACAAATTGAAAATATGGTCATGAAATCTGGAAACATGAATCCGAGGCTCTCCTCGTGCCATCGCGCCAATGAAAATGATGAAGATTGTGTTCCTTTTTCTGTGTTTTTACAATCAAAATATGTCAGACGATTTATATATTCAATTACGGCCTTGTACATTTACGACCAAACAAATATTATGGAAAGTTATGGATGTATTAACCATCCATAACCAACTGAGTTTACACCGTCATAGGTTTCCCTTATGACTTCATCTAATACATTATTAAAAATAATAAGAGAAAGCCTTATCCAACAAATGAGGATTGGGTCGCTTATCTTTGTGCAAAACATTGAAGAGAGCATCTTGTTTATAATTTTTGTACGCTACATTTGGATTGCTTACAGTGACAAAGAAAATATACTAATACATTAAATAATTGTATCAAAATTTAACAGTCATTGGATTGCTTCATTGGTCAGAAACATGATGGATTGGAAACCATCTGGGAAAGCGCAACGAGGTCATTCTTCTGCGATGTGTTGCATCGTCTGTAATGGCTCTCCGCAGTCATAGGAGGGAGAGTCGACTAATCTCCATTTATGAAGCATGTGGTTGTTTATGCCTTGGCTGATATCTAATCTGTTTAATCTCACCCAAGTCGTGCGGGGTGAAAGTAGCCATTTGGCTGAACATTGGAATCTGAAATTCCATTTTTGTTCGGATGAGAGAAATTTTCTTATTATTTTGACAATTCGTCATTGGCGTTATAGACATTAACAAAGATCGTTCCAAATAGGATATCTTATTTTACGCCTACGATTTCGTGGATTTAGTAGGTCTTTGTACATAGGCAGGTTGTGGTTCATTCAAATATTTGCCAAGTTATGAGGGCTGCATTGTTTTTTTTTTTAGAATAGATGAAGGGCCGACAGTACTGGAGCCATTCCGAGGAAGTCGATTGTGTAGCACCAGTTACAATTCGCATAAATGTATTTAGCACTGGGGTTTTGTAGGTATGACCAAAAAACCCTTATACCGTCATTTTGTCGTTTGTCTGTCTGTCTGTCTGAGTTGAAATTTGGCATGCTTGTACAACTTTTCGACCCGCACCTAGGAAAAATACTAAAACATCTAAAAAACATATCCCCCTAAAAATATAAACAAATATGTGCTCAACGAAAAAAAAAAAAAAAAATTTAATTCTGAGTAGGGTATCAAATGAAAGCCCTTAGTACGCGTATTAACGATCAAAATTTTATTTTTGCAAAATAAATTATTTTGACGCGATTTTTGTCAAAATTGTGCAAAAAAATTTTTGTCCCACACCCTGTAGCCCAGATGGTTTAAACTAAATATCTGAAAAAATTCTAAGTAATGTATATTGGTTTGAACCGGAATAGTACAACAGGAATTTTTGATCAGATTATGTTTTCGGAAAATAATGCATTTTTTGTGTTTTTAACCAAAATATGTTTAATATTAAATTCGCTCTGTAACCTAGTTGATACGTCAGCACTCATAGCTATGTGCGTTTAGTCATTGGTTTTCTAATTTGTAAACAGGTAACTTGCAAACTAGAGTTCGAATCCTGTCAATTTTATTTTTTTTTGTTTTTTTTTTTGCAGTTTTCTTTTGTTTAAATTATTTTGTCATAATTCTAGTTATATTTTGGTAAATGTTGCATTTAATTTTTAAAAGCGTAAATTTAATAACCAGTGGGAAGTGTTGAAATTATAATTTAATTCTGTTTGATGTATACGAAATCAGAGGGCGGGGCTAATGATTTAAGCAACCAATAGAAGCCATAGTCGCAATTTTCAAAATCTTAATGAACCTTGCTATGTAAAAAAAAATACTGCACATATTTAGAAACTTAAATAATGGTATTAGGCATTCGAATTCATAAAAAAATATTTTGACATAAAATTTGTTTTGGCATCCCAAATAATCATCATTCAGTTATTAAATACCTGCAAAACCCTGAAATGTGTGAAAATTCACACTTCACATCAATTTTTCTTGTTTAAACCTTGCACGGGAAACATGAAAATTTAGTTACGGCCCTGGGTTCATACATGTTGGTTCATGTGTGCGCGGCTTTAAACACCTTTTGTTATTATACCAACCCATCTCAGATTTCTTGCAATTGATCTCCCTTTCAAATATAATCTCTTGTTCTTCAACAAAACAAAGATCAGATTAAACTCAATTAATATCCGGGTGTAAATTATTATGTTAGATAATCTATAATTTATTCGAATGTAGAATATACGGTTTATTATCTCTATATCAGGATAACAGCAGTTTATGAAGGATAATTTCAATCATATTTTATAACTCATGTATTTTGTTTTAGTTTGTGGACTACTGGGACTCCTTATTCCAGCAGGAAAACCTGAAAAAATACAAATGGATGAACTCAAACCTATTCCTGAAATATCTATTATATCAGCTGATTAGATTTTGTACTTATTTTATTTTTATATTATTTTTATTACCATGACAGTTTTGTATTTTTTATTTTTTATTTATTCCTTCTATACGTAATCAATATTATGTATTAGTCTGTATTAAAATATAATAATAATATTTACATTTTATAATTTCATTTTAATAAATTAATAGACTATACCAGTGGCCTCCAAACTTTTTTGATCAGGTACCCCTAACTTATGAAAAATAAATAGCACGTACCCCAATATATTGGGTGTTCATTGCTAATATTCTTATTAGGAGAGCTACGATTATGGTTAAATAGATGACGATGATAAAAACCAAAACAATAGAGCATCAGATATCTGAGTTATTCATAAAAATGATTTTTTAATGGAACGCCTGGAATAGTTTTAGATATTCAAAAATAGTAACTTATTTTGAATAAAAAATCTATATTCTTCTGGAATTGATTCAAATAAGTTTGGGTACTAATCAGGCCCAAGAAGCTTAAGACCGTATCACACAAACGTCTTGGAAATTATTAAAAAATACATTTTTTTACACATGTCAAATGTCAAAATATAAAAATAAATATATCACATTATTTTGAGGTCACATTTTAAATACTCCTATAAACTATAGAACGCTTGTTTTTTTAGAAATGTCTAAAGCCTGGAACAGAATGCACAGCGCGCTACGCCGTCAGCGCGGCGTCATTTGCGACAGCGTTGCGTAGCGCCGTTGAGAATTTTCGCCTGCACACAATGCAATAATTTTTAACGCCGTCAAGTGTCACTTGACAACCTATATCTGTGTTTATACGTGCGCTTTCTTTTATTAAAAGTATAATGGATGATGACGACTTGTGTGTGATGTTATCTATGTTGTATGCAAGTTATTTATACATACAAACACTTTACCATTCAGTAAAAACTGAGGTTAGGTGTTCTGCGTCAACGTTCAACGGCGTCAAAAGTTGGAAGTTGACGTATCAACGGCGTTCGAACGCCGGAGGACGTTGTTCATTCTGTGCACTTGCGTACGACATCTTTTTTAATGTTGAAAATATTGTAGAGGATTAAAACATGTTAAAATTATAATCACCTTTAAAGTACTAAAGTAAAGGCGTCGAGCAAATTTTACATTTCTCGAGAAATGAAAAATGAGAATTAAAACTTTTTCTCGAGAAATTCTCGAAAAGAAACACTATGTTAGCCTAACATATTCAGGTCTAAAGAGTTTATTTCGTCTGGTATTATAGCCATTGGGGTTAAAATGAATATAGGTCAAACGATTTAAAATATAAAGAGAAGGTAACGTCAGTATTTCTACTTCTATAAAATAATTTCTACAGTCCTGTCGGTACTCCAATCCACCAATAACTCTAATAACACGTCTCTGTAGCCCAAATAATCTGGACGCTTTAGCTGAGTGGCCCCATGTTAACAGACCATACACCATATTTCAGGGGCGCTGAAACAGTCGATCGCGATCGACTGGTCGATCGCAAGAGGTTTTTAAGTCGATCGCGTACATATTTATAAAAAGTATTTTAAATTTTTTTTTACAGTTATTGTAATTTAATAGTTATTAATTTAGTAACGAACATTAAATGTTAAACTATCTGATAGAATAATAAATGATAATTTAAGATTTAACATTTAATAGATATTATTTGGAATGAGGTAGATCTCATTCCAGTCTTGAAAATTATGTCAAATATACATCTCAAAGCCAGAGCAACAGATAACAAGTTTTGGGCTTGTTTATCTGAAGAAAAATATCCATGTTTGAAACAAATAGCCCTTCAGTTAACAGCATTATTTGGGGCAACTTATTTGTGCGAGTCTGCGTTTTCCGAAATGAAAATAATTAAATCTAAATATCGTAATCGGCTCAGTGACGAACATCTTAATTCATGCTTGCGTTTGACACTTTGTAATTATGTGCCGTTTTATGAAAAGTATGCAGATGACATGCAATGCCATTCATCAACATCAAAATAACATTAGTTGTTGTATCTTTGCAATTAATAAATATAACAATTTATAAACTTTGTATTTTATTTTTAGCTAGTCGATCGCTTGCCGCCTAATGCTTTTATGGTCGATCGCCGATGGTTTAAGTCTGAACGCCCCTGCTATATTTGATTTAAATAATGCATAATATGCAGTTAAACAGATCAATTCTGTAAAAATTTACTGTGTAGTAACGTTACTACAAGATAAAATATTATAAAAAGTACTTTCATTCATGATAGTAACTGACCTTGCTCATAGTGACAAATTTATGATCATAGTAACTGAGTTACAGAATTGGTCTGAATAAAACACTTCGGGTGACATTAGTTTTTAGGTTACGCAGGCAATAGACAGTTCTGTAGAGTTTACTTGCCGTATTTTCCATATGACTGTCACAAGTTAAATTGACTCCAATTATCACACCTAAAAAACTAGCCTAATCACGGCCTGACTGGGGTAATCTTAATGAAAATAGTAATTGTTGTGTTTTAGAGCCGTTTAGGGTAAGAGAGTTTGACGTGAACCATTCTTGAGTTCTTTCAATTAGGCTGGTATTTTTGAACACAATATTGTTGGTGCCATGACCAAGGGGCTACGAGTCAGAGAAAAAATTTATAGCCAATTACAATATCAAAATAGCTTTAATCAAAATAATATTCATTTTTGTAATAAGGATTATGACCTTTAATTAAATCTAGCAAAAACTACTTTCATTTACTAGGCGGCACTTCAGGCTTCTAGTAAAAATGGGCGTCATGCAAATAAATTTAGAAAAAAATATCCTTTTTTACTGGATGACACTTCAGGATTCCGGAGTCCAAGGGGAGGTGGCATGAAAGGAGATTTAGAAAAACCTACTTTTTTTACAGGGCGGCACTTCAGACTAGTAAGAAACGGGGGGCAAAAAGGAAAATTAGAAAAAAATAACTTTTTTTTACTGGGCGGCACTTCAGGCTTCTAGTAAAAGGGGGGCGCCAAAAAAGAAATTTAGAAAAAAAAAAAACTACTATTTTTACTGGGCGGCACTTCAGGCTTCTAGTAAAAGGCAGGGTGCCAGAAAGAAAATTTGGTTGGTTTATAAAAAATGCATATTCATATTATAGACTAAGTAATTAATAGGTCACTATTCACTTTTTGATTATTACAATTTCTGATTATTTATAACAAATCCAAACTATGGTCTATTTCAAAGTAGAAAAAAGTAGATAGTGCTGCGATACGAGTACGATTTACACTGATCAAATACAGTATAGCGGGAAATTTAAAATATGTTACAACTAGGGCATGGGCGTAGCAACTGGGTTAGCAAGTGATTTTTTTTTTTTAAATATAAAAAAGTTATTGATTAAGATATTGAAATAAAAAAGGCAGATAATATACTTACGTTATTTATACGACATAAATTCAATTTAATGGGAAATTTGAAATAGTTAAAAAAATATTAATTTTAAAAATTATGTACTATATATAAAAAGAGAGATTTGGCTAAAAGAGTTTAAATAAAGCAATAAAACAAACAATATATCTTCAGAGTTAAAGTTTCTTATTTAAATAATTATTGTAAATAAAAATTAAAAATATATGCATATATGAAGGTCTAAAAATTATATCAATAACTTCTTCTTTGGGTTCAATCAGCTGGGCTGTCTTTTGGCCTCAAATTAGTCCTCTCTCTTGATCTGTTAATTGTGAAGTGTCAAAAAATATTTATATGTCAGATAACCTAAAAAATATATAACAGCGTAAAAACAAATTACATGGAGAATTTTCTCCATAAAATTTACGCCAAGAATATAAATAAAAGTCTAAATATGTAAATAATAACAAAATATATGAGAAAAATTAAATAATATAAATAATATATATTTCCAATGTACGACACTGAACATCTGTCAAATTGGACTAAAAACAATATTTTTACAGTGTAATAGGGATGACGGTCTAAACCAATCAGAAGCAGGGACATACAGCTCCTATCTCTTACACACATTTTTCTACT
Source organism: Liopterus haemorrhoidalis (assembly GCA_963971575.1). NCBI lineage: Eukaryota > Metazoa > Arthropoda > Insecta > Coleoptera > Dytiscidae > Liopterus > Liopterus haemorrhoidalis. Next base: position 9,283,160 of record OZ020615.1, read on the forward strand.
TTGAAATAGACCATAAGTTATTATGTTTTTGTGATTTATTTGTCGTATCGTTATTTATTTATTATTGCTCGTTATTATGTCAATGGTGACAGTTATTACATTATTGTGATTTTTGTTTGTTCTTACTTTATAGTAAAAAGTATATTTTGATCTACAGTCTGTTCCGAACGGTTAAGCGGAACTAGATTTTGCAATCTAGTTACTTTCATCGTTTAAATCGTGACTTTCGGCCGTTTTGTTTAAGCTTTGTAAATCATACTTACAGTAAACATTTTTTGGTTAAGGTTAATATCATTTTAAAATGTCATTTTCTTTATATTTTGATTTTTTGTGTCATTCTTAATACAAATTTCCCATTTATTTATTTTTTTGTCATTAAAATATCTAAAAAAAAATATTTAATTTTGACATATGTCATTCGTTTCCATGGTTTCATTGTTGGAATTTTAAATTTTGACATCCCAACGTGAAAAATGAAATAACCCAAGCAAGGTCCCTTCTCGTGACAACCTAAAAGAACTAAATTCCCATTTAGTTCCGCTTAACCGTTTCGAACAGACTGTAATCCTAGGTTTCGATATGTTATTTTTTTATAACACATGTTTTTTGTTACTATACCAAAGATGTAAATTCTGTTTTTACTCAGAAAATATTTAGTATTATATCAAAAATAGTATTACATGAATTTTGTTTTATTTTATAATAGTACATAATAAAAAATATATTTAAAAAAATATATGTTGGGGGGGGGGAGCTTAACCTAATTTTGCATCGGGGCACCAGGTACCCTTGAGCCGGCCCTGTCTATACCCACAATTGTTGTCACTTACTAGATACCTACAAAATCCTTAAATGTGTAAAAAATCACTTCACATTATTTTTTTTATAATAAAACCATTTAATATAAACCATGAAATATTTTCGTCTCTTCTTTGTGTGTTCTGAAACTCCGCATTGCTTATATGTATATAAGCCGAACCTTTTTTTTTATCCTATTGCCCCTTTTACATTTTTCTTACTACGCCACTGTTCCTAAGCTTCCTCTAATTCATGCTCTCCTTTTACTAGAATATTTGCCAGCACTTACACGTGTACATTTGGCTTCTGTGCGATCAATAAAGGGCGTGCACACCCTCGCTTATACAGGGGTGAGTCAACCACCCTATATAGTATTGATCCGAGGGTGAATTGGACGCCAAGCGTCGGTACACCTCCACATTTTATATAACCTCCGGATAAGAGCATCCACCGGCATGCTACGCATCCCGGATTCACTCCGGAGGATTCTGATGTATTTGAAAAGTGGCGCGAAGGATAGGTTAATTCAAATTAAAATGTCCTTAAATATAATAACGATTTTCTGACTGTATTTTGCACATGAAATGTTTAATTTGTTAATAAAATATTATGTAAAAGCATTTATTTAAATTAAAATAATTATCAATATAATTTAAATTGTTTTTCTATTTAATATCTATAAACTCATTTTGTTGTTTATAAATATATCGAACTATAATAATAATGAAATAATATTTTACAACAAATATTGAATATTTAGTTTATAAAACTGGACGATAGATGGCCATAGTTATACTAATTTAAAGAAATGTTTAAAAAGTTTGTGTGTAGTGTAAATTTTAACACAAATCCGATTATATGGGTAGTTTTAGTAGGTATAGATATAGTATTGGATCATAATTTTTGTTGTTCGCACATCAAAATAAAAAAATATATATTTTTTTTAATCCACGTAATACGAGCTTACATTTGAGACAATGTTTAAAATTTAGAAAATATAATATATTTGTAATACCTATATTTACCGACCGCCAACATATATAAGGGAGGTATTGTGATTAGAGATGGGTCGTTCATGAACGACCCGGCTCCCTGAGCCGGCTCAGTACACTGACCGAAGTGACACGGTGCACCAAATTGAAATGAGCCGGCTCACGGCTCACTCTATAGTTTCAAGTTTCAAGGATACGATTGGTCGGGCGATTGTGAGCAGTGACCGGAGTGATCCGGATCTGGATCGATGTCATGTTGAACTTCGCGAGAACCCGGCTTGTAATGTATTATCATAAAGTGTATTTTGTCATCAATTTGTAAGGCAGTTTATTTGAAACTAATAGGCTTAGTCTGTATTCTTACAACCGTACTATTACGCAAATCCCAGATATCCGATTTATAAGGGCAATAAACATCGCCATAAACTTAACACATCTGGTTTAAAATACAGTAGCTACATAAAGTGAATTGTTTGTTTCAAAAATGTTAGATAAGATCCGGGGCTAAGCGACGTTCTACCTACGAACGAACGACCGCCCGTTCGACAACTGACTGACCTGTGTTCAGTTCATATATTGCAAGAACCGGCTCTTAGCGACGTTCTACCTACAAACGAACGACCGACGAACCTGTGTCTCGGGAAAGTGTTTACCCGGCTCTTCATATAATGCAAGAACCGGCTCTAAGCGACGTACTACCTACGAACGAACGAACGACCGACCTGTGTCTCGGAAACTGAACAACCTCCACTGATCCGGTTCCGCAAACTGAACCGAAATTCCCATCTCTAATGTATACACGTATTACGTGTTATCATATATAAAATGACGACACACGATAAGTTATTAAAAATTTGATAAACGGGAAGGTAATTTTATAAATGAATAAAAACTTTTTTTTTATACAAGTTATAATTTGGAACAAAGATATTATACATAATGAAATAAACATTTTTACTTAACACTAAAAAAATAATTAACTAAACTAATATAAATATAATAAACTAAACAACTTAATTATTCTAAAAACATTATACAGTATGATTATAAAAATATCTACAAATACTATACAAAACACTGCGATAAGAATCTCTACAGGAGCCCTGAGAACTAGCCCGATAAATAGCCTTCTCTGCGAAGCCGGAGTTAAACCTTTATTACACCACCGTAACCAAGTAATTCTCAATTATGTAACAACCGTTGCAAAAAATCCTACAAATCCTGCCTACAAATATATATACCAAAATACAAATAACAACCAAAAACTCCTAGACAAAACTCCTCTTCAAAAACATATCCGCAAATTAACCCAACATTATAACATTATCATTCCCAAAATAGAAAAAATGTATCATAATAAATCCCCACCATGGACGCTACTCCCTCCACAGTTTGACCTAACCCTAACAAAATATCCTAAGCACCAAACCAGCCCTGAAATATACAAGCAAGTTTACCACGAAATCCGAAACAAATACCCCAACGGAATAGAAATATATACGGACGGATCAAAAATAGATGAACAAACGGGATCAGCAACCATAATAGGCGATAAAACCTATAGATACCATCTACCCAACCAGTGCAGCATCTACACAGCAGAAGCTTTTAGCATACAGAAGGCGACAGAACACATAAAGACGTCCAAAGAACAACACAAACACTACATAATATACACCGACTCACTTAGTGTACTTCAGTCATATCAGCAGACCTACCCAAAAAATCCTCACATCAAAAAAGGACAAGAATACATACACGACGCCATTACACACTACAAAAATACAGTCACTTTTGTGTGGATCCCATCCCACATAGGCATAAAGGGGAATGAAAAAGCAGACGAAAATGCAAGACAAGCAACTCAAGATGAAGAACTGAAAATAGCAATACAACCCGAAGATCAAAAAAACATCATTAAAGCAAGAATCAAAGAAGAGTGGAGCAATGAATGGACCAACACAAATACTACCAACAAATTAAGAAATATAAAAGAAACTACCCAAAATTGGACATCTACACACAGAAGGAGAGACCAGGTCACACTAACAAGACTCAGAATAGGGCACACCCTGTTAACACATGAACACATCTTCAAAAAAACACAACAACCTACATGCGACACTTGCGACACACCACTCACCCTCGAACACATCATACTACACTGCACAAAATACCAACAAGAAAAACTAAGAAACAACATCCCAAACACGATGAAACAAGCCCTCGCGAACGACACAAATACAATGACAAATATACTTAACTTTATCACACAAGTAAATCTTTATAATAAAATCTAAACATCTGTGTATAACCTATCTATGCAAAATGAAACACATATTGTAAAAATCGATGTAAACACAGACGCTAATAGCCACAGTAGCTGAAGCGTCTTAAAATTTTTAAATAAAAAAAAAAAAAAAAAAAATATCAGATAAAGGGAAGCCATGGACCGACGTTCTACCTACATATTCTAAACTTACAATCGTATTGAACGGTGGGAGAACTGACGACTGACCGACCTGTTTCTCAGGGACAAGTTTACTTAACCGGATCACTGAGCCGGATCAAAGAGCCGGCTCAGCAAACTGAACGACCTGCACTGATCCGGTTCCGCAAACTGAGCCGAAATTCACATCTCTAATTGTGATCATACAGATTTTGACATTTCGAGATTTAGATGGATCTCCACGAATTGGGGTCCCTACATAACGTTTTGACTATTTTTAGCATGATGTCTGTTGGTCTGTCCGTCCGTCTGTCTGTCTGTCTGTCTGTCTGTCTGTCTGTCTGTCTGTCTGTCTGTCTGTCTGTCTGTCTGTCTGTCTGTCTGTCTGTCTGTCTGTCTGTCTGTCTGTCTGTCTGTCTGTCTGTCTGTCTGTCTGTCTGTCTGTCTGTCTGTCTGTCTGTCTGTCTGTCTGTCTGTCTGTCTGTCTGTCTGTCTGTCTGTCTGTCTGTCTGTCTGTCTGTCTGTCTGTCTGTCTGTCTGTCTGTCTGTCTGTCTGTCTGTCTGTCTGTCTGTCTGTCTGTCTGTCTGTCTGTCTGTCTGTCTGTCTGTCTGTCTGTCTGTCTGTCTGTCTGTCTGTCTGTCTGTCTGTCTGTCTGTCTGTCTGTCTGTCTGTCTGTCTGTCTGTCTGTCTGTCTGTCTGTCTGTCTGTCTGTCTGTCTGTCTGTCTGTCTGTCTGTCTGTCTGTCTGTCTGTCTGTCTGTCTGTCTGTCTGTCTGTCTGTCTGTCTGTCTGTCTGTCTGTCTGTCTGTCTGTCTGTCGGTCTGTCTGTCTGTCTGTCTGTTCGGTAAAAATTGTAGCCAAACGGCTAAACCTAGAGAGTTGAAATTTGGCATGCTTATACAACTCTTTGTTAACTAGGGTAACTTGCAAACTAGGGTTCAAATCCTGTTGATTTTATTTCCTGTTTTTTTTTTTAAATTTTTTTTTTGTTTAAATTATATTGGTAAAATTCTAGTTATATTTGGTAAATGTTACATTTAATTTTTAAAAGCGTAAATTTAATAACCAGTGGAAAGTGTTGAAATTATAATTTAATTCTATGTTTGACGAAATCAAAGGGTGGGACTTATGATGTAAGCAACCAATGGAAGCCATAGGTGCAATTTTCAAAATCTTAATGAACTTTGCTATATAAAAAAAATACTGCATATATTTAGAAACTTAAATAATGGTATTAGGCATTCGAATTAAAATTCATAAAAAAATATTTTGACATAAAATTTGTTTTGGCATCCCAAATAATCATCGTTCAGTTACGAAATACCTGCAAAACCCAGAAATTCACACTTCACATCAATTTTTTTGTTCTTCACTTGGATTTGGTCAAGACCTTTGTTTTTTGTTTAATCAATTTACTTTATTTGCCAAGGGCGCCAAAAACATTGCTACGGTTCTGGTTATGTATTTTCTTATGAAGAGGGGCGCATTATTTTTAGTAGCCCACGGGCGCTGAATATCTTAGGACGGCCCTGGCAACGTCATATCGCAACTTGCTTAGTTAATTTTGTAGCATAACTTGTAGTGTTATTTTTATAATTTTCATATTTAAAATAGTATTTTACATGCAGTCCACATAAGATTTAAAATTTGAAAGCAATTGAAATTCATGTAAAACCATTTGAAGTTTATGTTAGTATGTCTTATATATATTTCAGTGGAGTGTAGGGTAATGCCCTGTAATCCTGCAAAAGTACCAGTTCCGAATTATCAACACAACTTTACATCCGTCGTACAAGTTCTATAAACTTCCCTAACTATCAATTTGTGCCATCTACATACATGAAGATCAGTTACAAAACTTACAAAGAAAAATATTTACTTTCCATGTGTAAATAAAATAGTCAGAATATAGTTTTATAGCAAATAGTTATATGGATATTAAGTATTATAAGTATCACACAGGAAAAGAAACATGTTCACAGTGGACAGTGGACTAATAATGATACAAACGACCACTAGATAGCAAAATTGAAATGTGTAATTACTACATTCGTAAAATTTGACATTTGTTATTGTGAAATAAGTGGCAGTTTATAAATTGATCGAGTAGTTTGTTGACAGTGAGCGTTCAAAAAACAAGTTTGTAAAAAAAATGGATATTACTCGTGAAGGATTTTGTTGGATTATTTTTTACGATTTTAGTAAAGGCCTAACTCAACAAGAATGCATAGATTGGCTTCGTTCAACTTTTGGTAATGAAGCACCATCAGAAAAGACTGTTTACAATTGGTTTGCAGAAGTTTGTCGTGGTCCTGCGTCCGTCAATGATGAATCTCATGAAGGTCGACCAAAATCGGTTGTGATTCAAAAAAACATCGATGCTATGCGCGAAATGATTGAAGAAGATTGGCATGTGACTTACCGTGAGATAGAGGCATCCTTTGGCATATCGCAGACTGCAATACATTCGATTTTGAATGAAAATTTAGCTTTGAAAAAGATCTGTTCCCGATGGATCCCGCATAATTTGACCGAAGCTCAAAAATAGGCTCGTTTTGATTGGTGTAAGGAAATGGTAAAAAAAATCAACCTAGGGACTGCAAAATCCGTTGACGGTGACGAAACTTGGATTTATTCATATGAACCGGAAACTAAGCAACAATCCACTGTCTGTCTCTTCCAAGAAAACCCACAAAAGTTGTTCGTTTACGAAGCACTTCCAAGAAAACGAATGTTTCTTCGGTTGTACTGGACATATCGCAACCATTTCTTTAGAGCAGCGGTTCTTAGATTGTGGTCCGCGAATCCCTGGGAGTCCGCGTAGCCATTACCGGGGATCCGATGAAACAATTTTGATATTAACTTTACATCCCCCAACTTTTCGATTTTATTCAAATAACTCATTTAATAAAAATCCTACATGGTCAGGACTTTTTGTGTTTGTTGTTACCTAACTAGTTATTGACATAACTAAACAATAATTTGGAAAAAGTTAATTATTTTTGGGTCTTCCAAGATGAACCGAAACCCACTAAAGTTGTTCCTTCACGAAGCACTTCCAGGAAAAGGATCGCTTGTTTCTTCGATTGTACTGGAAAAGTCGCAACCATTCCTTTAGATAAAATCAAGAAAAACAACCAAAAACGTCGCATCGTTTTTCATCATGACAATGCAAGCTCCCACACAGCACGTCAAACAATTAATTATTTGAAGGAGGAAAACATCGAATTAATGTCTCAATGCCCGTATTCACCTGATTTATCCCCTAATGACTTTTTTTGATCCCCAATGTCAAACAAAAAATGCGTGTACAGCGATTTTCATCACCTCAAGAATCTGTTGAATGAAGCCTTCGAAAACCATGATTTTGAGATACCAACTTCAGAGTGAAAAAATTTTTTTCGAGAATTGTTTTGAACTCATGCAAAAGTGTATAAATCTTAAAGGCGAATATTTTGAAAAGCAATAAAAGAGTTTGTTTAAAAAAAAAATCTTTCTTAGTTTTTGTAAAAAATTAAAAGATAACCCTCGTATAGCTAAAATAATCTGCCAAATACTCCGGTGGATTCAATACTGATAGAACTAATCACAATAAATAAATCATAAATATGTAATTTAACGCTACATTAGCATAACTTTATAAGATCAACACTGAAAATTAGGGCAATTAAAAATATGTTGAGGCAGTAAATCTTCAAATGGTTCTAATTCAAAACTAGCCAATTGTCACTGGCAGAGCCGCAGTAAGGGGGGGGGAGGGGTTGATGGCCCTGGGCGCACTAAGGAAAAGGGCGCTGATGGGCTTGACTAAGGGCGCCATTGCGAAGGCGAGGATCTTTTTTTTTGCTTGTCACTTGGATTTTGGGAAGTAAGGACCTTTTTTTGTTTGCTCGTCACTTGGATTTAGGGAGATGAAGACCTACCTTTTTTTTTTGCTCGTCACTTGAATTTTGAGAGGTGAGATTGTATTTCCCAAGAAACACGGCTCTGCCCTGGCGCAAGTTTTCCTTACTGCGGCTCTGGTCACTGGGATATTATTTCTCTATCTATCTCCATTTATCAGCTTGAATCTATGTTTAAAAATTGTATTGAATAAATAGTTTCTTTAACTTCTTTAAACAATCGTGTTTTCTTTTTTCCTTTTTGCAAAATTAACTTTGTCTGACAAATAAACAATTCTAACATGAATTGTATTTCCGAAAGATATATGCAGCCTTTGAAAACAATATGAAATTACAGTGAATTAGATTTGCATGTGTAGTAACAGACTTGTACCAGGCACAACTAAGACACTTTTAGGACAAGGATAATGGAATGGAATTGATTAACGGCTGAAATATATAATTACACCAAATATAGCTTCTAATTTTTTAACTGGTGGCTTAACGACAAGGTTACTATGTCATTATCAACGGGCAAAAGTAAGCCACACTGTTAAAATTATCAGAATAGGGTAGATCTGCCATATCGAAGGGTTATGATAATCCTAACAAGCCATTATACTCTTGCCGCACGGAAACAGAGGCTTGGGAAGACCAAAAAAATTCTATTTTTATAGAGGACATTTTTCATAGAGGGGGGGGGGTCATGTAGAATAAATGAAGTATATGTTTTATACCGTATGTCCTTTTTCGACTTGCAACATAAAGCTTTTAGGGTTTCTGGACTCGACTCGACTGGACTCGGACTTGTCGAATATTTGGGTAATTACTCGGACTCGGGACTCGACGAGTCCACGTTTTTAAAATTAAGTAAAAACCAGTAAATTCAAAAGGTGCTTTATAGAAATGTTTTGATAATACTCGTTAGTATTTCTCAAATGGTAACCAGACAACTGGCGCCGTAAGACAATTCGGGCTGTTCACAGTTGGGGCTTTTCACAACTGGAACCATTAACAACTGGGGCGATGGACAATTCGGGCCGTACACAATTGGAGCTTTTCATAACTGGGGCCATTACCAACTGGGGCGATGGACAATTCGGGCTGTACACAATTGGGGCTTTTGACAACTGGGGCCATAACTATAAGAGCTAGAGTCTTCTTTTGTTTAAAATAAAAAATAATTATTAAACTAATTGGTATAAATTTAATTGCGTGTTCTTTTGAAAAAAATATTTTAATGGTTTGATTAAGTATATTTTGGTGGGAATTATAATAAATAAAAAAATTGTATTTTAAGGGTTGACTTAAGTAAATTTTCGTGTTTATTTGATTAAAAAGAAATTGTATTTTAAGGGTTAGATTGGGTAAAATTTAGTGCTCTTTTGACTATATTAATAAAAAATGTATTTTAAGGGTTGGCTTAAGTAAATTTAAGTGTTCAAAATAACACTAATAAATACTAATAAACACAATAAATAAAAAATGTATTTAATATTAGAAGTAAATATTTTGTAACTAAATTTAATTAATATGAGTCAACTACGAGAAAATCAGTTATTTTTTGTTTGACTATTTGATTTTCCTAGTTTTTTTTATGTATAATAGTATTTTTTTGTACATAGCTATTTTTTGTATCTCGTAAATTTTACTTAATATAACTCTTAAAATACAATTTCTTTTTAATCAAATGATCACGAAAATTTTCTTAAGCCAACCCTTAAAATACAATTTTTTTATTTATTCTAATTCCCACCAAAATGTACTTAATCAAACCATTAAAATATTTTTTTTCAAAAGAACACGCAATTTAATTTATACTAATTTGAAAAATAAATATTTTTTATTTTAAACAAAAGAAGACTCTAGCTATTATAGTAGTGGCCCCAGTTGTGAAAAGCCCCAATTGTGAACGGCCCGAATTGTCCATCGCCCCAGTTGTTAATGTCCCCATTTGTGTACGGCCCGAATTGTCCATCGCCCCAGTTGTTAATGGCCCCAGTTGTGGAAAGCCCCAATTGTGAACGGCCCGAATTGTCTTACAATTGGCCGTAGAACTGGGGACCAGTTCTCATGGAACCGTTTATACTCTTTAATAATTATTTTGTGTTATATTTTAAATTCCGACAATTTTGTAATGCTTGTTCTAACTACTTGACATGTAAACTTTGAACATTATTATATTTTTATACATGTAAACTTACTAAGTTATTAATTCTATATATCTTTGTAGCTCTGATGAAGATTTAAATTAAATCGAAACGTAAGCGAAGTTAATAAGTTTTGTTTTATTTTCTGACTGGTCCGAAACCCATTACCTATCAACTATAATTATTATTATAATTACTTATTAAATGCTTACAAAACTCTGAAATGTGTGAAAATTCACACTTCACATCTATTTTTATACAAGACAAAAAGTTTTTTTATTTAGCATTTTAATTTAATTTATACGAGGTCTGTTCAAAAAGTATCGCGAATTTTGAATTTCCGCGGGTTACGTATATTCGATTTTCGATTTTTTTGTGGCGTTATGTTCGTACTCATGTCTCTCATTTATGCCGACTTATCGGCCATTTTGAATGTTCAGTTAATTTTTGACAGTTGCTTTGCTTGCACGTGTTTTGGCTCGTCTTCGAATTTGCCTATACCAAAATATGGATTAAAGAATCAGTATCAAATTTTGTGTGAAAAACAAAATTAAGTGCGCGGACGCATTCCGAATGTTGACTGTGGCATATGTTGAAGCTACCTTGGACCGAAGCAGCGTTTATGGGTTGTACAAAATGTCCTCAGAGGGCCGACAAGATGTGAATGACGAAGAGCGTGCCGGACGCCCGAGCACGTCAACAACAGACGAAAATATTGATGAAGTGAAGAAAATAGTATTGTCCAATCGTCGAATCACCGTTAGAGAAGTTGCTGAGGACCTAAACATATCGATTGGCTCGTGCCATTCGATTATTACCAATGATTTGGGCATGAGACGGGTCACCGCACCACACATCGTTGCTTGTGCGCGAATTTTTGGCCAAAAACAACACACTAATAATGCCGCAGCCACCGTATTCTCCAGATCTGGCCCCCTGTGACTTTTTCTTGTTCCCGAAACTGAAGAGCCCATGAAAGGACGACGCTACGCTACGAGTGAGGAGATAAAGACGGCATCGAAGGAGGAGCTAAACAAGATCACAAAAAATGATTTTTTCAAGTGCTTCGAGGATTGAAAAAAACGTTGGCACAAGTGTATAATATCTGGTGGGGATTACTTTGAAGGGCACAAAATAGATATTCATGAATAAATAAATAATTTTTGAAAAAACACAAAATTTGCGATACTTTTTGAACAGACATCGTATAGTATTTAAATCGTACCGTAAATTTAATTATATATTTCCTCTTTTTACTGTAAAATTTGGTGAAGATTGTTCTGTTAAATAAACGTTGAATGTAGCTAGGTATATGTTTGTTGTTGACCCTGAGTTAGCTGCGTCTCGGCGCGCTTCGCGGACACACCGTCCGCCGTCGCGGTGGCAGTCGTAGAGTTGTTGTGCGTTGTCTTGCGAGCTTGTCTGTGTGATTTACGGTCGCAGAATTGAGACAGATCGATATCTTATAACGTCAGTTTGCGGCTCATTTACCAACGCTGTCTACCTAGTTGTCCCGTGTCCGTACCGACGACTGTGACCTTTGCTTCTGTAAATCGATTTTAGCACAGCGGCGGAACAATAGATCAACTATTTTTTATAACTTTCTCACCTTGTGTACCTTAAAAATTATATTACTCAAGGCCGTTTTTCGTCCTAGGCAAACGCGGCCACGGCATAGGGCCCGCTTAGACAAAGAGTCCAATCGCCGAATTTAATTAATAATAACAGTAATAATAATAATATAACAGCACTGCTTCACAAAAATCTTCTATGCAGCGCTTTTACCTCCCTCGTCAAAACAGGGGTCGGGGATTACTTAATCTGGACTGTTTGCACGATCGACTCGTCTTGGTAACAGCTAACAGTATCCTCAGAAGTCAGGACCCACTATTACAGTTCGTTAGTGAGCACGAATTTAGAGGCAAAGGAGCGTTTCTTTACCAGGCAGCTTTGAGGAATTAGAAAACATTAATTTTAACTAAAATATGTAATATTGAAATCTGTATTTTGACTGACTAAAAACAATACCTACTCTGTATAGTATCTTAGTCAATAAACATTATTATTATTATTATTATCACCTGTTTATCGTACTAATTGTACTTGTTTTCGATGTCAGGAAATTTTCTAATTTTCCATATGCACTCCAAATATTTTTACATCTTTTTTTGCACGGATTCTTCGGGAACCAATCTACCGTGTAATAACAGGTTTAGGAGTAATTTAATTTAAATTTTTTGTTGTAGAGTAAAATATAAAATGAAATTTTTAAAATACTGTTTTGTTTATTTTACTTGCTGGTATAAAATTGCAGGTATCTTTATAAATATACATAATATTTATAACTAACAAGAGGTCCGTGGGTCACCAACGGTCCGTTAAACAGTTTCGTTAAACAGGTCCGTTAAACGGCCTAAGCCACTTAAAAGACGTCACAAAAAATAGATATTTGTTTTTTTTTTTTTGTAATATAACAGAAATATATATTTTTAAATACAGTAATATTGTTTGAGCTCTTGGAAGTATCTAATTTTTTATTTTTCCTCTGTTTTAAATTTTAATTTGGAGCATTATACGAGGGCCACCTTTTAAGTTTTTACAAAAGCTAAGAAAGATTTTTTTTTTGAACAAACTGTTTTATTGCTTTTCAGAAATTCGCCTTTAAGATTTATACACTTTTGCATGCATTTAAACCAATTCTCGAAACATTTTTTCCACTCTGAATTGGTATCTCAAAAACATGGTTTTTAAACGCTTCAACAGCTTCTTGAGGTGACAAAAATCGCTGTCCACGCTTTTTTTGTTTGACATTGGGGAACAAAAAAAGTCGTTAGGGGATAAATCAGGTGAAGGAGTTGAGAATAAATCACAAATGAAAGAGTTTTTAAAATCGGTCACCAGATGGTCGCGCATCCTCAGTTAAAAATACTGATATAGTCTATAACAGTGTTTCTCAACCTTTTCTGGCATGGGACCCCCCAAAATAAGTTAAATATTGTCTGCGGCCCCCCTATATATATATATATATGTATATGTATGTTTATGTATGTGTATATATATATATATATATATACATACATAAACATACATATACATATATATATATAGGGGGGCCGCAGACAATATTTAACTTATTTTGGGGGGTCCCATGCCAGAAAAGGTTGAGTGTATATATATGTATATATATATATATATAGGCTTCCCATAATTATGAAACCGGGACAAGAACGGGAGCTAGGACAAAGGAAAAAATGTAACCACAAAAAATTGTTTTATTATTAAGTCTTACAAAAAAAATATGCAGATGGTTATATATAGCTGCAGCAGAAAGTTAATTATTTTATTTATTGTACCAGTACAACAAATATTTTTAAGAGCAGGTTCTAATTTATAAATTGTTGTTGCTATACTAATATAATTCAATATTTATTTAGTCAATAATCGGGATTTATGCATATGATTTAAAAAATAGTTTTGTTTCTCTAGTTATAGCCGATAGTGTATGCATGTATGTGTTTCTATATTGTCTATAGAAACACATTCTACATAACAATGACTTACATTATAAAATTAACAAAAATTTCTGCAAATACCTTTCCAGTCGCTCCAATTTTGGTCTGCATGGAATCCAAACCCTAAAGTCCACTCTATAACACACTATTTCAAGTATTTTGTGCACTTTTATCACTTAAAAATAACTAAAAACGTCAGAAAAAAATGAAGACGCCACTTGCAAAAATCACGTATCACTACATATCAAGATGGTTAATCTTGATAAAGCTCATTAAGGAATATAGTCATTAACAATTAATAAATAAGGAACAGAATTGCTTAAAATAATTCTTTATGAGAATAAACACATATATTAATATTTTATCAATAGTATACAGGTGGTTGAAATTGAACTACCGGGCCCAATACACTATTTTTTTATTATTGAAGATGAGGTATAACGTTAAATTTGGAAGTTACTTGGTACTCCATGATCTAAAATAGTTTAAATTTTGTTACTTTGTATCTTTTTATAAATAGTTATACATTTTGATTGAGTATTTATTAAAATTTCAGAGCTATATGTTGGAGACACGGCTTATATGGTAAAATGGGAGGACAGAGGTGATCATAGGATGACTTTTGGGCTATCAATGATACTTCTGAGATCTCAGAAAGGGATTAAAATTACTATTGGAAGTATAATGGAGTTATCTCTCGAGAATTTTATACCGGTTAATTTTTGTATTTACGGGTTCATTTGGAGAGCTAAGGTGTCCCCCTCCCGGGCATTATGACCTTAAGACCCGGTCTTTCTACCTTCATTTAAACCACTAGGTAACTATCTGACAGATAATGTTATCTGGAACTTTATCTTCTGAATAAATGTCATTACTAAGCAGTGAATTCAATACATCAGTCTCATTATCCGTTAGATAATTATCCGATAGATTCATTTGTATTGAAAGACGGGATGACATTTATTCAGCACATAAAGTATCATATAACCTTATCTGTCAGATAGTTACCGCTATATATATATATAGAGAGAGAGAGAGAGAGAGAGAGAGAGAGAGGTAACTATCTGACAGATAAGGTTATATGATACTTTCAGACCGGAATTTCCCCAAATAATTGGATGGTAGTATTTAAATTTTCGGAATAAACCGGAAGTACAGGATATCAAGGACAACTTCGACTTTTTATATAGGAACGTATGGGGTGTTGGATATAATTGGATAAAACGTTTGAAAAAAAAACACAACTTTTACATAAACATGTTTTTAATATCTGTTACGATTGCCTATAATGGCTTGCAAGTATTTTTATTTACAAGTGTTCCATTGTTCCAAGTTGCTTTCCATTTTGAACACTTTCGCATCCTTACTCTTTAGCTAACAGTAGCTCGGAGCATAACAAAAAATATTGCAAGTTCAAGTCGTACCCACTTGAAAGTACTTGAAGTACCTCCAACGCGAACCGTTTTAATTAGTTTAAATTAGTTGTCAAAATAAGTATAATTTATTTTATTTAAGTTTAAAAGGTATATTTTAATCAATATAAATGTCATATATTTATGAATATATCTTGCAAAATTAAGCGTTTTTCTATTATAATTTCATGCTTCGATTTTATATGACTTCGCGGCCCCCCGACGAAGATTTCACGGCCCCCCGGTTGAGAAACGCTGGTCTATAATATATAGTAGGTCTAAGCTCTGCAACACTGAAAGAAATTTTCAAATCGGTTGGGTAGTTTTTGAGATTACTTTGAAGAAACAAACAAATTAGCTGCTTCATAATATAATATAGAATATAGATTAATAACTAAGGAAGCATAACATCCAACAAGCCTTCAAATTAAGTTCGACTTTAAAATCAATCCATAACCTAACCAGCTGACGGCATCATCTTGGCTTTCTTTGGAGTTGGTTCACTGCGTGCTATCCACTGTTTTGATTATTCTGTGGTTTCGAGAATGTAGTGATGTATTAACGTTTCATAAACATCGCAAAAAATCTATTGTATTACGCTTGAATATGTCTAGACATTGCTGAGAAATGCTCATTCGCACTTACTTTTGGTCGTTTGTTAACAAACGCGGCACTTTGTCATGTCCAAATATTGGTGTAAAATGCAAAGTGCGCGGTCATATGAAATGCCTACTGCCTCAACTATATCTCGCAATTTTATTCGCTGATCATTCATCACGATTCCGTGGTTTTCTTTTCGTTTTTAGGGTTTTGTAGGTATGACCAAAAAACGCTTATACCGTCATTTTGTCCTCTGTCTGACTGTCTGTCTGTCTGTCTGTCTGTCTGTCTGTGTGTATGTCTGTCTGTCTGTCTGTCTGTCTATCTGTCTGTCTGTTCGGTAAAAATTGTAGCCAAACGGCTAACCCTAGAGAGTTGAAATTTGGCTTGCTTATACAACTCTTTGACCCGCACATAGGAAAAATACTAAAACATCTAAAAAACATATTCCCCTAAAAATATACACAAATATGTGCTCACCGAAAAAAAAAAATATTTTTTTTAAATTTTGAGTATGGTATCAAATGAAAGTCCTTAGTACGTAGATTAACGATCAAAATTTTATTTTCGTCAAAATAAATTATTTCATCGCGATTTTTGCCAAAATTGTGCAAAAAATTTTTTGTCCCATACCCTGTAGCCCAAATGGTTTTAACTAAAAATTTAAAAAAATTCTAAGTAATGTACATTTATGTGAACCGGAATAGTACAACAGGAATTTTTGATCAGATTATGTTTTCGGAAAATAACGCACTTTTAGTGTTTTCTGCTTGACCATGTAAAATATTTAATTATGTAGTACATTAAACAGAGCGCTTCGATGGTGTAATGCTTAGATATTTGGGCAAACATTGCATTTAATTTTTAAAAGCGTAAATTTAATAACCAGTGGAAATTGTTGAAATTGATTACTCTTGGACTTACAACCAAGTAACTTATATATAATACCATGGATACAAGTAAAAAAATAAAATATATGTTATGTCATGTTTTATAATGTCTGTATCATATTAGTGCTTAAATATATTACTGCTATACTGCTATTTATATTCCTATAAGTACACGAAGTCAGAAGGGCGGAGCTTATGACTAAAACAATCAATGGAAGCCTAAGCGCAATTTTCAAAATCTTATTGAACCTTGCTATATAAAATAAATACTGCACATATTTAGAAACCTACATAATGGTATTAGGCATTCGAATTAAAATTAACAAATATATATATATATATATATATATATATATTTTAACGTAAAATTTGTTTTGGCATCCCAAATAATCATTATTCACTTACTAAATACCTGCGAAACCCTGAAATGTGTGAAAATTCACACTTCACATCAATTTTTTCATGGGTAGTTGTTTTCGGCCTACTAGAACATGGTGCATCATCTATGCTTGATCGTCCGCGTTTAAATAACTAAGAAACTTGTGAGAACTATATTGTAGTGCCTCCTTTTAAAGAGATATACAGTCGGGAATCGATCCCTGTATTAGACCATTAGATATTTTTATGATGGATTTTCATCCAATTGTAACGACTATGTTTCCACGTGCTGGAAATCTACCCCGTTTAATGCATGGGAAAACTTTCACGTTTTAATTTATATTCATTGGCAGTTTGGTTATGTATATTCATCTCTCGTTTATTTATATTAATTTGATGTGGTTTAAAGTTAATTAATTTCATTATTGGTAATTTTCACTATAATAAACTATTTTCACTTCCGCCGTCATATTAATTTTATTTAAATAAAATAATATAGCCACAAAGATGTAAAAAAAGGAAACACTTATTGAGTAAGTATATGTATTTGTTCGTGCATGCTCGTTCGTTGGGTGTGTACTTTATACATTATTTATGTATATACAGGGGGTTTGCGGTCTTCTTATTTCTTTTTTAATGGGTCATACTACAGGTCAAAAGAAGACGAAGAACCTTAAAATCCCTTAGTAAAAGTTTTATAATAAATATTAATTATTTAAGTTTTTAAGTTTTTGGGGTTTTCTGCCAAAACTCTCCAAATATTTTTCAAAAAAATGCATTTAGATGAAATATTTGTCTTCTTATTCTTAACAATATTTGTAATATAAGTTTTGGCTGTTAAGTCAATAATAAGGGAGTAAATTAAGTTTTTAACCCCAAAAATTAAAAATTTAAATTACACCCTTATTATTGTCTTAACAGCAAAAATTTCTGTATCAAATATTGTTAAGAATAAGAAGACAAATATTTTTTCTAAATGCATTTTTACCGACCGCCTACATATATAAGGGAGGTATTGTGATCTTACCGATTTTAACATTTCGAGATTTTGGTGGATCTCCACGAATTGAGGTCCCTATATAACGTTTTGACTATTTTTAGCATAATGTCTGTCTGTCTGTCTGTCCGTCTGTCCGTCTATCTGTCTGTCTGCCTGTCTGTCCGTCCGTCTGTGTGTGTACACGTGCAGAGCAAATTCTGCTAAAAGGATTTTTATGAAACTTCATATTTAAGCTTTTGACATCAATGGTTACGATTTTTACCAAAAGTTGGTCAACTTTTGGTAAAAATCGCTTGACTAGAAATGGAAGTTTACTCGTGTCGATTTTAAGATTTTTGCGAATATTTAACAATAGAAAAATATTTAGAATAAATGTATTTAACAAAAGTTAATATAAAAACAATAACAAACAACTTTTATTTCAGACATTTTTTGATAAAACGAAATGTTTTTCAAACTTATATGCAACGTTTCCATTGTTGATAAATAATATCTCTGTTGGAAAATATTAGGCCAAGTTATTTCTACTCTGCTGCTAGAATGTATTTTTACAAGTACTTTGTGACGGCGGTCGGTCCTGTGGTGGCCACAGCTGATTTTTTCATACTTATATGTAACGTTTCCATAGTCATGATAAATAATATCTCTGTTAGAAAATATTTGGCCAAGTTATTTCAACTCTGCTGCTAGAATGTATTTTATACAAGTAATTTGTGATGGCGGTCGGTCCTGTGGTAGCCACAGCTGATTTTTTTGATTGGATAAATATTTGGAGAGTTATGGCGGAAAAAGTCCAAAAATTAAAAATTTAAAAAATTAATATCTTTTTTATTTTAAAACTATTCCTAAGATATTTTAAGGTTTTTCGTCTTCTTTTGACCTGTAGTATCAACCATTAAAAAAGAAATAAGAAGACCGTACACGCTCTGTATATGAGCGAATTTTCTAAGGCTGTTGCCTTATTTAAATGTAAAAATCTATTATGACCACGTACGTTTATGACTTTTGTGTAGTTCCATTACTAGTAAGCGGCCAAAAAATATTGCATACGAGTGGCCAATTCAATCGATATTGATCACCCGGTACTACTATGGTTACGTTTATTATACACAGATGTTCAGAACAATGACACCATTTGTACTCATCTTTATGTTATGCAGCTGTTATAAGGCTTTAGTGTTAGATCTTATGTAGTCCCACAAAAGTGAGGTGAACTGGTTTGTCACTGGTCCCCACGGGGACATACTTTTCTTTTAAATTCTTGGTTCTATTCACATTGAAGCGAAATCCATTTAACACTATCCTGATAATAGTGTTAAAATACAAGTACAGTGAAGTGGTGAAAACCCTTTTAGTCCATGTTGGTTATATAGGGTCACTAACGTATAGCAAACTTGCCTAACTTCTATGAATTATAAACAGTCGGCCGATGTTGTCATTCAAAATTTACTTGAATGGAATTTACCAGATGATTGCTTTAGCATTGCAGCTTCCACTCTCGGATATTATTTATGAAATGAAATAATATTTTCATAATGTCATACGTGGGAACACAAAGATAATCAGTGAAGGAGATAATGGACGGGGAGGAAGATGAAAAGGTTGAAAAATATAAAACAGGAGATAAAAGGAAAGACTAGAATACCCACATGTTGTGTATGGAACCAAACAGATTAGAAGAAAAAAAAAAAAGAAAACTAGTTAAAAGTTACCTTCTATGTTATTCCAAACGACCACTATATGGCAATATTGAAATGTGTCATTACTACATTCGTAAATTTTTTTTATTGTGAAATTAGTGGCAGCTTATAAATTGACCGAGTAGTTGGTTGACAGTGAACGTTTAAAAAAAAACAAGTTTGTGAAAAAATGGATATTACTCGTAAAGGTTTTCGTTGGATAATTTTTTTTTTTAAATTTTTGGATGCTTCTGCTACTGTGCTATTAGCACTCGGTACATTAGTATATATACAGCGTCGTTGGATTACAATAATGTATAACAATAATAATATTTAGTAATAGTTCTAATACATAATCACAATGCTAATATATTACAAAAATTTTGGTGAAAATTACAAATCTATTTATATCAACTTATATATACCAGGTCTACAAGTATGAAATGCGGATTTTATTCAAACTTGCCGCGCAAACAGAGTGTATAGTTCAAAGTTTCAACACATATGGCGTTTTGTTAAGTTATCATTAAGTGTCAAATGCGTATAGGTTATAATTTGAAAAGTGATCATATAGTTTTGTTTTACTGTGTTAAAAATGTCAAATTTTGTGCCAAATAAAGAGCATTTTTGGATAGTACTACTGTTTTGTTTTCATTTGAAGAAAACTGCTGCTGAATCATACCGACTGCATCGAGAAGCTTATGGTGAATATGCTCCATCGCAAGATACGTGTGAACGATGGTTTCGGCGTTTCAAAAGTGGTGACTTTGATCTTACAGACAAAGAACATGGAAAACCTCCAAAAAAATATGAAGATACAAAATTGGAAACATTGCTACAGGAAGACGATAGTCAATCACAAAAACAACTAACAGAGCAGTTAGGCGTTAGTCAACAAGTTGTTTCCAATCGCCTAAGAGAGATGGATAAGATCCAGAAAGTCGGCAGATGGGTTCCACATGCATTGAATGAGAGGCAAATGGTAAAACACAAAAACACTTGTGAAATTTTGCTTGCACGATACAAAAGAAAGTCTTTTTTGCATCGTATCATTACTGGCGATGAAAAATGGATTTATTTTGAAAATCCCAAACGCAAAAAATTATAAGTGAACCCGGGCTCACCATCCACATCAACTGCAAGACCGAATCGCTTTGGCAAAAAGACAATGCTCTGTACTTGGTCGGACCAAAAGGGTGTGCTCTATTATGAATTGTTAAAACCTGGTGAAACAGTTAATACCCAACGCTACCAACAACAACTGATTGAATTGAACCATTCGCTGCTCATAAATCAACCAGAATACGAAAGAAGACAGCACAATGTAATCTTTCTTCACGATAACTCTCCATCACATATGGCAAAATCAGTTTGCAACACATTGGAGGTACTCAAGTGGGAAGTGCTACCCCATGCCGCTTACTCACCAGACTTGGCCCCTTCAGATTACCACTTGTTCGCATCGATGGGTCACGCACTTGCCGAGCAGCACTTTTGTTCATATGAAAATGTGAAAGAATGGCTAGATGAATGGTTTGCGGGGAAAGGGGAAGAGTTCTACTGGCGAGGTATTCACAAATTGACTGAAAGATGGGAAAAATGTATAACTTCTAATGGAGCATACTTTGAATAAATAAACTTTTACTGTTCTTTTGAGTTTAATGTGTTTTATTAAAAAAAAAAAAAAATCCGCATTTCATACTTGTGGACCTGGTATTTATGTCTTTCAGGTAGTTTATGATGTTTTTTTCTGTGGTGTCTGTGGGTGAGAGTGCTTGTTGTAAGTTTTTGGGTATGTTATGTAGTTGTCTGTAGTGGCTGTATTTTGTGCATTCTGTTATTACGTGATGGACAGTTATTGGAGTATTGCATGTGTCACAGATGTCTGCTGGTGTTTTCTGTATAATCTGTTTGTGTGTGAAGGCGGTGTGCCCTATTCTGATTCGTGTCAGTACTACCTGTTCTGTTCTATCTTCTCTTGTTGACCATTTGGTTACGTCGTCCTTAATTAGACTTAATTTCGTGTTGGTGTGTTTCCAGTATGTGTGCCAGACTTCTTGGATTTTTCTTCTTATGAATTTTATAAAGTCAGTTTTGGGTATAGGAATACTTGTTTCTGGAGTTTCTATTGCCTCTTTAGCTGCTGTGTCGGCCATTTAATTCCCTTTTATTCTAAAGTGTGAGGGAATCAACATAAAAATAATTTTGTAATTATTATTATATAGTTGTTGAACTTTCTCTTGGATATGTAGATGGTGGTTTTTATTTTGAAGGATGGTTGACAAATGCTCTGGATAGAGCTCAGACATATAATATGTTTTTTTTTTTTACTATTAGAGTAAAGACCTAACTCAACAACAATGCATAGGTTCGCTTCGTTCAACTTATGGCAATGAAGCACCATCAGAAAAGACTGTTTACAATTGGTTTTCAGAATTTCGTCGTGGTCGTGCATCCGTCAGTGATGAATCTCGTGAAGGTCGACCATAATCGGTTGTGATTCAAAAAAACATCGATACTGTGCGCCAAATGATTGAAGAAGATCGGCGACTTACCGTGAGACAGAGGCATTCTTTGGCATATCGCAGACTGCAATACATTCGATTTTGCATGAACATTTAGCTGTGAAAAAGATTTGTTCTCGATGGATTCCGTATAATTTGACCGAAGCTCAAAAAAGGCTCATGTTGATTGATGTAAGGGAATGCTAAAAAAATTCAACCTAGGCTCTGCAGAATCCGTACACAAAATCGTTACAGGTGACGAAACTTGGATTTATTCATATGAACCGGAAACTGAGCAACAATCCACTGTTTGGGTCTTCTAAGATAAACCGAAACCCACAAAAGTTGTTCATTCACCAAGCACTTCCAAGAACATGATCGCTTGTTTCTTCGGTTGTACTGGACATGTCAAAACCATTCCTTTAGAGGATCGGAGAACAGTTAATGCTGAATGGTATACAACAATTTGTTTGCCAGAAGTCATCGACAAAATCAGGAAAAACAGCCAAAAACGTCGCATCATTCTTCATCATGACAATGCAAGTTCCCACAGTCCATATCAAACAACTGGTTATTTAAAGGAGAAACACATCGAATTAATGTCTCATCGCCCGTATTCACTTGATTTATCTCCTAACGACTTTTTTTGTT
Organism: Liopterus haemorrhoidalis; assembly: GCA_963971575.1. NCBI lineage: Eukaryota > Metazoa > Arthropoda > Insecta > Coleoptera > Dytiscidae > Liopterus > Liopterus haemorrhoidalis. The sequence goes on from OZ020615.1 coordinate 9,306,056, forward strand.
CCCAATGGCAAACAAAAAATTCATGGATATCGATTTTATCAACTCAGGAAGCTGTTGAAGGCTTCGAAAACCAAGTTATTGAGATAGCAACTTCAGAATGGAAAAAATGTTTCGGGAATTGGTTCGAACGCATGCAAAAGTGTATAAATCTTAAAGGCGAATATTTTGAAAAGCAATAAAACAGTTTGTTCCAAAACAAAAAATTGTCATTCTTAAGCTGCATTCAGAGCTCAGTAAATCAACACGTTGTACGCTATGGATAATTTTTAAACGAGGTCCTTTGGTATGATCGGACATGCTCGTGCTTTGTCGTTGCTATACTACTGTTGAGCGATATAGTACGAGCTTGTCCGATCATACCAATTGCACTCGTTTAAAAACTATCCATAACGCACAGAGTGTGTTCTATTTGATTTGTGACTGAGCTCTGAATGCAGCTTTAGTTTTTGTAAAAACTTAAACGGCAGCCCTCGTAATGCATTATGGCTCGCAAGTGGTCCATAAACCACATGTTGGGAATCACTGTCATAGTTTATGCTGCAGCGGTCTGAAATACGATATTTAATAACAAAACTTTTTAATTAGGCACAATACGTAATTGACATCTAACTTTATTATATAAACACTAACTAGTAAAGTATTTAAACTATAAGAAACACGAAACTATCGTAAGTTTGTTACAATTTCAAGTCAGGGATAATTTAATACGTGAAGAAGATCGTAGGAGCGTGTCGAAAGAGAAATTCTCAAGAGGAATTGTTTGGAGTAGAAGGAAAGATATTCCAACGCCATCTATTCTAACAAACTTGAAAACCATCCATTAGTATCAGAAAACGTTCAAGCGAGAAGCACTATTCACAACATTTTTACAAGTCATGTCTGATTGTTTGATCTCACTGGAAACAAAGGTTAAGGGGTTACAAGGAAGAGAAAACTTTGCTCACTTACACATTTCAATCGATTCTACAGCTGAATATATGCCACACAAACTTTACGCAAATAATTACGACTTTAGGTAATAGAACACTTTTGTCCAATTGGTTCTTAAAGATTACGAAATCATAATCTTTGTGTTACGATGGTTACTTATGTTTATGTTTTTACAAACGACCACTAGATGGCAATATTGAAATGTGTCATTACTGTATTCGTAAAATTTCACATTTTTTATTGTGAAATCAGTGGCAGCTTATAAATTGACCGAGTAAAGTTTGTAAAAAAAATGATGTGAAGTGTGAATTTTCACACATTGCAGGGTTTCGCAGGTATATAATAAGTGAAGGCGGCATGCTGAGTGTGTAGGACAAATTTTGCTTTGTAGTAACCACGGCAAAATGAACGATCTTTTTAAAATAATTTATCGTCTGTTAATCTCAGAGCTTTAAAAACAAATTTTATGTTAAAATATTTTTTTGTTAATTTTAATTCGAATACCTAATATCATTATTTAGGTTTCTAAATAAGTGCAGTATTTTTTTTATATAAAAAGGTTCATTAAGATTTTGAAAATTGGGCCTATGGCTTTCATTGGTTGTCTTAAATCATACGCTCCGCCCCTCTGGCTTCGTATAAATGACACAGAATGAAAATATAATTCCAATTGGTTATTAAATTTACGCTCTTGAAAATTAAATTCAAAATGTGCTTAAATATAACTAGAATTTTAACAAATTAATTTAAACATAATAAATATGAAAAAAAAAAAACAAAAAATAAAATTGACTCCACAAGCCAGGAACGAACCTGTGTAGTGAATAACGATCCTGTGTGCTTGTCGAGCAACTGAGCCACTAGACCACCAAACGCTTATGAACTTAGTGTGTTATAAGAGTATAACATGTATGCATCGTCAACCAAAAAACACAAAAAATGCGTTATTTTCCGAAAACATAATCTGATCAAAAATTCCTGTTGTACTATTCCGGTTCACACCATTATACATTACTTAGAATTTTTTCACATTTTTAGTTTAAACCATCTGGGCTACAGGGTGTGGGACTTTTTTTGCACAATTTTGCAAAAATCGCCTCAAAATAATTTATTTTGCAAAAATTAAATTTTGATCGTTAATCCACGTACTAAGGGCTTTCATTTGATACCCTACTCAGAATTTAAAAAAAATATATTTTTTTTTTCGATGAGCACATATTTGTTTATATTTTTAGGGGGATATGTTTTTTAGATGTTTTAGTATTTTTCCTAGTACGGGTCAAAAAGTTGTACAAGCATGCCAATTTTCAACTCTCTAGGTTTAGCCGTTTGGCTACAATTTTTACCGAACAGACAGACAGACAGACAGACAGACAGACAGACAGACGACAAAATGACGGTATAAGGGTTTTTTGGTCATACCTACAAAACCCTAAAAATGGATATTACTCGTGAAGGTTTTCGTTGGATGATTTTTTATGATTTTAGTAAAAGCCTAACTCAACAAATATGCATAGATTCGCTTCGTTCAACTTTTGGTAATGAAGCACCATCAGAAAATACTGTTTACAACTGGTTTGGAGAATTTAGTGGAGGTCGTGCGTCCGTCAGTGATGAATCTCGAGAAGGTCGAGCAAAATCGGTTGTGATTCAAAAAACCATCGATGCTGTGCGCAAAATTGATTGAAGAAGATCGGCATGTGACTTATCGTCCGATATAGGTATCCTATGGCAAATCGCAGATTGCAATACATTCGATTTTGCTTGAACATTTAGCTGTGAAAAAGATCTTTTCTCAATGGATTCCGCATAATTTGACCGAAGCTCAAAAAAGGCTCGTGTTGACTGATGTAAGGGAATGCTAAAAAAAATCACCCTAGGCACTACAAAATCCATATATAACATCGTTACAGGTGACGAAACTTGGATATATTCATATGAACCGGAAACTAAGCAACAATCCACTGTTTGGGTCATCCAAGATGCACCGATACCCATAAAAGTTGTTCGTTCACGAAGCACTACCAAGAAAATGATCGCTTGTTTCTTCGGTTGAACTGGACATGTAGCAACCGGTCATTTAGAGCAGAGGTTCTCAAACTTTTTTATTCGCGTACCACTTATGTGAACAACGGAACAGTCGCGTACCATTGACAGGTCTAGGTCGAGGCTAAGTCACATTTTGACAATGTTTTCTAAAAAATAAATCGGTCGTACATACCTACAAACTAATTCACAAACACTATTCCAAATAACAGGTTACTACGCCTCCCTTTAAAAACAATTAATCTTGGCGCCTCCCTCCCGTATTTTATAAAGTAATACAGACACATTTTTAAAAGGTAAAAAATATATTACTACAAGAAATATGCATGTCAGAAAATAATAAGGTTTTTAAGCTTAGTTAAACTTCGCGGTAATTTTTTTAAAAGCTTCAGCAAACATTTGACAATGGAGTTTGATGTTATTAATGAACTCAAATTTAACTTTAATTTCATGGACTTAAATTTTATGGTCATGTCTGCTTGCGTACCACCACTAGATGCTTCGCGTACCACTAGTGGTACGCGTACCATAGTTTGAGAACCACTGCTTTAGAGGATCGGAGAACAGTTAATGCTGAATGGTATACAACAATTTGTTTGGCAGAAGTCATCGACAAAATCAGGAAAATAATCAAAAACGTCGCATCATTCTTCATCATGACAATGCAAGCTCCCACACAGCACGTCAAACAATTGATTATTTCAAGGAGAAGAACATCGAATTAGTGTCTAATTGTGCCCGTATTCACCTATTTATCCCCTAACGACTTTTTTTTGTTCCCCACTATCAAACAAACCAGTGGCGAAAGGAAACCTCCGCTATACTTGCCCTCCCATAAAAAAAATATTTAAAAAAAAATGTAAACTAAAAAAAAATTTTTTTTTTAAATATTTAGATAAATCTTCAAAAATACATCAAATTATGTTCTATACAAATTTTTGTCCAAGGCTTGCTTTACTAGTTACGAATTAATTATCATGACCATGGAAACGTTACATATAAGTATGAAAAAATTGAGAAATTTTAAATAATTTTACAAAAAATTTTCGAAATTTTTCGTTTTATCAAAAAACGTCTCAAATAAAAGTTATTAGTTATTGCATTTACAGTAACTTTTGTTCAATAAATTTTTTCGAAATATTTTTCTGTTGCTAAATATTCGCAAAAATATTAAAATCGACACGAGTAAACTGCCATTTCTAGTCAACCGATTTTCATAAAAAACAATAGGGTTCTTCCTATTTAATAGGAGAATTTTTTAGTACCAGAACGAACTCTTTAAGTTAAACCGTTTTTGAGTTATCGTGTATACACACAGACACACAGACAGACACACACACACACACACACACACACACACACACACACACACACACACACACACACACACACACACACACACACACACACACATACGGACGGCACTTCGAAAATAGGTTTTTTGGATTCCCTGGACCATGAAACGTGGTCATCCGTCAAAATCTCGACATCGAAAATTTTCGCGATTACAATACTTGCCCCTTATATATTAAGGTCGGGCAAGTAAAAAGTGCGTGGACAATGACTTTCATCACCTCAAGAAGCTGTTGAAGCTTTAGAAAACCATCTTTTTGAGACACCAACTTCAGAGTGGAAAAAAATGTTTCGAAAAAACATTAGAACGCATGTGTATAAATCTTAAAGGCGAATATTATGAAAAGCAATAAAACAGTTTGTTCCAAAAAATTTTTTTCTTTCTTAGTTTTTGTAAAAAATTAAAAGCTAGGCTTCGTCTAAGGACGGTCTTTATGTTGCGCATAGAGAAATCACTATAATGAAAATACATAGAACAGTCAAAGAAATAAGAATCAGTTCATAATCTAACACTTGTATACTATATCTAGTAGTTAAGTCTACAAACTTAAACACCCACCATAGTTGGGCATCAAAACTGTGCAGCAGCTACTTACTTTAGTATGTAGATATCCACTTGGCGATCATTATATCTACTTGTTCATTGGCCAGAGTTCCCCCGTCCCACGCTCCTGCGTCTTTTCCCAAAGTCATACTGTTTCAAGTAGTATTGTAAACAACATCTCATGCTACGTAATAATAGAGATACGTTCTTCCGTCAAATAGAATAATACAGAATATCAGTATCTGTTTACGCACTTGACTAGATATGTGTCTACTAAAGAATGCAATTCGTCAGTGCTTAGATTCCCTATTACTAATATCATGCGCAGGGTTCACACTCTGTCATGACATTTATGTCGAACTTTATATTGTTATCAAATTATTCAAGCAAGACATATGTTTCGTTGTTGAATTACATTATATGTAGGAGTATCAAAAATATTAAATTATCTGGTTTAGCCGAAGGCAGGTCACCCACATACAATATATATTATACACCCACATATATATATTTTATAAATATTTTAAGTAAGAAGATTTCTACAATATCAGATATTCACGAGATACGTTAATGGAAAGATAAATATAATAAGATACGATCTTTTTCAATTATTCTACGGCTTATAAATTTTACATGGGACAAATGATGACATTTAAAGCTTTTGTTGTTGTTACTGGCAAAACAAATATATAGATTTAGTCACTTATATTTAGGGGATTTAAAACCAAAATTGTTAAATAATAATTACTTTCGTAATCAAATACGTGTGGATTATAATTACTCAAATAATTCTAATCAATTTTTTTACTATTAACTAAATCAGTGTTTCTCAATCTTTTTACTCTCGTGGCACATTTTCCAAAGAAGAAAAATTTCGCGGCACCCCTACGTAGTCATAGAAGAAAACATTTTCAATGCAGACGCCCCTGAATTCAATTCGTCATAAAAAGATCCTTCGTGTACTTTATTCTTATTAATGGTATTTTCCGTATATTCGGACAATGATGTTAAAATAATCATGACGCTGGTTTTTTTTAACAATTCGCTGCACTTTTGGAAAATTTTACACACTAATATCCTGGGGCACACTCTTTGGGAAACACTGACCTAAATAATCAGAATGAAAAATTCTTGATTACATATATGTATAAATATTAAAAGAGGTCAAACAATATGAAGCCCAATTGGTCAAACAATATAAAGCCCAATTCTGTAAAAGTTAGAGGCAGTTATATAGTAACTATATAGTAACGTTACCACTAAATAGCTGTCTTAATGACATCCATACAGACTTTGTTTCTTTTTTTTTTCAATTCTGTAACACGTGTTTATAAGAACGTTGCTATGGCAGTTATGTTATAGTTACTGCCACTATCACTAACATAAAATGGCTACATTTATTATGCAACGCATGCGTAATCTATACTGCTCTCTGCGCCGTAATTCCTTCTTCCATCTTTCTCTTGTTTTGTGCCATAATTCAATTTTTTGGTTTTTCTCAACAATTCCAGCTGTAACAACAGACCGGCCATTTTTTAGAATATTAACTCATTTTTCCACAGAAATCGAATTATGCTGGTTGCTATACAAGAACTGATATAGTAGCCGGCCGGCGAGTGTAGTGGTAACACATGTGCTCTGCGTTGCTGAGGTCTCGGGTTCGAATCCCGTTCAGGCACGTAATTTAAAAAAATAATAACTGTCCTGGCTAATTGCCAAAGCAGCAAAGGGCAGTAAATTAAAAAAAAAAAACTGTTATAGTAACAAGTTACTATTTATTTAGTAACTTTTGAATTACAGAATAAGAATATCTCTAAAGTTACTATAAAAGTTACTATCCTAGTACATAGAAATATTTAGTTACTTTGAGCACAAGAACTGTGTTACAGAATTGGACTGTTTATCAACAACTTTAATTACTTTTTGATTGTTTGGTTGGACAGTCGTAAATGCGGTTCGTCGTAAGTCGAATAAGTCGTAAAGCAAAGACCATATACAGGTCTGGGAAAAGTTGCGTTTTTTTAGTAAAATTCAACTAGTTTTATTATAGTGTAAAAATTAATTTATTTAAACCAAATATGCTCCATTATTTTCGACAACGTTTCGCCATTTTTCGGGCAGAGCCATGATGCCATCGGTGAAGAATTTCTGTGGTTTCTGGTTGAAAAACTGAAGTTTTTCACAAGCTTCTTTTGAAACCAGCTTAATTCCATTGAGAGAATTCTGCAGAGATCGGAATAGGTGATAGTTAGAGGGTGCTATGTTTGGACTATACGGTGGATGAAACAAAATTTCCCAACCAAGCTCTCGCAATTTTTGTCGGGCCATCAAAGAAGTGTGTGGTCTTGCGTTGTCATGATGAAAGACAACACCTTTCCTATTATTCAATACGGGCCGTTCTCTTTCAATTGCCTAGCGTAATCTCTCTAGTTGTCCACAGTAGAGTTGAGAATAAATCATCTGACTAACTGGAAGTAGCTTATGGTGGACGATTCCCTTCCAGTCCTACCACACACACAGCATCACCTTGTTTGGCGTCAATCCTCTCTTCGCGAACGCTTGTGACGGCTCACCATCCCTTGTCCACGATCTTTTACGCTTCCGATTGTCGTACGTGATCCATTTTTCATCACCGGTTATGACACGTTTCAGAAATGGTTCGATTTCATTGCGTTTCAGTAGCGCATCGCAGATATTAATTCGGTCTATCATGTTTTTCGCGCTCAACTCATCAGGAACCCATATATCGAGCTTTTTTTTGTAGCCAGCTTTCCGTAAATGGTTCAAAACAGTTTTGTGGTCAATGCCTAGCTCCGTACCAATATCGACACTGCTGATATGCCTATTTTGCTGGACTTTTATAATATCATCAGCTTTTTCACTGATTGGACGACCAGAACGTGAGTCATCTTTCACATTAAAATTACCAGAACGAAAGCGAGCGAACCATTTCCGCGCAGCAGAAATTGATGAAAGTACCTTCACCGTACACAGCACAAATTTTTTCACAAGCCTGTGCAGCGTTCTTCCCTTTGTCGTAATAATATTGCAAAATATAGTGCAATTTTTCATTACTTTTCTCCATTTTCAAACGCAAACAACTTTCCAACCACTGCACAAATTTTGATGTTTAGACACTCAAAGTAACGCTCGAACTGTCACCTTTCCAACGAGCGCTTAGTGGTGTCGCTGTGATCTGTGTTTCCTGGGTTATTTGCAATTGGCGCCGTCTATCGGCGAAAACGCCGCGAACTTTTTCCCAGACTGATATATACAATTTTAAGTACCTGTACTTTATAGGGTAGGAGTATTTGTGTAATTTAGATCATAAATTAACGCAACTGACAGGCAAAGATTATTTATAAGAGAGAAAATGTAAAGACTTACCTTTGATGGCCATTGGCGATTGTAACAATCTTCTGACACAGCTTTTATAAACAATTTAAGGTTATACATATTCTTATAAAGGCTGTATCTGTTTGTTTGTTTTTTTGGTTTCATATTTGATTTCTTCATGTTTCAGGCGATTATAAGACGTTACCTGTCTGTCCGAGAGTCACGAAAAAATGGTTGGACATATTTTCACGAAATTTGGTACGATGATAGAGTAAAACTAGAATTCGAACATAGGCTGTATGGTATCTCAAAATTTTCATTGTAAGGGGTTGTTTAGGGGTTAAAACTGTTTACTAAAAAACTTAAAATATCTCCCTTATTATTGACTAAACAGAAAAATGTATGATACAAAAAAAAAATATATAATAAGAAAACATTTTTTTTTTTGTATGCATTTTTTCAATCCGATAAATATTTGGGAAGTTGCAGGGGGACATCCTAAAACAAATCTTGAAATATCTTCCTTATTATTGATTTTAACAGCAAAATCGTGTATGACAAAAATTGTATATAATACTAAAACAAACCTATCTAGAGAATAATAGCAGCGGTAGGTTTTAAAATTTGGGGGAGGCAGCGCGTATCAGGAAATATTTAGTGGGGGAGCACATTTTTTTTTATCAGTATAGATATTTGCATTTTAAGGATTTTTCCAATAATATCTGGGGGAGGGCAGCTCCTTCGGATTTATCTTCCGAAATTCTGCAGGCAGCTTCTGGGGTCAACTGAGCCTCATGAATTGTATATTTAAAATGAAAACCTTTTTATACAGGGATAATAGGACCAGTCGAAACGTCACACTGACCACGAGACTTTCATATCCATGGCCAGCAATCTGTCCTTTATGCGCTTATCTAGGTGTTGGGATCCTATTATTTATTTATTTTATTGTATATGCTCATAGCATTCTCTTCTTTCGGACAATTCACATGAAGATTGTAATATCGTCGCAACACGTAGATTTCTCGCGAGCATTACCTTGCGAGATATTTTACAGAATTGGTTCGCTAATGTGGTACCAGCTTAATAAAGTGTGGTCAAAACTCAACCCGACACACAGTTCCTAAGACGAGTAAGAAAGGGGGGCTATGGCAGCGCCAGCAGGGGGTCTAGGATGCCCGGGACCCCCTAAAAACTGTTATGGTGCAGCTGTCTCCCAGATATGCTTGGAGAAAATTTTTAATCTTAAATAAAGTTAAGTGTTTGGTCCATTTTAGGAATAATTCGAAATGTAAAAATGTAAACGGTCCGATTTCATCTATAGTGCGTTCGAAGGTGAGTTTGCAGTATAGCTCTTATGGAAAATGGGAGCGGTGTTGCCAAATGTTGTAAAAGTGTCAAATGTGTCAATTATAATAATATGAAAAACTCGTATGATTTACAAATATCAACTCTTATAAAACTCAAAATAACACTCAACAAAAACAAATGGCCATTTGTAGAATACTGCGCAGTCTTCACAGATCAGCGCGTTTTAGAGCTGGCAACGTCGACAAGCAAGAAAAGGATAGTGTCATTGTGTAAACCCATTAGAGAGTATGAAAAAGAACTACTCCATATGCCCTATACTGCATACTCACCTTTGAACGCACTATATACAAAAATGTTCCTCCACCAAATATTTCCTGGTACCCCCCCATTTTTAAAAGTTAGCACCACCACTGGACTGGGGAGAGGGAGGGATGAATGTGGAAAATTCCCCGTTTAAAATTATAAATAAAATAAACCCATTTTTCGCTTAATAAACATGTATAGATGAACAAAATATGTTTATTTTATTCCAGAAATGATGCAAACAAACAATTTTTACATAGAAAGGAAAAGATTTTATAGAAAATACCAACAGTTCACAGTAAAATATTTGCAATTGAAGAAAATAAGAATATGTTCACTATAAAATTTCCTGTATATTTTCTTCATTCGCAAATTTGTTTTTTTTTTATAAAATATAAACATTTTTTCCAAGTAAAAAGCGAACAGATTACTTAACCTAAAAGTCTATGGGACTTGTACATAACTAACACTAAATATATAACACACACATACATTTGTCTTGCGTTTACCTAATCGTCTAGGTCTCTAATGAGTATTGACTTTTAGAGTGTTTAGTGTGAAAATCACATCGAACAGTTTCATAAGCTAAACGTAATTTGGGACGTATTACCCCCATTAACAGCCATGTTAATATTACAAATATTTTATTACAATAAGTAATATACCATTACAACTAAAGACATTCTATTTATAATATATTTAGGGTTGTATACTTCTATAATTAGCTTCTTTTACAGCATTTCTAAACCAACTATCACACCAAAATTGACACAAAACAATAAAGCAGCATTCACAATAAAGTCGCACGCAAATAATAGGTTCTTGGTGATTAAGGGGCGCATAAGGCAAAGAAGATGAGTTATCTGTCTCCTTTGATTTTAAAGACCATCAAAATGGGACTGTTCCGGCTTGCTTAGGTGGGTTTAGGAATCAAGGTCGGAGTGCTCCGAGTCACTCTGTTTAAGTGCAGAGCGTTCGAAAAAAGGTTTAAACGCGTTTCCTTGAGTTTCCTTAATGATAAAAGTAAACAACGAATTTGTTATATTTGCATTCAAAATTTTAGGGTCTTTCCCAATTTTGCGTTACAGGGGAGCGCCTGCTTCAGATATGCGTAAGGCTACTGTACTTCGCGCGTACTCGACCACATTCGGTCGACTGATTCAAGCAGGTAGAAGTACGCATGTGTGGTTACAGTGGGAGCTTATCAATCGCGCGAAATTGTTAGAACTAAACACCACCTATCTACTCGCTCGAATACGTGCGAAGATGCCCGAAGTGTACATACTTCGGGCGAACACGCTTCCACTGTAACCGCAGCCTAACGCAAGCGCTGCTGGATGTCGATTCTAAATGTTAAGCGGCCAAATTTGTCGATTTTTCTCCTAAGGCTGCGGTTACAGTGGAAGCGTGTTCGTCCGAAGTACACTTCGGGCATATTCGCACGTATTCTAGCGAGTAGATTGGTGGCGTTTAGTCCTAACAGTGTTGCGCGATTGATAAGCTTCTACTGTAACCCCACATACGTACTTCTACAGGCTTGAATCAGTCGACCGAATGCGGCCGAGTACGAGCGTAGTACAGTTCGGGCGAACACGCTTCCACTGTAACCATAGCCTTAGGTGGGTTCGGGAAGCAAGCTCGGAGTGCTCCGAGTCATTCTATTTAACTCCAGAGCATTCGAGAAAAGGTCTAAATGCGTGTTCTCGAGCGGTTTGAACTTGTTGTAGTCACAGCAAGATTTTATTCACCTTGGTGGTAAAAGTAAAAAACGAATTTGTTATATTTACATTCAAAATTTTAGGGTCTTTCCCAATTATGCGCTACAGGCGAGTGCCTGCTTCGCCTGTGCGTAACGCCGGAGCTGCTGGATGTCGATTCTAAATGTTGAGCGACCAAATTTGTCGATTTTTTTCCTAAGGTTCGCGACTGCATTTTTGAGTGACATCTTTTGGGTTTGTTAAGAACTAACAGAGTTAGCTACTTCTCGCCAAGTTCTTGGCGACTGCTCTTTAGCTCTTGACAAGTATCATGGCGTCAGTCGCTTAGTTTTGATTAGTCGATTCAAAAAACTTGTATTTTTATTCGCTTGTTTATTTGAGGTTATTGCATTTTTATGTACTCGATGTTGGTTACTGATTATTTACAGCCAAACAATTAATTAGTTGTTTTTTTTTTCTGATGCCAACAAAACAATGAGCTTGTTTAGAGAACGCAACTGTTCAGTATGTTGTTTTTAGCGATTCGCTGAACGAGTCCGCTTACGTTACGCCTGCTATAAACAGTTTACCTACTTAGTATGACACAATTTTTGTTTTTTCTTTATCTTTGATTATTCTTCAATTACAAGTGACAAATTAATAGTCAACAGTTTTTTGCTTGATGTTTGTTTAATGAACTTGCAACAGTTGACTGTAATCACCAAGTAAACCGGTTTGCACTGATACTCAATAGCTGCGTTCGCTAAAAGCATCCAATGTAACAAATACAGAAAAATAAAATGACTATACATTAACTAATCAACGACTTGGCGATTGATTGACTGTAATCCCCAAGAAAACAAGTTTTGGCTGATACTCAAGAGTTACCTCCGCTTAATGCACCTAAAGTAACTAATACAGAAAATTAAAGTTACTATACATCGACTACTTTACGACTTGACGACTAACTAAAATGACAACCACTTAACATTTAGAATCGGCACTCTGAGTTTCTATGGATCAGGTGTCAAACTGGTCGGTCGCGGGCCATGTTCGGCCCGCGACGTATCGTATTTTTTCAGGCCATAAAATGCACCTTTTTACTTACGAAAATAGACTTAAAACTGGAATGCGTTTTCGGGTACAATAAGTGTGTAAAGAATGGTAAATCGGAGATTTTTCCAAAAATTGTCTTTAAACTTAGATTGAGTTTTATCGTCCAAAAAATTTGGCAGCTCGGGACGACTCAATGAGCATTTTTTTATTGAGTTTATTTGAGATAAAAATAGACTTAAAAAATGTGAAATATACGCTTTTTGTCCCTTTATTGTTTGTCAAATATTTTCAAGGAATGAGGGGAACTGTAATGTTGCTTCTGCAAGATAAACAGTAAGATATGTAGGCGGTGTGCCCGAGATAGTTGTATTTGTATATACAAATGAGTTTGACTCCTGCTGTATAGTTATATAGGGCCGCCGCGTGGGCGTCAGTCACTCATGTGCAAACATTTCTAAGTCCGCCCTCTGCTGGAATCGAACCATAATGCTGTCCATGCGCAAACTTTCAGAAGATCGTCCTTAAATAGTAGGATTCTACTAGAATTGATCCCGAATGTCACCGTTTTATAGAGCCGCCCGTGTGTGGTGCAAACTCTGAACACTCGCACATAGCGGCCTTGTAGATAAACACTCGTGCTCGTAAAATTTCGGATAGTAGATAAATTTTTTTTGTAGGTATCTAATTTTAATTTGACTAAAATAATATTATATTGAGATTTTTATTAAAATTATGAAACAAATATTAACATAAAGGTAAATACTTTTGCAAAAAAAATAAACAAACAAACAATTAGGCTTGTATGACACAAGCCGATATGTAGAAAGGTGATTTCAAAGAGCGAGTGGATTCTAGACCATAGAGAAACATCTCAAACGGATGATAAATAAATAGTATATTATGATATGAGCGATTATGACAGCCATTAGTCACGAAAATGACGTTTGAGCTGACTTTGAGATGACGTTTGAGCCGCAGGCGAGTGGCCATAATCGCGAATGTAATACTATACTTTTTCCATACCTATTAACACGTTGACTACCAAGGCAAGATTCAGGATTCTTGCCTCGGAAGCCAATTTGATATAGCCATATTATACTTATTATTAAGTCAATGTACTACAAGTAATCTCGTAGTCGGCATCCTGGGCAAGAACGCTAACTACGAGAAACTATTAATTGGCAGTCAACGTGTTAAACATATAAATAACTCAAAATTGATAATTTTAATGGAAGTGATAGCGTCATCCATGTTGCCTGGCTACCACTGCAGTTTTGGCCCCTCCCATTGCCATTGTCAAATATGATTGGATCAACGGGAGTGATTTATGGATATGTAGGTTTGTGATTGGCCGTAAACAGTGAATTATGAAAACATAATTCACTGTAGTTATTTATGAGTACTATTTTTCACGAAAAAATACTCATAAATAACTACACTAATAACTACGCTAATAATTGCAATAAATAGGTGTGGAAAAATTATATTAATACGTTTAACTTAACAAAATCAAAAAGTAAGTGCACCATAAATCACTTATTTGCACCGAAACCGTTGAATTTCATTCTCATTGCAAGGACCAAATTTTATAGTAGAATTACTGAATAAAATCTTTGCTTTTTAGGGAAAGCAGAACCAACCAACATCAGTGGGCACAACTGCATTAAAATTGGTTAACAGCAAAGCGGAAATAGGTTCTTTGGATTTTTTAATTTTACCTTTATCGAACTTCCACAATGGGGAGCGTATCTATTGTACGAATACTCGTATACCGAGCCATTTTTCGGTCCTAGTTGCACCAAGTAAGCCTTCGACCACCAAAGTTCCGGGGTTGGAACCTCAGCCATGAATAATGAAGTTTTTATAAAGAAACTCAAGTAATTTATATTTTTAATGGAGAATAATATTGTACTCAAATCGATAATTGCCTTAAATACACACCTTAATAACCTCAAAAATATTGCGTGCGCCACTGATAAATACAGTACACGCTTTTAATTGGCCTTCTTACATTGCGTGTACTGTACTATCCAAATTATTTAAATCGTGAATGCATAATTTTAAACAAATTGACACTTAAACAATTATAAAACTATATTTAAAGCCGTGAAAAACTGGATTAATATCAGTATCAGATTAGATATAAAAGGGTTACTGTAAAATATAGGGCAGAGGCGTACCTAGTTGTGAATTTAGAGGTTTAACCTACCCATAATCAATTTTAAACTCTTAAACTTTCAAGTTTTTTAAATATTTTTAACACCTGCGGGAATCAATTATAATTTTCGATTGACCACCATTCCGCCAAGATGTTAGTTAAAATTTTTGGAGCACAGTAACAATGACTCTTTGCGCTCCGCTTCCAAGGAAGTTGCCATTAAGATCGGACCATCTTGAAGTTATCTTCAATGACAGACTTGCACTTTTCCTGCTAGGAACACATCTAAAGAACACAAACGAATAAAAACAACGAACTTCAACAAATACAAACAAATGTCATAAACGAACAAATAGGTTGTTTTTGAGGCTCTACTAATCCAGCCAGCAGTTCCACCCTCTTTAACGCTCGCACACAATCACAAGTAGTTTTTGTTTAGAAGTAAGGTACAGCCGGACCGAAATCTCGTGGCCGGGCATGAAACATGCGCGTGAAATTTGTAGTGGGGATTATAACTACACACGCTATTACTGTCAAGTACATAAGCGCAACATTCAAAATATATTAAATATTAAAATCATGGAGACAAAAAGCAAACTATGTGGACGTGCTATTAATAGTCAAAGTCAAGAAATAATTAGCAATGTTCTTGATTTTTGTAAGCCTTTATTATTTACAATCTACTTGAAATTGCTGGAGTTTGGAAAAAGACACGAGACGGGGGTGCTCTGGCCAATAAACAAGTCAAATGCATTAATCACTTAAATCAAGCAGCTACGTTTTTATAGTTTTGTTGTTCGACTGTAATGGGAGTAACTTGTGTTTGTAGACGTACCTAACTGATAAATATAATGTACACGTGTAAGAATTTGAACTTGTTTCTTTGACTGTTCTCTGTATCTGACACTATCTTTCATAGTGCCGTCTCTATGCGCACCATAAGCCACGCCCGGCCACGATGGTCTCTCCAGCTGTACTAATCAGTGGATATCGTGCGTTTAGGTTCCACGTTGCGCGTTTACATTCGTTTGTAATCGTTGATGTCCAATCGAGCATATTTATTTATGTTCGCATCTACCCGGTTTTTGTACAAGCTGTGTGTTTTAAAGTTTTATATCGTTTCACAATTTATTATACAAGAACAGTTATCTTAACCTGATATTAACTCAGCTTTTCTTAGCGCTTTATTCCATTAAACAGCGCTGAATAACATAAATACAATTTTCTACATGCGAGACATTTTACAAGCGTGTTTTTTTAAATTAAATAAAAATTGAAACTTCCTTCTTAATTCTACCACGCGCAGTTTTACAGCGATCATTCAATATATCGATATAATCAATATATATTTGCAGTACAAATTTTTCATGTCTATATGCACTTATTATATCTATCACAACTACAGGCCGATATACTACTTGCTAAATACGAACGGTGGGATTTTTAAGGGGATGGTGGAGTTTTACAGTGTATTTGGCTTGGATACAATTTAATTGAACAGTTTAATTAAAAACTATTTTAATACAGAATGATCAGAACTTTAAAAATTAAAAAAATTGTGTAATTTCGCGAATACAACTACCAGTTAAGTTCACGGATGAAAACCCTGACTTGTTGGAACACTACGCGCTTGCGCATTACTGCTTCTACGATTGTATTTGAATGTTTGTGGTTCGGAAGGAATAATGCACTCGCGCGTATTGCTCTAACTTGTTATTTCAACAATATGTAGTCAGTGATTAACTAGGTGTGAAACAGTAAAGCACAGGGAAACTATTAGGTCTGTTCATAGTCATTTCAAGCGGTTTATAACTCTCAATGGCAAGCGCTAATTTGAAAGCACTCTTACGAACTCTACAGTTGTATCTAATAGTAACGAACCATTGAAAATGACTCTAAGCACCTATTACTTGTTTAATTGTATTGTGTGAAGGTTTTTTTGTTATTTCCTAATCTACATTAAAAAATAAAATGTTTAGTGAAGGCGCAGAATGTAGGAAAGGTACTTATCGACATCTATGAGGAAATCTTTTAGGTTTGGTATATAAAAAAACAATTTACAATATTCAATTATTTAATAACTAACATTACAGTTAACATTACAAACTTATAATTAAATTAACAAAGTAAATACATAAAGCAACAGGAGCCAGCTACTGTTGCCAGACATTTTCTGATCACCCTGTATTAACTGAAATTTTAATTTGGCATTAGTTATTGTATATATACCGTTCGTTTATTCAGCACCGCAAGGAACTTATCAACTATTTTACATTGATACATGTTTATATACTGATATGTGTATACTTAGTTTATCTAAATCAGTGTTTGCAGAATGGGTAGTAGAATTTTAAATTGAAATATTGGACACAGTAATTTTAGGCATTTGATAGAATTCTGGTGTAAATATTATCTTTTAGGGTTTAAAATAACCCTGGTCTATAACATAGCTCCCTCCTTTTATAAAGTGTCCATCCTCTTTTATGAATAGACACCTCTTTCTCAAGTGTTTTTCTCTGGAATGAAGGGACCCTCGACCCAGAGTAGGGTGTAAATAGTGATTAATACTTGGCTGAGTATCTAAAGTGCAAAATTGCAGAGTAACTAAAAAAGTTGGCGGACGAATTGTCGAACATTAGAAAGCACGTATGTGCATAGTGTAGAAACGTTAAAATAACATACGTTTCCATATGATATTTTCACGTTCCTATGGTTTCACCTGTCTTACGTTACACGTTTCGAGAATTTCGCAAATTGTTAACTGTAAAAACGATCAATAAGAAATTATCTGTAGTTTTAGAAGCCATTATTTTTGGAAATCATTTCTTCATATTAAAGCATTTCTTAGTAAATTTTACATTGTTAGAAAACACATGCGTTAACTGCTACATTATTAAAATAATAATATAGTTGAAAGTTGGGAAATAAATTCCCAACTCTTAGAGGGCGCATAAGGACAAAAATTGTCCGTTTCTAAACCACCAGTCATAGATATGAAAGCCACGTGTTGAGAGTAACGTTTCGTTCGTTCCAATCAACCCTGGATAAACAGGTATTTATTTTTTATATATTTTATACAATTATTTTGCGAATTTTGATAGCACCTACGTTCGTACGTAAAATACCTTCCGCAGCTTTAAAAAATGTACGTAGAATATTTAAAGTTGAACTTGTAAAACAACGTAAAAACGCAATGTTTCTTCTGTTTCACGTGCGTTATTTTACACCAGAGCCGTAACGAAGGTATTCTAGACACTGCCTTCAGCAAGTGTCTAATTTGTGCCCCCCTTGAAAGTATTTCAAGGTCATACATATTGAGTTTGACTTAACAGGTTGAGTGCTAAGAGCAATTTTAATCATAGTGCGAATCCAAAAACGAAAGTGTTGTAATTTTTAACTAAAAGAAAGAACTAAAAGAAACGCCAGAATATTTTTAAGAATGCAATTTGTATTATAATTCTTAGCGCCAAAACTCCAAATATAAACGAGGTACATATATGTACCTTATAGCCATTCTGGTCAAACTCTCTAATGTGGCGTACCGGCAGGTTTCATTACCTACTCTTATTGTTATACCTATTCTTATCATAAATTCTGTCACTAATTCTTCAATTCAATTCCATGTGATGCTTAAAAACATTTTAATTTTCATTTAGTACTTAATACATACATCTATTTTAAACAAGAGACACCAATAAGATTTCAAAATGGTTTCTGGTCTTGACACAGATCCAAAATATCTACGGCCAGATGTTAATAGAATAAGGAAGGGTTCTACACGAAAACCCGCTGCTGCCTGCATAAGGGGGTGCTTCAGGGAGAGATATTAGGGTGTCCCTTGTTGCAGGCTCTATCCTGAACACGTACTACAATTTGTAGTCCATACGGTTGAGGACAGAGCTGCTAGATGACCAATCAGCAGAGGAAATTAAATCCGGTATATTGCTTTCTAGTCATGGCTGCATAGTCTTCCACGCATGGACTGGCACTGAATCTTGCTTGAAACTTCAGTGGTGACCAACGAAAAGAGTATTGATCAGTTCTATAACTATCGACTACAACACGGTTTTCTGGTAAACTGGCCGCTGTTTTTACCCCTTTCTCGCCAAAATTAGGCTTAATGGTACAGTTATAGCTGAACAATAATTGATAGGGGAGCGCCAAGGGTACTTGCCACCCGGGTGCAAGATAATATTTTCATTTATTTATGCACTGGAGCAGAAGTATTTGTCACCTCTGAATGCTACCTACCCGGGTTGGCGCTCCTCTGATAATTGAAACAGGCTAACAGCCCTTCTGTATCCTCGACTCTTTTTCACGTGTTTCTCGTAAACTTGTAGCATACACCCTGTCATTTTAGAAGGTGAAAGACTCCTTCATATTAAAAATATTTTCATCAGTACAAAAAAAAAAAAAAAATCCGGCGAGATATCCCTCGTTATTCTACTGACAACTGGCACGCAGCTCTCAACTGTGTAAAGGCCAGATATGGTCATTTTGGAAACTGATTGGTTTCTTGTTTAAAATACGCTATCTGTGCTAAACAAAAATTAAAATATCTTTAAGCATTTTGTGGAAATACATTGAATAATTTGTGAATGTATTTATGATAAGACTAGATATATTATACTATTGTTTATTCTCTGGAAAATCTCCGCGTACGGGGACCGATGTCTCACCGGCACGCGTACCCCACTTTGAGTAGCTCTGCTTTATAGAACTCAACCTGTTAAAGAAAAATATTACTATCAACCCGATTTTCAATGAAAATTGTCAACCGTATAAATAGTAGTCAATTTTTGTCGCTAAACGCTTCTGCGTCCATGTCTGGAACCGTTTTATCGCCCCCTGGTTACAGACCTGCATTATATAATACAAGGTACTCGCAAATTGTCTAACATATATTTGCTGACAAGCTAAGTTAAATAACATCCAGAGATTTCATTTTAAGATAAATAAGATTTTTTTCAGTCCTATTTAAATTTTTTGTTTCGCCACTATTTATTTTGTGTCCAGAATTTCAATTAAAATCCCAACTGGTCATTCCCTATGGCCTATCCCTACTTATAGCTTAAGAATACTGCTTCGACCCTTTATATTATAAAGCGTGTATAAATGTTTTTTTTTTCAGTTTAGGTATAAAGAAGTTATAAATATAAGTGTAGATTTAGGCACTAATCTAATGTAGGCATATGTATAAAGAAGGTGGTAAGCTCCAATAAATGTTTACAATATTAGGCCCCAGCATTCGAGAATATGTCAATTGACTACATTTTAAGTGCTCGCACTTTAACGGGAGGGGTTTAAGTTTCATTTGAATTGACAATTTACTCTGCTAAATACATCTTGGTTATTAAAAACAGTTAATATCAAAATGTGCACCACGATTAAAAATTTCTAAAATAAAAATGAAAAACATTTAATAAAAAAACGTAAATTTTGTAAATTGTTGAATTCGTGGTACCAACATATTACAGCGAGTATGCCCAAAATAAGTTTCCAGCGCCTGGGTGGCACATAGGGCAGAGGAAGCAAGTTGCCCTTTTTTATTCCGCCGTAAATATTGTCTCTCCAAACTTATTGTGAACTGAGATTTTGAGGAGCAACGTAGCTGGCTATTCGTGGAGAATACCCCAAATTTTCGCAAGTACAAATAATTACTTAAAAGAATTAAATTGAGATGTACTGATAAATTATAATTGCTTTGCAATTATACGTTTCTTAAGTAATTTTTAAATAATTTTTCACTTGGATAAGCAAATTTACATATTCCTCGTATATGGATCATAACAGTCATCATAATTAAAATAAATAGTTCTTTTCTGCTCAACTAAGAGCATAAAAATATTTAGTTAAATGCAATCCTTACTGAAACAATAACTTTGGGCATTTAATACAATTTTGTTTTACAAGTCAGGAGTAAATATAATCTTTTGGGGTTTAAAATTACCCTGGACTGCAACATAGCTCCCTCCTTTTAAAAAGTGTCCATCCTTTTTTATCAGTAGACGTCTATTTCTTCTTAGTTGTAAAGAGGTCCATCAAGCTAGAGAATGGTCTTAATGTGGATAAATAAGCTTGCACTCTAAGCTATGAAAGATTCCAGCCTACCTGTTAAGAAGTCAAGTCAGTTCACAATATCTTTGGATATTGTATATCTGAATCTCTTATACTATTAAAATTTGAAAAACGATAAACTAAATCAGTCATTAAATTTGTTTATTGTGTCTGTGCACTGTATTAAAATTTTTGAAACATAAATTGAGTTTTGTAATATGCAAAGTTGTTTATTACACTTTTCCTATGCTTTAAAATATAGATTTTTCACCGGACGGCGAATAAAAATGATTGAAAACCGTTACTCGGGCCTGTGCTTTCCAACCAGTGTGTTGCGATACCTTGATGTGTCATTACTGAGTGAGTCGCGAAATTTATGGTTTAAATAAATCTGAATAAAACAAAAAATGAAAATTTCATTTTTAAAGATTCTTCATCGCTCGTGACTAACAATGCATAGTTTCTTCAGACACCCATCTCGTTCATGGTCTTCAGTCTCTTATTCTTCTTGAATTATACAGCAGTTGGAATTCGACAAGTGGGAATTCTTTCGAGATTTTATCTAGCACAAAAGATATGTTTAATACCTTTATATCGCCATTGTAAAAATTGTCAAGTCTGCTACTTCCTTTTCCACAAAAATTTCATTTTAACTGCCTGAATTCTATTTTCATCTGTTTTTTTAGTAACCAAGGTTCGCCGCTATGCGTGAAAATAGGAACTGCCATTGAGATAAAACTAATTTTAAATGTATCTTTAAAAATAATTGTAGAATTAAGTATATTGTTTTTCTCTGACAGTTTTTATAAAATTTATTTATTTATTTTTTCTCCAGGAGTTCATTTTTTTCTTAAGAAATACTAATTCCCGTATTTACAAAAGTTCACCCCTGTATAACGCTTCGTTATATTAAAATTGATCGTTAAAATAAAAAATGTCTTTAGGGTCGGTGGCTAAAGATCGAGTTTTAACAAAAGAATATTATTTTAACTTGAATTAGGAATAACTCTAATGCCATTCTGGAAATGTCGATTACTGCCTTCCGGAGTGTATACCCAATCCAGTTCCTCTTTCTTGCCTGGGTTTCCAAGTGGATAAGTTTTTGGGCTGTCAATTCCCAAAGATGAGTGTTTGGAATATGATCTGACTAAGTAATGCAAAAACATCTGCGCAGATATTAGTTACTAAAAACTTGCAGTTTATGAGTAATTTCTTTAGTGAAGTTTCGCAGCCATACCTCAGAACAAATTTTACTGGATTACCAGATTTCTTTAAACAAGCCGAATGCTTGTTGAGCTAAGTATTAAGTATGCTGTTGTTCCCGTCCCTCGAAGTTCCACCATCTCTCGTTATTGCACTATCGAGGTAGCAGAATTCTTCCAAGTCTTCGCCGTTGATGGAAAATCTGTTGATGTTATTGGTACCAATCCGCATTACTTTGGTTTTCGCTTTATTTATGCTTAAGCCAACTAAATTTGCCAAAGTACTTATACTATCAAGTTTGCTTTGCATATCTTCGTAATTATGCGACAGAAGGCATATATCGTCTTCATAACTCAAATCTTCCAAACGGTTTTGGAAGTTCCACTGTATGCCTCTGTGTTCTGTGAGAGCATAACGAAGAAACCAGTCCAATAGGGTATTAAATAATGGAGGAGATAGTAGGCAGCCTTGTTTAACTCCGCTTTTGACGGCAATACTTTTACTACGTTATAGAGTAATGAACCTTTATGAACACGAACATAAGTGTGCGTAGACGGAAAGGGTGGAAAGCACTGCTCTAGGCAATCAGTTTGTGATATATTTTGCTTATCATCTTCCCTTTTTATAATGTGTTCTTTAAAGCTAACTACGTAAGCTATTCCTGTACTATTCCTCTTAGATAATGGGTTTTAAAATGCAGTATATGCATTTTTATTCTTACTCTAGTTGAGAAACTAAAGAGCAACTCGAAAGCAGCCCCGAAAAGGATCATTACAGCCCTTTAATTAATAAATAAATATTTAATTTTCATTTTGAAAATTATCAGTGTTAAATTTTGTATTTATTTTTTAATAATTCCCAGTACAATGTATTTAAACAATTAATTATTTATGTAAATAAAATGGTATTAAATATCATATATACTACATTTTATATATTAAACATACTTGTTTAAAATATTGACTATTAAAAATGTTAAATATATTTTTTTAGAATATTTACTTCCCGAACACTGGTTGCACTAATGTGTATACAGAGTCTTTAGTGTTTAACATAATTATATGTAAGGTATAAGGCTTTGGAGCACAGATTTATCAATAGTATTGCGCAAGCAAACTATTTTGATATGTGTTTTGATATGTATCTAACAGAGACGGGTCGTCTGATATGTATTGATTACAATTTCATTAAATTAATTTACTATATAACAATTGATCTGCTGTCACAAAATTATTATAAATATTTAGAAATAATAAAACTTTATAACGTGTAAATACAAGTAACATTTTATAAACAATTTGTTTATTTGAATTCAAATATGAGTTTGTTGTTTAAAAAGGAATTTTAATTTGTATTTCAAAATCGATTTCAAATCGGATAAACGTGGAAGCTTTATCTCTTTCACTTTTAGTGAAAAGACCTATACTCTTTATACTCCAGCAGTATACAGTCGCAACTAAGGTGGCAGTTCGCTGTTAGATGCGTAGTAGACACGGTAAATAATATCGGACGGAGCCCATACAATGGCGGAATTGTACGTGTAAATTAAACATGTAGAGCAGAGTTTCCCAAACTATGGTCCGCGGAGCACTTGGAGCTCCGTGATCTACAATAGTTGCTATATATTTATAGCAATGATAGTGCTCCGCGATGAATTCTTCTCGTGAAAAGTGATCCACGGCTCAAAGAGTTTGGGAAATTCTGATTTGCACATTTGAAGCGTACTCTGTGTCTTTTTTATACTGTGTTCTCTGCCCCACAAGCTTAGCGATCTGAAAGTGTTTTAGTAGCCATTACGTACCACCTTAGGTGCTAACTGTAGATCAGCACTCCTCAATGAGACCCTTATAATTTTTCCTAAGCTAATAAATTTTTTCGTAGTCATTTCCAACAATTTCTTACTAATAACTGCAAGAATAAGTTTTCACTTGTGGTTGATAGTAACAAACTGTTTGAAATGCCTCTACAAATCTTATATCTTTGATCGTGGTATTAATCCCGGAAATAATGCAGTTTAAGTTATTTGCTCTACACTGTAAAAAACAAGGAATATACATGATACGTCAAGAAAAAATAATACAGTATTCCAATTAATTTTACAGAGCTTTGTAAAATGAATACAGTATTCCAATTAATTTTACAGAGCTCTGTAAAATTAATTGAAATACTGTATTAATTTTTCTTGACGTATCATGTAAATTCCCTGTTTTTTTTACAGTGTAGGTTATGAATATTTGGTATCAAATGTCCATGTTCGCGAACTTCAAAAGTACAGAAAACAGATCGCAACAAGTGCAGAGAATTTCTTTGGTCGTATCAAAAACGACTCAGAGATCATGTCGAGTGCTTTGCTATTCGATTGGCTAGTGAGCACGATTCCGTCTACACTACGCAGAATCGTTAAGTCCGTTCTACATTATACTTTTTTCAATACTATCCAATTCTGACGTCATTTCAACTTTTGATACTACAGAATATAGTGGGGGAAAAAATAAGAGACATCGATACCTTCCATCTTTTATTACTTTGTGATACTCTTCACTACCAATTTAAAAAATTCTAGGTTCAGGTGACGGATAACAGTTTGGTTATAAAACCGATTCTAGTAACCAATTTATAAATATTGTTTAATTGTAAAGTTTATATTTAATTATATGTTCCAAATAAACTTCTTATCAACTTAATAAACTTCTAAAAGTTAAGTTGTAAACAAAAACTAAAAAGTTGGTAGTTGGTACGACTGAGAAGTATACTAGCATCCAAAAATTTGACCGGAGGTAGTTTTGAAAATAGTGTAGTTTGTAGTGTAGCATCGAAAGTTGGAAGGAAGTATTGTGTTTCACATTATACTTTTAACGTCAGTACTACGTAAAAAATCTGTAGTGCTTCGCAAAAAAGTATAATGTAGAACGAACTTTACACTGCGTGTTACTTTACACCAGTGGTAGCCAACCCAATGTCCGCGGGCCGAATCCAGCCTGGCAAGTTTCAAATGACCTGCATATAATTTCTTACCGTTCGTCTTTAAGTGTTTTTTGAAATTACTACTCCTCTATAAGTGATTTTCAGAATATCTCCACTCCTGCTGCTTTAAATTGTTTTTCAGAATTTCTTCTCCCGTTCTCAAGTGATTTTTGGAATTTTTACCCCCATCCTTAAGTGATTTTTAAATATCTGGCTCTTGGTCTAGCTCAATTTAGCCCGTGAAGCATTTCTAGAATTAAATATGGCTCAACTGTAGGAAAAAGTTGGATACCAATGCCTGATGCGATACATTACAGGATCGGCTCGCTAATGTAGACTCAGCTTAATGGTCAATAGAAAGCTAAATCTGCGTTCAGAGCTCTAAAATTAATAGACTATTCGCTAAGACTTGTGCTTTGATGTACTTGTGCTTTGTGCGTTGATTGTCACTAACAAGTCATATGGTAATACGATCGTTCACAGCTATAAATTTAATGCACTATTCGTTATCGATTGTAGATAGTCTTCCAAACTTTGTAGTTAGCGCGTTGTTTTAATGAGACAGACATATAAACTCACATACGGGTCTATGCTGTATCTTAAAAAGTTAAAAATTAACCTCAAGATCGAAGTTAAAAAATTTTAACCACGCTTTATATTATTTTGTTATTTTGTAACTCTATGGCGTTAAAATTTTAACCTCGAAGTGGTTAATTCAGAAGGTTATATTTGGAATTTTAACTCCAGCCTTTAATTTTTAGAATTAATCATGGCAAGTCTGTTTATTTTAAACCAATTATTACTAGAACAAATTGACCATAAAGAAGTAAATAAGTGAAGAATTAATATACGTAGGTCAATAAAAAATATATACAAATGCTTTTCAAGAGATCAGTTCGAATTAAACAAAATCAACTACGTGATGTGAGTCAACCTCGTTTTACAAATAATGTTTTTTTTTTGAAAGTCCGAGAAAAACCAAAAGTTTTTCCGATATATTGCAAGTTAATATTTAAAACTTTAAAATTATGTTACACTTATAAATTTTGATTTCTCTGTTTGTTTAAAAATAAAAATGAGGTAAAAATAACCCGAAAATAAAATAATCTTAATATAGAAGAAAGAAAAGAAAGAAAAAATATTGATACATTTGCATGTGATGGTAATATTATATTATTAACTTTCTGCGCCCATAATTATTTATATATAAATATTGTACATTTCCGCAATACATTTAAACTTTGTTCATTCACGATTCAACCATAACACTTGTTTACATTAAATCCACACTTACACTAGCAAAATACGTCCCTTGTAGATAATTTCATAACATACTTTTAATCATAAGGTTAAAAAGTTAGAATTTAACCTGAGATACAGAATAAGAAACATGGTTAAAATTTTAACGCTTAGTTAAAATGTTACTTTTTAACCATCTTTTTTTTTAACCAAATCTTTTTAACCACAAAAGATACAGAATAGACCCGATCAGCTATCTCACATAAATTAAAAAATACTGTCACACAAATTTCAACAAATTTTGGAAATCGTGAAACGAAAAAGAATTACTGTAGTTGCTTCTATAATTTTGTTATTAATATTTAGTAAGAAATCACTATCTCGCTGATGGTGGCTTCATAAAAAGTTACATAATTGCATTTATTCCATCTAGTTAGTTTGAAAAAAAAATGTCACACACATCAATTTTCATAGTTGTGAACGCTGCCTTAAACTTTAAAACTGTCTACTAAACTTATTCACAACGCACAATGAATAGTTAACTAATTTTAGAGCTATGAACGCAGCTTAAAGCCGCATTCACAGCTCCTTAAATTAACACATTGCAGACTGTTCGTTGTTACGTTGTGACTTATGTTTTTATACATTGTTTTAACGTTCTACGTAGCGTTTACAGCTGATACAAATTAATGGATTACGAATAGCCTGACATCTGTGTGTCTTTAACCAACTACGATGCCTTCGTAAATTGCTAATTATTTATTACCGGGTTTATAATTATGCTGTCCTAGATTTTAACTAACTAAACCGAACCTAATTACTTAAATTGATCATATTTACTGTCCGTCTTTGTAATTTTGAGCAAAATTGGTTAATGATGACATTTTGTTAGGTTATGTAAAGGCATAAAATATCTACGATGTTTGTGATAGACTGAGATAGCCAATGTGTTTATTTGTCTGTCTCATTAAAACATCTCACTAGCTATAAGTTTAGAAATTTATCCACAATCCATAACGAACAACGTATTAAATTTAGAGCTCTGAACGGTTGCACGTCTTATCATATAACAAACTTGTTAGTGACAATCAACAGAGTACAAGCTACAGTATATAAGCTATTGATTTAAGAGCTTTGAATGCGGCTTAAGCCTTTACTTTTGCTTGAAAGTTTTAAATACATTTCATTCTGTTTCAACCTTGATAAATGAAGAACATTCTTTTGACGTCTCGTTAATCATTTTGTATGTTTGTGTGATTCCTTTTTCATAATATATAATGTTTGTCTGTCTGTGTGCCTGTTGACTTAAGAACCATAATTTAATATCCAATATTATTCGTCTTTCATTCTCCTTTTATTTATTTAAATTATTTATTCAAAAGTTAACATCTAAGGAAATGGAGTTATATTATAGTTTGCGATTAATCTAAGAGTAAGTTGACAAAGTTTATAACAGACATTTATATATTGTGGTCTCATACGAGGTGAAACTTGCTGTTTGGAATAGTTTACTTCCATTTCAGCGATGAATAAGAACTTCTTATCTCAGATCTTACGAAAAACTTTTTACTTTTTCACGAAAATTTACAACAAACTCTATATTTGATATACACTTTAAGTATATGAAATGTAAATTTTGACTAGATATAATTTTCTAGAATATGGTTAATATTGTAATTGCTTCAATATAAAACTCTCAGTATTTTTCAAGTTATGGACCCAATAATGGGTCGCGTTTTAAACAAGTCTCCATGGAAATTTACTTATAAATTCTGATATTATATAAAATCTAGTGCTGGGAACCGGTTTTTAAGTTACTCTGTTCCGATTTTCAAGCAAAACCGGGCATGTAATCTTCGAGTAACCAAATTCCAGATATCCGGTTCAGAATACCTGATTTCGGATGTCCGATGGTGGATACCCTGTCTCGCATACTCGGTTTCGGATACTCAGATTCAAAAACCCGGTTTCGGATATCCGGTTTCGGATACCTGGTTCTATGGTTGAGTAAGTACAGCCGGGAAAACCCGAAACCGATTCTTTTTTGGTCTTTTTAACCACATCTGTGGTGGTATTATGATGAATAAAATTCTATTCTATCATTGCCATGAAAGGAATGCTATTATCGTTTCCCAAGTAACTATTGTTTTTTTTTTGTCAACTACAGAATAGAATTCTATTACTAGTAATTTTACTTCTGGTTCCTGAAGGTATATTTCTGACAGCACAAATAAAAAAACATTGACCTGGGGAAAATTAAATAGCACAGATATAGCCTTGCTTCGCGTACCTAAGATCTTGGGTTCGAATCCTAGCCAGGACATAGATACTTGTATCTTTCTTTATCAAAAAATTCAACAACAAAAATTTAAAAAAATATCTAAAAAGATAAACCCAGCATTATATTTAAGGTGTGAGCATTTATGCAATTTAATTAAAATATAAATCTTATTGTTGAATACTAACCGCTTACAAAGACAATGATAAGATTTATATTTTAATTAGTTTTACATATAATGTCCGCACCTTAGTTATTATATATTTATTAACGTTCTGAAGCCGGATTGGGTCACTTTGGGAGTTTTAGATCTTAATTTTCACTTCTTTAGAACAAAGAGTGCTTATGCCCAATTTGATACGGTACTCAGCACTACAGATTGTTGAGACTATTGCTCTTTATTCATAAGTGTTGTACAGATCAGTTTTTATCACTCAGTAGAACTCTGAAGGAATCGTATTTTAAAAGATCGTCAAAATATTTTGATTTACAAACCATATAAAAAAAGTATTTTATTTAACAACGGATCTAGGGAGAACTATGAGGTCGAGTCTAACCCCCCCCCCCCTGAGAGAAATAATGTATTATACGGTATAATTTATTTGGATAAAATATAAATTATTTTTTATCGACTATATTGCTTTGTAGAAAAAAAATAAATAAATTCTTGTGTACAGTTGGGAGGGGTTATAAAATTTTGTATTTTTTCTTCCCCATTAATAACATGTCTGGGTCTCCACATAATTAACAAGCAAATATGCTATTATATGCCAGTCAAATACAATATTATATCTACAACTATTTAGTTTTTGGTAATGACTAGGTAACCCTAGGATTTCAATAAGATTATTAAATTGGTAAATAGTAAATTTATTTAAAGAGACAGAAATACTGAGCATCAATTGTAAAATTTCAGAACTGACGTCAACAAGATGGCTATTGAACCATCAGCTGATTGTAACCTATAACAATAAGACTAAAATCTCATATCGGATGCGCACGCACAGAATATAAAATTTCATATTCCACTGTTTGTAATAAGAGCAGCTTTATGTATTTAGAGTTGGGTACATGATACATTTAGGTATTTATTTTAAATAGTAAATGGTTCCAAAAAGTCATAAAATAGCAATTACAGGTCTATAATAACATGTAGAAAAAATATGAGCCCATTATTTTTTCTATTTTCTTTAGAAAATAAAGTAAAATAACATAAATCTAGAGGAGTTATAGATATGTTCAGCTTTTTATACCAGTATTTATTTACGTATTGACCCCGTTTAGTGTTATTTCGTTTAACGGTATCTACTACGAACGCATCCTATACGTCAGGCGCGCACACAAGGGGATGTTCCTCGGGTCCAGACCCCCCTTCGGAATGAAAAAGTCGTATACTTATTTAATAAACGCTAAGAAATTGAAAATAAGAATTACCTTATTAATTGATAAAAATTAAATTATAATCAAAATTAAATTAATAGTAAGCCCACTTCACAAAAAATAATAATAAATTCATATTATTTTACGGATATTTTTTCGAAATGAATCCCCCCAGACCAATTTTCTGTGTGTGCACCTAAATTAGAGGTATTATAGCGTTATATATGTATGTGACCAATTTAACATAGCTGTTATGCGGGTAGCATAACATAATGTCCAAAAAGAATCTGCTATATTTCATGAGATTTTACATGCCGTTTAATCGACAGAAAACCGATAAACAAATATGTATCTACTTCACACAATTCGATATTAACTTCAATAACGTTTTTAAAATAATCGTACCCAACGTAAATCTGTAATTTTTGTCTTCCTTTGTTATATTTGGATATATTCAGAACCAACCGAAAACCGAAAACCGAAAAAAAAATCGGTTTATTTCGGTTCAGATAATGTTTATGGCAGTGAATATAAAATACATTTTATTTAAGATTATTTTTTAAACTGATGAGCAGAAATAAATCGTATATTTTTTTTAACTGAGAAGTAAAAAAAAAATGCGCTTCTATTATTTCGGGGGGGGGGGGGTGAACGCTCAGAACCCCCTCTGGCATCGGCCTTGGTATGATTATTACAAAATAAGGAATAAAATGTTCTTCTAAATTATAGTAGAAAATAAATTTCTAATACAAATAAAAGCATTTAAAAATTTATCACTCGGAACTAAACCGAAAACCGAAAAAAACCGTATTTTTGCCGGAACCGAACCGAACTGATATATATATATATATATATATATCATCATATAGATCAAAAAATTCTCCGTGCTATATATATATATATATATATATATATTAACTGAATCGTAACAAAAACCGAAACGAAAGAAATAACGTTTCGAAGCCCTGTTCAGAACAACGTATGAGTATGTGTTTTTGAACTTTCTACGTGCTTAACATCTGAACGAATAATCACTTAATTTTGATGAGCTTCTAGATTGAATCATACCCTTTTTTTAACGTCGCCGACCAATTAATCCTCAAGTATACGGGACTTCAAAGTCCTCAAGTTTACCACAAGGTCCACAGATTGAGAAACACTGATCTAGAGCTTAAACTTAACCGTAACGTTACTTAAATATTAAGAGTGCACGCAGAATAAACCAGTTACCTATAAGTAGTCGTAACTCCTACAGATTTCTTACGGAATGCGTTACGTGTTGCACTGAATTAACCCAGAATGAAGCCTGTTTATAATAGAAACAACCATAGAATTAAAATTACAGTACTCTCTTTGTCCTGTTTATTAGAAATAGATGTTCAGAACAGTGAAAGCCTTTTGTCCCATCTTTTTGGATATGCTATGCATTAAGTTATGGAACTATTAAAAACGAGGCTTTAAGCCCTGTGTAAACGGAACATAAAACCAAACTAAGTAATAATGTCCTTGATATGTGAATTTGTATTATATTTCAGCAATTACAATATTAAAAATTGTACTAAAATTACCTATTTCAAAAAATTTTAATAATTTTCTAATACTTTAACATTTGGTATTATGGGATAGCACTAAAGCTGCAAAATTTGGTATCAAATTGGTTCAGTTATGTTTTACCATTTTTTAGCTAACAATTACTGATAAATTTGTACTTTTGGTAGGTAAATTGATTTAAATACCAAGCGGATTTTTGAATTATTGTGCCAGATAGCATTGGGTAAAAAGAATCACTAATTTTAACATTATATTTCATATTTACAGTGCAGTCTGTTTATCGAGTTCATAAGCCATACTTTACCATTGATGCAATATTTGAGTTTAGAACCAACAAGAAACAAATAACAAAACCAAAAATCAAAAAGGTTTTATAAGTTCATGCCAGTTAATTATTCTTTTTTATAAAACAATGTGCCATATAAAGCTGTTTCCAGTCCTGCGTCGTGCGTTTTGCATCGTACGTTTTGCGTGGTCCGTTTTGCGTCGTTAATTCGTGAGTTTTTATTGTTCGATTTCAAATATCTAGGGGCATAAATGTTTAGGGGCAAATATAATTGACGATATCCAAAGTGACGTCACTAACACTAGCGCCAGTGGGCTAGTTTGTCAAACCAATCTTACCAATATCTCATTTTTACTTACAATTTATTGCTGGAGTATAATGAATAACTTAATATACAATGAAGACTATGTACCGGATGCGTCATTAAAATATGATTATAAAATGGATATCAGGCGCTTTCCTTTTACCACAATACTTAAGTATTCTTACCTTACCTAAGTTAATCTAAGTTGTAAGGGCGTTTCTTTTATAAGACTACCAAAGATTTTTCCTCCCCCTTACCCTTCCTGAGGCATTTGACTAACTTGTTAGCTTAGCTAAGCATTTTAACTTGTAAAAGGAAAGCACCTATTATCTATTGCAGCGATGTAAATGATGGGCTATCTGTTGGTTTCTTTTTGAACTGCGTGTTATTTCGACACTGGCAACACTGAAACGCTTGTAATATTGACAGATGTGTAAAGTCAAACCTCCGCGTTAAGAAACGGATGATTTTACGGTAGAACATTGCTGAAAAATATTGAAAAAAAATTCATAGTGAATGCTGATTTGTAGAAACTGTGCGATACTTGCAAAAAAAAATGTTTGGTCGAAATGAAACCCCTTCAGCAGCTGGTGTAAGCAAATTCATAAAGAAAGTTCGTGAAACTTTGTGGATAACAAAAGCTAACATAAAGATGGGTTTTGGAGTGGTGGCATCATTGGTCGCTACTTCTTTGAATATGCAGTTCCATTCACCGCAACGTTGTTGTTACGGTGAACATAGTGCGCTACATAATATGATAACTCTTTGTGGCCGCAATTTGACGATTTGGACTTGGACGAGCTTTGGTTCAAGCAGGATGGCGCAATGTGCTACACCAGCCGTCAAACAATCGATATTTTGCGCACTAAGTTCGGTAATCGTGTTATCAGCCGTTTTGGAGACGTTCTTTGGCCACCGCGTAACTGCGATTTGGCGGCGCTGGATTTTTTTATGGGAAACATTTAAGGACCGTTATTACTCCAATGATCCACAAACAATTGACGTCCTTAAGGACACATCCATTGAGCTATTAGCGAATCGATAATGTACTGCAAAATTGGGTTGACAGAATGGGCTACTGCAATGCCAGCCGAGGTAGCCATTTGCATGAAATTATTTTCCATAAATAATTGGAAGGTGATAATAAAAGAAGAACCGTGTAGTTTTGACAGCAATTTCAAAAAGAAACTAACCGATGGTCCAGACCTTAGAAAGTTGAACACTGCTGAATTTTTTGCAGTTAGAAATTGCATTTTAGAAAGACACAGACTGACTTTTGGATGTCGTAGAGTAGGCAACAGTACTTTGGAAAGCGACTTGAGATTTGAGGTCTTTAACAAAAAAAAAAAAAAAAAACGCGCTCTTCTTAAAATTTATGGAAACACAAATGCGTTGTACCATAAGTTCAAAAAGAAATTACATATGAGTTGGCTATGGAAAATAAAAATAATGTCAACAGCAAGCTTTAGAATTAATTAACTGTCATCAGTGTTGTTGTTGTCATAAGTTTATATTGTTATATAAAGCTTGCAGTAGACATTATTTTATTTATTCATAGCCAACCCTTATGTAATTTATTTTTGACCACATGGTTTTTTTCCAGTACTAACGCATAACGCACAACGTAATGGAAGTTTTACGCTTTGCCCTTATTGTAAGCACTAGGCTAGAACGATAAAACGAAAATTGATGAAGGTTTATAACTGATAACCAGAGTCCTTATCAACTGAATGTTTACTAAAAAATAATGGTTAATTTTTAATTCTATATATTACTATTTTTTATTTATATAATAACTTTTTGTATTGAAATTATGTTTCTCGTTGGTTTAAATCTCAAATCCAATCATACCAAAATTCATTCAAAACAATTGACAAGCCAGTGATTTTTGGACAGATAAAGTGTATGATTACATAGTCATATACATAAAATTATACATAACACTTATGTCCCAGCATATTAATTACAGATACACAAAACATCAAATCATTATTACACATAACATAACTAGCTGTGATTGTGAACTAAATTTTCTTTCACTGTTCAAATTTATCAAAAATAACAAAAATTGTAAAATCGGAATCTGGACGATATTGTGTTATACAAGTGAGGCAATAATAATTTTAAACGAAACTGTGTTTATGATCCATGTTGAAATAATGAATGAGTCAGAATCTGTGAAATGAATCATTAAGAGCCAACAAAAGAGAGTCGGTACACCAAACACCATTTGATATCTTTATCTAATCAAGTGGAAATATTTAAATAAACTTAATATAAAAGCAAGAATAGAGAACCTGAGGAGAAAGCTTGTAGACAAATCAAGAATTTAATATAGATTATAAAGCCTTAACGAACGTAATATATAAAGCGCAAACAATGTACGATCTTTGTGTGTGGTGTTGTATGTTATGCTTCGTTTCATGTCGTAAGACTTCGTAAAATTGACCTTCTCTGCCGAATGAGTACTGTTTACACGTATCAGTTGACGGGGGATAGTATACCGTACGAAGCGTACGTCCATTGTTAAAACCGTACATAAAACTATTATGATAAATTAAACGCTCTTAGATTATATTCCATAAAATATGATTTTTTTAAGACTTTTTTTAAATGTAAAAATCGTTTAGTAAACTTTATTTTTTCCCGGGCAACGCCGGGTATCTCTGCTTGTAATAAATAATTTCGAACATAAAAAGTTTTTCTAGTCTGGTTAAAATTAATCTATAAAATTGAATGATATGTTATTTTATCTCTCGTCCTCATATTTAGTATCTGCATGTTTTAGGTGATTATAAGACGATATCCACAAAAACTAAATCTTTGTTTGTCCGAGTTTCACGCAATATTTTCACGTTTTTTGGTACCATAAAATTCTTATAGGATTGAAGCTGATGTCGATACGAACCCTGATCAGTGCATTCGTCAGAATTTATTAGTGGTTCGTTTAATCACGCAGTTCTGACCGGCCAGAAAAACAGTCTGAATTATGATGTAACTGGTTCAAATCCCTGCTGGTGATATTATTCGGGCGAGGATTATATGTTAATATTACTCCGATTATCATAATCATTCACCCCTCATAAAGGTGTAGGAGCTCACCCCCTCACATCGGCGATTAGCTACGCTGCAGAAACAGGTCGATGTAAAATAAATAAAATTTAAAAAAATTATAGTATGTTAAAGCTGTAGATTCGTTTGCTGTTTTATGTGTATTTAATTTAATTTAATATAATTTTGGCGTTAATTGGAAATACTGTGTACTGTATTGTATAGAATAGATTCCATTTCATAATACTACCACTGCTCCTTTTTTGTGGTATTTTTTGAAATGGTGACAGAAAAGACTCGACATACGAGGTCTGTTCAAAAAGTATTGCGAATTTTGAATTTCCGCGGGTTACGTATATTCGATTTTCGATTTTTTTGTGGCGTTATTTTGTTACTCATGTCTCTCACTTATGCCGACAAGTTCGGCCATTTTGAATGTTCAGTTAATTTTTGACAATTGCTTTGCTTGCACGTGTTTTGGCTCGTCTTCGATTTTTGCCTATACCAAAAAATGGATCAAAGAATCTGTATCAAATTTTGTGTGAAAAACAAAATTAAGTGCGCGGACGCATTCCGAATGTTGACTGTGGCATATGGTGAAGCTACCTTGGACCGAAGCAACGTTTATCGGTGGTACAAAATGTTCTCAGAGGGCCGAGAAGATGTGAACGACGAAGAACGTGCCGGACGCCCGAGCACGTCAACAACAGACGAAAACATTGATGAAGTGAAGAATATAGTATTGTCCAATCGTCGAATCACCGTTAGAGAAGTTGCTGAGGACCTAAACATATCGATTGGCTCGTGCCATTCGATTTTTACCAATGATTTGGGCATGAGACGGGTCGCCCCTGCCCACACATCGTTGCTTGTGCGCGAATTTTTGGCCAAAAACAACACACTAATATTGCCGCAGCCACCGTATTGCCCAGATCTGGCCCCCTGTGACTTATTCTTGTTCCCGAAACTGAAGAGGCCCATGAAAGGATGACACTACGCTACGAGTGAGGAGATAAAGACGGCATCGAAGGAGAAGCTGAACAAGATCACAAAAAATGATTTTTTCAAGTGCTTCGAGGATTGAAAAAAACGTTGGCACAAGTGTATAATATCTGGTGAGCATTACTTTGAAGGGGACAAAATAGATATTCATGAATAATAAATAATTTTTGAAAAAACACAAAATTCGCTATACTTTTTTAACAGACCTAGTAGAACATAGTTTATAGGCATCTGAAAATGTTCATTCCATGGGAGGTTTCAGATGGAAGCAAAAAAAAAAACTTCTTCTTTTCTTTAAGTCAAAAAGGTGTAAAACAAAAACCGAAAGTTAGTTGTAAATATATTTAAAAAATAAGCTGTTAGAAAAATAAAGAGTTACAATTGAATTTGTAGTTTTTTATTTATGTGCCATAATAAAAATTGGACATATTTTTTTCAAAACTCTAGAGAATCCTTAATTTTTTCATTAATTTAACAGGCTCTTAAAATTTATGATATTGTATGGGGTTATTATTTATTTTTTGTACGAAAGATGTACAGACACATTCCAATATTATGACACG
Source organism: Liopterus haemorrhoidalis (assembly GCA_963971575.1). Classification (NCBI taxonomy): domain Eukaryota; kingdom Metazoa; phylum Arthropoda; class Insecta; order Coleoptera; family Dytiscidae; genus Liopterus; species Liopterus haemorrhoidalis. The sequence goes on from OZ020615.1 coordinate 9,342,668, forward strand.
GTTCCAAGCCCGATATTAATTTGCTGGATTCGACGCGCTTTGAACCCATGCTCCTGTGCTCCATAAGCAACTGTCCATCATGAGGCCATCTTCAGAAATATTGTATTTCTGAAGATGGTCTCATAACCCGAAATACGTATCAAATAAACGTGTTTTATTCTCTGAAACTATCGAGTGTTTTATTCTTTTCCTGTTATTCAATATGTTTCAACGAGTGCCTACAACTGTATCTATCAATTTAATTATAAAATATCTAATAGATATACTCCTGTACGAATTTCCAATGTATTACCTTCTTGTCCTATCTACAGCTTTCCCCAAAAATGAAACGACATAAACAATCTAACACTTATATAAATATGAATGGAATTTCGGAAAACGAATCTTCGTATTGGGGAGTTATTTTAATATATGTGAAAGAAAATTTAGTATCTTATATAATATCTACACATACACTTAGGAAAAAATAAAAATACTCTTGAAATAAAATATATTTAAAATAAAAAATATCTTATTGACTTTATATTGATATACGTATTTAGTTAATAACAATTACTTACCTAGTTAAATTAGTTTTTTTTATATCAATATACATTGAGTATATTAAAATATATTTTTACATTTAGTTCAGGGCATTCTTACTAATTAGTACCTATATAAAACTGCAGCAACCCTCATTAACCTAGGTTGCATAAGATATGATTGTCGAAAGCTGTCCATCCATGCATCAATAAACGAAAAATAGATTCAATGCAAATGTACCTTATACCAATACTGTTTATCAGTGATTATTTATTCAAATAACAGCGATTATTTTTTCAATTCTGTACAAATTACATTTGCAACAACTCTTTAAATATACATTATATTGATATGTTTGTATTATTTGATATGTATGTATTTTGTTTTATATTATATGTATATAAAAATGTATATTTTAAATAAAATTTTCGAGTAGTATTTAAGACCTCTTGCGCACTAGAACGACCACTGTATGAAAGACAAGCTCTTGGTTGCAGCATCCTGTTAACTGCCACGACTATATCTATTTATTATTTCCCCACGTAGATCTGCGTACGATTCGTTTTTATTCGCTACTAATTTGTAATTATTATTTTTAGCACTCCATAGGTAATCATGTTGCCTTTATAATTGCAATATTACTTTTTTATTCCATTCCATTTTCTACACTAGGATGGCCAAACTTTTATAATATTCTGTCCACAGAAGCCATTGCTGGCCAGAGGATATATAAAAAAGGACACTAAACAAAGCCGGCGAGTAAATATAAATGAAAAAGTATCGAAGTGATGAACCAAAAAAAAGAGAGTAAATCCAAAGTAAAGAACCAAAAAAAGAAAAAAGTGATGCGCAACAAAATGGAAGGCGGATCGAAGCAAAAATAAATGAACTGGCTACGCGGGCCATATAAATAACCTCGTGGGCTAGGTTTATTCCGCGGGCCGTAGTTTAGCCAAGCCTGTTCTAAATTAAACAAAAATAATTAAATTATTAAAAAATTAAAAATTAAGAAACATTATAAATTTAGTACTTTTATAGCACATTTCTTTAAACCGTGTGGAACTAAATTTTGGAATCTAGTGACTTTTAATAACTGAATGGGACATTTGCCCAATTACTTTAACATTGTAAATCGGGCTTGTTTATAAATTTAAGTTAAGTTTATATAACTTATTGATACATATATTGGACATAATTCGTCAACATATAACTTATTAAGATAACTTATCTGTTTAAAATGTAATTTTCATTGGAGCTTGACAATGAAGCTTGTCAATTTATAATTAAATTTGACATTTAAAATTTAAACTATTATATTTTGTGCAAATTAGCCAATATTAAAAAAGCTAGTCCAAAAGTTTAAGCGGGACTCAAAATTATTTTAATTTTGTGAAGTTGTCACGAGCTTAATCTGTATCTATTGAATGAGACTTTGTTAAATAAGATAGTCAAAAGTTAAAAGTTACTAAATTTCAAAATCTAAAGTCTGTTCCTTTGGTTTAGGCGGAACTAGATTTTCAATTTTAGTTACTTTTGCCGATTGATTGAAGCTTTTGATCATTTTGTTCAGGAAAAGCCAACTTCAATATATAAAAAAATAGCTTATGACAACTTACAAAAATTAAAATTCCGGTTAGTTCCGCATAATCGTTTGGAATCGTTTTAGACTGTAGTTACACTTAAACCAAAGAAACAGAGAAGAAATATTTGAGATGCAGGCTGGTAATATTAAAAAAAGAAATTAGTATATAGATCAAACCTTTCTGATCAAATTGTGGCAATCACATGCTCATATATATGTGGGGGGTTAAAGCCAAAGTGGTGTAAGAACTAATCGTTTTACTAGAATTCTGTGTAATAAATTACTCATCTCTTTATTTGAAATTCTCATATATTTAATACTGCAACTAGATGTCATTTTAAATACCCACTTTTTGAAAAACTATATTCAAACTCATAATAAATATTCATCATTATAAAGTATTTAAATTATATTGATGCTGCCATCGATGTGGCCAGTAGAAGAAATATAGCTAGTACCATGCACTTAATAGATTTGTATGTCCAGTTTGTGCTACCACATATAGTTACTTTTCTTGAAAATTAGACTTACTGCTTGAAAGCAAAATTTCACCTGCATGGTTTCGTTCACTCACCAACGATGGCACTGGTCAATAGGATTCCTTGAACCATTCTGGAAAATTTCGAAGATATTTGAAAAAAGCCAAAGTGAATATTGACAAAGCACTCAATGGACAACATTGAAAATTCTGCAATCTATTGTTAAGTGGAAATTTTTTGTTTTTTTGCCAAATTTCATCTTTTTGAGATTTAGAACGGATAAACCAACAGCATGGATGCATCATTAACTCAAATTTTTCAAAATTTAAGGTAATATAAAATAAACTTTCATTTGATAATGAGTCAAACAAGATTGTTAAATATTAATTCTCAATTTTATTCAGCTACTAAAGATGGCTTTGTCCAAAATATATCCAAAATATATCTTTAGTGATAATAAAATAATTATTGAATTAAATAATCTTTTATTAATTTTGTCTTTTACCTGTCAAATCTGATAATTTTATCTAGTGAACAGTAATCAAACTTTGCTGAAGTCAAAATGCGTAAAAAAGTTTTAAAATCTGTTATTTATCAAAATAAAATTAAATAAAGAACTTTATTTCAAAAATACTCTTTAATATATATGGAATTAATTAATTAATTTATTTATTTATTTACTTAAAATAATTATGATTGCAATATGGCGGATTTTGGCGAACGAAAATTTCGCAATGTGCTTCAAAAGCTGTACATTCGCCAATGTACATACTAATTTGTCTTATGACCGATGCTAAAGAATTAGTTAATTGTTTTAACTCGAATTAAAACCCGAACATACATCATTTTAACTTGAGTTAGGCATAACTCAAGTTAAAATATTTAACTCGTACTTTCAGCTGTGTCCAAACTATTTTGGTAAAGTCACATAAGTGTGGATATGTCGTTGGTTTATGCCAATAGGCCGCATGGAATGCCAGTTGCAAATTGACCGAAGATGGTCTGGATCAAACAAAGCCGCGCCAATTCTCTAAGTGTGGACGTGCCAACTGTTTCAAGCGGCATACAAATACAACTTGGGCTTACAAAACGTATTTCACAAGCTATGTTGAACATGCTTGATAACAGACTGATGCGTTCTACCTTGAGCTTACAGGGTGGACGTCTCTACCAACTGACAAAACCACATGGCTTTGCTACGTGGCTTTGTCAATTGGAATAGTGTGAACGCAGCTGTTCGAAATGTAGAAATAGTAATAAAATCATGCCGTTGTTTAAAAGTCGCAACACTGTTGGCTGTTGAGTGAAATTAACGACTCAATAGCCAACGAACGAAGAGAGTTCGACGAAAATCACGTGAACAGTGCATGATTACGATCTCTTCATTCTGGATAAAGTATAGTGGTCGCGGCGACAAATTGGTTGCTGCAGCTAAGTTCACGTTCTTCCATATGTAAATGTATATTTCAGTGGTTACATAGTGTCTTAGGGGTTTTTATTGAATATGTTTCGAATATTTGGTAGATTATTTTATTAACTACTCCTCAGAAACAATTGATGAAAGATAAAAAAGTTTGTTAAACAATTGAATGCATGGATCTACAGCCACCCTGACTTCAAGTTGCTACAAATGTACACGTAATCGTTATAAATACGATATGTTTAAATGCAACTGATATCTTTTGTTTGTATACGGTCCAAAACAGAAACGCTATTGGCTACTGAATGAAGCGAAACACTTTGTAATGCATACAATGGGGTATGTTTGGGTAGGAGGGGAGTCGCGAAGAGGGAGGGAGGGATACATTTACATGATATGTGTTATCTTTTTGTTAACAGAGTAACCTACAAGTCAGTGTGCACCATATGTGCACGTACTAATTTATAACCGAGCGAAAGCACTTTGTTAGGCCAAGCCCATAGTGATGGTTCTGTAGTATACTTTCTGTATAATTAACAGTTAGAGTGAAAAGACAGAACTCTAGATTCACATTGAACATTTAGTCGTGTAGTTTGACTTTGAAGTATATGTCACCCTTAAAAATCGAAATAAATCAAATCGATTTTAATATAAAATATCAATAAATCTTTCTGTTTTCAAGTTGTAAATCTTAAATGAGACACTGAATCTTTCCTTCGATATATGAAATAAATAGAAATATTTCTGGACCAGAAAGTGGTGGTCCAGAACGATTGCAAAATCGAGATGAGTTCACCATAGTCTATTTTTTACCTATGGGAATTGTTTTAAATTTTAGAGCATATGGTAAATCTATACCTGTGATTGGTTTGCAAGGAGCCTGTTTTACACATGTAACGAATCGAGTAGTCCGTCAGAAACCCTCAAAAATCACCAGCACGAGAATTTCGTAGAAAAGAGATTACAATCGTTTTTATGCATTTGTACAAGGGGAATTTAAAGAATACATTTTAGATATTCAGATAATCAGATAAAAATTAGGATTTTTACTTCAAAACACGTATTTTTAGGAATATATGTTTTGATGGTTCATTGTTCGAGAGGACCGTTGTTCAGAGTTATTGCCTAATAACTTTGAACGGCGTCCTCCTGATCAAAGATAGAACCTTTTGTTTTTCTTGGAATTACTACCAAAATGCTTATTTAAACCCCTAGCTCTCTGGAGAAAGGATCAGAACGTATTCGGCTGGGTTAACTTAAAGATCAAACTTGTGGGATTCTAGAGGAACTGGTTCGACATTCTGGTGTGCTACCGATTCGGGTTATTTCATATTATTTTTCAATGTTTCATAAACTCATATACTTTTGATCATTTAAAAACTAATTGTACTTTTATACTTTAATAAAACTTTAAACTTAATACTAAAACTCGTATCGTCTTATTTAACGTGTGTAACCATTCAGTCCTAAATACTTTAGTGAACATTTAAGATCCAAACTTAAATACAAGATGCCTGTTCAGTCGGTTGGTAAGTACTAATACATATCATTTAATTCACATATCGTAATGATGAACCCTGGATAACACTCACGCCTACTACCCGAACTCCTTTAGTCAGTAATCTCACTTAAGTTTGAGATTAGACCTAATATAATACCACAGGCTCGCTACCTAGTGGACAATAAATGGTACGTTATAAAGTAACGTTACCGGTTCGCTACACACAGCCCAAAAATAACAGCATAACTCCACCATAATTGACGCATCAGCTAATTATGTGTGCATTCTCATATAATAGTTATAAAATTTATATAATTATTATTAGTTAAACTATAATTTATTATGGTGAATTTAAATTATTAAACCAAAATTGTTATTTGTTAGGCAAAATTTCACTGAGATCGACTTGATAACCGGCTTATCCCGTCTCTAGACGCGCCTGCATTTCATGACAGTGATAGTTTCATGACAGTTTTTTCAGTTTGATATAGTATAATAAATAGAATTATAAGTCGTACATTTTCGAAACAACACATTGCGCAGAAACGAGTTTTGACTGAGAGCTTACTGCGTCTGCGCGCACGCAAAGCAGTAGCGTGGTGTATGAAATATTATTTTAGTTGTTTGTTTGATACCTTGTTTGTGTTTCGGACCGCCACTGGTAAAATAGCTGAAGTTCGCGTCGATTTGATGACTCATTGTGTTGTTTCGAAAATGAATGACCTATACATATTAGGATACACCTACATTGGATCCGTATTTCCCCCGATCCGATATAGTCCGATTTTTTGATCCGATGTCGTCCGACATGAGTGCCTACACTTGTTCAGTTAACGTCCGACTACCGACCATTTATCACAATGAGTTCCGGTGAAGATTTTATGTGTTGGCTGTTGTTAGAGAACAACGTAATTAAAAGACGTAGAAGAAAATATACATGGGTACATACATTTAACCAAGACAGTTCTTCAGAAGAATTTAATAAAAATTTCCAAACTCTTCGTAATTACCATGATAAATTCAGGAGTACCACTTCGTATGAGTATGAAAACATTTTATTATATTCTTAAAAGGATAGAAGAGGACTTAACTGGCCAGTCTAACTTCAGGGAATACATTAGACCCACAGAAAACCTTAGTATCACCATAAGGTCTTTATCTAGGGCCATTTCAGGGTCTCGTCGCAGCAAACAATCGGACAGAAACCAAACACGTTTGGTCGGAAAATCTATCAGTCCGACGTCAGGCGTAATCGGTCATTGTCGGGTCGGGCTTCTCCCTCCAGTGTAGACACTTACATTAAAGCCTTGGTTTTGTATTCATTCCGACGTCGTCCGACGGTCGCCCGACGTCGGATCGGGAAAAATACGGATCCAATGTAGGAGTACCCTTAGAAAGAAACATACTAAATTTTGGTTGACGTAACATAGGCAACAGTACGTAACACGACTTGACAACCTATTTGACGTTTGATTTAACAATAAAATATGCGCAATGCATATGGAAACACAAATGCATTGTTTTCTTGCAGCACTGCAATGACGTAAAACGCAGGACGAAACGGGTAATTGAAACTTAGTTATTGCCACGGTAAACTCTACACAATGAATTTTCGGCGTCCGACTAGACTTCTGTCTAATTACATCGGACAGTTACGCACCAAACAAAAATGGCGGTAAAACAAAACCAGTCTAAGTTCATTCCGACGTCGTACGACGGTCGCCCGACGTCGGATCGGGAGAAATACGGATCCAATGTAGGAGTACCCTTAACTGTAAAAAATATTATTGTAGGTTCACCTAAATAAAATAACTGTTAAATATAATACTATTGATGTTTATTATGCCAAAATTCTATTGTCCTGAAAAAAAGAAATTTAGTGATTTTTTACTGATTTATTATAGTGTAAATAAGACTTTTGAATTTGCTTTCTATAGTTTAAATATAGACTATAGCTGTTTAGAGCTGTTGCCTGTACCAGTGTTTCTCAATTATCGTAAAAAAATCTAACCGGTCCACGAAAAATTAAAATGTATAGGTAATAATTTTTTGTAAAACAAATTATTGCTAGTAAAATTTATATATCGTCATTCTAATTTCCAATTTCCCTAACCAGTGACGCATTGTACTAGCAGGACACCCAGACGGTTTCCAGTAGATCGGTCACAATAAAATCCGTGAGGCGAGCATAAAAATTTAAATTTTGAACCGTTTGAAGACTTCAGGAAGATGCATGTAAGAATGTGTTACCAGCATATAGGATACTGCATCTATTTTGGGTAGATCATTTATAAATAATATAAATAGTTTTGGACCCAATACTTTCCCTTGCCCTATCCCAGCTAATATCTGTTTTCTATTTGATATTTTTTCATTAATGTGTACTCTGAAAGTATACATTTTTTTAAATAAGTGTTAATAAGCTCAATCAGATTTGCAAAAAAATTAAGTTTTAGATTAGTTTAAAAATCAAGCCGATATGCCACACAATGTCGAACACTTTTTCTACATTTGGTACTACTAAACAAAGTGTGACTTTTAGATAGAAATTTATGGTTAATTTATCTTAGTCGGGAAAGTTGGTTAATTTTAAAGTGTGTATGTCGAAAGGCGAATTGTTCTGATAATAATAAGTTAGCTTATTGCGGGTGATCTATAATTTTTTAACAACAGTTCTTCCAATTACTTTGCTAAGACTGGAAACAAACTATTTGACCGGTAATGGATTGGATGAATCTTTATCCGAATTTGGAAACGCTATGATTTTCGCTACTAATAGGCGTTGAATAATATAGTGTTAACTATTTTTATAATATGAACTATTGCTTTTTTGGTAAGTATTTTTAACGAGTACAGGTATCCCCCGACGTACGACCAAGTTCCGTTCCTGGTCGTAAGTCGAATTTGGTCGTAAGTCGGGGAATTTACAAAATTTCTAAATATGTATACGTATCTTACCCCCCCCCCCAAAACATGGTTTTAACGTCAATATATGTTAAATCCCGAGTTATTGAATACTTGAAAAAAGGCGATAAAAATAAACAAAATTGGTCTTACCTGGAGAAATAATACAATTTTTATTTAAAGATTGGAAGAAAATAAAGCGCAAGAAATGTTAGAAATCATAGAAATATAGAATTTAGAAAAACGTACAATATTACCTGTGGCATTTCAAGTGAATTTGACCAATATTTGCTTGTTTTTTTTTTTGTTTTATGGCGTTTAAAAAAAAAATTAATTTTAAAATTTTGGTCGTAAGTACGGGAGTTCGTAAGTCGGGAGGTCGTAAGTCGGGGGATACCTGTATTTGTAGTTTCATCGTTCCCGGATGCCTCTTTATTTAAAAGATTTTTGCTCGAGTTACAAAGAAATTCTCCATAGTTCTTAAAAATTACCAATTCTATTCTTTTAAAATTTATTTCTTTTTATACAATTTCTGTTATTTAAATTGAGTTGTATTGATAGAATTTTTGTTGTTTTGCTTCGTAAATTGAGAATACTTTTTTATTTATTTTTTATGAAATAATGTTTATTCCTAGTGTGTATCTTTAATTATATTTATATTTTTTATAAATTGGGACAGTCTACAAAAGTTTTCCCATGTCAATTTAATTTGCCAATCTGCCACTGTCTCTAACTCCCAAACGTTCAACTTGACAGTAGAGTTCTAAAACCATTCTTAATTTGTTCACAGCATATGGGATACCAGTATTTTCAATCTGCTGTTTGACTACCATTTTTTTGTGTGCAGTTTGTGGGTTGGACTAGTCATGCGTTGAATTGATCTGAGATGATTAGTGCAAAAAAATACATTTTTTTAAGAGATGCACTTAGGGAGTTTGCAAATTAGCGTGACGATATAAAATTATAAATTTTTATACGTACTAATTACTAAAAAATATTTAAATTCGCAGTTATTAACAAAAAAATGTACTTTAAATTTCATCGATCAGCAGAAAAAATTATTTTTCCGGTTCAAAGAAAATTTTGGGTTGAGAAGAACTGGCCTGTACTAAAGTCTCTAAATAAAGAAAGTATCGCAATTTTTTGTTGAATCCGATTTCAGGGAGTATATTCTGTAAGCTTCTCAACATTTCGTTTTGCAGTGTCCTATCGAAAGTTCTTACAGTACAGTATGCATAACAGTGATCTCGACAGTGTGACAAGCGACTGTCGATAACTTACAGCAGTGGTTCCCAACCTTTTTTACTTGCGGAACCCTCTTTAAAATCAATTTCTATGGCGCAGCCTCTAGGCCTACCCTATGTCTTACAAATTACTGGTGTTTAAAAGTAAAGTTTGTTAGATTTTTTAGTTAATATAAATTCACTTTTCTCTTTCCAAGTTCACATATTGATAGATCGACAGATTTTTATAAAATGAAGCAAATAATCAAAATATACGCAGATTATTCAAACAAAAATGCATCTCGCCAATCACATTCCAACTAGTCATAGAGTCACGGCTAGAGTCAGAAATCACTCAAACATACATACAACTTGGCCAATTTTCTTTCAGAATGTAATTTCCAGTTTTCTTATATTGATTCCGTTTTTTATTTCTAATCCTTTTGATTTTATTCAATTTTTATTTATTTTATTTCCTGGAACGGCTGCGGAGCCCCTGAAATGTACACGCGGACCATAGATTGGGAACCGCTGAGTTACAGAATAGATCACCTGATTTATGTCTCAGTATGTTTGATTGGAAATACTGTTGTCTCTATTGACAGCTAATTTCAGGACTTCAGAAATTCAGATGTTGTCGAAACTTAAATACTTTTCTATATTTTCTTGAGTTTTACGTAAACATATATTTTAATTAGTGGTGTAATGAGTACGGTAATAATGTTGAAGAAACTGGTATATTTAATATGTTTTAAAACTAATTAGTATTATTGTCAAACATAAAATTCTGTGAAACTGCCTGATAATACAATATTAATAAAATGTTTTCAAAGTATAAATATGATTGGTTCTTAGAGGTAATATATTTTTAAACTTAATATTTCAGCACATATTGCTTTATTTTGTCTACACTGTTTTTAGCAATGGAAACAAGTAATATTTGCGATATTTTAGGCCCAACCACACTCACTTTCTTTATTTAAGGACTTAAGCGTAAACAACAGGCGCGTCTAGCCCCTTGGGTGACTGTTGTCGGCAACCAATACCTATGAAGCCCTATTTGGAGCCGTTTGAATTGCTGTTTGACACTATACTACGGGACTCTAAAGATTTCGGAAGCGGACTACATCAAAATTTCTTAAATAAATGGTGGACCAGACAACTTGAATTCAGCTAAGCGCTTGATTTTATAAACAAGCTTAATAATAATGGTGATACTATTAATAAAATAATAATAATTTTAAATATCGGATATTATTTAGCTATAGTTATGTTTTATTTTGCGATTTTCTGATTAGTTTAAATTGTTGTTTTTATGTAAGTTAACTTTTTAAAAAAGTCCACGGGCCGGATTTGTCTCGCGGGTCGTAGTTTGGAGAACCCTGATCTATACAAATTGATTTACAGCTTGTAGATATATTTAAAATCATTCTGAATCATTACTTCCTAATTCAGAAGGGTTTCTATTTATCTACTAATTTATTGAAGGAAAGAGTTTTGGCCGCTTGCTAAAGAACGATGTAAATTTTTTAACTCGACTTATCTCTAATTCAAGTTAAAATGATATGTTTTATATGTTGTATTGACTCGAGTTAGGCATAACTCGAATTAAAAAACTTAACTCATTCTTTAGCAATCGGCTATTAGTGCTTCATTCGATATTAAGTTAAATTATAAAAATAATAAAGCCTTATAACCTACACAAGAGTGCGGAGGTCATAGAAGATAAATTAAACAAGGACGCGTATTTTTTGTGATGGGATAATGTTGCCTTTTGATTTAATATTGGTTTGTAACATATCACCAGCGTATTACCGCTATATATAGTTTTGTTATCGGACAATAGATGGATACATCACTTTCAGCATTATTTTCGCGTTACATTGACGACAATATTGGTTTAAGACTTTAATCTATTTTAACTGGCTTTAAGATTAATCGATTCTTATTAGTTCATTTAAATTTACTGTTAAATGATTGGTTTCAGTATTAACCGATTCCTATTGGTTGATTTAGATTTAAATCTAATTGGTTTAATTCTGTATCAATTCTAATTGGTTGGGGTACCTCAAGGTCCTAATATGGACACTAAATCAAATATTGAATACAAAACATTGGCGCCAGCGCCAATTTTAAAAATAACAATTTTTAAGGGTGACATTTTTTAGTATCTCATATTTTTCATACGATAAACATGTAACATTTAACAATTATTATACCTAAGTTGTATAAATATATTCTTAATATATTAGTATAAAAATGCAGTATACAATACTAAGCATTTTCAAGTTTTTCAATTTTTTTGATATGTCTATTCCATTTTCAACATCAAAATTTTTAATTAAACAAAATAACATCAAAAGAAATATTAATTTTAACACATAACTACCGTTCATTGTATACAAAAAAACCGTTTCTTGTGAACCTTTTACGCGGGAACTGATTTAGAAACGGCCCCAGCCGCTTCTTAGAGGAGTATTGGCATTATACCAATTTTCCCTCTGCGTGCATTTTTAGTCCACAGAGAATTAAAATTTAGTTTTTTTAATTTCAAAAACAGTTTATGTATAAAATATCTAAATTGTTTCCAAACTTAAATTTGAAACTAATGCCCTTTAAGGGTTAAGGTTTCAAACCCTTTGTCTCAATTTTGTAGTTTTTCTGTCATTGTGCTTTTGTTGTTCGTTCTTTTAACCATTATCCTCATACAGAAAGTTTACAACAGTATCGCTTCATATTCGCTAATATCGAGGATTTTCCTTAATAATAAATTTTCCCAAAATATTTTTCTAATTCTCCTACAGTCGATATGTATTTTTGATAAGTCTAATGTGATATGTTTTGGAAATGTCATCTAACGTGAATCCACTGATAATTTCATTTGGAAAAAAACAAAAAATAATACATTTTTTTTGTCCTAACCAAATGAAACTTCGTGATTTTTTTTTTTCAAGTCAGTTTTCTATAGGTTACAATATGTACCGAGAGTGTCCATTTTTTTTTTCTACAGTGTTTCATTTATACAAATGAATATTTAAGTCCTAGTATTCACGTAATCGTAACAATTTTTTTTGTTACAATGTATAACGATGGATTATAAATGAGTTACCACTCTTTTTCTTCGATAATTCCTAGATTGTGGTTTGTTGGTAAGATGGCAGTGTTCATAGGGCCTTGAGCAGGAGCGCCAGCAGAAGCGAACATGCGCAGACGAGCGATGGATAGGAAGCCCGGGATGTCACAGTAGCTCCTATAACTGTTGCCCCGCATGGCTGTTCCGCTGCACCTGTGGGAAACAACATCACCTTTAATACAGACAGAGGCGGAGAATCAGGGGGTAATACAATACAGAATGATTTTAAAATATCTTAAAATTAACATGGTTGAAGTACTGCATCAAAGATAGATGTAGTGGTCTTGGTGGCATGTTTATTACTATTTATATTCTTAATTATATTACACACCTGTTTTTTTAGGGTTTTGTAGGTATGATCACCAACTCTTAAGGCTAGTACACACTAGTAGACATGTTGCACGATTCTGGTCTCTGAGACGTGTCTCAGGTTGTCTACGAGACATGTCTATAGACCAATCCCCGTCTACGGGCCTGTTGCGAGACCAAAAATTGCAGGTCTAAAGTTGCCCGATCGGAATGGGAGACCGCATGCAACTTTAGACATAATGCGCAACATTTTGACAGTGTGGACGTTACTCGGCGTCTACAGGCGAGACACGTCCCAGTTTCCAACTACCTAGTGGTGTGATTTGGCTGTTTACAGTTATTTTCCAAAGTTTTACAGTTCTTTTGAAGATAATTGCTTCGCAAACCTCTGGTATAATTTTCGATATTGCTTGCTTAGGTATTCTGAAGGTGTCCGTGAGACTCGTGAATGAGTCTCCAAAAACGCAGTGTGGCTGCCAGTCTAAGAGAAGCTGGGATGGTTTCTCTAAATTTTGTATCTTGCTTCATTATTATCCTTCCAACCATCAGAAGCAAATGTTCAAAATCAGTAGGCGTCAGCCAAGTGAAATTCCGAAAAGCCATGGCGTTTTCCAGTCGTAATTTATTTAATAATGCATTACCGAACCTAGGTCCTTCTGCGAGCACTTCGCGCGTCCACCAACTTTTACATTCTCGTGTTCTTTCCCTTGTAATTAGCACTAGCCATGAACTCATTCCACACAAAACAATGTCCTCCATGGGGGACTGCGAAGATGAGACTGAGAAATTCACATCGTGGTGTGGACGCTAGACGAGACAAAGAACGGTGTCTCTAGACGCTCTATAGATACATCGCGCAACATGGTCTACTAGTGTGTACTAGCCTTTATAAACTCATTTATGTGCCTATCTGACTGTACGGAAGAAATTATAGCCACACGGCTGAACATAGAAAGTTGAAATTTGGCATGCTCATACAACTCTTTGACCTACATATCCTCTTCGGACCTAACGTACACATATGTGTACAAACCTTATTTATTTTCTTTTGTGTCCCTGAAATTTGAATATCCCTCCAAAACCTTTTTTTTCTACCAGTAGTACATATAACGGGTGTTTTTTTTAGAGGTATAGAACTTTAAATTGCAATAAAACAACGATGGATTATTCGATTGACATGAATCTTTTTTTATTCGAAAGATAATCTTGTGGCATTACATTCAATCATACCAACAAGACGGCGCAACATGTCACACAGCTCGTGCCACAATCGATTTATTGAAAGACACGTTTGGTGACCGCCTAATTTCACGTTTTGGACCTGTGAATTGGCCTCCAAGATCTTGTGATTTAACACCGCTGGACTACTTTCTGTGGGGCTATGTAAAGTCATTGGTCTATGCGGATAAGCCACAAACGCTTGACCATTTGGAAGACAACATTCGCCGTGTTATTGGCGATATACGGCCACAAATGTTGGAAAAAGTCATCGAAAATTGGACGTCCAGATTGGACTACATCCGAGCCAGCCGTGGCGGTCATATGCCAGAAATCATATTTAAAATGTCATGCCACAAGATTATCTTTCGAATAAAAAAAAATTCATGTCAATCGAATAATCCATCGTTGCAATTTAAAGTTCTATACCTCTAAAAAAAACACCCATTATATGTACAAATACACAGTAGTAAACATATATGTACAAAATGTACACATATATGTACAAATTATAATTAATTAATTAAAATAATTAAAACCGCAAAGTTGTCAAATTTGGTATCAAACAACCTATTTAAGCCCCCCAAATACGATTTTACAATTTTTTTTTCAAAAATTAGCTCTCGGGACTGAAGAGGATATAGGAAAAATACTGAGAGTTAAAAAAACACCACGGGATAAATATAAACAAATATGTATTTAATGAAAATTAAATATTTTTTAAACATTTTGAGTGGTGTATCACATGTAATCTCTTAATGCGTGGATATAATTTTTATTTTTTAAAAATAATTCTTTTTTATGGGATTTTCGCCAAAAATATGTTATAAATTTATGTCCCCCACCTATTTCCCAGAGGAGATGAACTAAGAATTTGAAAAAAAAAAAAAAATAATAATGTACATTGATGGAGATCGAAATAATTCAACAGGAATTTCTAATCAGATTATTTTTTCGAAAAATATCGATATTTTGTGTCGTTGAAAAAAATAATTATTTTATTTTATTTATTGTGTGGTACAAAAAGAAAGCTTTTAAGACGTAGATTAAGGAACGAAAAGTAGTTTTTCAAATTCTTTTAATTTTAATACGATATTTTCTAAAAATGTAAAGAAAAGGTAAAAAAGTGTATTGCACCCTTTAACCTAAAAATTCTAAGTAATGTACATTGATTTAAACCGGAAAGATACTAAAGGAATTTTTGTTTTTTGAAAATATTTGGAAGCAGTTTTTGTGTTTTTGACAAAATCAATTATTTTTTTAATTCATGGCTAAATAATGGCTAATAAAGTTATGGATTTCTTGTATTTATAAGGTAGTGTACACCTTTCTTGAAATTAAAAATATACAAAAAAAAAAGCTGTGAACCTAGTTCTTCTGTGTAGAATGTAGTGTGTAAATTTCAGTAGGTTCCGCCTACTATTATACTTCGTGATTCAACCTATTGTTTGAATTACTTTAGTTTTTTGAGTTTAAGTTATCAAAGAGGAATTAATCATTTATATTAATGAAATACTTATAATACGAATAACACATTGTTAATAGAAACAAATACGTGTCGGTAATTGAAAACTGAAGCCATTCATCAATATATTACTTATTAATTTAATGAAGATTTCAATACGAAGCAAATGCAGGAAAAAATGCTGGGAATTTTTACGTAAATTAAATATGTGTTACGAGGGTTGCCTCTTATATTTCGGGATTGCGCTAAACTAGTGCTGGGTCATTCCATATCAAGTGGTCTGGTGGTCCCTGCTCGACCATCACGGATTTCGATGAAATTTTGTATGAACATTCACACATGTCCCCGACGAACATTGGTAAAGTTTTACGTTCATCCATGCAATACTTGCTGAGATTTAGTAATTTGTTTGACCCCATACCGCAGCCTTCTATGGCATGACTCCGAGATTTCGGCAACTTTGAGACACAGTATCTCTGGCAATATTTTGTTGAGAGAAACAAAACTTTGCCAACTTATACAACTTTTTACGCTCTATTAAACAAAATAATAAACAAATTTTCATGAGCGATTTCCGTGCAGAAAATTTGGATCAAACTTGGCTTAAAAATTTGCAACTCGAAAAATTTTTTAAGTTTCGCTTTTTATACCTCTGAAAGTAAAGGTACGATAAACGTGAAATTTTGCACATAATAACTAATCAACACAAGGTTAACGAATATAAAATTTCACACTCCTAATATTTTTCATTAGTTCAGGAATTGAGTGTAAAGTTGTTGATTTTTGTGAAAATGCTAAAAACAGGGTATATTTAGCCCACTTTTACAAAAATATACTGGAAACTGTTTTCAATTATTTTCATTAGAAAGAGCTGTTTTAAACCCCCTAAAAAAGTAGGATTGGTTTTTCATCCCTGGTATATAAGGCCTTAGAAATAGGGACAAAGTTGAGAACGTTTCTATCACATGCTGCTATCGCAATATCGCATGAATTCCATTATTTTTCATCTTGTTTGTTTTATATAGGCATTATAAGTACCTAAATTGCGTTGATCCATGGTGACATTGTCACTACCAGTTCAGAAACTTGAACCAGTAGTAACCTCATCGCCATAGGGTTCACGCCCGATAGCCCTGCAATACCAGCCACGGGTGGGTTTCTTGGTTGAGGATCCCATGCCACGGAAATCGCTCATGAAGATTTTTTTATTATTTTGTTTAATAGAGCGCAAAAAGTTGTATAAGTTGGCAAAGTTTTGTTTCTCTCAACAAAATATTGCCAGAGATACTGTGTCTCAAAGTTGCCGAAATCTCGGAGTCATGCCATAGAAGGCTGCGGTATGGGGTCAAACAAATTACTAAATCTCAGCAAGTATTGCATGAATAAACGTAAAACTTTACCAATGTTCGTTGGGGACATGTGTGAATGTCCATACAAAATTTCATCGAAATCCGTGATGGTCGAGCAGGGCACTTCTCTGAAATTAGACCATTTGACATGGAATGACCCTGCTGCCATCTGGCAACTGACATTTCTATCGTAGTTTTGAAGTTTTGACGTACGAGCGCTATTTGTGTTGTTTGCAGTAACTTGAAAAAATTCATCTCGGCTAAAAATGGAATTAAATAACATTTTCCAGCGATTATTTTTTACTTTCTTTCGACGTGGATGAACTTAATTGATGAAACAGTGCATCGATGAACTTAATTCGACTTTTGGCGATGAAGCACCATCAAGAACTGCTGTTTATCGATGGTTTGTTGACTTCAATCGTGGCCGTAATTCGCTTAAGAATGAATTTCGTGAAGGTCGTCCAAAATCGGTTGTTGTTCCGGAAAACATTGATACTGTGCGTGAACTGATACTGCAAGATCGTCATGTGACTTATCGTGAGATTGATGTTTCCTTGGGCATTAGTGGGACCGGCATACATTCACTATGTATGAATATTTTGTCGTCAAAAAGATTCGTTCGCGTTGGATCCCACATAATTTGACAATCGCAGTGAAAAATAACTCAATCGGAGTGGTTCGAAAATTGGTTCAAACTTATGCAAAAGTATATTGATCTTCATGAACAATATTTAGAAGAAAAATTAAGCCACTTTTGTTGATAAATAATTGTTTTTGATCTGAAATCCCGAAACATAAAATGCAACCCTCTTAATAGATGCATAACATAAACGCAATGCATATTCATATTGATAAATCAGTGGAGTGCATTGGCTGTTTTTTATAAACAGATGTTCATATTATAAACAGAACACTGATGATAATCCACTGATTCTTCTTTATGTATATGCGATGCGTTTATGTTATGTATATCTATATTATAAACGAGACTCAAGTGTATAGCAGCAGTGCAGCATGGAAAGCTTTTGTGTCGCGAACTGGACAGCCACAAAATATCATATTGTGCAATTAGCGTGGAATATGCATTCGGTGCGTATTGCACACTATGATTTTCCTTCGATTACCATTTCTTAATAAATATATAATCAAGAAAATACAATATAAATATGGTTAACAGCAATTAAGCGCGACCAGCTAGTATGGGACAGAAAATTCTCACACTGTACATGCGCATTGGTGCAAATTTATCATTCTCGTATAGCCTGCGCGCGCAAGAGTATAACATGCGAAGTTAAGCTAATTTCCTGCCAACTAACATTATCGAAATGGGACAGTTCCATAGCAGTCGTAGGAAAAGCTACATTCCAGAGGAACTGATTGTAAAATACTAAAATTTTCTACAAATTTTCCCTACGTCCCTGTTCGATTCTATCTTTTTCTTAAACACCCCTTGACTCTGAAATCAAGCCGCGTCCCTAAAAATCTGTAAAGTTCTCTCTTTATCGTGACATTCTTCAGTTTATTAGCTGATACTTTGGTTCTCTACCTCTTTGTGCGATTACAGTTTACCCTTTACTTTGAATTACTTAGACGCAGGGAGTGTGAAGAATTCAAACTTGTTTGTTCAACTCTTGTTCAACTCTTTATGATTACTAACATGCAATAGAAAGATTACTTTCATAATTAAATAATATTGAAACACATGCGATATTAAAAACTACAATAATAGAGTTGGGTAGAAAGAAGAATGATAAAAATGATATAATTGTAAAGAATAAAATACTGAAACCTCCAAACTTAATCAATATTAAACTCAAAAACTGATGTGAAGTGTGAATTTTGATACATTTCAGGATTTTGTAGATATTTAATAAGTGTAAGAAGCCAACAGAATGCTGGATGTCTAAAGCGGCGTCCACACTATGCCGCAGTTTGCCAGTTGGCAAGGCCAGTTGGCAATGCCAGCAGTAATGTAGACGTGACCGTTGGCACATGCCATCGTGCCAGCGGCATGCTAACGAGAATCGCTCGAGTGTCGGTCTCCTTCAAAGAAAGCCGATAAGAACGATGAGTGGGGACGTGCCAACTGGCATTACACGGCTTTAGGCTTAAATTCAGGTTGTGATTCAGACGCATATGAGCAACGTTGTTTATAGATGGAGTGGACAAACGAAAAAGTGTTTAACTTGATCGATTTATACCGGGATCGTCCTGTTTTGTGGCACTGTAGTTTATTTTATTTTATTTTATTTTATTTTCGACTACATCTGTCCAACAGAATTAACCAATAAGTGGACAGGTACAATATAAGCAAACATATAAATGTGATAAACACAGCAATAATAAGTAGTATACAAAAAAATAAATATACAAAAATGATAATGTAATAAATAAAAGTAACAAAATATAATAAAAAAAGAAATAATATATAAACATAACAGATTTAGGGATAGTTATTGATACATGACTAATTCAAAAAAGATTTATAAGAGCCTCATTTGGAATATAATGTGAGCACATACGGTTTATGGGAGATTTGAGAAATAAATTGGAATGAGCATGCGGGAGGTAGAAGAGAGATGGATTTCTGGTACGGAGAAGAGGGGTATGAAAATTAATTTCTTGTAACGAGATGGGATCGTCGATCTTACTGGAAATAAGTTTTTTTAAATAGTTTAGTGAATTTAAGTCTCGACGTTCACTTAAAGTTTTCATAGAAAATATTTGAATAAGGGTATTATATGGAAAGTCAAGTGGGGGATAGGAGCCCATGATTTTATAATAGATGAATTTTAAAAACTTGTATTGAATTTTTTCAATAGCCTTTTTCTGGACCTCGTAAATAGGATTCCATATTATAGAACAGTACTCTAGTTTGGATCGCACGAAAGAATTATAGAGTGTGAAGATTACACTGATGTCAGAGAAGGTGCGCGAGCTGCGAATAATGAAGCCAAGCATTTTAAGAGAAGAGGAGCAAATTTTATCTAAGTGAAGATTAAATGTTAGCTTTGAATCAAATGTTACACCCAGATCCACAGTGCTTTCAGACCGCAACAAAGACTGATTGGATATAGAATATGGAAAAATAAAAGGCGTGATTTTGCGAGTGTAGGAAATTATTTTACATTTGGAGAGGTTAAGATGAAGTTTATTTATGCTACACCAGGTGCTTAAATTAGATAGATCTTTTTGAAGATTAGAGCAATCATTAATAGAAGACACAGAACAAAAAATCTTAAGATCATCAGCGAAGAGTAAACGTTCGCTAGCTATGGCATCGTTGATGTCATTAATGAACATTAGAAACAAAAGAGGACCAAGATTTGAGCCCTGTGGCACACCGGAAGTAACTGGAAAGTGAGGAGAATTGTGGCCAAGAAAAGTAACAAACAGAGAACGATTTAGAAGATATGATGTGAGCAATGATACAAGGCAAGGAGAAAGACCAAAGCTGTGAAGTTTTTGTATGATAATATTATGGTCGATAGTGTCAAAGGCTTTGGCAAAGTCTGTATATACAACGTCTACTTGACCTTTATTATCTAATACAGATGAAACATAATGCGTAAAAGAGCATAGATTGCTTGCTGTGGATCTACGTTGCATGAAACCATGCTGCGAAAACGACAGACAGTTCTTTATATTGAAATAAATGGTCTTGTAAATAATACTCTCAAATATTTTACTAAAATTTGAGAGAACAGTTACTGGTCTGTAATTACTAATTGAGCTCTTGTCGCCAGACTTGTGAATCGGTGTGACTCGACCAACTTTCCATGCAGTAGGAAAAGTACATGTTTTGACAGCAAGATTGAATATATGAAGTAGTGCTTCTGAGATAGGTGTAGAACAGTCTTTAATAATTAAATTAGGAATATTATCAGAGCCACTTGTTAAATTACTTTTGATTGTTTTTTTTATTGCAACTTCAATATCCTCTGTGGAAATGTATGGTAACAAAACCTGATTATTAGAAGATTTTTTATAAAGTGTGTTTTGAGAAGGAAACGAAGTGGAAGAAGCGGAAGAAGAAGAAAATACACTCTTGAAAAATTCAGCAAAACCATTAGCAATCGCTGGAATAGAGGTAAAATTGTCGTTATTAAGTGACATAGCATTTGGTTGAGATAAATTAGATTTTTTGGAATTAATAAAACTCCAGAATTTATTAGGATTAGATATAATTGATGACTCGCAAGATTTTATGTACGCCTTATATGACGATTTTATGTCTGATTTGATTTTATTACGTAAGTATTTATATTTTATTGAGAAAGATTTATTATTTGGAAATTTTTTTAACATTTTGAAAAAGTGATTCTTTTTATTTAGGTCTAAGCGGATCTGACGGGTGAACCAAGGGGGGAAGTGAGTTTTTTTACGAGGTTTAGGTGGAACGCACTCATCGAACATATTATATAGTGTCGTGTACAAAAAGGCGACTGCAGTGTCAACATTTGAAAACGACTTTAATTGATTCCAATCATAAGTCCCAATTAAATTGTATAGCTTAATAAAGTCTGCTTTTCTGAAATTATACATACGTGGAGTGATAAAATGTTCAGATTTATGATTGGAGAGTAAAGTCGTATTCATAATTATGTTCAGTGTTGGATGAGATGAGTATTCTCTATTAAATATTAAAGAATTTTCACGTGAAACAATACAATCAATATTAGACAGTACTAAGTCTAGAATATGATTATCATTATTTAATATATTATTTCGTTGAACAATATTGAAGTATGACATAAAATTGGTAAGTAGTTTTACATTCTTTGAGTTCTGATTGGAAACGAGTTCGGGGATATTAAAGTCGCCCAAAATTACAAAATTATTATTATATAAAAAAGGCAGAGATTCAAAAAATGCAAAAATACTTTCATAATATTGAAACTGCAAAGCAGGCGGTATATATACAGTGAAAACATAGTAGTTAGAAGTATTTAAAGTAATTCTAGCACACACAATATCAACATTAACAGGGAGATACTTATTATAAGGTTCAAGCGAGACGGAGAATGTATTGAGGCGATTAGATATTAGAAGAAGAACACCACCACCACGTGAAACACCGCACTCACTGAAGTTACGGTCTTTGCGGAAAACCGAATACGATTTATCACTGATTTCCGAATTAAATACACTGTCATTAAGCCAACTTTCAGTAAGAGCCACGATGTCATAGTGCAGTGATGGAAGAGTTGAGTATAGCTGATTTAATTTCATATTTAATCCTTGCACGTTCTGGTAGTAAATGGAAAAAGAAACATTTAAGCCGTTGGACAGATGCATTTTTAGTTTTTTTTCATGATGACAATACGTGGAACGCCGTTATAATAAGATAAGCGAATATTAGTTTCCCCTGCATTTATGCGTGAGTTTAATTCAGCTTTAATCTTTTTAAAATGTTGCATTTGTAAAGGAGTTTAAAGGACTATAAAGACAGGAATAAGAGATGTGACGCTCTATTGGAAATTGCGGTTAGTTTTGGAGTACAAAAAGAAGAAATTGATAGAAAAATCAAAAACTTGGTGTGTAATTTTTCGAGCGAAATAAAAAAAGAGAGAGAAGGTAATAAGTCCGGTGCGTGATCTACTTTGAAGACTTGGACGTACCCAAAACAGTCGTTTGCGCCGTTTGAGTATTTTTTCTTCACTGTCAAGTATGATAACAGCAGCTGAAGCAATTAGTAAATCTTCCTCGGTGAACATTGTGCGACTAAACTAAATGCCAACACAGATGTGGACGTTTATACAGCCACTGGCTTTGCCAGTTGGCTTTGCCAGCTGGCCTTGCCAACTGGCAAACTGCGGCATAGTGAGGATGCACCTTTAGAAAATATTTTTTTTATAATCACATCAAAATCAACAGTTTTTTTCATTTAATTCATTTAATTATTTTAAGTTAAATTTGAATAATTTGCGAAAAACTTGTCATAATAAAATTAAATTAATTTTTTCTGCATTTGCTTCGTATCTAAGTCTTCATTAAATTAATAAGAAATATATTGATAAATTGATTATTTTTTTTCACTATTAACAATGTGTTACACAAAAAGCTAAAATAATTCAAACAATAGAACTTACTTTTGAGAGGACCCGCGTACTTTGAATACGTAAATAAAAATATTTACTTTCAAGTCGTTATAGGGAATACAATTTTTTGGAAAAGGTAAAAGATATAAAAAAAATTTTCAAGTAAAAGTTGTTGCTCTATCCAAACATACCCAATACGACATACGTTCCCATTTAAAAAATCAAAGTTGTCCTTGATATCCGGTAGTTCCGGTTTTTTCCCTACAAATTTTAATACTACCATTTGAATTTAGAGTAAAATTTGCTCGTCAGATGTTTGTTTAACTTGCTCACAAGTCGCGTTTGGAAGAGTGAGAAAAAATCGTGTTCCCTCTATCTTGATAATCATTGGCGCGACAGCCCGAGGTGACCCTAGGCCTCCTATTTCCTGGTTTCATGACCAGGGTTTCAATCTATGTACATTCAGGAATAATATGGTCAGTATTACGTCAATTTTTTAGCGTACATAGAAAGGCACCTACAGTTAATGCCGGTTGCGAACGGCTAAGCAGAACCTGTAATTTGTATAAATATTTTTACACAAATTATTTGACATAAGCAGGAATTGAACTCAGGTCCGTGCCTTTGCTTAGCGGTCAGATAACAGGTACAAACGATTTAACGTTTGCAGCTATAGGCTTCTTTTTTCTTGATACACCCTTTATAATCGTAACAGCGAATAAACATATACATTAATCTATTTTATTTATTCATCTGTTAGTAATTTGATAAAACATATGTACATTCCAATAATTAACATCTTGAATAAGTATGGTATAGTGCATTAATTAGAACTCTTGAGATAGTTATGCAAAATTATGAGAGCACGTTCTCTGTTATAACTCAGATGGTAGATTTTATACTACCATTAGTTGTAGCGTTTCTAGATAATTACTTTTTGGTACATTTATTAGTTAAGTTTATGAAAAATGTTATAGGAAATTAAGAGTGTGGCTGAAACTTTAGAACTTTTATAGTAAAATTTAAAATTATTTAGCAGCATATAATAACAGACTCAACAAGGCCCTTAAGGCTATTACACACTAGTAGACATGTTGCGCGGTCCTGGTTTCTGAGACGTGTCTCAGGTTGTCTACGAGACATGACTATAGACCAATCCCCGACTACGGGCCTGTTGCGAGACCAAAAATTGCAGGTCTAAACTCTCTCGATCGGAATGGGAGACCGCATGCAACGTTAGACATGTTTCGCAACATTTTGACAATGTGGACGTGACTCGGCGTCTACAGGCGAGATACGTCCCAGTCTGTCTCCAACTACCAAGTGGTGCGATTCGGCTATAATCGCTTCGCAAACCTCTGGTACCATTTTCGATATTGCTTGCTTACATATTCTGAAGGTGTACATGAGGCTCGTGAATGAGTCTCCACTTGCTAGGAAACGCAGTGTGACTGCCAGTCGAAGAGCAGCTGGGTGGTTTCTCTAAATTTTGTATCTTGCTTCATTATTATCCCTCCAACCATCAGAAGCAAATGTTCAAAATCAGTAGGCGTCAGCCGGATGAAATTCCGAAAAGCCATGGCGTCTTCCAGTCTTAATTTATTTAAAAATGCATTACCGAACCTAGGTCCTTCTGCGAGCACTTCGCGCCTCCACCAACGTTTACGTTTTCGCGTTCTTTTACTTGTAATTAGCACTAAGCAGGAACTCATTCCTACACAAAACAATGTCCTCCATGGTGGACTGCGAAGATGACCGTCTCTAGACGGTCTATAGATAAATCACATGGTCTACTAGTGTGCACTAGCCTTTAGAGTGCTTAGATCAGCCCTTCCTAAACCTGGGTTAGTTATCCAAAACCGGGTAAAATAGTTTCGGCGTAGGACTGCGTCTAAAGGCGCCCACAGACGGCGTGGCAAGTCACGGCTAATGTTTATACTTGTCTAGCTCCGCGGATCGTGTGTAGGGGCAACAAGTCACAAGTCATGGCCAACGTACGTTGGGCTTGGCGCTGACCGACGTTCGCTTCCGAGGCGGTATTCGTATCACAAGTCAAAGGGGTTTGACGAACATCGGTTCAGACTTGTACATGCATGTTCGCACCGTACATACGACGCACACTTGTCATCACATCAGTCGAGAGTGTTGTGCTCAGATGGAAGGTTATAACCATTTTTTGCTTAATTATGTTATATAAATATATACGATGTGTGTAAATTAAGTAACCGGACTGATTTTTTAAAATATTTTTATTCGAATAGAATTAATACAATTCAATATTGTCTCCCTCAAAATAACTTCCTTGGGAAGCCACACAGCGCTAGAGACGGTTCTTCCAATCCTCCTAGCAGTGCTGGAACTCGGATACTGGAATAGCTTTCAGCTGGTCAGTTACGGACGTTTGAATGTTTTCGAGTGTCCCAAAATGATGTCCCTTGAGGTGATTTTTTAATCTTGGGAAAAGGAAAAAGTCACAAGGACTTAAGTTAGTCGAATAAGGAGGCTGAGGAGCCACAGGAATGTTTTTACTGGTCCTGTGAAAGGTTTTTTTGGACCATTTTTGCGCAGAGTTTTCTCATCACCAATTCATTGGTCAAAATCTGATGAATGGTAGTGTGAATCAAATTCAACTCTTCCTCATTCTAACTGTCAACAGATGATCTGAACGCACAAGATCCCGTATTTTGTCGACATTTTCATCGATTCTTGTAGATGAAGGCTTTCCGCTGAGTGATTCATTTTCAATCAACTCCTTCCGAAAATGCCTTAAACCACCAAAAAGCCTGGGTCCTTGACAAAACAGTCACCGTAGGCCTGCTGAAGTTTTGCAAAAGTTTCCGTTGCACTGTGCCCAAGTCTGAAGCAAAACCTGATAGCACACTGTTACTCGAAATGAATGTCACTCATTTTTAAAACACACTAGAAAAAACTATTTTACGAAAAAAATCGCTACGGACAACAAAATTACTCTAGAGCAGCGGTTCTCAAAGTGTGCTCCGCGGAGCCCTGGGGTTCCGCGAGCTACCTCAAAGGGCTCCGTGAATTATAAATTTAAATTCGCTAAAAATTAATATATATTAACAAAAAATTATAATTATTATTAATTTACATAAAGTTAATTTGTTGCTCTGAGAAGTTTAGATTTATTTAATTAATGAACTAAAAAAATCTGTAACGGTTAACTCAATATAGTGCACTCGCCTATTCGATAAAAACAGTAAGTAAGTTCTTCAATTGTTCAACTAGTTTTTACGATTTGCGTTTTTGTTGCAACGCAAAATGCTCCTGTCCAGAAAGACTAGTTGAGTTTGACTGTTGAGATCGGACGACAATATTTTCCAGATGAAGAGAATGAAAAGCTTAAAAATTATACATGGATTAGAAACCCATTCATAGTTCAGAAAAGGCCAGAAACATTCACAGGTAAGGAGTACGAAATTTTCGTTGACATGATTTCAGATTCCTCACTACAGGCCATATTTGAAAAACTATCTTTGCCAGAATTTTGGTGCACTTTGAGAGAAGAATATGCAGATTTACCAATGAAAGCTGTTAAAATAATTCTTCCTTTCGCTACGACTTATCTGTGCGAATCTGGATTTTCTTCGTATGCTGCAACAAAAACAAAATACCGCAACAGACTCGATGCAGAAGCTGATATGAAGATTCAACTGTCCTCTATAAAGCCAGACATAAAAGAATTATGTAAAAATAGGAAACAAGCCCATGCATCCCACTAAAAATGTTTGTTTTTTACAATATTTTGCAATTATTTTCTGATAAATAAATGATTTTATTGAAGTACAAATAATTTAATTCTTTCTTTTATTTATAAATATATATATAAATATATCTACTCTTCGATGTTAGGTATCGTCGAGTGGCACATATACATAATTAGTGAACCAGTGAGGTTCCGTGGAATTTTGTATGCCTTTGGAGGGCTCCGCAGCTCAAAAAGTTTGAGAACCGCTGCTCTAGAGTGTTCAAACTCGTACTCAAGGCGTATCACATATTCACCTACCACATTTCTAAGTCCCGCATCCCAAATTTTTTCAGATCAAACGCTATGTTGCCAGTCCGGTTACTTAATTTACGCACCTCGTATATTTCTTTTTGTACTTGTTTTAACGACACTAGTAAAGAGCACTGTTTAAGTCCTACAAAGTTACTTTGGCATTATTTTTAATTTTTCTTCAATATGTGAGTTGGTCACTTTTCACAATAAGCCCAGGATATGGATGCCCACGATTTAGGAACCATTGTGATATTGGCAACCTTCCCATATTCTAGATTTTCTTATTTTACCATTCATTTCAATGAAATCAGAGATTCGACATCCTTTAAAAAACCGTCGATTTTTCTCTTTATCATTTTGTCCTTTTTCATCCTCATCAATTTGTCAGTCTCAAATATTTCACAATTACTTAGGCTAGACAAAAATTTTTTTTTATAAAATATTCTGTTACCTCAAACTTTGAATATATCAATACCCCAACCCCACATATCACTTAAACATTGACAAATACATGGTTTTCTCATTTAGAATTTTAATAGTATATTCACGGCAGGCACACTTTTTAAAAATTAATGCTACTCTAATGAAGAACGCTTACAGGGAGTGTCAAACACGAGTACGTCTAACGAGAATGAACAGACGCAAAGAAATGGAAAGAAAAAAATTATTTGTTCAAGATTTTATAACTGAATATGTTCAGAAAAAGATGATTTAAATTTTGTTTTTGAATAAAAGGAAAAAATTATGTGAAGTGTGAATTTTGACACTTTTCAGGGTTTCGTAGGTAAAAGGTCTTTCAATAGGAATGCGCGAAATTTGTTAGGTTATAGCAGCCATGTTGTTAAAGTGACATCTGTCAAATTTGTTGTCGATTGTTTAGTAGTGTACGGCAAATTACCGTGGAAGGTTATAGCGCTGAACAACGTGTGCAAATCATCACATTTTATTATCAAAGTCACAGCCCCGTTCGAGAAACGTTCCGCGCAATACGTGATTTTTATCCTCGCCACAACCGTCCTGTCGAGTCGACTATTCGACGTTTGGTGGCCAAATTCGAGTCAACCGGTTCGGTAAATAATCAGCCAACACCAGTACGTCACCTAAACGCAAGATCTGCTGAAAACATCGCTGCTGCGCGTGAGGGAAAACCCAAGACAGTCAATTTCTTGTCGTTCACAAGAACTTGGCCTTTCTGTGACTTCAACTTGGCAAATTTTGCGTCGAGATTTGGGTCTGCACACGTATAAAATCCAACTAACCCAGGAACTTAAGGTAAACGACCATTGACAACGCCGTGTATTCTGATTGGGCTCTGGAGCAGTTGGAAATTGACCCAAATTTCGCCAAAAAAATCATCTTTAGCGACGAGACCCATATTTTGATGAATGAATATGTGATCAAACAAAATTGTTGGATTTGGGGCGATACCACTACACACGAGATACACCAGGACCAAATGCATGTCGAGAAAGTCACTGTTTGGTGCGGATTTTGATCTGGTAGAATCGTCGGTCCGTACTTCTTCCAATACGAACCTGGCATTGCCATAACCGTCAGCGGCGAGCGCTACAGATCGATGATAAGCAACTTCTTGCAGCCTAAACTGGATGAAATGAATACCGATATGAATACTGATAACATGTGGTTCCAACAGGACGGCGCTACGTGCCACACAGCACATGCCGCGATGGACATTCTGCACGAGCGATTTCAGGGCATGGCTATCTCGCGCGGCGGCGACGTGAACTGGCTACCGAGATCGTGCGATTTTACGCCTTTAGACTTCTTCCTTTGGTGCTATCTTAAATCGCAGGTCTATGCAAATAAACCACAAACAATTGACGCCCTCAAAGTCAACATAACAAACACCATCCAGCAAATTCAGCCAGATTTATGCGACAAAGTCATTGGAAATTGGACATTCCGAATTTGTGCCACCATGCAAAGCCGCGGCGGATATTTGAACGACTTTGTATTCCCCACTTAATGCCATAAAATATACTTTCAAATGAAAAAAATAAAATAAAAAATTGAGTGGATATCTCACACACAACTTGTTTTATTTATATTTTAAAATCGAGCGTCCATATTGAAAGACCTTTTATCTTGTGAAGTGAAGGAGACCTACGAGGGTCATTTGATAAATAATGCACACGTGGCTTTTGTTTACATGATTATTTTTCTTACAGTATTCTTTACAATCCTTCAATATAGTCTCCCTGCTTCTCAATAACCAAGTCCCAACGTTTGGGAAGCTTTGATATTCCATCCAAGACACCATCTCTGTTCATCTGTCGAATGGCTCTGGTAACGGCAGCATTAGGCTCTTCCAGAGACCGATAACGATGTCCACGCATAGGTTTTTTCAGCTTTGGGAATAAGTCGAAGTCTGGTGGACTCATGTCCGGACTGTAGGGAGCATGAGGTAACACTTCCCAATTATATTCACGCAGTTTTTTGGTTACGACATTCCCGATGTGAGGGCGAGAGTTGTCATGGAGATAGGGATGTTCCGATACTACTGATACGATACCAGTATCGATATTTTTCATTCGATATCGCGATTTTAGTATCGATACTAATCTTCCGATACTTATATCAGTATATTTGACCCAGTATCGTATCGAATCGTTTTTACTTGCCCGACCTTAATATATAAGGGGCAAGTATTGTAATCGCGAAAAATTTCGATGTCGAGATTTTGACTGATGACCACATTTCATGGTCCAGGGAATCCAAAAAACCTATTTTCGAAGTGCCGTCTGTATGTGTGTGTGTCTGTGTGTGAGTCTGTGTGTGAGTCTGTGTGTGTGTCTGTGTGTCCGTGTGTATACACGATAACTCAAAAACGGTTTAACTCAAAGAGTTCGTTCTGGTACTAAAAAATTCTCCTAATAATTGGGAAGAACCCTACTGTTTTATATTAAAATCCGAAACCGGAAACGGAAGTTATTAAACATTAAAATTTTAAAAAAATCGTATCTAGTAAACCAAGCCTTGGACAAAAAATTGTATAGAACATAATTTGATTTATTTTTGAAGATTTACCTATATCTATTTTTAAATTTAAAAAAAAATATATGTATTTTTTTATTATTATTTTTACTTGCCCGACCTTAATATATAAGGGGCAAGTATTGTAATCGCGAAAATTTTCGATGTCGAGATTTTGACTGATGACCACGTTTCATGGTCCAGGGAATCCAAAAAACCTATTTTCGAAGTGCCGTCCGTAAGTGTGTGTGTCTGTGTGTGTGTCTGTGTGTGTGTCTGTGTGTGTGTCTGTGTGTCTGTGTGTGTGTCTGTATGTATACACGATAACTCAAGAACGGTTCAACTTAGAGAATTCGTTTTGGTACTAAAAAATTCTCCTATTAAATGGGAAGAACCCTATTGTTTTTTATAAAGATCGTTTGAATAGAAATGGGAGTTTACTCGTGTCGATTTTAAGATTTTTGCGAATATTTAGCAACAGAAAAATATTTCGAAAAAATTTATTGAACAAAAGTTACTATAAATGCAATAACTAATAACTTTTATTTGACACGTTTTTTTTGATAAAACGAAAAATTTTGAAAATTTTTTGTAAAATTATTTAAAATGTTTCCAAGTCTCAATTTTTTCATATTTATATGTAACGTTTCCATGGTCATGATAATTAATTCGTAACAAGTAAACCAAGCCTTGGACAAAAATTTGTATAGAACATAATTTGATCTATTTTTGAAGATTTATCTAAATAATTCAAAAAAAAAATAATTTTTTTTTTATTTATTTTTTGGTAGGGCAAGTCTAGCGGAGGTTTCCCTTCGCCACTGGTTTTTTTTATGGGAGGGCAAGTCTAGGGGAGGTCTTCCTTCGCCACTGGTTTTTTTTAGCAAACATCCAGTTGCTGGAACATACTGACATTGCACATGGGAAGAGGAAACTAAAATCAGGCACAGGCCAACGTGGTTCTAACAAAACTGAACATGAACTATCACTGTATTTGAAAAATCCAGTTTCACCTCTGAAATCCAATCCGCTACTGGTTTGGGACGATATGAAGACAGTCTTCCTTAACTTATATAAAATTACTCAGAAATTCTTGTCTGTAGTAGGGATGTCAGTTCCTATATTCGTAAAATTTGATATTTGTTATTGAGAAATCAGTGGCAGCTTATAAATTGACCGAGTAGTTTGTGGACAGTAGACGTATTATAAATAACCGAATATTTATATTTCCTATAATGGTTTCCTTTTTCTATTAGTTACGTACAATTTTTGACCTAACCTAACCCACTATATTTTATAGTTTTCAGTTCAAGGTGTGCATATAATTTCCTATTTCTAGAACTATATAGTTTCGTGACATGCACGATTATTCTTACATTGTTAACTTTAAAATATTTTCTTTTTTTGTAGTGAGATTAAATAGTTATTAGATTTAAGAATTTCTTAGTATAGAAATGTAAAAATATTTTATAAAATTGTTATGTATACCTGGCGAGAATTCCGATGACTGTTTAAAGAAGTATATAGTTCGGAGATTGAGAAACAAGTATCACTGTTTCAATCTCTTTTCTCAATCTCCGAGAGGTACATATGTACGAGGGCTACCTTTTAAGTTTTTACAAAAACTAAGAAAGAAAAAATTATTTGGAACAAACTGTTTTATTGCTTTTCAAAATATTCGCTTTTAAGATTTATACACTTTGGTATGAGTTCAAACCAATTCTAAAAACATTTTTTCCACCCTGAAGGTATCTCAATAACATGGTTTTCGAAGGCTTCAACAACTTCTTGAGGTGATGAAATTCGCTATCCACGCATTTCTTGTTTGACGTTGGGGAACAAAAAAAGTCTTTAGGGGATAAATCAGGTGAATACGGACAATGAGACATTAATTCGATGTTTTTCTCCTTCAAATAATCAATCGTTTGACGTGTTGTGCGGGAGCTTTTTGGTGCGTGCTTTTTGGTTGTATACCATTCAACCTATTCTTCGATCCTCTAAAGCAGTGGTTCTCAACCTTTTTAGGTGAAGGCACCCCTATGCAAAATGTGAGATCTTCGCGGCACCCTACTATTAAATATGTTACTATTTAGTATATTTAAAGTATAATCAATCAAAAGTATAATTGTGATGTTGGAAAAAAAAACAATAGTATTACAATTACATAATATGTATTTAAAGATCATTCGAAAATTTCTTCGATTCGGTCTTCGGTCTTCGATTCCAAGAATAGCGCCGAATTTATTTTGAAAAGCTCGCGGCACCCTTTTCATGTGCTTGCGACACTCCAGGGTGCCGCGGCACTCTGCTTGAGAACCACTACTCTAAAGGAATGGTTGCGACATGTCCAGTACAACCGATGAAACAAGCGATTATTTTCTTGGAAGTGCTTCGTGAACGAACAACTTTTGTGGGTTTCGGTTCATCTTGGAAGACCCAAACAGTATATTGTTGCTTAGTTTCCGGTTCATATGAATAAATACAAGTTTCGTCACCTGTAACGATGTTGTATATGGATTTTGCAGTAACTAGGTTGAATTTTTTTAGCATTCCCTTACACCAATCAACACGAGTCGTTTTTTGAGCTTCGGTCAAATTATGCGGAATCCATCGGGAACAAATCTTTTTCACAGCTAAATGTTCATGCAAAATAGAATGTATTGCAATCTGCGATATGCCAAAGGATGCTTCTATCTCACGGTAAGTCACATTCCGATCTTCTTCAATAATTTTGCGCACAGCATCGATGTTTTTTTGAATCAACCGATTTTGGTCGACCTTCACGAGATTCATCACTGACGAACGTACGACCACTACGAAATTCTGCAAACAAATTGTAAACGGTCTTTTCTGATGGTGCTTCATTACCAAAAGTTGAACGAAGTGAATCTATGCATTGTTGAGTTAGGCCTTTACTAAATTCATCCAACAAAAACCTTCGAGTAATATACATTTTTTCATAAACTTGTTTTTTTAACGCTTACTGTCAACAAACTACTCGGTCAATTTATAAGCTGCCACTGATTTCTCAATAACAAATATCAAATTTTACGAATATAGGAACTTAAGTCCCTACTACAGACAAGAATTTCTGAGCAATTTTAAATAAGTTAGGCAAAACTGTCTTCATATCGTCCCAA
Organism: Liopterus haemorrhoidalis; assembly: GCA_963971575.1. Classification (NCBI taxonomy): domain Eukaryota; kingdom Metazoa; phylum Arthropoda; class Insecta; order Coleoptera; family Dytiscidae; genus Liopterus; species Liopterus haemorrhoidalis. The sequence continues at coordinate 9,375,969 of OZ020615.1, forward strand.
ACCAGTAGCGGATTAGATTTCAGAGGTGAAACTGGATTTTTCAAATACAATAATAGTTCATGATCAGTTTTGTTAGAACCACATTGGCCTGTGCCTGATTTTAGTTTCCTCTTCCCATGTGCAATGTCAGTATGTTCCAGCAGGACGATTGCTTAAAAATAAAAAACGATCGATACGATACTGGGCCAAATGTACTGATATAAGTAAAGTATCGGTAGATTAGTATCGATACTAAAATCGTGATATCGAATGAAAAATATCGATACTGGTATCGTATCAGTAGTATCGGAACATCCCTATCTCCATGACAACTTTCGCCCTCACATCGGGAATGTCGTAACGGAAAAACTGCGTGAATATAGTTGGGAAGTATTTCCTCATACTCTCTACAGTCCGGACACGAGTCAAGGAAACTATATTAAGGATGGTAAAGAAATACTGTAATACAAATAAACATGTAAAAAATAAAAAAACCATGTGCATTATTATCGTGTATTTGAATTTCAACAAGTAAAACTATTAACAACGCAATATATGTTGGAAGAGTTTGAGAAGTATAATTTACATTAGAACAATGATACCAAAGGTTTGTGGTTTTACTAGATAAATTAATTTCCAGTAGAATCGTGGCCTGGTTCTCGTGAAATTAGCGAGCAATTATGATACCGTCTGTGTTGCTAATTAGTGTTGTGTAATTAACGAAATAAAAAATGATGTAGAAGATGAAGAGTATAAAAGAATTCACCTTTGTCTCGGTTATCGCACTTTCTTAAATAAACCATATTAAAAAGTAAATTATCCTTAACATTTATCGCAGAAGCATTATAACGAAAGGTTATCAGGAACAAAGCTCTCATATAATTCATGTTAATTAGAACGTTGCTTCTTGAGATATACTCATGTAAAATTTACCGCAAATTTTAAAGACTATCCTTGTTACTTTACTTAACCTAGATTTTAATGGATTTATTAAAAGATTTTTAATTGTTAATAAGACACTTTATTTTTTTACAAGCTACCTACTAAGTTTTATGGTCATAAAATTTATTTATCTTCCAGAAAAGACTCTCGTCAACAACTGGATCCCTTACGTCCGGCTTCTCAGTTTTGGGTCCTATCTATATAGGTAAACCAATGATGTCACATAATACAGATACAGCATGCTAAATGCCAGTAATGACGAACGTATGATCCGCGGGTCACACAGTGACCCGAAGAACGAATTCAAATGGCCCGTAGAAAAGAAGATCTTTGTAGTTAGATAGATAGATATTTTTATTATTAAATATTATGTACTACATTTTATCTTACAACAATTAACTTACACTTAATAATAATTGTACCAGGTCTACAAGTATGAAATGCGGATTTTTTTCAAACTTGCCGCGCAAACAGAGTGTATAGTTCAAAGTTTCAACACATATGGCGTTTTGTTAAGTTATCATTAAGTGTCAAATGCGTATAGGTTATAATTTAAAAAGTGATCATATTTTGTTTTACTGTGTTAAAAATGTCAAATTTTGTGCCAAATAAAGAGCATTCGCGGACAGTACTACTGTTTTGTTTTCATTTGAAAAAAACTGCTGCTGAATCATACCGACTGCTTCGAGAAGCTTATGGTGAATATGCTCCATCGCAAGATACGTGTGAACGATGGTTTCGGCGTTTCAAAAGTGGTGACTTTGATCTTACCGACAAAGAACATGGAAAACCTCCAAAAAAATATGAAGATACAAAATTGGAAACATTGCTACAGGAAGACGATAGTCAATCACAAAAACAACTAGCAGAGCAGTTAGGCGTTAGTCAACAAGCTGTTTCCAATCGCCTACGAAAGATGGGTAAGATCCAGAAAGTCGGCAGGTGGGTTCCACATGCATTGAATGAGAGCCAGATGGAAAAACGCAAAAACACTTGTGAAATTTTGCTTGCACGATACAAAAGAAAGTCTTTTTTGCATCGTATCATTACTGGCGATGAAAAATGGATCTATTTTGAAAATCCCAAACGCAAAAAATCATGGGTGAACCCAGGCTCACCATCCACATCAACTGCAAGACCGAATCGCTTTGGCAAAAAAACAATGCTCTGTACTTGATGGGACCAAAAGGGTGTGGTCTATTATGAATTGTTAAAACCTGGTGAAACAGTTAATACCCAACGCTACCAACAACAACTGATCGAATTGAACCATTCATTGCTCATAAAACGACCAGAATACGAAAGAAGACAGCACAAGGTAATCTTTATTCACGATAACGCTCCAACACATAAGGCAAAAGCAGTTTGCAACACATTGGAGGCACTCAAGTGGGAAGTGCTACCCCATGCCGCTTACTCACCAGACTTGGCCCCTTCAGATTACCACTTGTTCGCATCGATGGGTCACGCACTTGCCGAGCAGCACTTTTGTTCATATGAAAATGTGACAGAATGGCTAGATGAATGGTTTGCGGGGAAAGGGGAAGAGTTCTACTGGCGAGGTATTCACAAATTGCCTGAAAGATGTGAAAAATGTATAACTTCTAATGGAGCATACTTTGAATAAATAAACTTTTACTGTTCTTTTGAGTTTAAAGTGTTTTATTTAAAAAAAAAATCCGCATTTCATACTTGTAGACCTGGTAATTTTCGCCTTTCGGCTTAAAATCTACCCTCCTTCTCCTCTAGTTAATATCTTCGTTGACTCCTTTCCTTAATTTCCTCCCTTCTGTTGTTCACTTCTTTCATCCATTCATACCCCTTTCCTGTTTCATCCAAAATTTCCTTTCTCGTTTCCGTTCTGTGTCGTATTTCTTCACATTCTTCCAACAAATGTTCCATTGTCTCCTTACCTTCCCTGCACATTCTACATGTTCTTTCTTCCTCTTTCATCCAAAAATTATTGTCCCTCTCCTCATTTCCGCATCTAAATCTCGCTATCACTTTTTTCTTCTCTCTACTGCCTTTTTCTGTCAAATACTGTGGTTTTCTCACCGTTAATTGTTGTAAGATAAAATGTAGTACATAACATTTAACAATAAAAATATCTATCTATCACTAAAAGGATCTTTGTAGTTCTGAAGATATTGTCACGGGGTGAATTCAAGAACGGAATCTTTTCTAGAAAATTTATTATATAATATTAATTTCAATAGAATATAATTATTTGTCAGAATGGCTGCTGGTGTTGTCTGTTAGAAGATGATGTAAGTCCCGTTCTTGCCCCGGCTTCTCCAGGATCGGTCGAGGCGAACACGTGGAGAAGCCCTGTAGACGACACTCACATCTCGTGCAGGCGACTTCAACAGCTAGGTTGGTCCTTGGGCAACGTTCTCACAAGAATAACTACTGCTTGACCACCAAGAGAGACTAACTTGAATGACTAACCTCGACTCTATTCCCTTAGAATTTTATAACTGTTAACCAGGACACTATAACGTCAGGTCCTACCTCATTTGTTTTGGAAACATTATTCATTTGTGTAATTGTTGGCAGCAATTAAAGACCATAGTAAGCACAATTGAATAATGTTTATCAACACATTAGAATGTAGTTCAAAACTTATGTTGACAAACACGCAACACTCTGCACATTCTTTAATTCCCAAAACAGTACGTCAGCAACCGTGACCTACACCACCTAAAGGCCGCTCAAGGAATTGGGACATTAGAATACAATTATATCGTAATTGAGACAATATAAAGAGTGTCTCAAATAAAACTTATTTGAGATAATCTGGGTCAGACGATAACTTTATCAAAAATGTTTTCGTATTTGTTTTGCAAAAGGTATGACAGTAAATAACAATAAATAACAATATTATTAATATTGTGTTAAATAATATATGTAGTGTAATTTGAAAAATAGTTATTAACTGCCGTGCCTTTTGCAAAACAAATTAAAAAAAAGTTTGTTACCACCGTAGTCTGATCCCCATTACCCCGAATAAGTTTTTTTAACTCTTTTTATTAAGGAAATAATTGAAGTGAACGTAAATGTTGCCTCACCCTGTATACCTGGATTATACTCGTCAAACACAAGACCGCTAGTTCAGGTAGAGTTTACGAGATTAGCAGGGTATTCCACACACATTTTTACCCCATAAAGCGGTAGATTTTTAATTACACATTATGTATTTGACTTGCAGTTTGAATCTACAAAATTTCAAATTCAATTTTAACTCGTCTGGTAAAAAAGGTTTGCCACTGCTGCTCTATGCCTTAGCATTGTTTGTTATGAAGCCAAGATACTGTGGAGACGGAAGGGGGATTTGCCCCTTATGACTATAATAGTATGCTTAATAGACATTTATATTGTCAACCTACCGCTAAGAGAGGTATCATTAATTTTGTTCGTAGAACCATTTCTAATGGTTTATTATCGTCAAATATCCAGTTATTTTAATGAACTCTGTGCTTTCGTCTGACGATAATAAGCCAAGAAAAGGCTCTACGAATAGACCTTTTGTAACAGATCAATTTGTCAGATAGATTTTAAGAGACGTTGTTATTATTTACAATATGTACTAGGATAGGGCTGCCATACGTCCCGGTACACCGGGACATGTCCCGGTTTTGAGGTTTGTGTCCCAGTGTCCCGGTCCAAGAGTAATTTGTCCCGGTCGATTTAAAATTTATGCATATTAAAAAATTATTTTTCGTTAATATTGTAAATATACATATATACATACTATATATAAATTATATAAAAGATTCGAGGTCCGACATGTTCCGGAGTAATGCCGAGTACCAGTCAGCTAGTCACTAGCTGACTGGTACTGACAGATGAGCGCAATTCGCTTTCTATTGACACCGTGAAAAGCATAATTCAATGTGTTTTAAATTATAAAATGTCATGCATTGAATTCTATAATTATATAAAAGGGGAAAAAGAACTGCTCCAAAAAACGAAAACATCGGAGAAGTATGATTGGGCAAAGAAGAGCGATGATAAAGAAGCCACCGAAGTCGGGGAAAGGGGAGAGTAAAGGCAAGAGAAGAATGGAATGTAAGGTTCTATTTGGTTTTATTAAATTGAATCGCCCATTAATTTATATTATATTATTTTAGATTTGATAAAGACGCATCCACAAAAAAAACATCAAATTTTTCCAGTCGAACTGAGTGTTCCAAAATGATTCACCATTGATCCCAACGTTTTGCTCTTGGAATACCTATTATCAATCTCTACTTTAATTATTTTTTTTTTGTCTTTAAAATTTTTTACTTTTTTAAAATATTGTGCAATTTTTTATAATAAAGGTATTATTATAGATAAAAGTTTTTTTAAGTTTTTTTGGGGGGGGGGGTGTCCCTGTCGGTAGTCCGACAATTATGGCAGCCCTATACTAGGAGAATAATATGTAACAGTAAGAGTTTGAAAAAAAGATGCAAATCGCAAGACGGAGCTATGGTTAATTAAAAAATTAAATTAAAATTTTTCAGTTGCTTTAAATCATGTTTTTGGAACCATTCACATGATCTAACATCCTTTACCTAGATTTCAGTTCTGTCAAATTAATTGAAACTGTTTGTTAAAATTCAATAGATATTTTTTATATTTTGATTCGTGTATTGAGGTAGAAATACGTTATTAGAGACGTTACAATATGCTTTGTGACGATCAATAGAGTCAGACTTTTGCCACCAATTTACTGGCTGTAACTGTTCTTTTTATTTCAAACTTTTACTTCGGAGAAACTAATAAATTTTTCACAAACTCTTTTATTGGCCAACTCTTCAAACTAAACAGACAGAGCATCATGCTATAACGCCGCCCTTGTAAGAAAAGAAAACCATCAACCGTTAAACTTATACAGTTTTTATAAGAAAATAATATAAAAATTATGAACGATTGAAAAAGCAACTTCATATTATTACAATAAATAATAGGGGATAGGCATGATTTTTAAAATTTTTTTTTCTTATATTCCTCTTGTTGCATATAAACATAAAAAACAGTTTTTATTTATTTTTTTTTAATTTGAAGGCTTACAAAAAATCATAAATGTATGTAGCGCGCGAAAACGACGTGTGACGTCATACCCTTCTAACTGACACATGACTCTACTAGTCTACCCAGCGTACATAGTCTGTTGTGACTTATTTGTTTTTATAACTTTTATAGGTTATGTAAAGTTGGAGTGATTTTAATTAAAATAAAGTTTAATTCTATAAAAACAATTTATACATGTTTACCGAATTAAATTTTACATTAAAATATATAAAATATGGAAGATCCAGGCCCCAGTACTTCGAAACATAGTCAAAAATATTGTTTAGTACCAATGTGCACAAATAGTTCAATTAGAAATCCAAAAAAATAATTTATATCATTACCTGATGACGAAAAACAACAGAAAAGCTATGAGGCGAAATAAAACCGATATTTCAGAAAAAAGTAAACTTTATGTTTGTGAAGACCATTTTAATGTGAGTACATATATTTTATAAATTATTTTAATAATAAATGCGTGAAAAATTGTTTAAAAACAAATACCAAATTCTCAAACAATACAATATAAACACGTAAACATTATGTTTTGTCTGTATCTGTGACGTCAAACCCTTACAGTCTCAGTCGTATCTACTCGGCAACCTTCGCGGCGTGGTCGGCTAATTTCAAATTTACAATATTTTAATTAAAAAATTTGGCTATAATATTAATTAAAGTGTGATTTTTGTTGTGTTAGGTGACATAACTAACATTAAAATATCAAAAAAATTTAGTTTTAAGGAAATATAAATTTTATGCGTATCCCCTATTATCACTGGCAGTAGGGTTGCAATCATACAAATATTACTCTATTAAGGCCCGGTCTTTCCACCTTTCAACCTCTAGGTAACATCTGACAGATAAGGTTATAGTAGAAGTAGGAAAAACTTTCAGTCAGCTTTTTTGGACAGAACGTTTATTTAAGTAACACAATGTTTCGCCAACTATTTGTTGGCTTCCTCAGGTGCTACAAAGAACAATTTCAACTATAGTAACAATCTTATACTTAATATAAAATTTATTTACCTATACTAATTTTAACGTTATTCTAACATCATATACCAGGAGGGTGAAGTTGCGGAACTGACATTGACAAAATATTTTATACTTGAAAATCCAGAAGGATAGGAAAACAGGAAAAATAATTTATGATTGTGATGACTATGATTATGACTATGATTTAAATTTGATAAATTACCCTATAAATTTACGTTATATAAAAATAACAATATTCAAAAATATTTATGAATGATTCGCAAATAAACCATTACATCAATATGACAGCTAGTAACACTACCCCCCCCCCCTGACAACCTGGTACGTACAAATCGCAGAGATTGCAGTGTCACCCACTGTGCAACATAATGTAACAATTAAATTGAAAATCATAAAATCCCATATCAAGATAAAACAGTAAAAGAACACAAACAGACTATGTAAACTGGAACAATCATACAGTTCGACGTACCAATCCCCCAAAATCAATGGTACGCACAGAGACAATGCGAGAATGGTACCTCAAACGGTATAGCCAGACCAATAATCAACTCCTCTGGTAAGCTAGCAACCTGTTAAAAATACATAAAATGTAAAATAAAAATAAAGTTCATCGGTACAACCACCGTATAAGAACCATTTCCCATAACAGTGAAAAAACCCAAAAGGACATTGAAAGCTAGATTATCATACAATCCAACGTACTATTTCCCCAAAAATCGATGGTACACACAAAGATATTGCGAAATGAGTACCTCGAATTGTATATCAAACCCAACACTCAATTCCTCCGGTGAATTCTCAGAATCTGTTTAATAACACAAAAATTTGAAATTTAGAATAAAATAGTTCATTCCATGGAACAAGGAAAAAGGAACAATTGGTAAATGGACATTAATCAAGCAAAGTCGCCCCAATTCTTCAAAAATCTGAAAACAACAGTTTGTATGACATAACCTATATTACCATTTTGAGGCAATTATTTATGATGTCGGCCAAATGCCCTCCACGACTCCGCTGACATGATACCATTCTTTTAGCGAAGTTTTCTGTAATCGTTTCCAATAAATGCGGTTCGATTTCAGCAATTGCACGTCTGATGTTCTCTTTTAGTTCTGGAATCGTAGCAGGCTTGTTAACATAGACCCCTTCAAATAGCTCCAGAGAAAAAAGTCTAATGGGGTTAGATCGCAAGACCTCGCTGGCCAATTGATGTCACCCCTCTGAAAGACAACATGACCAGGAAATTTGGTTTGAAGTGAGTGTTTCACGTGCTGTATGACATCTGGCTCCATCCTATTAAAACCACATGTCATTTAAGTTCAAATCGTTAGTTTTATTGAAAAAAAATTTGTTTAGCATGTCCCGATAGCGTACACCATTGACAGTAACAGCGTTACCAGCTTCGTCCTCAAAAAAGTACGGGCCAATGATTCCTCCAGCCCATAATGCATACCAAACAGTGCATTTTTATGGATGCATTGGTTTTCTTAAATAGCATGTGAATTTTCACTACCCCAGATGCGACAATTTTGGCGATTAACAAACCCATTCAAAAGAAAATGAGCTTCATCGCCCCATATGATTTTTTTTCAAAAATCCTCATCGACTTCTGTGTTTTCTAAAACCCAGTTCACAAATGTACAGCGTTTCTGGTGGTCCGGTGATGAATTTGCAATGTGTTTAGATACCAACTGTATAAATGCAAACTTCCAAAATTCACTGAAAGAAAATGGCGCACAATTCAAGTCCACAACACACATGTACCTAAACATCAATAATTTTAATCTTAAATCAACACATATTCGCTTATAAGATGGTTTATTATTCGTGTTCACTAGTTCAATGCAAGACGACAACTGATTAGCTTATCAAATCAAGAGGACATAATCCATCAATTAACGTCAATAAGTTATGTGTGACGTCAGCTAATGTATGCTAACTTATACTGTACATGATGGTACGGCAATATTTTCATTTAATACATAATTCTTTATATGTTTTACGAGATGTGTTTTCTTGCTCAGTATTTTTCCTATATTTGTTTGTAAAAAGTGTACACACATGTCAAATTTCAACTTTCTAGATCCAGACACTTAGTTACAATAAATACTGAACAGACATGCATACCGACAGATAGACAGAAAAACATATGATTGACGGTATAAGTGTTTCCTTGGCATACCTACGAAACCTTAAAAAGTTCTGGTTAACTGTGTACGAGAGCAGCCATTAATAGTCCATAAATAATGAGAATTAGGATCAGAATGGATAAATTAATGTTCAAAATGATGATGATGTATTGAAAAAGGTATTTTGTAGCGTATCTTGGAAAGTGTTCGATTTATCGATCGCAGTACTAAATAATTCAAGCTTCTCCCATCAGTTCACTATTATTATATATATGTTTTGATGTAATGATTGATACTAAAATTTGCGACGTTGGTTAGGTCTGTACATACCCTTGGCTCTGAGAGATTAAATACTTAAAATTTAAACAGTTTTCCGGTAGTGGTAGCGGTGTTCCGAAAGCCAAAGCAATCTAACTGAGCCCTTTCACTTCATAAATTTATTACTTTTAACCATATTAATTATTTACTCCTCGCCAGATACCTGTAGGGAGTCATTGCTCCACGATATTAGCTTCCTTCTTACACTTTATCGTTATCATTTGAAAATGGAGATGGCGACACCTTACTCATTCTTAACGGCAGACAAGGTAATTATTGAATTTTAGAAGAAATTGGCAAATAAAGGGGAGTGAATTTTGTAAATTAATTATTTTGTTAACTCATTATTAAAGGAGAAACCAAGTACTCCCTTTAATGTAATCTAACATCCAACATGGGGTCAATAAAAAGTAAATTATCTCTCTTCTTCGACATTATCAGTCAGGTTGACATTTAGATGCACTCACACAAGTTCTCAATTATACTTTGTTAAAAGTCTGGTTTTACAGATATCTTATTTCTCCATCTTTTAAAAGGTCTTAAAATGTTATAATTCCTTCATCATGCTACCATCAAACTGGCCATTGAAATGGGTTTTTCGAGACGATAAATGTCATTGATTTATCTAGAAAATATCGGTATGGAAATTAAGTATAAGTGCCGAAATTTAATAGGATCAGAAGGGATATTTGAACGGCGCTTTTTGGTAGTGTTCTATGATATGTCTAGTATTTAATTGATCAGAATTTAATTCAGTTTTTGATCAGAAAATTTTGTGATATTGATTAGAAGAAAATAATGATTTGATTGGAAATAATAATCATTTGATCAGATTGTTTTTGACTTGGTCAGAAAAAAAAAATTATTTGATTAAAAACAAAGTGATGACGTGGTTTTTTATTTAAGGCAGTAAACGACATCTCCAGATTGGCATTGGAGTGGAACCATCGTAGAGGTCGCCCTGTATCCACATGGAGGAGAACAATACACAAACAACTTGATTTCCACGGAACTACCTGGCGCCAGGTGAAGAGGCTTGCTCTTCACAGACCCCCGTCGGTGCGAGTTTGTAAAGGCCCTATGCGTCAGCGAGGAGATTTAGGACACGATATATAATGACGTGATCAGCAAAAAATATTGACTCGATCGGAAAAACTATTCCATAAAATATTAAAAAAAATATAAATAAAGGAATATGTCATTAAAAATATTTCTTTCTTGTTAGGGTTTCGTAACACAAGGCCCGCGAACCGTATCCAGCCTGAAGTTTTATGGGTTGTTTAATGGGTTACAAGATTAAGACAAGAGTTTGGTTCAAAATACTTTTTAAGATTTTTTTTTTTCAATTCGAGCCGTTTGTGTTCTTCTATATTGTCTTCTTTACAGGCACGCACCTGATTCATTCGTAATTAATTTTGGCAAACATTGTTTCACAAAACGTTGTTCTCTTTTCATCATCTTCTAACTAACTTTTGGTGGTTTTTAAAATGACAAGATTTAAATCCTTCTTTTTTCAAATGATTGTACACAGAACTTCTACATACACCAGATTTACTTTAGTGGATAATCTGTTATCACCTTGCACTGGACCAATTATCTGGTCTTGTTTTTCCCGTGTCTAAACAAATCTTTGCCAAAAATGCCTAAACCTAAACAAAAATGCCTAAACAAATCTTTGCTCGAGTACCAACGAGCGTTCACTATGTTGCCCAATATTTTATTCTGGAACGTTTGGATAGATTTAATGTTGCTATTACTGGTACATCTCCATAATTGGATGCCGTAAAGCCACACCGGTTTTAAGACCTGGTTGTAGGTTAATAATTTATAATGCACTGACAATTTGGAGTTTCTGCCAAGGAGCCAATAGTGCTGTCTATATTTCAATCCTAATTCAGCTTTTTTCTTTTTAACATGTACTTTCCAATACTTTGCATTCAGCTTATAATGTACAGCCATTCCGTTGATACTCAGAGTCGTTCTGCTATTTTTTTTATTGGTAAAATTCTTATGGATAGACTTCGTTGAGCTTAATGCTCCATTGTTTGGTCCAGTTAACGACAGAATTGCTCGCTGTTTGGAGTTTTTGCATAGATCTTTCTTGATCCTGCTCAAATGTAAGGAGAGCAGAATCATCTGCGAATGTAGCTATGGTCGTATTTACCGCATATACCGTCGTATAAGTCATTGGTATAGAGTAAATAGAGAATTGGTCCAAGGCCACTTCCTTGTGGAACTCCAGCTCTTATATCTTTTAAGTTAGAATAATCAATAAGAAAATGAAGTACGAAACAAATCTGATATTTGCTTCAAGCTAAAATTTTCGCAATTTTCGTATGTGGGTCAGAAAGTTGTATAAGAAAGCCAAATTTCATCAATGTTCAGCTGTTTGGTTACAATTTCTACCGAGTAGACAGGCAGACAGACAGGTATATGAGTGACGTTATAACGTTTTTTGGTCATACCTACAAAACCCTAAAGTATTAATATAATAAGCCTATTTTGTACTATTTGCATCGTTCAAGGGCGACTTGAATATTAATTTATATAATTAAAGTTTATTGAATTTATTATTTATTTGTTTAAGACTTATATTGATCAACAAATGTAACGACAATTGCCGAATTATTTATATTATTATAATAAAATAATTCTTTCAGCACATGTAGAGTATACGTTTTAGATAAAAGTTTTATATATTTTTTCCCTTAATATAATAAGATAATATAATAAGAGGAATTCTATAGCAATTAAAAATTCTATGCGTTGTGGAATAATAATTAAGAGTGCATATTGTGAGGCTTTTAGCAAAATAAAGTCATGAAAATAGATATAAAATGAACTCATTTCTAAAATGCTTTGTGTTGAGCATAATGAATACAAAAATGTATAAATAATAAATATAAACAGTAATTATTTTTTAATAAACAAATTTAAAATATAAATACATGTACGCAAAAATAGTAGCAGCGTATTGTAAATGTTAAAACTGTATATTTTCTATTTTAAAATTATTAATTTATAAGGTTGCATTACCTGTATAGTTTTTTAATTAATTCTCTATTTGTATCAGTAGTAGGAATGACGAGGATTAAAAATTTCTGGAACCGGGTACCTGATACTATTACTAGCTACCAGTGATGGGCGTTTACACGTAAACTTTAATTGTTTACGTTTACGTGTAAACTTATGTTAACAATTGGTAAACAATGTAAACTTTGTAAACTGTCAAATAATGAGGTTAGTTTTAGTTATTTAATACGAATAATAGAGAGTTAATGAACAAGTATATTCAGTTCAAAACAATAAATTTATTAAAAAAATGGTGGGAAGAAACCGAAGGAATAGTTCTGAAGAACTAGGTTTTGTTTTAATTAAAGAAAATGAAAGAAAATATAGGGCGTTATGCAAAATTTGCAATGAATCTTTTCGTTATTAAAAAATATAGGCTGATTTTCTTAAATGTGAAATTTAATGTATTTTGTTATTAAAAAAATTAGACTGAATTTTTTAAAGAAAAACGTTTTTTATTTTTCATATTCATATTTACTAATTTGTATGTAACACCTGTATAATGATGCAAATTCGATTTTTATTAATATGTATATTGGCTAGTTCTAATTTTATATACTTACTTTTTCATTTAAAATCGTTTCATTAAAATTTTATTATTTATAAAAATGTATTGAAAATGAGGTTCTGTAATTCAAAACAAGTGCGCATGTCTAAATCATTGTTTACATTGTTTACAAGAGTTTTGTGTTTACTTTACATCAATTGTTTACGCGTCAACAATGAGGTAACTTACATCATGTAACTTACGCGCCCATCACTGCTAGCTACCCGTTAAATATCAACTACCCGTTCTTCTTCTTCTTCAGCTTTTCCCATTTTCATATGGGGTCGCTGTTACTGACGAGTCTCCTCCATTTAGAGTACTATTGCGTATCAATATACAGTATCGATATTTCGTTCGATATCGCGATTTTAGTATCGATACTAATCTCCCGATACTTTATTAATATCAGTACATTTGACCCAGTATCATATCGTATCTTTTTTTAACAATATCGTAAAATTTTTACTTAGACAGATAAATATTTTTGTGATAATATTTTTTCAATAAGAAACACTTCTAAAAATTGTACTCTTGTAAAAACTGGTAGAAGAAGTACGCAATCGCAATGGTGCAGGACATAACACGCCAAGAAACATGCGTTGAACGGTTTAGAAGTTGCTGGCGTTTGGCGCCTTTTTACATTTAGATTTGTCTGCCAACATGAAACATGAAATAATAACGAAGCTCGTTACAACTTGAGAAAATAAAAATCCAATTTAGTTTCGAGTAAACATAATAAACACAGTATTAAAAAAAATTATGTGAAGTGTGAATTTTCACACATTTCAGGGTTTCGCAGGTATTTAGTAAGTGAATAATGATTATTTGGAATGCCAAAACAAATTTTATGTTAAAATTTTTTTTTTTTGTTAATTTTAATTCGAATGCCTAATACCATTATGTAAGTACCATTATGAAAATTCCTCTTTGATAGATATATAATCTAAAAATATTAAGTGGAGGCGGAATGCTGAGTGTGTAGGACATAATTTGCTTTGTAGTATTCACTGTAAAATGAACAATATTTTTTAAAAAAATCTCTTAATCTAAGAGCTTTAAAAACAAATTTTATGTTAAAATATTTTATGTTAATTTTAATTCGAGTGCCTAATACCATTATTTAGGTTTCTTAATATGTGCAGTATTTTTTTTATATAGCAAGGTTCATTAAGATTTTGAAAATTGCGCCTATGGCTTCATTGGTTGTTTCTAGTCATAGCTCCTCCCTTTGATTTCGTGTACATTCAAACAGAAATAAATTATAATTTCAACAATTTCCACTGGTTATTAAATTTACACTTTTAAAAATTAAATGCAACATTTGCCAAAATATAACTAGAATTTTGAAAAAATAATTTAAACAAAATAAAAATGCAAAAAAAAAAATAAAAAATGATATTGTCTCTTCTCGTGGGATTCGAACTCATTTTCTTGGGCAGAACGCTAGTACCGTAACCATTGCACCAAGATACACGTTACAGTTTAGTGTGTTATATAACTATAAGTTTTCAACATTATTAACAAAAAAACACAAAAAATGCGTTTTTTTCCAAAAACATAATCTGATCAAAAATTCCTGTTGTAATATTCCGGTTCACACCAATGTACATTACTTAGAATTTTTTCAGATTTTTAGTTACACCATCTGGGCTACAGGTGTGGGACAAAATTTTTTTTTGCACAATTTTGGCAAAAATCGCTTCAAAATAATTTATTTTGCAAAAATAAAAATTTGTTCGTTAATCCACGTACCAAGGGCTTTCATTTGATACCCTACTCAGAATTTAAAAAAAATATTTTTTTTTTTTCGATGATCACATATTTGTTTATATTTTTATTTGGGGATATGTTTTTTAGATGTTTTAGTATTTTTCCTATGTGCCGGTCAAAGAGTTGTATAAGAATGCCAAATTTCAACTCTCTAGCTTTAGCCGTTTGGCTAAAATTTTAACCGGACAGACAGACAGACAGACAGACAGACAGACAGACAGACAGACAAACAGACAGACGACAAAATGACGGTATAAGGGTTTTTTGGTCATACCTACAAAATCCTAAAAAGATAAATTGGATATGAGTAAAAACAAAAATATTTACTGCCTCATCGTATTAATCTGTTAATACGAGTAGTATTAATCAGATTTTAAACTGGAAAGCATGAAAGAAACCGGGTAAAACCGGTATTGAATATTTTTAATTTCATTTTCGTTCTTGAACAAAGAACAAAATGTCGTTTCTGTTTCCGTGCTTTAAAAAATTCTGGTAATTTGTTTATTTTGCTTTCGTTTTCGGTTTGTTCTCATCCTTGATAAAAATTGAATCAAAGAGTCGGGAGTCGATAACTTTTTCCGATTCTCGACTCCCGACTCCGACTCCGAGTAAGGCTCACATAAATTTGCAAAAATTAGGGATTTTAGGGGTTACTGGAGACGATATATTTAACTGAAAGAGATTCAAGCTTAGCCATTGTACCAATAGGTAGCACTAGTATAAAAATTGTGAAGTGTGAATTTTCAGACATTTCAGGGTTTTGTAGGTATTTAAAAATTGTAAGAAGTCAACAGAATACTAGATGTCTAGGACAGTATTTGTTTTATAATCACATCAAAATCAACAGTTTTTTGATAATCACTTTTCTTCGTTATTTGAGAAAAATCCCAGTGTTTTTTTTCTGCATTTGCTTCGTATTCGTCTTCATTAGATTAATAAGAAATATATTGATAAATGGCTTAATATTTTTCAATTTCAGAAACGTGTTTCTCACTATTAACAATGTTTTATTTGATTTATAAGTATTTTATTGCTACAAATGATTTATTCCTCTTTGATACTTAAAAAACAAATATCTAATGTAATTCAAAAAATAGGTTAAGTCACAGCTTATAATAATATAATAAAATAACTGAACTCCTAACTGAACTGAAGTGTTGAGTGTAGTGTGGTGTGGTGTGTAACTCGGTCTGTAACTATTTAAAAAAAAAAATTGTTTTTTTATATTTTTAATTTTAAAAAAATACACGCACTATCTAAGCTATATATACAAAAAATCCATAATATTATTAGCCATAATGCAGCCATGAATTAAAAAAATAATTAATTTTGTCAAAAACACAAAAACTGCCATATTTTTCAAAACACCATCTAATCAAAAATTTCTCTCGTACGTTTTCAGCTCAGATCAATGTACATTAGCTACATTTTTTCAGTTTTTTGGTTTAATCCTTACTGGTAAAGGGTGTGGGACAAGAACTTTTGCACATTTTTGGCTAAATTCGTGTTAAAAAAATTGAATTTCAAAAAACTATCCATCGTTCCTTAATCTATGTCTTAAGAGCGGGCGCGGGGGTTATGTCAATCGGTAGCCTGGCTCTTGGGAATTCAGTCGCTATGGAGCGTTTCTCGGGAGCAGACCGCGCGTTATGCGTGCGAGAGTTTTACAAAAACGGTGATTCGGCGACTGCAGCGCGTAGAAAATTTGCAGTATTCGAGGTTTTCGCCACTTAAATGATGCGCCAAGCATTCCTCTCATTCAACATTGGGTTAAAAAGTTTGACGAGACTGGTACAACGCTGGATATATCAAAATCCGGGCGACCTAGGTCATCAAGAACGGTAGAAAACGTGGCGAATGTTAATCAGTCTGTTCGTGACGACCCGAACCTTTCAATTCGGAAACGCGCAAGTGCTTTAAATGTGCATAGATCATCATTACATCGCATTATGCACAAAGACCTAAAGCTGCACCCCTACAAAATTCAATTGGTGCAAGAATTAAAGCCCCAAGATGCCAGTCAGAGGCTTAATTTCGTAAATCAGGTGATTGAGCGATTTTCAACGTTTACCAACATTTTGTTTTCTGATGAAGCTCATTTTCATCTTAATGACCACGTAAATAAGTAGAACTGCCGCTACTGGAGTGCAACGAATCCGAAACGCAAACATCAGAAACCCCTACATTCGCCTAAAGTGACCGTATGGGCTGCGATGTCGGCGCGAGGAATTATCGGCCCTTACTTTTTTGAAGACAAAAGGGGGCGTGCAGTTACAGTGAATTCAGAGCGTTATGTGGAGATGTTAGACAACTTCTTGGTACCTGAACTGCAAAACTTTCCTGGCTATAACCAAAGAACATGGTTCCAACAGGACGGAGCAACTTCACACACGTCCAATATGTCTCTGCCACGTGTTCGTGAAATTTTCTCAGGCAAATTGATCTCCCGGAGAGGTGACATAAATTGGCCTCCACGCAGTCCAGATTTAACCCCTATGGACTTTTTCCTATGGGGTTATCTTAAATCTAAAGTTTACGCCAATAAACCGACTTCACTGGCGCATTTGAAAGAAAATATCCGTCACGAAATGGCAGCCATCCCTGAGTCCACCTGCCGAGACGTCATAAGTAATTTTACTGTTCGATTAAATGAGTGCCGAGAACGCGAGGGTCTACATTTAGACGATATTATTTTTAAGAAATAAATCCCCAAAAAGTGTATTTTAATAATTAATAAACATTTTTTCTATATACGGCTTACTTTTTTTTTTAATCGATCCACTAAATATAAAACTTCTTTTGAGACACCTTGTAGATTACTTTTATCAACGACACAAAAACATGTTTCGAAAAACTTATCTGATCAAAAATTCCTGTTAAACTATTCCGGTACCTATCAATGTTCATAACGTAGATTTTTTTCAGATTTTTAGATCAATCCTTCTGGAAAATAGGGTGGGGCCAAAAGTTTTTAGACACATTTTTTGCAAAAATCCAATAAAAAAAAGATTTTTCAAAAATAATTTTTATATTGTCAGTCCATGCATTAAGAGGTTTCATTTGGTACGCCAAACCAAATTTTAAAAAGTATATATTTTTTAATTACATACATAAGTAATTCTTTATATTTATCTCGGGATGTATTTTTGAACTCTCAGTATTTTTCTTATATATGGGTCAAAGAGTTGTATAAGCATGCCAAATTTCAACATTCTATGTTAGCCATTTGGCTATAATTTCTACCGTACAGACAGACAGACAAACACATGTGTGACGTTATAAGGGTTGTTTGGGTGGTCATACCTACAAAATCCTAAAAATTATGAAAAAGTCAACTTGCAAGGTTTTAGAAGTAAGTCAAAAATAGAACCATTTTTCTAGGAGTTAGCTAAGACATTGATAGTAAAATAAGTATAAGGTAGCATCATAGATTATTAAATGACATTTTTATAATGATAAAGAGTATTAATATAAAGATATTAACATATTTTTCTTTTCATAAAAAACCTTTCCAATTTAAGTACGTAAAAGAAAGTATATCTTCCAAGTTTTTATTCAGAAAATTATTATGCGAATTGAAGGAAGCGGACAAGGAAGAGAAAAGTGAGTTGGAGGGACGTAGAGGGGTGTGTAAAAGTAAGGTAAGAGGGATGGGGGAGAAGCGAAACGAGTTTTAAAATAATATCCAGGTGCGATTGAAATATAAATTACGGGAGAAGTTTCGTATCTTCGCTCTAGATCGGGTGGATCGCGAAGATTCTAGGTCGGTTATATTTTACACCTGGAGTATTTGTTGGTATGCAGACATGGTCATCGATCTGCTTTTCCTCCGGAGATTCCGGGCAGACATGTTTACACAGACACGTTACAACACTGCTTACATTTTCATAATAAACAATGACATATTAACACAAACTAAGCACACACTATGTTACTCCTCGTTTTCATATCCATGAAAACCATATCATTTGATGGGTAGTACTAAAACTAGTTTAAAACAGTTTTATTATATAAGGTATGGAAAATGAAAGAAATGAAAATAAATGTACTTATCACGTCTCCTATCCACTACTCTCATCTTTCTTATTGGTTAAGATTTAAGGCTATAATAATTGCGTATTACGTTAAGATAATAAGAATGCTAAATACTATGTTACCCAAAAAATTATTGTACTCAGAGTTGGAAGGAGGCTGCAGAGTTTTGGGAACTCCTAAGCAATGCTACAAAGACAAACTAAACAATAACCTCAAATCATGTCAGCTGCTCAGCCCAGACTGGGAAAAAGCACCACTCTGTCGAAAAACATGGCGCAATCTAGTGGCAACGGTATACAGCAGTACGAACGGACACGTATAGGGCGTGCCATACTAGTACGGAATAAACGCAAATCCAAACTCTAGACGTTGTTGAATCTCTGCACTATTTGTGGCAAAATGTTAGTATCCAGAATTGGCCTTTACAGTCATGAACATGCCTACACTCGTCAAAATTTGTGAAATAATTGTCTTTTATAGTCGGATTGCTGATGGTCGAGGTGACTGTTACATGTATGTATCAAGTAATGCATTGATATAATAATCTACTTACCATTTTTCAGCGATTTTAAAAATGTTTTTTGTTATTTGTCTTAGCTGTCAGTGTCTGTTAATAATATTAATTAATAGACCTTGCCGCCAATTATTAAATTCACAAACGTTAATTTTAAATCTGCTGAAATATTTTAATTCCGAAAAAGAGAACAATGGGCCACTTATTTCTCTATCTTGTGTCCGTCAAAGAGTAGCAGCTGTCTTAAAGATTTCGGAATCAACAATTCGTAGAATTATAAAATGTAATAAATCTGAACTTCTCACTAATAAAATCAAGAGAAAACGAAGGAAATTAAAATCTGAACCATTTTATTTTATTGATACATTGGCACAAACGTATTATTCAAATATTTTTGTGCTATTAAAAATCCATTGAGAAAAAACGAGATCAGTTCTACCGCCAATGATTATCCCACCCCATGGCATAACAGTACCATCTCTGTAACTGTGAATTTCCTGGACGTGCCTTAAACGTTCCAAATTACCGGATCTTCTCCATACCCTTGTTCGACGAGAATCTGGATGAATTCCAAATCTGGACTTATCAGTAAACAAAACTGTAGCCCAATCATTAGCACACCAATATTGAAAATTGTGTATATAAGTATATATGTTCCTTTGGCTCCTATGAGGAGCATAGGGCTTCCACAAAACTCTTCCAGCGTATTCATTGACCACAAGATGTTTAATCTCCAGCCACGATTTTCCATAAAACCTCGCTTCTTGAATAATGGTTCGTCTCCAAGGTGTTTTTGGCCTTCCGATTTTGCGTATGCCTTGCGGATTAAGGCCACTATAGACACGCTAGTTCGATCGCTCCTCAGGACATGTCCTATCCATCTCCACTTACGCAATTTTATTTCCTTCTGGATATCTGTTTGGTTTGTTCGTTACCATAGCTCTGCGTTAGATATTCTTTCCAGCCAGAACACTCGGATGATTCTACGGAGATATCTGGTTACAATGGATTGCAATTTGGAAGTGATTACACGGGTAACCTTCCAGGTCTCACATTCGTAGAGTAGCACGGATTTTACATTTGTGTTGAACAAGCGCAGCTTTGTGTTTATTGATATATAATTGGAATTCCAGATAACATTTAACATAGCGAAAGCTTTCCTGGCCTTGTTTAAGCGTTGCTCAATATCCAGCATTGTTCATCCATCTTTGGCAATTATGCTGCCCATGGTAGCAAAACTCATCTACATCATAAATATCTTCCTGATGAATTTTTTTTTTAAATATATAAATATATTCCTAGTCTTGCCATAAATACTGTTACAAAGATCTCAATGAAATTCCACAAGATGCTTAAAGATATTTTAATTTTCTTTTAGTACATAGTAGTAAGATGTATCTTAAATAAAAAAGACCAACCTGTTTTCAAAAAGATAACTTCTGGTTGTTACATAGCGCTTAATTCTCTGCTTAAGTGAGGTCTTATGCCTATAGTACCCGATGCGATTTCTCGCTTTGAATTTCGTACGATTTATAGTACACAAAATATTGTATCGTGTACTACAGGATTTTCGTACGATATCTTGTTTGATATTGAAAACCAACCAATATTTATTGTCTCGACCTAAAATATTGGACAGAATGAACCAATAATGGCTCAGTATAAGATGCGCATATTCATGTGACCGTAGCGAACAACTGTTCATCTGTCAAACATATTTTGAGGTTATTTAGTATCAATTTTAGCAATATTTTTGCTTATTTTGTTTAAAATAAATTGGATTTAGCTGTTCACATTCTTAGGACATTTATATATACGTTTGGATTTATTCAACATCTTATTATCCAACATACTTAACTAGTGACTTATCTAAGGTGACCATTAAACATTCCAATCCGGAAAAAAAAAATACGGGGGAATTTTTATTATTATTTTTTTTTATTTTGATTATGTTTGTAGAATTTTTTTTTTTTAAACATTTCTTGTCCACAAACTACTCTTGATTACAATTTCTATACTTCTCATTTATTTATTCAAGTTGGGTGTTATGCATAAAACAAATTCAATGAAATCCTTATTAATGTAATACGTTTTTATTTTCTTTAAACTATTTTAGGACGATAATAATGACAACAATAATATTTTTTGATAAAGAAAAATAATAGTTTTATGGACCAAACAATAATAAAAAATAAATAAAATAATAATTCCCTTCAATTTTAAATGTAATAAATTAGAACAGAAAGCTTTGTGAATCCAGGAGATTTACTGATTTGGGACAAAGATTAATATTATCAGTCTTCAAAAATTAGTAAACTATCTGTGCATTCTAGGTTAAGTACAATTATTTGAATTCGGTCAACTTAAATAGACGTAGTGCGCATCAATTGGTACAGATTCAAAGCGATAAATATTGGATGGTATACTACAATAATTTTACATCCGATAATTCTGAACAAAATTCTCAATGCAATAATTATCGTACGACAAATCGTACGAGATTCAAATCGAGAAATAGCATCGTGTAGTACAGGCTTTAAACTTGATAAGTTTGTTGTTTTATATCTTTTCTAGCACAGTCAACAATTTTTTTATTATTTCTTGCTTTGCTATAATTTTTGAAAAGTATAATGTTATAATATTTGGATAAAATCTCAAAAAGTTAATCAACTACATGTAATCTTCTTGTTTATTTCCCAATTTTCTTGTCGCTTTTCCACTATTATATTTTTCTCATCCTTAAAATGTTCTTAATTCGCGAATCTCCCGAAAAATTACTCTAGCATCGTTCTTGTTCACTTTCTGCCCCGAGCGATTTTTTTTCTTTCTCGTTTTCCCTTCTTTTCCATCAGATTATCATGGTTCAGTAAACCGACTCATTTGTTTTTAATATATATTTTTCAAACGCCAGATGTGAAAAATATTGCTATTTCATAAATTTAATAAAAAATTTAATTAAACCTGACGTAATGAAAATTAAAAGTATTCATAACCTTTGTACTCGTTAGAATAAGTTCTAGAATTATTAGAAAGTAATTAGCTTTGTGTGTATTTGTATCATCAAATAAAAGGATCTTCTTCTTCTTCTTTGGGCACTGTCAGTCAGGTTGACTTTTGGCCTCACTCACATTAGTCCTCCATCTTGATCTGTACATTTTTAGGTATTTCCATGTGTCTGTACACCAATACTTGTTGGATCATCGATTAGATCGCTCCATCTTCCCACTCCCACTAGTCGACGGGTATTCAATCTTCCCTCCCATATCTTCCTAACCATTCTGTCCTCCCTCATCATCATCGTCACGTGTCCTATCCACTGTAATCGTCTACCTCTCAGTTTATGTGTGAAACTCGGCCTTGAGTACAGTTCTCGGATATCTTTGTTTTTACGGATTATCCATTCACCATTAATTTGAATAGGACGAAAGATTCGGCGTAATATTTTATTTTCGAAAACTATGAGGTGTTGTCGATCTAGCTTAGTTAAGGTCCATATTTCGGAGCCATATATAAGTACGGGACGTACTTTTACTTGGTATAACCTTATCTTGGTGTTTCTATACAGAAAATTTGTTTTGAAGAGTGCTAATTCAATTTGTAATTTCCTGCTGTATCATATTCACCTGATTTATCATGGTGCCCAGGCATTTGAAAGTATAAGCTCTCTTAAAAGGGTTGCCATTTATTTTTAAGTTGGTTGTGTTCTTCTGATTGCGTCTACTAACAATAAGATAGTTGGTTTTTTCATTAGTGATGATGAGTCCTACTTTACGAGCTTCGACATCAATAAGGTCAGTTAAGTATTATATTACATCTTCAACCTTACTTGAAATAATATCCCGGTCATCTGCATACCCTAAAATCTTGTGGTACATATTGAGCTGTATACCACGGTGTTTGGTACCTTGGGCTTTTTGTAACACCATCTCCAGCACGAGGTTAAAAAGCAAAGGTGAAGTGGCATCTCCTTGTTTGACTCCAGTATGAATTTTAAAAGGCTGTGGCAAAAGGTTTCCAGCTTTTACTCTTCTTATGGATACCGACGCTCACACCACTGTCATATTGATAAGTTGATGATATATTGATAAGGAATGCTTAGTAGAAAAAAATCGTCCATGATGTCCCAGAGTGTGTCACGTAAAAAAAATCAGCATTTTTTCGTAAACATTTATGTATTCGGCTTTCTCTTCATAACAAAGCTCTTCTCTAATGTCGCGTTTACATTAGGTTAGTAAACAAGCTAGTAGATAGCTTGCTAGTGGCAAAAATAGCCGACTATTCTAATGTTACCACTGGAGAGTAGACTAGCCCTAGTACTCGCAGCCAGAAAAATAAAACTTCCCTACTAGATACGCATAATCCGGTCCAAAAGTGCTCGCCTGCAATCGGCGTATGTATGCACCTACTTTTTTGGTTTTAGAATAGTAATGTAGACTGGAGAGTACAGTACTTTTCTGTGTAATCACCTACTATCTTAGTTACTGCACAGTATATTGAACAGGCTAGCTAGTAGACCTTACTAGACCTAGTAGCTCTCCTGTTTACTAGCCTAATGTAAACCCGGCAAAAGATCTCTAACAAATCATAGTACATGATTACTATGATTTAAGTGGATACTAGAACTAATTTTTACGTATGCATGTCTGAAAGAGTCGCATCACAGCAGTTTGGCCAGCCCTTGTATACAAAATATCTGGACACTTAGATTAAGACGGTGCCGAAGAAGAAGATCGAAAGAAGTAAAAAATTTTTAGTTACTGGTTTATATAATATTAAATAAGAGGTAATTTTTATAAAAAAAATTGTTTTACAAGATTATTGTGTTTTCCTAGAAAAATATTAAGCTGTTATTTAATTCCTGCTAGATTGTTTCAAAAATTAATAAAAACATTCTATATAACATTTCATATTTTATTGCCAGTTAGTAGAAATATTTGGCATAAAAAAACTCCGTAGTGTTTTTCTTTTGAAAATTAATTTTACAATTTATATTTAAACAAGGGCGCCTACAGTAAGAAACAAGGGGGGCACTTGCACCCCCCTGGAGTCTCGACTTTTAAGTGTTTTGTTACCAATACAAATGTTTTTTCTTGTTTTGAAATATATTATTATTATTATTTAGAATGACGAATACTTATCCTAAATTTATCCAGAAAAGGGGATGTCATTCAACATAATTATAAAATGGACGGGAATATCGTTGAAAGGACTGATACCATACGGGATCTTGGTGTATTATATGATGTGGGGCTGAATTTTCAACAACATGTCACATATATAATAAATAAAACTTTTAAAAGTATGGGTTTTATTTTGCGCGTAACAAAAGACTTTCGTCAAGTAGAATCATAAGTAACGCTATTTAACTCACATGTACGTCCTGTTCTAGAATACGCGTGTGTGGTTTGGTCTCCTTTTCACGCACTTTATATAAAGTGCATAGAGATTATCCAAACCAGGTATTTCCGTGTTGCTGAATTAAGATTAACAGGAACATATCCGAGATTTACACCATCAGCTGAAATCCTAAGTTCATATGACCGGAAAACGCTGGCTGGGAGGAGAGATATGGCTTCGATGATCTTCCTCTATAAGTTATTTAATAATCTTGTCGATTGTTCTGATATCCTGTCTTGTATTTATATCAATGTGCCATCCCGGGAATATAGAATTAGGGACAAACTTTTTGATTGTAAAAGAACGAACACTGAACACTGCAGAATGAGTCCACTGTATCGACTGCCTTGTTTGTACAATATGTTTCTTTCTAGAGACAGATCACTGGATATATTTGGACAAAGTTATTCACAGTTTCGTAGATTATTAGAGACATTATTTTCTTAAACTATCTGCATTTCAATCTAAAAGTATTGATGAATATGATCAGTGCCGGACCGAGGCAATCTTACACCCCGGGCGAACTCCTTGTTTTGGCGCCCTAAAATTTTTCAAGATTCTAACAAAGGTTGACATAAAAAAAAAAATAAAATAAAATAAAATAATTAATAAATCAATTTTTATTCACAAAAGTATTAAAAAACAAAAAACAAAAAACTTAATAATTACAAAAAATTATTATTTCACTAACATTGATTTATTTCTGAGCAGGCGATGCACCTCAAAAATCTTATAGGTAGGTAATAATAATTTATTTATGTAAAAAAAAAAATAATGTCTTGATTTTAAATCTGCAAATAATTTGATTTATTCACTTATATCTACTTTCTGGGCAACATCATTTTCAATTGATAATAACGCTAGAGAATTTAATCTTTCATTACCCATTGTCGATCGTAAATATGTTTTTATAAGTTTATATTTACTAAAATTTCTTTCTGCTGTAGCAACTGTAATAGGGATGGTAAGCAAAATTCTTAACGCCACCCATATATTGGGAACTGTATTCTGTAAATTGTTGGTTTTTAAAAATTGTAATATTTTTAACGGCGAATCTGTATTTTCTGGCAGTAAACTATTCAAAATTATAATTTCTTCATAAAGCTCATTTCCATCGATGTCAAGATTATCCTCATCTTTTAGGATTAAATGCAGATCCATGTTGTGTTTTTTTAATTTATCGCAGTCTGTTACATCTATATTATGAAAATCGAAAAGAAACCCCCAGGTTTCTTCATAATTTTTAAATTGTACAAACCTTTCTTCAATCGATGTTATTATGGTATCCAAAATAACATTAAAAACTGTTATTCTAAATTTTGATTTTTCATCGATGGGAACAGTAGCATCTTCGCTTTCATAATTAAACATTTTTCTCTTTCGGGGTAATCTTTTTTCTTTAAAAACTGGTTCGGAACCCAGAAGCTTTGCTAAATTTTCAGCTTCAGAAAGAGAGTTTTCAAATTGTTCTGTTCGGTAGCTGGAAATGTATTCTGTACATGATTTCATTAAGTTGATAGTAGTTTTCAAATCCATATCTTTTGTTTGCATAGATTTACTTACAACATTTATAAGTTGAAGTATTTTATACCACGTCACTAACATAACTAAGAAAGAATACTCGCAAAGTTTTTCCGTTAATGTTAAACATTCATGTTTAGTCGCTGCATCAGCAGAATTTTCATAAAGTATTATCAGTGCATCATGAATATCAACTATTTGAAATCTAGCAGATTTCACACACACAGATTTAATAGTGAAATTAGGAACATTATTTGTTAAAATTTTTCATCTAGCTACAGATGCCAAAAATAATATGTATAATCGTGGATTTTCTTGAAGCAAGCGTGCTTGTATTCCTTTTTTTCCTCGCATGTTGAAGCCATTATTATAACCCTGTCCTCTAATATCGTTAATATTTAATTTTAAATCCGATAGTAGTTGTTTAGTTTTATCAAATATATATTCCCCAGTAGATTCGTCAATTTGGTAGAAAGAAATAAAATGTTCCTGAACGACTACAGTAGATTCAGTGAAATCTACAAATCGCAAGGTCACATAGAGTTGCTCTTTATGGCTAATATCAGGTGTACAATCTAATATAATAGAATAATATTTGGCCATTTTGGTTCGCTCTATTATATTTTCGCAAACAGATGATGCCAAAAAATTAATTATTTCATTTTGAATTGTCTTACTGCAGTAAGTTACTCGTGTTTCATGAGATAGAATGAAGTGTCTCGCTACTCCTCGCCCCGCGCTTTTATCCGCGGCACGACGTTCACAAAAAATCGTATACCATGACACTTTCATTTCATATTATTTGGTTACAGTTTATTTTTCAAAAGATAAGGAGCCTTTATTTTATAAGTATGCTATTGATATGAATGAATAAAAACATTGCCAAATTAATAAATAACAAATAATTTTAAATATAAAACATAATACCTATATCAAATGCAATTTATTTATATTGTTCGATTCTTATTTTGGCGCCCCTCTAAATCGGCCTGACCGGGCGACCGCCCGGTCAGCCCGCCCGTTAATCCGCCACTGAATATGATTATAATGAGTGTTATTCGTAATTTATTTTATATTCTTAAATGTTAGTTTAGGTTAAGTGTACCAATTTGTTAACAGTTTTTTTTTCGTGTATGTATATCTAAGTGCAATACCAAAAATGTAATTTTTAAATATATGTTATTGTACCAATGACGTATGCATGTATATGTGTATGGGCACAAACAAGGACATATTGTCTGTGGTGTCCCTTAATAATAATAAATAAATAAATAAATAAAATATTTATCTCGTGGGGTTTTACAAAATAAGTATGGAGTTATGTCAGTTGAAAAACGTCATAATCTGTATAGCCTACTTTTATTATATAAAATTTTTGACAATACGGTATCTTGTCCGGATATTTTGGCTGAGTTTGGCATTAAAGTTTCAACAAATGGTTTGAGATGTAGGAACTACTTGTTTAATGCATCAACTTCTCTACAAACTACAGTAAAATGAGAAACACTATATATCTCTCTTCTGATCAGTGACACAGACATCGATATTTTTAACATAAGCTATGCTAGTTTCAGAAGCGCTGGAGTTGATATATTGCCTTAACTTTTAAATTTTGTCTTTAAAATTTTTTATGGTTATTTACAAAAAAAAATGAGTCCCTTAAAAACTGTTTTTTTGACTCTTGGCGTGTGGGCTAGAGATGGGTCGTTCATGAACGAACCGGCTCACTGAGCCGGCTCAGTACACTGACAGAAGTGACACGGTTCACCAAATTGACATGAGCCGGCTCACGGCTCACTGTATAGTTTCAAGTTTCAAGGATACGATTGGTCGGGCGATTGTGAGCAGTGACCGGAGTGATCCGGATCTGGATCGATGTCATGCTGAACTTCGCGAGAACCCGGCTTGTAATGTATTATCATAAAGTGTATTTTGTCATCAATTTGTAGGGCAGTTTATTTGAAGCTAATAGGCTTAGTCTGTATTTTCTTACAACTATACCATATAAAAATATTAAAAATATTGCCCAAATCCCATATGTCCGATTTATAAGGGCAATAAACATCGCCATAAACTTAACACATCTGGTTTAAAATACAGTAGCTACATAAAATGAATTGTTTGTTTCAAAAATGTTAAATAAGAGCCGGGGCTAAGCGACGTTCTACCTACGAGCGAACGACCGACAACTGACTGACCTGTGTCTCGGGATCATGTTTACAGTTCATATATTGCAAGAACCGGCTCTAAGCAAGAGCCGGCTCTAAGCGACGTTCTACCTACGATCGACAACTGACCGACCTGTGTCTCGGAATCATGTTTACAGTTCATATATTGCAAGAACCTGCTGTAAGCGACGTTCTATCTACGAACTAACGACTAACCTGTGTTTCGGAAACATGTTTACTTAACCGGATCACTGAGCCGGATCAATGAACCGGCTCAACAAACTGAACGACCTCAACTGATCCGCTTCCGCAAACTGAGCCGAAATTCCCCTCTCTAGTGTGGGCACAAGCCTGCACAGCTTACCGGGCGTGCGCCTTTGGCTTACTAAACAGTACCAGAAGATGAAAATCTCGAAGTGTATCCAGGATTTGAACCCGCGCCCCTGCACTCCATAGAAATATATTTTACATGACAGCCCTCAATCCGAAGAATAATGAATATTTGTAAGATAGTTATTTTATTATAATATGACTTTAATTAAATGCATTTGCGTTATGATGCAGTTGACAGCATTGTTGTGCAGGAGTGCCAGGAGTTCGGGAAGAGTGTTGTGGGTGTTGGGCGTGTTCGTACCTTGTGTAGTAACCGAGTACGACGGTACGTGGTGTGAGAAACAAAGCATGCCGTTGTACGACAAGAGTATGCAAATATTGTGAATTGAATTAAAACCGCCTTTTCTAAGACGCCTTGATGGAAAGGACAAATTTAAATAATACTAAAATAACTAACGCTCAGACATAATTTACTTTAGTCCTGTCAAAAGAACAATGCAAAAATTTTAATTATTTTAATTTTGAAAGGGTTACGTGATTCTTAAATTAAAACTAAAAATCAATACAGGATTCATGCATTTACACAAAATTTAGAGCAATACATCTTGTTATGAATCAGACTAGTATTCTCGAATATTTAATACAATAGGATTTCGGATTTTTGAAAAAATATGTTTTTAAATTTCATGATTAGCCAAACACCCAAAACACGAGTGCCCGACCTCGTTAAATCGTGCAGTTCTGACTGGATAAAACAGTCTGAATTGTGGTGTTGCTGGTTCAATTCCCCGTTGGTGATATTATTCGGGCGAGAATAATATGCTAACATTACTCGCATTTTCACAATCATTCACCCCTCATCCAGGTGTAGTACTTCGCCCCATATCATCGGCGATTAGCCTCGTCGTAAAAAAAAATAAATAAAAAAAAATGTTGGATATTAAATGAAATATTACGAGGGATTACGAGAAATAAAACTAAGGAAGAAAAAAAAATTTAGGAACAAACTGTTTTATTGCTTTTCAAAATATTCGCTTTTAAGATTTATACACTTTTGCATGCGTTCAAACCAATTCTCGAAACATTTTTTCCACTCTGAAGTTGGTATCTCAAAAACATACCGGCAATGAGACATTAATTCGATATTTTTCTCCTTCAAATAATCAATCGTTTGACGTTTTTGGTTGTTTTTCCTGATTTTGTCGATGACTTCTGGCAAACAAATTGTTGTATACCATTCACCATTAACTGTTCTCTGATCCTCTAAAGAAATGGCTGCGACTTGTCCAGTACAACCGAAGAAACAAGCGATCATTTTCTTGGAAGTGATTCGTGAGCGAACAACTTTTGTAGGTTTTGGTTCATCTTGGAAGACGCAGATTGTTGCTTAGTTTCTGGTTCATATGAATAAATCCGTTAAATTACGTCAACTATAACGATGTTGTTTACGGATTTTGTGCCTAGGTTGATTTTTTTTTACCATGCCCTTGCACCAATCAACGCGACGCTTTTTTTGAGCTTCGGTCAAATTATGCGGAATCCATCGGAACAAGATCTTTTTCACAACTAAATGGTCATGCAAAATTGAATGTATTGCAGTCTGCAACAAACTACTGGTCACAACTTTTGGACAACTCAGAATCCATAGATGTCGTTTACTTTGATTTAAAGTCGGTATAAGTAAATCCTTTTCGAGATGCTATCCCGTTACCAGCGGAGTACCTCAGGGTAGTGTAATCGGCCCAATACTGTTTTTACTATTCGTCTATGATTTGGTAGATCATCTTATATCCGAGCATCAGATGTTTACCGTTGATTTGAAAGTTTATAACAAATATAATAATCAAGAGCACATACAAGCTGATACCAGTACGATTCATGGATGGTCTTATAGGTGGCTCTTACCATTAAACACCTATAAATGCAATATACTGCACCTAGGTACCACAAATCCAAAGCATACACAGTGCGACAAATAAGTTTCAAGACTAGGCGTGGGAAAAATGATATAAACAAAAAATCTAGATATTTATACATTTTTTATTCAAAATATACTCCTCCGGTTTCAATACATTTTTTACATCGATTTAACAGTGATTCAAATGCTTGTTCTAGCTCACTTTGAGGAATTGCCTCTAGTACACGTGTTGTAGCTGTTTTGATGGTCGAAATGTCATTAAAAAAACGCCCCTTCAGCTTCAGTTTCAATTTGGGGAATAGAGAGAAATCGCATGGGGCCAAGTCTGGCGAATACGGTGGATGATTCAACGTACAGACTTGGATTTAGAGCCAAAAATTGACGAACAATTAACGAGGTGTGACTCGGTGCATTGTCGTGCAATAGACACCATGCCTCTTGATCGCGATATTCGGGTCGAATACGACGGATTCTGGCCATTAGACGCTTCAAAACTTGAAGATTAACATGAAATTTAATAACTGCTCTTTGTTCCATGTTTGAATGTCAACATCTACAAAAGATTTGTTTTGCTAGAACTGTCATAACTTTGTTATTTATCAACCAATTGAAGCGGAATTGACGTTACCGGCAAGAGGAAGGTCACAAATATCAAACGCCGGTCTATATGCATAGATGGCGCTACTAATTATTTAAATAAGGCTTGTGTCTCGACACTTATTTGTCATACTGTATATATTGCATCGTCGGACACGCTATTCAGCACGTCGATTGTGTAGTCGATCTTGGCCTAACTGTAACTACTAATCTTGACTGGTCACCTCACGTAATAACACTTGTAAAAAAGGACAACAAAATTCTTCTTCTCAAATTCAAATCCTTCCTCCACCTAACCCCCACGCTATTTTGCACAATCTACTTATCCTACATCCGACCCTTCTTGAATTTGCATTTGTAGTTTGGTCGCCTTACTTACAAAGGGATATTCAGCTCCTGGAAGGCATATGAAGAGCGCCTAAAGATCCTGAACAAACAGCCTCTGGTAGATCGCAGAAAACGTGGAGATTTAATTCAGATGTACAGAATTACAACACACAAGTTTTCCACCAGTATGTCACTTCTGTTGCACCTGAATACTGACGAGAGATTTCGCGGTCACCATCTCAAGTTCAAGCACGAGAAGTACAAACGACAGCTGAGGCAGTTATTCGTAACCAATCGTGTCTTTGACTTGTGGAACTCTCTCCCTGAAGAAGTTGTGTCTGCCCCAACCATAAACTCATTCAAAGCTAGGAGAAGCTACCTATTTCCCTGAGTTTTGAACAATTTGTATTAGGTTAGATCTAGGTATAATAACTCTTATTTTAATTTTATTGTAATTTTGGATTTACTATATTTGTTATAATATTTGTTTATATTGTAAAATAATATTTAAGTAGTTTGTAAATATAAAATGTTTATATGCCATGTATATTGAGCATAATAAGCCCTAGGCTTCTGCTTATACCTTAATAATAATTTTAAAAAAAGTTCCAGTCAACACGGTGACGACCGAGACGTGGACGCCATATTCTATACTGGTATATGGCGTTCGGGCGCTGGTGAGCCACGCAAGGCTTCTCCAGGCTCCTCGACTCCCTGATGGGTAGCCCCCAAGGCTAATAGATTCTAGAGGTTGTCTCATAGTGCAGCTTATAGAGAGCGCGGTGAGGTATGCGGCGAGGGTAAGCTATGACGTCAGAGCCAGTCCTTGTACTGCAATAAACGTGTTGTTAGTATTGTAATAGTTCATTTTTTTCTTCAGTTTTGAGTATTTTCGAAGACTTTTAATAATATTTGAGGATTTATTGTATTGTTCAACTAATTTTAACGAAATCCAGGGAAGTTTTATTGGAAGTATTAACAAAATCAGATAGAGAATAGTATTTATTTAACTGTCTAACGTAAACGGTTATCTCAGTGATGTGATACAATAAAGATTATTTATAAGGATTAAATATTTAAATTTAAAACAAAGAGAAGCAAAGGAAAATAAAAAGAGTAAGTGCGAAACAGAAAAAGATCTTTCAAAAACTTCTGAAAAAATGAAAAAACTTGTATAAATTTCTTTATAGCATATAGGAATAATTTTTATCCAATCTTGATTAATACCTGATTAATAATAATAATAATAAAATTCTGAATATTAAAATTATTTTTATTTTTACTGTATTATATGTTTCATTTTGTGATACGTAACTAACAGGGAAAGTTCATTTTTACTTGCCCGACCTTAATATATAAGGGGCAAGTATTGTAATCGCGAAAATTTTCGATGTCGAGATTTTGACGGATGACCACGTTTCATGGTCCAGGGAATCCAAAAAACCTATTTTCGAAGTGCCGTCCGTATGTGTGTGTGTGTGTGTGTGTGTGTGTGTGTGTGTGTGTCTGTCTGTCTGTGTGTATACACGATAACTCAAAAACGGTTTAACTTAAAGAGTTCGTTCTGGTACTAAAAAATTCTCCTATTAAATGGGAAGAACCCTATTGTTTTTTATGAAAATCGGTTGACTAGAAATGGGAGTTTACTCTTGTCGATTTTAAGATTTTTGCGAATATTTAGCTACAGAAAAATATTTCGAAAAAATTTATTGAACAAAAGTTACTATAAATGCAATAACTAATAACTTTTATTTGAGACGTTTTTTGATAAAACGAAAAATTTCGAAATTTTTTTGTAAAATGATTTAAAATTTTTCTCAATTTTTTCATACTTATATGTAACGTTTCCATGGTCATGATAATTAATTCGTAACTAGTAAAGCAAGCCTTGGATAAAAATTTGTATAGAACATAATTTGATGTATTTTTGAAGATTTATCTAAACATTTAATTTTTTTTTTTTTAAATTTACATTTTTTTTAAATATTTTTTTACGACTGGCTCTGACGTCACGGGTCACATGACGTTGCGTAGGTCATGTCCATATGAGACAACCTCTAGAATCTATTAGCCTTGGGTAGCCCCCGCCTCGGAGATAGGTCCAAGCCGATCCTGGCCAACACGGGGTGACCAAGGACCCAACTTCATGGGCAACTTCATACAATTACATTGTAAATATAATAAATAAATATATATAATAAATAAATTTGTATTGCTAAAACCAGGAGTTGCCTTTCACCACCCAGGTGACAATATGATAATTTGAACCAAAACACTGGTCAAGTCCACCCCATTTCACGGTACTGCTTCTGATTTTAAAAGTACTCGTGTAGTTATTGTTTGAATTTAAACATTAAAAATGTTGATTTACAGCAAATTTTCCCTGTAGGATAGTTATAATCTAATATGGCTAGCATATAATCTGATGTACTCAGTATATAAGCCGATGTTCATTTTGTAAATCCTAAAAAATAATACAAATCCCGAAATAATCTTTTCACAAGAGACTTAAAACAGTTTAGTACACGAATCAAAACTTTGGTATGATTTAAACAACTTTTATAATCATAAAAACTCACTGCAAAGAAACAAAAAATTCTCCTCATCAAAAATACCTTGCAAATTTCTTTCGCTGTTCTTTTTCTTGCAATGGGAATTCAGTGTAATTACATTTAAATTTTTCTTTCGTTCATTCGTCCGAGAACTAGGGTATATTAGGTTTCTTCTTGTGACATTACTCATTCAACTACCGTACTGAATTACCAATTTATTTTGGTTCTACAGTCATACCGGATTGCTTCAAATTTAAGTGTATGTGTTCGAACGTTTCTACAGAGATGGAGTTATAGAATAGTCGAATCAGCACAGGCTGTTTTACTTCTCAATTACGATGCAACGAAAATATTATAAAAAAATTATATGAACTGTGAATTTTAACACATTTCAAGGTCTTGTAGGTATTTAATAAGGGTGAAATGTCAACAGAAGCAAGCCTGTAGCTGCAAACGTTAAATCGTCTGTATCTGCTACTTGACCGCTGAGCAAGGGCACAGATGTGGGTTCTATTCCTGCTTATGTCAAATAATTTGTGTAAAAATATTTATACATATTACAGGTTCTGTTTAGTCGTTCGCAACCGGCTATAAACTGTAGGTGCCCTTATGTATACGCTAAAATTGGACGTAATACTGACCATATTACTCCTGAATATACATAGATTGAAAACATGGCCACGAAACCTGGAAACAGGAGGCCTTGGCTCATTTCGGGTTGTCGCGCCGTTGATGATGATAATGAGATGTCAAGATAATGCTAGTAGAAAAAGACCGTGGTGCTAAATTGCTACAATGCAATCAGGTACACACTTGTTAGAAATTGTGGATGATTGTGTGGAAATTTGTTGCAAAATTACAGATATCTAGAAAACGGCAGTACTAAAAGAAGACGATTGCGGTTGTGTACAAGAACTAGCTACTTCTAGTGGACTTCTAGTGGAAAAAAGTCTCTGAAGATTACTTTTTCTACCAGGACTAAGCCTGAAAAAAAAAAAATGAAGGAAAACCAAATGTAAAAAATTTATGTTGTGTGAATTTTCACATATTTCAGGGTCTTGTAGCTATTTAATAAGTGTAAGAAGTCACAGAATGCTGGATTTCTGAGAATATTTATTATATCAAAATCAACAGTTTTTTGATAACCATTTTTATTCGGTACTTGAGTACTAAGAGCTTTCATTTAATTTTTTTAAATTAAATTTAAATAATTTTCGAAAATTTCGTCACAATTAAATTTAAATTTAAAAATCCCAGCGATTTTTTCTACATTTGCTTCGTATCTAAGTCTTCATTAAATTAATAAGAAATATATTGATAAACGACTTCATGTTTTTCCATTTTCAGAAACGTATAATCTGTCTCAATTTGTAATACGAAACTAGATCTGGTTACTTTAGTGACTGTTGTGGTGTAAATAGACTTTTGTGGAATCATGTGAACTTGTAAATCTGGATTTTAAAAGTATGGTTAAGTTTCATCATATTGAGGTTATTACTAAATTGACATGTCAAAATTGTGATTGACATGTCAAATATTTTGAATGTATATATTAATATTTATTTCATCGAACTTTTGATTATTACTCGTATAATAGACAAAAAATATTACGATTATCAATGAAATATCGTGATAAAATATAAAAAACAAGAATACATATTATATTATAATAATTTATCATTTTATTCTGCTGCCCTTAATATCTAATTGTTGTTTTGCAAAATTTAATAACATATTTAAACAAAAATATTCATTTTTTCCGAAACATGTAGTCTGTGGTTCTATCTGTTTTCTTATTATTACCTCTTCCCATGTTCGTCGATCTTAAATTTTCTAAACATTCATTTAAAAATTTTCTTATTTCTCCTTCAGAAATCTAAAGAAATTGAAATGGGTAAATTATTTTATATTTCCCAACAAAAAGGACACCAAAATTTACTGAAAAAATATCTGCCACAAGGTCTATAATTTCGCTTCTTTTTAATTTTGTTCAATTTTTTTCTAAAAGTTTTTCATAAGCGTTTTATATGTGTTTTTTTGTATATATATATATATCTAATTGTTGTCTCTTATGCATATTTTCTGATGTTATGTTCTTATTTTGGTTGTATAAAAATACTTTTTAATTAAAAAAATAAATTGAAATATAATTTAATGTCAAATATGAATTGTCAAATGTTTTGAAACGTGCCATTTCAGCAGTACCACCCTAAGATGATATTTTAAATAGACAACATAAAAAATGAAATTTTCCTCTTAGTTTCGTATTACAAATTGAGACAGATTATATTTCTCACTATTACGAGCGTTACCTTTTATGTTTTTACAAACGACCACTAGATAGCAATATTGAAATGTGTCATTACTATAATTAGTAAAATTTGACAGTTGTTATTGTGAAATCAGTGGCAGCTTATAAATTGACCGTGTTTGTTGACAGTGAGTGTTTAAATAAACAAAATGATTAAAGAAGATCGGCATGTGACTTACCGTGAGATAGTGGTGTCCTTTGGCAAATCGCAGACTGGAAAAGATTCGATTTTGCATGAACATTTTGCTGTGAAAAAGATCTGTTGCCGATGGATTCTGTATAATTTGACCGAAATTCAAAAAAATGTTCGTGTTGATTGGTGTAAGGGAATGCTAAAAAAATTCAACCTAGGCACTGCAAAATCCGTATACAACATTATTACAGGTGACGAAACTTGGATTTATTCATGGGAACTGGAAACTATGCAACAATCCATTGCACTTTCCGAAATAATCCAATCCGCTTTTTGCACTTTCCGAAATATTTAAATTTGGTGTGGGTCGCCCCAATTTTTAATATCAAATTTTCTTCTAACGTTCGTCTGTTAAATGGAATTTCCAATAATGATTTGACAGTATTCATTTTTTAAACCTATTGTTTTATAATATAAAATACGTTTATATTTGTTTAGCTAAGATACTTGTATATATTTAAAAGAAAAATTTAGAAAATACTAATTATTAATACCTACCTAAATAATAATTTTTTAGAGATAATATAGGTATAGAGATTTCAGATACGACTTAAATAAATACATTCAATAATTTCAAAGTACTGTGAACACTGTTATTGTGACGTTATCAGCATTCTAGCTCCGATTCCCACCAGTTTATCACTACTGCCTACGCATCGCTACCCCTTTACAAGCCTACATTTGCACTTTCCTTGACGCTAGAATATAAGCAGCACGACGTAGACTTAAGTGGGAAACAGAATGCAACGAGTTTGACGGCGCGTTGACGCCGTTCGTACGGCGCTATCTGTCAGGAGAAAGTTAAACCCAAGCTGGTGTACGCAAGTGCACAGAATGGACAACGTTCTACGCCGTTCGACCGCCGTTGATACTGAATGTTCGTCAACTTCCAACTTTTGACGCCGTTGAACGTTGACGCAGAACACCTAACCTCAGTTTTTACTGAATAATAAAGTGTTTGTATGTATAAATAACTTGCATACAACATAAATAACATCATTCACAAGTCTTCATCATCCATTATACTTTTAATAAAAGAAAGCGCACGTATAAATACAGATATAGGTTGTCAAGTGACACTTGACGGCGTTAAAAATTATTGCATTGTGTTCAGGCGAAAATTCTCAACGGCGCTAACGCAACGCTGTCGCAAATGACGCCGCGCTGACGGCGTAGCGCGCTGTGCATTCTGTTCCAGGCTTTAGGCAGCAGTCTAACTGATCGAGCGCCGTCGTGTAACGTAGCGCCGAGTCGTGCAGTGTCATTTAAAAATTTAAAAGCTGGTCTGACTGATCAAGTACTGTCGAGTATTATCGATCATTCAGTGTCAAGTAAATTTGTTTCTCACATGTCAAATAGTGCATATTCCAACCTAAAATAATACTATCAAACAGTTAATACTAATTAGCGAGTCCATTTTACTCTATATTGTAATTTTGTTTTTTTTTTTGACGTTCCAACTGTCAAATAATATATGGTTATGAACTGTATATGCTTAAATTCGCATGTGCTATTGCTTCGAGCGTCGAGTGAAATTCAAACCGGTTTGAAATACAAACAACTTGATGCTACTTGACAGCAAACGATGGTTCAGTGCGACTCATGCCCTTAGTTAACGTGTGTTTGAAATTTGCTCGACAGCAAACGATCGACAACACTCGATCAGTCAGACCGCGGCCTTATGGAAAGGAAACTTGTAAATATTTATGAAACAATATAATTCAATGTTCAAAATATATTAAAAAAAAAGCATTTTCACACCACAATTACTATGTTAAATGCATTTTGAGTTCAAAAAGGATTTTTTTTAAAAATTATTTTCAAGTAAGAGCTGCAGCTCGGCAGCGCGTACTCAGGAGCCGCCACTGGTAAGCTTATATATTGTAAAATGTAAAAGTTATTTTGCTGTACGATTATTTTTAATTTGTTAAATTTTCATTTCGTTGGAACTTAAAAGGGGGGGACATGCCCCCAGTGTCCCCCCTATCTGAATAAGCCACTACTTCGTCATACATACTAAACTATAAAATTGATGTGAAATATGAATTTTGACACTTTCAGGGCTTCGTAGGTAAGTAAAAGAAGCTCAGAAAGAAGTCAAATCTACATTTTTGGTCTCATTTTATGTTAATAAGCACATGCGTGCATTGTAGTGAATAAAAAATCCATATTGTGAGTATTTTTATATAGAATTTTCCGGTTTTCCACTGTAGGTGGTTGATGAATTTTGCATGGATTATTAATAATTAGTCAGTAAGATCAGGGTGTAAGTATGTTTGAGTATGTTTGGATAGATGGGGATTCTGTCCCTGAATTTGAACATCCGAACTCCTATGAATAATGCCCAGAGAAGACCCTCCGTGAATGATTAATTATTTACCACCGACATCTGTCAGATTTTCCTGAAATTATTTCTCTTTGATAACGAACTCACTTCATAACTATCCATCAAGAATATGATAAAATCAAATATGAAAATTAGGACGAGACAATACATAAATGGTGCACAACAGTACACATTCAGTTATAAAAATCACATAGGTTAAGAAAAATGTTAACCAAATTTTTACCAACATATACAAGGTGACTCAAAATAAATTTTATATTTAGTGGATCGATTAAAAAAAAAGTAAGCCGTATATAGAAAAAATGTTTATTAATTATTAAAATACACTTTTTGGGGATTTATTTCTTAAAAATAATATCGTCTAAATGTAGACCCTCGCGTTCTCGGCACTCATTTAATCGAACAGTAAAATTACTTATGACGTCTCGGCAGGTGGACTCAGGGATGGCTGCCATTTCGTGACGGATATTTTCTTTCAAATGCGCCAGTGAAGTCGGTTTATTGGCGTAAACTTTAGATTTAAGATAACCCCATAGGAAAAAGTCCATAGGGGTTAAATCTGGACTGCGTGGAGGCCAATTTATGTCACCTCTCCGGGAGATCAATTTGCCTGAGAAAATTTCACGAACACGTGGCAGAGACATATTGGACGTGTGTGAAGTTGCTCCGTCCTGTTGGAACCATGTTCTTTGGTTATAGCCAGGAAAGTTTTGCAGTTCAGGTACCAATAAGTTGTCTAACATCTCCACATAACGCTCTGAATTCACTGTAACTGCACGCCCCCTTTCTTCTTCAAAAAAGTAAGGGCCGATAATTCCTCGCGCCGACATCGCAGCCCATACGGTCACTTTAGGCGAATGTAGGGGTTTCTGATGTTTGCGTTTCAGATTCGTTGCACTCCAGTAGCGGCAGTTCTGCTTATTTACGTGGCCATTAAGATGAAAATGAGCTTCATCCGAAAACAAAATGTTGGTAAACGTTGAAAATGGCTCAATCACCTGATTTACGAAATTAAGCCTCTGACTGGCATCTTGGGGCTTTAATTCTTGCACCAATTGAATTTTGTAGGGGTGCAACTTTAGGTCTTTGTGCATAATGCGATGTAATGATGATCTATGCACATTTAAAGCACTTGCGCGCTTCCAAATTGAAAGGTTCGGGTCGTCACGAACAGACTGATTAACATTCTCCACGTTTTCTACCGTTCTTGATGACCTAGGTCGCCCGGATTTTGATTTATCCAGCGTTGTACCAGTCTCTTCAAACTTTTTAACCCAATGTCGAATGAGAGGAATGCTTGACGCATCATTTAAGTGGAGAAAACCTCGAATACTGTAGAATTTTCTACGCGCTACAGTCGCCGAATCACCGTTTTTGTAAAACTCTCGCACGCATAACGCGCGGTCTGCTCCCGAGAAACGCTCCATAGCGACTAAATTCCCAAGAGCCAGGCTACCGATTGACATAACCCCCGCGCCCCTCGGATACGTTGCGTTCACGCAGTAAGCTAAATAAATATAAAATTTCTTTTGATACACCTTGTATAAGGGAGGTATTGTGATCATACCGATTTTGACATTTCGAGATTTCGATGGATCTCCACGAATTGACGTCCCTACATAACGTTTTGACTATTTTTAGCATGATCTCTGTCGGTCTGTCTGTCCGTCTGTCTGTCTGTTTGTCTGTCGGTCGGTCCGTGTTACATGTGCAGAGAAAATTCGGTTAAAAGGATTTTTATGAAACTTCATATTTAAGCTTTCGACATCAATTCAAAATCAGTATATCTATTATGTTTTGAATGGTCTATTTCAGTGTTTCTCAACAGGTGGTCCGCAGAAAAAGGTTAGTGGTTCGCGAAAGTTTTTGAATATGTTTATTGTAGTTATTTTGTTATTTTTTATGCACATTTTTTATGTAAATATTTTATATTTTGTTTATTTTCTGTAACCTTTCTGTAATTTTCAACAAATAAAATAAATATATTTAGTAGCACATTAAATATATTTGTTTTCTTGCAAAAAATGAACCAACAATTATTATTAGAGGTCAGCGCTAGAAAATTATGTATTTTACTGGTCCGCGGTGCATTTTTTGTTGAGAAACACTGGTCTATTTAATGATGCAAGAATAAACTTGCTATGTTTATTTATACAACTGTATCTCAAAACTTTCATAGCTCCCAATAGGGTTGTACATCCAACGCAAAACATCGATGTTTAACATCGGCGCCCTACTATCGATGTTGAAAAAACATCGAAGGAAGAACATCGATGTATCGGAAACATCGATGTTTTATTAATATTAAAAAAAGCTATTTATTTATATTATATAGGTTTTATTTAATAATGTAAAGATAAAATAGGAAGAAAGTAACACATAATACACAAAAAGCATTTATTAGATTTTGAAATACAAAAATTTTTCTTTTTAATAGTAATTAATTTCATATTAATATTATTATACCCAATATAATAATACTAATTTGTAGCTACAGTCTATTCCAAACGATTAGGCGGAACTAACCGCAATTTTGATTTTTGTAATTTTTCATTAGATATTTTTTTATACATTGAAGTTGACTTTTCCTGAACAAAATGATCAAAAGCTTCAATCAATCGGTAAAAGTAACTAGAATTGAACATCTAGTTCCGCCTAAACCAAAGGAACAGACCTTACTATTTTTACATTTCTAAAATGAAATATTGAATTTTATTACAATACTAATATAGTAATATTAATGTTATTTTTATATTATTTAACATAAAAATAACACTGTCATACACAATTATTTTTATACTTTTTTAAGTTGAAATAAAGTCTGTTCCTTTGGTTTAGGCGGAACTAGATTTTCAATTCTAGTTACTTTTACCGATTAATTGAAGCTTTTGATCATTTTGTTCAGGAAAAGCCAACTTCAATATATAAAAAAATAGCTAATGACAACTTACAAAAATCTAGGGATTGGAGGAATAACAACTGGCAAAGTGTCAACAACACTCAAAAAGAAAAAGTGTGTTGGCGTCGTTGGTCGTTCTCATTGTTTGCAAAAAAGGAAGTTTCTTCTTATTTTTTCGTATTCTGCTAACTGCTAAGAAGAATAAAAACTAACGCTATTAGTATTGTTATATCACAATAGATGGCGCTTATATTTTGTGTACTAATATTAATAAAAATTAAATTTTTAAGATTCCAGCGCCTCTAGCGGTAGTTTCTGAATTTCAAAGTTTAAACATCGACATCGGTAGTAGACATCGATGTTTTATCGATACTATCGCCAGCTGACCATCGATGGTAAAAACATCGATGTTTTTTTCCCATCCCTAGCTCCCAACTTATACACATGCCAAATAACTAAATATAGGTAGAGACAAACACAATATATTTTAGGGTTTCTAGATTACGAGCCCCGCTTCCGTGAAGTTGGCCCAACTATTTAAATCATGAAAATTGTGAATTTATGTTAAAATAAAGTAAATATAATTTAAAATAAACAGTAATATGTTAAAAGTATTTCACTACAATATTTTCTAAAATTTTGTATAAAATATTGAAATATCTCACTTATTTACTTTACATCTAAAACGTACAGTATTGGCCATAAAGATTGCAACTTTTAACATTTTTCAATTTTTCAAATTTTAATAATAATATTGGAAAATAAATAC
This sequence comes from Liopterus haemorrhoidalis, assembly GCA_963971575.1. Taxonomy (NCBI): domain Eukaryota; kingdom Metazoa; phylum Arthropoda; class Insecta; order Coleoptera; family Dytiscidae; genus Liopterus; species Liopterus haemorrhoidalis. Next base: position 9,418,661 of record OZ020615.1, read on the forward strand.
TCTTAGTTCTATAATTTAATCATATTTTGTCTGTTACATCAATCAATAGTCAAATAATCTGACTTACAGATTAATTATAAATTATTTCTTAATTTTTGCTTGGACAAAAATATTGCAACTACTTAAATTTTCTTGTTATATGCAGGTTTTATCCATAAATAATATGTAGTGCACAAGTAATATTTCAGTTTACATTTGCCAATCATGGGTCGTAGTAAAACTGTTTCAAGTGAAATTAGAAACTTAATAATTTCTGGTTTTAAAGACAGGTTGCAAAATATTTTTTCACAAAATTTAAATGTTCATAAATCTACTGTGTCGCGAATTATAAAACGATTTCGAGAAGAAGGTACGTTTGAAGTTTCAAAAATCCCAGGACGGCCAAGAAAAACTACAAAACGAACTAATAAAAAAATTATTTATTTATCTACCAATAACCCCTTTCTGTCATCGGAGAAAATTTTGGGCCTTTTGCCACCAATGGATCAAGAAAACATCTCAACAAGAACTATTCACAGAAGATTAGTTAGTGAGGGTCTTTTTAGTCGCCGTCCTGCTAAAAAACCACTTCTATCCAAAAAGAATGTGAAGGCCCGATTAGAAATTGCCAAAAATCATATTGACTGGACTGTGGATCAATGGAAAAAAGTTATTTTTAGTGATGAATTTCAGTTCAATTTGTTTAAAAGTGATGGTGTAAGTTACGTTAGGAGGCTTGCTAATAAAAGATTAGTTCTAAAATACACCTTGCCAACAGTTAAACATGGCGGAGGTGGTGTGATGGTATGGGGCTGTTTCTCGGGATATGGTATGGGTCCTCTATACCAAATTGAAGGAATAATGGTTCGATTTAAATATAAAGACATCCTTCAGAATGTTATGGAACCTTATTCTGATGAGTTCATGCCTTTAAAACATATTTTTCAGCATGATAATGACCCAAAACATTCTTCGAAGTTGGTCAAAAAATGGTTCGAGGATTCAAAAATTAACGTAATGACTTGGCCGTCACTGTCACCCGATTTAAATCCAATAGAAAACCTTTGGGAGATTGTCGACAGAAAGATTAGAAACAAAACGCATTCAAATATTGAAGATTTGTTTAAAGCTTTCCAGGGTGCCTGGAATAATATTGATAATGAAATGATCACGAGATTATTAGAATTAATGCCGAAAAGATGTCGGGAAGTTATAAATACTGGTGGTTACTATACAAAATATTAAAAATGATCTGTTAATAATAATTCATTTTCTTAATTAATGAAAAAAAAAAGATTTTTTAAGAGTAGTTGCTATCTTTATGTCCAGGTAAAAATAATAAATACTATAAAAAAAAATAGAATTTACTATTAAAGTTTAATTTTTTACTATAATATATGTAGAGGATTGTTAAAGGTAAGAATTGCATTTTTTTAATTTTAAAAATATTGAATAGAATAAAAATAAAAGAGGATTATCAAAAGTTGCTATCTTTATGGCCAATACTGTATATGAGGCAATTTTTTCTTCAATGCAGTTTTTAACGATAAAATTATTTAGGGGAGAGTGTTAATTATAATGTTGAAATATCTAATTTATCATTTACTTAACAGCAAAAATGTAGGTATATGAGAAAAGAAATTATTTCTCACTGTTAATTTTGTGATAATTCTAACCACATCTTTAGTTTCTTTTGTTAAGATTAATTTTTTTTGTAAAATATTAGTAAAAAATCCCCCCATTGTTATATATTTGAATTGATACCCATAAATTTCCCTTCTAATATAAATATATTTTCTTTGAAAACACTATTTTTGATAGTTAGGCCAACTTCACTGAGACGGGGCTCATATACTTACAAAATCACAAAAATACACACATTTTTGGGGTTTCCATATAATTTTCTTCAAGAATATATCAAATACATTTACATTTGATTAGCATATTTATCACTATCTCACGGAATCTACGTATCCAGGAAAACCCCGGTTGAGAACCGCTGACATAGACGAATATAATATGCATGCATTTATTGAGTAGTCTAGTAAATTACTCGAGAAAAAAGTTCGAAACAAACTCGAAAACAAAAAAACAATAAAAATAAAATCAATTAAGCATGCGGTAAATCTATTAAACTCCAAACAAGTTGTAGAACAATTCCCAAAACATAAAGCACTTAATAAATAATAAAAAAAACAAACACACTAACCTGGACTTTCTCTTAGTCTTGGTAGAAAATCATTCCAAAAGGCGCAAGCAGTGGCTCTCGGTCCCTTCCCTGTACCACTCTTATCGGCATTGAAGATAAAGTATTGAGGTTGATCTTTAGAGTAGATGGGCCAGTTCACATCATCTGTCACGGGTTTTCTTGAAAAAAAAGAAGAAGGAAAGTTCGAATCAATCACTTTGCTTATACGCCGGCCATTTCAAGCTTTAGATACTAAGGTAAAGGTTTTAAAACTGTTCAATAGATGGACATCCTACTTGATTGATTACCTTGTTGCATTAAGTATATTCAATATTTAATATGGTTTTTTGTTAGAATTTGTGGTTTAAACCGGTTATAAAATAAATGGTTTTACAGCTATTGGACAAGAGTAGAATAGTTATAAGATACATGCAATACCCTTTTCACACTTGAACTTTAAGACGAGTGAACTTAAAGTTCACCGATATTTAACATCGGTATGCTTTCACACTTGATGTTTAAATCTCCAGTGCTGTCATCAGCTACAGTAATTTTGTCCTTAAGTTACCGTCATGAAATTACCAGTTTTGAACTGTCTGCGCAGACGCACATTTTGAATTATTATAAACAATTAAGGATATTTCATTTCATTCTACAATAAAGACACTACAATAAAGAATATATTACACCTGTATTAACATGTAAGTCGATACATTTTAACTCAATTATTGTAGCTCTGTATTTTATTAAACACATTATTAAAATAAATAATTTTATTATAACAATAAGTATAAACTTCTTATAACGTCGATATAATACAGTATTCTTGTTTATGATAATATAAAATGTTGACAGCACAAATTCAAGGAGTATTTTTTTATAATAGAAATTAAGTTGGCAATGCGGACGATGTTTAACACGCAGATCTCTGTCTTAAACATCGCTTGTATTTAGACGAGACCATACGGTTTCACATTAGCGTTTAAAGATACATTCACTTTAACATCCGATCTTAAAGTTCTAGTGTGAAAAGAGTATAACACAGACAACTTCCTATAGTTTTTGCGGAAGAATGAAAATATCTGTAGTGTAAAGGTGGTATAGATGCCCCAGTTATAGAAAAACAATCGTGTTGCATTAATCTTAATTATTAAACTTTATCTGTTACTTTGCTATAATTCTTAGATAATCTTACTACACAATAACATAAGATTAAAACACTTATAATTATTCTAAAATATATAAAATTAATGATTTAAAATAGTACTGTAATAGGTCATATATCCCATATCGATGGGATTTTTGCCCCATATGGTGGTATTTATGCCGCACTAAAATAATACATTTGATTTTGACCAACAATTTTAATATTTTTTTAAAATAACAATTAAAAATTACAATTTAATCAAAATTACAATTTATTATTATTTTTTACCGACTGCCAACATATATACCAGAGTGGTCATACCGCTTTTGAGTAATTTTAGCATGATGTCTGTTGGTCTGTATGTCTGTCGGTCCATGGAGATGTGTAGAGCAATTTCGGCCAAAGGAATTTTTATGAAACTTCATATTTAAGTTTTTGACATCAATGGCACCAGTTGTTCAACTTTTGGTACAAATCGGTCAACTATAAATGTAAGTTTACTCGTGTAGATTTTAAGATTTTTTCGAATATTTCGCAACAGAGAAACTTTTCTAAAACATCTATTCTACAAAAATTACTATACAAGTAATAATTAACAACTTTTATTTGAAACATTTTTTGATAGGAGTTAATAAATTTGTTAAACTTTTCATATTTTTGCGATATTTTTTCCAAGTATCTATTTTGGCATATATGTTGTTGCGTGTCCTTGGGAAAATATTAGTATAAGATTATATATATATATATATATTTATATATATTTTATTATAAGATTATATATACAATGCCCGAGCCATATATCCCACATTTATTGCGGCCTTGTATCCTTTTTCTATGGGATAGATACCCCATCTGTTTATTTCGAATGTATACAATATTGAGCATTATTTTCTACTCTATAATGTGAGGTTAAGTGTCTTCTGATACCTAGTGTAAAAAAAATACCAAAATATTGAGGTGTAAAGCGCTGTCGCCCTTTGGGTTGTTAGGTGATGCTGATGTACATATTGTTGAAATAATAGTTATTTGTTTAAGGCAAAAACGTTAATGTTTTACAGCCACGGTTTGTAGTTCATAGCCGAGGTGAAGCCGAGTAATTATTTTATATATTTTATAACGTTGTTGTAGGTTGTTAAGAAATTGTTATGTGGTTGTTTTAAATTTATTAATCTTCACCAAAAAATATAGTATTTTGTGTTTTCAAATTTGCTCCAATAAGTGTTATTTCAATAGAAACTTCTTGTATTGCCTAGACCAGTTGTTCCCAACCCTTTTGACTTCCGGAGCCATTTTTAGAATCAATTTCTATGGTGGAGTCTCTTGGGCCTACCCTATGTCTTACAAATAAATGGTGTTTAGAAGTAATTTTACGGGGAAGGGAGTGGATTTTTTCAATATAAATTTCATTATAAATTCAGTTTTCTCTTTCACAGCTCACTTATTGATATATAGACCGATTTTTATAAAATGAAGCAAATTATCAAAATACACCCAGATTATCCAAACAACAGTGCATCTCGGAGATCACATTCCAGCTAGTCAAGGAGTCATAATTAGAGCCCTGTGCTGATACGGTTTTCTGTATCCGCATCCGCATATACAGAATCATTTGCTGTCTGTTTGGAAATAACTAACATGTTTCGCCTTATTTGGCATATCGCTTTAAAACACTACTGAAAATTTTTTAATTTCTCAAATTACATATTACTGGGTTCAGAAATAAGTTTTATATAATTTTTATTAATATTTCCAAAAATGTAAACTAAGGCGATACATTACATAATTATTTTTAAATTAATGTCAATAACTGTCAATAAATCCAAAGAAATTTTTGTATCTACGACTGTTATATAAACTCTGTTATATTTAATGATTTAAGTAAGCGTAAAGTAGGTCTTTATAGGAAGAGTAAAAAAAGTAAAAAGTACAGTAACATATCATTATCTCTTGCCATAAACCCATTACAAATGCCAGCGATAAATTTTTGGGGTTCGACGCGTCTTCCGTAGGAAGAGGCGTCCAACCGAAGATTTTATGTTCACGCGGATATTGCGGATAAGCGGATATGATATATAATCCGCATCCGATCTGCATCCGCACGATTTAAATGATAATTTATCCGCATCTTCGAAAAAATGCGGCTATCCGCGGATTTTCAGATTTATTTCAGAATGAAATTTCTAGTTTTCTTATTTTGATACTATTTTTTATTTTTAATTCTTTTATTTTTATTTATTTTATTTCCTGGAAACTTAGGGCTCCGCGGAGCACAAGTTGGGAACCGTTGGGCTTGACACTGAAATGTTTTTTTGGTGCCTAGCCAGTAAAAATGACACTTCACCTGCTCGTAAATTGTCCATAAAATTCAACTTTTGGTATCAATCGAAAAAAAGTTTATGAATGAAGTGTATTTATTAATGAGGTACGCACTGATTTTCACACAGAAAAGGCTTCATTGTGTGCAATTTGAGACCAGTAGATACAGAGAAAAACTTGAAAGTAATGTGAAGAATTTGTGACCTACAATATTTTCCAATATTCATGAAAAATTTTACTTGAAATGAAGACAGAACACATTCGATTTATGTACATAATATACGAATATGAAATATATTCAATACCGTGATTTCAGCCTGAAATTCATGAATAATGTTTTCGTAACAAAAAGTTAGAAATGTGTGTCACAATAAAAGCTATTGATATTTAAATTTAAAATTTTAGAATAATGTGATACACATATATATTTCAATCGGATTAAGTAACGTTTTCATGTCTGGGATATGTTAACCAAAAGGAAAACTCAGGGGAAGTTAAAGTTAAAATCAACTAGTCTAGGTTGATTTTAACACGGGAAAACCAAAAAGACCACCTATAAACGGATCGAGGGAAACAGCATCAAAAGTCCAAATGTGAAGAAGAAGAAATAAATTACGAAAAATAAAAGATAAAGGTGCAAATCGGAATTAATAGCTACTAATAAGAAAGTTGTTTTTAGGGTTTTGTAGGTATGACCAAAAAACCATTATACCGTCATTTTGTCGTCTGTCTGTCTGTCTGTCTGTCTGTCTGTCTGTCTGTCTGTTCGGTAAAAATTGTAGCCAAACGGATAAACCTAGAGAGTTGAAATTTGGCATGCTTGTACAACTTTTTGACCCGCACATAGCAAAAATACTAAAACATCTAAAAAACATATTCCCCTAAAAATATAAACAAATATGTGCTCATCGAAAAAAAAATATTTTTTTAAAATTCTGAGTAGGGTATCAAATGAAAGCCCTTAGTACGTGGATTAACGATCAAAATTTTATTTTGTCAAAATAAATTATTTTGACGCGATTTTTGCCAAAATTGTGCAAAAAAATTTTTGTCCCACATCCTGTAGCCCAGATGGTTTTAAACTAAAAATCATAAAAAATTCGAAGTAATGTACATTGGTGTGAACCGGAATAGTACAACAGGAATTTTTGATTAGATTATGTTTTCGGAAAATAATGCATTTTTTGTGTTTTTAACCAAAATATGTTAAATATTTAATTCGCTATGTAACTCAGTAGATAAGCCAGTGCTCATAGCGATGTGCGTTTAGTCATTGGTTTTCTAATTTGCTAAACAGGTAACTTGCGAACTTAGAGTTCGAATCCTGTCAGTTTTAAATTTTTTTTTGCAGTTTTCTTTTGTTTAAATTATTTTGTCAAAATTCTAGTTATATTTTGGTAAATGTTGCATTTAATTTTTAAAAGCGTAAATTTAATAACCAGTGGGAAGTGTTGAAATTATAATTTAATGCTATGTTTGATGTATACAAAATCAGAGGGCGGGGCTAATGATTTAAGCAACAAATAGAAGCCATAGGCGCAATTTCCAAAATCTTAATGAATCTTGCTATGTAAAAAAAAATACTGCACATATTTAGAAACTTAAATAATGGTATTAGGCATTCGAATTAAAATTCATAAAAAAATATTTTGACATAAAATTTGTTTTGGCATCCCAAATAATCATCATTCAGTTACTAAACACCTGCAAAACCCTGAAATGTGTGAAAATTCACACTTCACATCAATTTTTTATGAATAGACTAGTGTACTCGTTGCCAACTGTGTTGGCAAACAAATCATTACCTTAATGTGGAACTTGCTCGACACCTCAGACTTCTTTCTCTAGCCATACGCCTAACTTCATCCAATTCAAATTGAATCAACTCTTCGCCCATTATTAAAAACTGAACAAATAATGAGTATTATTCCGAATTATTTATTCATTAACTTTTTAAGATGGGAAAACGATTCATTTTCACTCAGTGCATTACATTTATAATAATAAAACTGAAAATGATTAGAGACGTTAAATTTAAAATATATTTATTAAAATATATTTTCCAATTACTTATATAATATAAAAATACGCACACGGAAAAAAAGCGCACATGAAAAAATACACACACGGAAAAAGCGCACACGGAAAAATACACACGGAAAAAAGCGTACTTACACTATATCTCAAATCAGTTTGAAATATATCGTGAGAAACTATTACACAGTAAAATTTAATTGTTTGCCCGTTATAATATATTGCGTTCACTTTTGTAAAGTCAAACCAGATCTGGTTATTTTGGTTACTTTTATAGTGTTGTACTGACTTTTAAATGTAAATTTGTCATTTCAAAATATTCCTTACGCTGTAAAACCCACTTCAGATTTGTTAGTTGTGATCATTATATAAGCAATTCACTTTTGTAAGAATAAACTAAGAAATTTTGTTTTCAACAGTTTGCACATTTGAAACTGTATGTCATGTTGATATTACAGAAAAATAAATTGAAAAGTCAGATTATAAATATGTCTTTTAAAAAAATATCATTCGTCATATTTCATTTTGAATAGTGACATCTTAAATATTTTGTAAATATAATACTAACCTAAAATAATACAAACATAACCCAAAACTGTAAAGTCTTTTTTACAATATAACCAAGTTTCTAAAAGTCAGTAATACACTATAAAAATCACCAAAATAACCAGATCTAGTTTGTTCTTACAAAAGTCAACTGCTTATAACTATGATATTATTTATCTTCATGACATACAGTCTGTTTCAAACGGTTAGGCGGAACTAAATGGGAATTTCGTTCCTTTAGGTTGTCACGAAAAGGGAACTTGCTTGGGTTATTTCATTTTTCACGTTGGAATGTCAAAATTTAAAATTCCAACAATGAAACCATGGAAACGAATGACATATGTCAAAATTAAATTATTTTTCTTACTTATTTTAATGATAAAAAAATAAATAAATGGAATATTTGTATTAAGAATGACACAAAAAATCAAAATATAAAGAAAATGCCATTTTAAAATGATATTAACATTAATCAAAAAATGTTTGTTGCAAGTATGATTTACAAAGCTTAATCAAAACGGCTGAAAAGCATGATTTAAACGATGAAAGTAACTAGATTGCAAAATCTAGTTACGCCTAACCGTTTGGAACAGACTTTATGTCAAATGAAATAACATTTTAAGAAAGAGAAATTATTTACCATGTTTTAATACCAACATGACATAAAATTTCAAAGGTGCAAACTATTGAATGTATCAATTTGTAATTTTTACCAAAATATTTTAAATATTTCCAACCAATTTTAAATTCACACAAATAAGTTGTCACCTAGTGACACTGATATGAATGACCAAACTCGGCCGGTAATTCTTGGTAAAAATTATAATTTTAAGGCGAGTTTTACTCAATACATTACATTTACATTTTTGAAAATTTGACTTTTTTTTTGGACTTAGCTACTAAGGTCATTATCCAATGGAAGCATTTATTTTTTTGAAAAATCCATGCCATAACCGGGATTTGAACCGGGCTGACCTTTATTGTTTCAGACTTCATTCCGCTCGCAAGTCTTTGGAACCCACTATGTGGAGGGCCTTTTAAAGTAAGTACTATGAGGTACAATGAAAGCTCTTAAGTTCATTCAGACAACTGTCACGTTTCGACCGATCCTAGAAATGCCCCACAGCGTGCTGTCGAATTAAACGTGGCGTTTAAGGAAAAAAAAAATTTAAGAATATTAAACTTATTATTTTTTTAGTTACGATACATTCCAATAATGCCGCTCGGGTGCGGTACACCCCTGCACCCCCGGGTTGCGGCGGCCCTGCATATAGTCTGTGATTTTATTATGATTATTATTATTATTATTATTTTTGTTTTGTTATGCTTTTCCATTTTATTTTTTCATGATTTTTCCGTGCGTTCTCCTTTAACACAATATATTTTGTGTAAACAGAAATAGCCTTGATAGATTTTTTTATCAAATAAAAACGCATCTAATAGAAAAAGTAAAAAGTCGCAAAAACTTATCTTCAAGATAGGAGATAGCTGTCTAAAGGTAACATGCGGATTTGACCTCAATAGAAATAGTTCAACACCGCCTTTCTTTATTGATTCCAGGTAGAAACCACGAATTTTTACGCAATATTAAATATCAAATGTGAAGAACTATCGATCACACACGTGGATTTCAGATTTTGCGAAACTATATAAAAATATATTTCTGAAAATATCATTTTCTGTAAAAATATCTAAAGGAGAAATCCACATTTTCTTGGCTAACGTAAATAATTCCTAGAAAATTAATTTCTCAAACACTACGTGCATTAGAAAATATAAAAATAATCTGGAAAATGGTTTTTTATTTTGAATAGTAAAAGATAGAATTTGTCTGTGGCATAGTATAGTCCAAGAAATTGGTGTTCAAAACAATGGTTTTAGAGAAAGTTTTGCGGAGATATATATATATAGCCTTGGACAAATGTATGCAGCACCCATGCAGTTATAATATATAGTCTGTCGAAGCAAACAAAGTCCCTGGATAGGCGTGTTTTAGCGCTCTAAGCGTTCTCAAGTACACTCAACGGCATATTACACTCGCGCGAAATTCTATATATGTGTGAACTATTATATATAAATATTAATAATAGTTATAAATACAAATAAATTTTGAGTTATGAATTCAAATCAACTTGAATTATATCACAAATTATACAAATAAAAATAAAGCGTAAAATCAGTACTTATCAGTTCTGTGTCAGACTATACACACTCCTTAAGGTGGTTCCTAATTAATCAGACGGAAACCCGCCTAAAAATGTTGAAATTAGTTCACATATTTTCCGGGGTTCTTGTTTGCTTCGTGGCACTATAACATCTAAATTTATGTACATTGTAGCTTATATATATTTGACAAAATGTTTTAAAATATCATTGACACATTCTAAAATACGTACGTCTAATCAGATAACCGAAAATGTAAACAGAGTTATGATAAATCTTGAAATATAAATAAATATAGGCTCAGATCTGTTACGTTTTGTATACATAAAAATAAACAACTAGGGCTTGAATCATTATTACACATGCGTTTGAAGTGAACACTGTCTTTTTCATGTTTAATTGAGTTCAAGTGAATATTTTTAATTATATTATGGCTAAAAAACGCGAACTCACTGTGGCAGAAAGGAGTCAAATTGTATTGCTCCATTCACAAGGTCAGTCGCAGGTGATAATTTCAAAAAAAATAGAGAGTTCAAGAAAAGCCGTGCACCATCAAAAGTTTCTAAGAGACTGATACTTATGAAAACAGACCAAAAACCGGAAGAAAACGTGCAACCACTTCCAGAGATGATCGTTTTATAAAGAGAAGTGCTCTTCGTAAACGCTCAATATCGTCAAAAGAGCTGGCCGCTGGCTGTTGGAGCATAGAGAAATTAAAGTTTCTTCTAGAACAATTAGAAGACGTCTAATGGAATCTAATTTGCATGGAAGAAGAGCTTGCCAAAAACAACTGTTGACCGAGCGACACAAAAAACTTCGTCTTGAGTGGGCCAAAAGACATTTAAATTGGGCACCTAATGAATGAGCGTAAATCATTTGATCTGATGAGTCCAATATAGAAGTAAGCATTGTAATGGTTTAATATACCTACGAATTAAGCAGAAAAATTAATTTCTAAGCAATTATTGCACTAACAATATAAAATTTAACGCCGTGCCACCAAACTCTGTCGTAAATTAAGAAACATGCCATACGAAACAAGACTCTCTGTGCTTAAACTCACAACACTGGAACAGCGATGGAAGCGTGGTGATTTGTTAACAATTTTTCGGCTAGTGCGTGGTGATTTTAAGTGCAATGTATCGAGTTTACTCAACTTTTACAGTGACTCTCGCTTACGCGGAAATGGACTTAAACTCAAACACGAAGCTGTTAACAAAAATGTGCGGGCTAATTTCCTAACTAACAGAACTGTTAATTTATGGAACAAGTTACCCTTAAGTGTGGTGTTCTCCGAGACTCTGAATAGTTTTAAGAATAACTTAGATAAGTTTTTTAGTGATAAATAATGTTAATTGTTATTAATCTAATTGTTACTTAAGATTATGTAAGATACTAGTGTTAGTAATTTTTGTGTACTTATAACTTGTTATTGTATTTTTCTTCTTTATTTTTATTTTATCGTTGTATTTTTGTATTTGAGCAATACAAGCCTTAGGCTTCCGCTCTTAGGCTCGCTTAATAATAATAATAATAATGATAATAATAATAATAATAATATAGGTATTATCGGTACTATGGTAATTGAAATCTGACAGCAATGTAAAATTGTGTTTCTTTTAATTTGCAACATAAGCGATTTAAAATTGCTGTCAAAATAATTACTAGGTCGTTACTAGAGAAACCATGCATAATAATAATTTCATGTTGCAGGATAAAATAAATTCACTGTATATTCGATCCGGGAAATTCTGCCTAGTCCTCCTGAAAACTTAGACGATTAAAAAAAAGGTTAATGTTCCGTATAAGTCCACCAGGCATAACTCGTCAGACAGAACGTGTATGCTAGTTGGAATGAGATTTGGTCTTGACGAAGCGCCGCCCCTTTCTTTCAAAATATAACATTTGCGATTCTGAAATCTAAATAAGTACTTGATAGTTATACGTTTTGAAATCCAAGCAATTATTTAATAAGTGTTAGTTAACATTTAGCTCGTATTAAGGTTTTTAAAGAAAAACTTGAATAACGAAATTTCAGTATTTATACGCTTAAAGTCATATTTAAATAGTTTGAATGAGATTTATAGTATACATATGTTGAAAAACACTAACTTTATTAAAAGAGAGAATCCTCAAATTATCAATATATTCCGACCTACCAATTTTATGTCTAAAATAGAACATTCCGTTTTTCATCGCATTCATACATACCAAATTATGTAAATGTATTAAAAATGTATAAAGCATTTATATATCTTCACTATATGCAAACAAACAATGATAAAACTAGTAGGCAAATCCAGAGCCGTGAAAATCGCCACAGAATACCTTTTTATATAAAATTATCCATCCTTTTTATAATTCTTTGAAGTTGTACGCGATAAAATTTAGCTATCACATTTTGGGTTTAAATTTGGGAAAAAATGGATAGCATTTAGATCACATTGCAATTATATAAATCAGGAGTCTGGGAACTTTTTGGGACATTTACATTCAGACACAATCAGACCCTCATTCATACACCATCTTAACACCTCTTTCATATCCTTACTCTCCATATTACTTAAAAAATTGAAATAATTATCAGCCATTTTCCAAGTTTCAGGAACTAACTATGTAAATAACACCTGTGTAGACACCGTTCTCCCTTGATTCTAAATTGCACAAAAGTTGTGTCTGATTACACCGAGCACATATGCAAGAATGATTACTATTGGTTCCCCACTCTTACATATATTCTATTCTAAACATACAGCCTAGTTCTAATTTGACGCGGTGGACGTATACGGAACATTAACCAAAAAAAAAATTGCCGCGGATCTCTCTTTAAGCTAGAGGCTATTGGCGCCTGTCAGGTTCGACTCCTGCTTAATCCACCACTGCGAATAAAAAGAAAAGAACAGATTCATGGACGTCTTGCGCAAGTGTACGAGTTTCAGAGAGATCTACAAGTGGCCCGCGGCTATATAAGTTTGAGTATCGCTGTTATAGAGTTCGTCGAGAGTAAATTCATGCAGTGAGTGTATTCATATAAAAATGCAAATTTTATTTAGCGGCTGGCGGCTGCCGAAGTTCATAACAAATGTATTGGTTGAGATTAACGTGGGTACGAAATGATGAGACCACTAATTCAGGTTAGCTTGCTTATTACATATTCCGAGTGTATGTGCCGCACGTGCGGTATTATTACGTGATCGGATTATCGAGAGGTGAATCGTGCCCGGTTCGGTTACTTCCGTAACTCACTTTATCCGACTGCGTATCATGTTATGTTTGTTTGCTGAGGTAACAACTGAGAATACACCTTTCGTCCTTCCCGCGCCTACAGGATTATTGCAACGCTTGTAACTAGATGGAAAATTGCTACTCTCTAACAGGATTCATGGCTTTCTTTCACGCTATTTTATTTTACTTTTTCCCTTATTACACTGTCTAATATAGAAGGGTTCGAGGAAAACTGTTCAAGGGTATCGTACTACGCACAAAGTTGGGAAGATTTCTTGGCTTAAATGACGCTAACAAACTCTACATTGACGTGAAGTGGGTATATTCACACTTTTCAGAATATCGTACGTATGCAGAAATAGGGGACGCATAAAATTTATATTTTCTTAAAACTACATTTATTTGATATGTTAATGTTAGTTATGTCATCTAACAAAACAAAAATTACATTTTAATTAATATTTCAGCCAAACTTTTTAATTAAAATATTATAAATTTGAAATAAGCCGACCAAAGCGCGAAGGTTGCCGAGCAAATACGAATGAGCATGACGTCAAACCCTAGACGGCCCAGCTACATAATCTTTACGTGTGTATATTGTATTGTTCCAGAGTTTTGTATTTGTTTTTAAACAATTTTTCACGCATTTATTATTAAAATGGCAGATACAGATTTTATTTCCCAATCTTTTTACTCTCGTGGCACATTTTCCAAAGAAGAAAAATTTCGCGGCACCCCTACGTAGTCATAAAAGAAGAAATTTATAACACTAGTTTTTTACCGACCGCCAACATATATAAGGGAGGTATTGTGATCATACCGATTTTGACATTTCCAGATTTCGATGGATCTCCACTAATTGAGGTCCCTATATAACGTTTTGAATATTTTTAGCATGATGTCTGTCTGTCTGTCTGTCTGTCTGTATGTATGTCTGTCTATCTGTCTGTCTGTCTGTCGGTCGGTTTGCCGGTCCGTGTACACGTGCAGAGCAAATTCGGCTGAAAGGATTTTTATGAAACTTCATATTTAAGCTTTTGACATCAATGGCACTAGTTGACCAACTTTTGGTAATAATCGCTTAACCAGAAATGGAAGTTTACTCGTGTCGGTTTTAAGATTTTTGCGAATATTTTAACAGAGTAATATTTCGATAAAATGTATTTAACAAAAGTTGCTATAAAAGCAATAACTAACAACTTTTATTTGAGTCACAGCTGATTTTTTTTTTTTTCTTTAAGATTTCGCTGCACACTTGGAAAATTTTGCGGCACATCCTTTGGGAAACATTGCTTTGAACCAACTACGATGGCTTCGTAAAATGTTCATTATCTATTATCGTTTTCCTAATTCTGCTGTCCTAGATTTTTACTGACTAAACCTAACCTAATTACCTAAACTGATCATATTTACTGTTCGTCTTTGTAATTTTGGGCAAGATTTTTTATAATCGGCGCGATGAAATTTTATTTTAAGTTATGTAAAGGCATAAAATATAAACTTTCTCTCCGATGTAGACTGAGATAGCCAATGTGTTTATATGTCTCATTAAAACAACTCACTAACTATAAGTTTGGAATACTATCGACAGTCGACAACATATAATGTATTAAATTTAGAGCACTGAACGATTGCTCGCGTTACTATGTGACTAACTTATAGTGACAATCAACAATGTACAAGTTAAAGCCTATAGTGCAGCGTTTCCTAAAGTGTGGGTCACGATCCGGCACCGGATCACAGAAAATTATTGCCGGGTTGCGAAAAAAATTGTAAAAACACAAAAAAGATTTTTTTTGTACATATTATTTTTTTACGTCAGTTAATCACTAGAATTGTGTGTATTTGTGCTCTTTATTACTATACTATATTCTTTATTGCTATATTATACTCTTTATTACTATACTATACTCTTTATAACTATTTATTACTCTTTATTACAATAAAGCTACTGCGTTAAAATAAAATTTGTTTTGTAAATAAATCTTTTCTTTCATAAGGTGGGTCGCGAAAAATTTTAAAACCTCGTACCGGGTCGCGGTCACTAAAGTTTGGGAACCGCTGCTATAGTGGACTAATTTAAGAGCTCTGAACGTAGCTTTAACAGACCAAGAGAGTGTATTTATGCGATTCAAAAACAACCCCTGGCAATGCTAAAAAAAAAATAAATAAAAAATGCAGATGTCATAAATTTAGTGTTGTCTAATAAAACCTTATTATCAAAATCCAAATACGGCTGCTGCTTTAAATTTCCCTACATAAAGACCTTCGTTCAGAATTCTTAATAAAAAAATTCAATGTCAGCATCGACGTAAGTGGGCCATATTTAGCTAACCTAAACATTTATGAGGGTTTGCGAGCCAGCTCAGTTACGCCATTTGGTTTCGCTCTATGAAATCCGACAACCAAACGTGCCGGGGATAAAACTAAAGGATTTTAATCTTTCATCCCAGGTGACTTAGGACTCAGGACTCCAGGACCTTTATCAAATGTTATCCTGTGAAAATGTGCGGAAAGTATGCAAAACATCATAACTTTCATGTAGAGTTGGATGCATAAGTTTAAGGCGATAAAATTTTTAAAAAATGTTGGCTTGTATGAACAGCTTTCGACTGGTTGTTACCATAAAGTAATAAACAGTATGTTGTGGTCATTACAACGGTATGCAGGATCTCCCAGGAGAAATTTTGCAAACTTTAAAGGTGTATTTTTTTATTAATTTAAATCAACAGTTTCGAATCGAAAAATTTACTGAGATTTGGTGTATTTAAAAAATACATTAAACATTTACTAAAATTTTGAATCTTGGTTTTAGCATTTTAAGGAATAAGCGTTGGAAACTCTTGATAAATAGTTGAGCCTGCTGCACCAACAGGTGCAATAGGTGCTATTTACCAGACCGATTGCACCTGTTGCGCATTGATTTGAGTTATTTTCGATAACTGTCTTACAGTTTTCAATGAAGAAGTTATAGGTAAGGTGACCATTTTCTTAAGAAGGCATTGCGGGACGGAGCAAAAAAAGGTCCTCACCTCCCAAATTGAAGTGAAGAGCAAAAAAAAGTCCTCAAATACAAGTTACAATACGGGACAAAATGTTAGAATGCGGGACTTTTGCGGGACGCATTTTAATGCGGGACACCCAATCAAAATGCGGGACAGTCCCGCAAAAAGAGGAACGAATGGTCACCCTAGTTATAGGGGAATCTAAATTTGGAGCATTTTAGTTTTTTGATTATAACTAATGAGCTAAGCATTTTATCAAAGTAAATGTCATTCAAAGAAATTATTAATAAAGATTTAAAAAAAAATTATTATAAAAAAAATGACAAAGCAAGCCATGAAAGATAAAGACAGCAATATTAAATATTGCGCTGTCACCTGTATCGAAATCAAATGAAAATATAAGAATAAGAACAGAATAGAAACAAATAAACTATTGTAATAGGCTAAATAGTCCCAAGAAGAGCTGATGTGATCCAAAAATGTGACCAAAGAAAAGAAAATAGAAATACATTAAATTTAACCTAAAAAGCTATGCACATCTATAAGATATCTATAAGAAAATATATAACTATACACAAAACTGCTAAATAAACAACAAACTAAATAAAAAAATGTCTCAGGTCAAATGTTTAACTCAAATGTTTGGTGTTGGGGAAAGGATCGAATGTACCCCGTTGTCCCCCTGGTCGTTAGCTGGCCCGTTGGTGTATCAAATGCCGGCCCAACAGCGGTAAAGTTCAAAATAATAGCATTAGTTACAAGGTTTATTTCTGACGGACCAGTGCTTATATTATACCCACTATCTAGTATTTCAAATGAAACATATGTATAAGTACCTCATACTTAACCAGTATTAAAATAAATTAATGGTTAGGTGCAAAACAAATACTTATTTGGCCATTTCACCATCGTTGAATAAATGTATTTAACAAATAAAGTTGACAATATCGCATCGGTTTTAAACTATTAATGAAGAAATTTACGTTGCTGCCAATAGAATGATGCGATATTGTCAACTTTATTCGTTGAATAAATTTATTCAACGATGGTGAAACAAAAGAAAAATGTAACATATTGACAAAAATAAGGAGTGCTCATAAAATGCTGGTAAAGTACTTTGTATAGGAGGAGTGCGAAATACAAATGTAAAGTATATTATTAATACTGGCGTTGTACAAACTTTTAGTGCCAGCAATTTACCAACAGAAAAATCAGTTTTCCGTAATTCGGCCGATGGTTGAATGTTTGCTGGGAACAGACACAGACAAAAATACCATCTACCCGTTAGACAGATGACTTAACTTTTTAAGTATGCCTTTATATGCTGGCAATAAGTAGATGCAGTTGGCCCATGATAAATTTGAATGGAAACAAAAAAGCGAGGCCTATATTCAGCACTGGTCTTCAATGATTATCGGATGACGATGATAACAGCAGATTCTATAACACAACTAGAAAGTATTGTCTGTCTATGTGGAACTGTGTGGGACTCGAACCCGTGCCCTGTGTGCCATAGGCCCATTTTTCCAATAGTTAATATTTACAGTATAATGATTAACTGTTTTTATTGAAAAGTCATTGTTAGATGTAAAGAAATTTTGAAATATTAATAAAGATATTAAATGCACGCACCAAATAGTTGAGGCGGCTTACATTACAGGAAAGTGTAGCAATTACTCTGAGTGTTTTTATAATGAAAAACAATCTTCAACCACAATTTTAAAATTGTGGTAAATAACTTAATTTCCTTGAATAGAGAAACATTTTTTATATCAAGTATGAAACAAAATTGAGACATTGCTTAAGAAGAGAAATCGAGAAAAAACGAGAGAGGGGTAGAAAGGGAGAGAGAGAAATAGGGAAAGAGAGAGAGAGAAAGAGTGAGAGAGAGAAAGAGTGAGAGAGAGAAAGAGAGAGAGAAAGAGAGAAAGAGAGAGAGAAAGAGAGAGAGAGAAAGAGAGAGAGAGAGAAAGAGAGAGAAAGAGAGAGAGAGAGAGAGAGAGAGAGAGAGAGAGAGAGAGAGAGAGAGAGAGAGAGAGAGAGAGGGATAGAGATGAGATAGAGTGAGAGAACAAACCAGTCATCATCATCGACCTGATAATCGATAAAAAAGCGTTGAAATAGATATAAGTATCATAAAGCCATTTGCCTTGATAGATATTATTTCCAAGGAAGAAGCTATTTTCTTAAATTAACTATCTACCTGAGACATATACCTTGAGTTAAAAAGAAAATACATAAGGGTTGACTATGGAAAAATAAAATAATGTCTACTGCAAGCTTTATATAACAATATAAACATATGACAACAACATCAGTGATGACAGTTAATTAATTCTAAAGCTTGCTGTAGACATTACTTTTATTTTCCAAAGCCGACCCTTATGTAATTTCTTTTTAACTCAAGGTATATAAGCTTGCCATAATTTTCATAGACCATTTTTGATTAATGGAGTGGAAAATCACTTTCCAAATCATTTGAAGAAAAGGCAATTAAAATGTGGAAACCTCAATTGTCAGAGCTACAGATATTGTACACTATGACAATCTGATCAATGGTGAAAGCGCTTCCAATATGATTCCAAATAAAGGTGGTAGCGCTATAAGTTCCAAATGGAAAAATAAGAAAAAAAAAAACCTATGCAGAAACAGTAAATTTTTATGAAATTTCTCCAAAAAATTTACCTTTTCTGCAAGGATTACCTTATTTTTCAAATTGAAATTAATATTTATTTGTAATCCTAATATAGGCTCTGTCAAGATTGGCCAGACTGTCATACTATACAGTCACGCTACACGAGTTGATGACTATACTGTCATTCTCAACAAATCTTACCACGGACCGGCAAAAAGATATTTTTCCACGACTATATAGATATACATTCATCACAGGCGTGTCAGTGATTAGTAAATGTAGCACGTTCCCCACTCCTTTTTATTACACACCGCTGACCTGTTACGTAATGAGCTCATTACGTAACAGGCTGAGCTTATTACATAACAGGTTCAAGCAACAATGGCCATCCGTTGCTAAGCAACGTTATATGTAGATTGAAAGCATATGTAAAATAATTGTTTGCAAAGAAAACCGGATTAAAATTAAATAATATAGATAAAATTGTCGAATTTTGCAAATATATTTTTTGGTAGAGTTGGCTTGGTCTGTCAGTTAATCAGTTGACGCAAGTATTGTTATTTTAACTGAATTTACAATCCGTGAGACACGTACCTGACCGTTGTTAAGCAACGTAATAAATAGGTTGAAAGCAATTGTAAAATTATGGTTAGTTTTTAAAGGGAATTGAATAAAAATAAAATAAGTAATACAGTTATAGTCGTCGAAAAAGCATAGTCATCGAAAAAGCATAGAAGTATGAAACTTGTATGGAATAGTATTATATAACGTGGACCGGTGAAAATGTTATTTTACAAGCACAATTTATTGTATAACTCTATTGTATAACTCTAATGTATAACTCTATTGTATAACTATTAATATGCAATTACGTGCCGTTTTCATAATAATTTTTAAAGCCCCTTTATCCATTTGTTCTAATGTTATTTAAATGGATACTTTAGTACTTTAAAGTAGACTATAGTTTTAATATGTTTTTATCATCTACAAAATTTTCAACATTGAAAAAAGATATATATATTCTAATAATTATTTTTCTTTCGAGAAAATAAGTCTAATTTTTCATTTCTCGAGAAATGAAAAATGTCGAGAAATCAGAAACACTAGATCAGTGGTTCTAAAACTTATTTTGTGGCGGAACCCCAATGCGCTGTTAAAAAAATTACGGAACCCTTTAATTGTAAACAGTTTTTATACAACTTTAAATAAAAAAAAAAATAAAAAAAAATACATTATATTACTACAAACTTTTATAAATACGATAGTATAGTAAGAGTTTATAAATTAGTGTTAATTTTAATTGTCTTCCTAAAAACTAGAACCTAATATTAAAAAAAAAAAGATGAATTCATATTTTTCATATAAAGTGTAAGACACTTTGCTAATTCAGCTAGGTTTAATGAGAAGTATGTTTTTGCTTTTTCAATTCTAATATCCTTTCATAATTTGGTATAATATTGGATAATCAAATTCACATATTTGGTAGGGCATTTAGCTTAGGGCAACCTGGTGAACAGTGAACCAGTGGTACACAGTGAACCACCATACATATACGAAGATCTGTGTATGCTAGAAGATCGTTCTTATCACTACATATTTGTGTTCTCAAAACATTAGTAACAAATCAGTCCGCTGTAGTATGCACCCTCGTGTAGATGTGTGTGGAAGATTTTTGTGAATTAGTATCGTGGATTTTATTTTTTAGGTAGGTATATTCTTGTTTATTACTAGGTCACTTTAACATTAAAGAGTAAGGTCTTGTTACCACTATATTTAATACTTATTTATGAATATTTTAACGTTTAAAACATGGACTTCAATTTCTTGGGTTTAGGTGTGCGGTCATTTGAAAATAAAATGGCGTCCTGGTACACAGTGAACCAAAACAAAGTGGTGCACAGTGAACCGGTTCACTGTGCACCATGTTTACTTCTAATAGTGGTATACAAGTGGATCACATAATGATTCTGAGCTGTAATCTTTTATTTATTGAATCTTTATTAAACAGATCAACAAGCACATTCCTTTGCTCTACAGATTCTAGAATAACAGAAACTTCTGCTGCCTCTTCACCTACACCACTTGCAGTAGCAAGACCTTCATTTTTGTCTCCTAAGGAGTTCCGGGATACAATAAGAGCAGGCCCCAGAAAAAATAAAAGAAAGTCTAGATCGCTTGGCCGTAGTCTAATTGCTACTGACACACCGAAAAAAAAAAGAAATTGAAAATGTAAGATTAGCTGCAAAAAGAAGGAATGAAGCCAAAAATAAGAAGGCAGTTCGGACGATTCTAGCGTCCAGCTCAGAAGACGAGGCTCAAATAGAGTTTCAAGACACAGATGATGACATTGATTGGATGGAAGAAAATGACAACGATTGTCCAGAGTTGACTGAAGATTTTATTAATAAACCATTGCCTAAAGTTCCTAGCGAGGGAGAATACGTGTTAGTGTTATTTGCTACAAAAAAACAGAAAATTTATTATGTCGGTAAAGTGCTTGAAACTAGGAATGAGTCAATGGAATACTTTATCAGTTTCTTGAGACTAAAATCGGAATTTCAAGAACAGTTTTCTCTGCCTGATGTCCCGGATATGTCTTTCGTAAAAGAAGAGGACGTTAAATATATACTCCCTAAGCCTATCATGTGTGGTAGTACAACAAGACAACAATCTTATTACAAATTTCCAGTAAACTTTGCTATTAACATTCATTAATTTAATTTAGTTTTTCAGAAATATGAGATCCTGACTGTGCAATTATAATTATAAGAATTGTCTGATTTATTGTTTATAATTTTATTTTCCTGTTGATTATATGTATTAATTTATATCTAACTATAGTAAAAATATTCTAAATATAAGTTTTTGGTTTATTTCATGAAATTACTACATGTTTTTAAGCCAAATTCATATATGGTTCACAGTGTACCACACTGGTTCAATGTTCACCATACCCTTGGTTCACTGTGTACCGTGTCAGTACAAAGTGAACCAAAGTGCCATTTAAAAAAAAAATCTTAAATCTACTAATTCTTATGACATATTGAAGTTTAATTCATATAAATATTAAGATTATTAATTGCACAACCACACTATGCATTTTGAGATTTATATGTCTACTCGTTGTGACTCTATATGCCTTTAAAAAAAAGGTGGTTCACTGTTAACCAGGTTACCCTACTATATCTTAAATCCTTTTTATTTATTTTTTTTAAACATCCATTTTTATAAAAATGGTACTTAATTCGAAGCCGAAAGGCATGAATAAAAATTATTACTACTATAAAACAAGAGAGACATAAAGAGCACCATGTCCCGCGGAACCCCTAAATTTTATCGCCTAACTCTAGGGTTCCACGGAACACACTTTGGAAAACGCTGCACTAGATACAGTCGCGGACCGACGGTTGTGAAACACTGCTATACAGTGTCTGTAGTCAGCGTAAGCAAAAAGAACTTTATATTTTTAATATAAAATAATAAATTGAAACTTTATTCTTTGTACTATTTTTGTATAAAGTTATTAAAATACAGTCGTTTAGTTGTATAAGAGAAGGCAGAAGGAGAAGCAATCATGGACCATGGTAGCTATAATTTATGTGCAGTTGTACTGTGCATTGGTTATTCAAATGATGAAACCTGTTGCATGGAAACCTTATTGTCTTAAAACTGATAACATTTGTTACGTTCTCTAAATAATTTATACAAACAACCTACGTTACCCAAGATTACTTTGGAATTATTCTGTATTTTCTACTTTTCATATAGCTGACTTAGAAATAATTGAATTTTATTGTCCATTTTTGTAGAAACTTGTAAAGAAAAGGTGAAGGGCAGTGGATCATCTATTCTGTGTATTTGAATGAACTTGCGCCGATTTTATATTTATAAACTATTAATTAAAACACATTCAACTATATGTTTTCTGTGGATTGAGTACTAGATGCTCGATATCTTTCACCGATAACAGTAGCAGCATTTCCATTAGCGTCTTTAACACATTGAACGCCTGAATAAATTTTTATATTTTCATGAAAGGGCTATGGCTAGATTCGTATTGTGCATTGCAAGGTACGTCAATACTTTTTTATTTCAAATACACCAGTTCAAATTCCACACCAAACAGTCACTTTAAGAGGGTGAAAAGGTCGTTAATGAATCAATTTTGGTTATTCATATCTGCAATAATGATTATTTTGTTTATTTCCATATATCCAAGCACGTCAAAATGAGTAACGTCACTCATGATTAAATTAACAATAAAAATGGAGTCGTCAATTTAATTATCGTAAACCCAGGTTTCCATTACTACATCGTGCATTTTGTATCGCTGCATCGCGAGTTTTTATTGGTTGATATCATCTTGTTTTGGCGAAAATTTAATGACAGTGACGCAGAAAGTTATACACTGCTGAACTTTTTGAAACGATTAGAAAAAGAAATTACGTTTTAGAAAGAAACATACTGAATTTTGACGTAACATAGGCAACAGTGCACAACACGTCTTGACAACCTATTTGACGTTTGATTTAACAATAAAATATGCGCAATGCATATGGAAACACAAATGCATTGTTTTCTTGCAGCCCTGCAACGACGCAAAACGCAGGACGAAGTAATTGAAACTTAGTTATTGCCACGATAAACTCTACATAATGAATTTTCTGCGTCCGAAGTACACTACTGTCAAATTACATCGGACAGTTATGTATAATTTTCATGGTGGAGTCACAGGCGCAACAGGGGTGAGAGGCGTGGTGTTATATTTACAAGATTGAATTTCATGGTGGGGTTGGAGGCGTGATAAATGCGCATTTTCGGTTTTGACAACATTTGTATCTAACCCAAATCTAACCTTAAAGTTTATACAAGTGTTTGGAGTAAACGGTTATTCAATTTCATTAAATATGTCGTCAAATCGAAGGAGACGTCTAGTTCTTTTTTATGCCTATTTAGACTTACTGCGATATGAATAAAAGCGATGGTGCGTACGTCCCATATATACATAGAAACAGAAGGCAACAGGGGGATTATTTTAACTTGTTGCAAGAAATGAGACACAAAAAACACAGACACTTACTTCAATTATAAGAAAAGAATTTAATACACAATGTTTTTTACATGACATCACAGTTTCGAATGAAGATTCTGTTGGCCCCTGCTTGGGTTTGTATTATTACTATACCCACTACATGAAATTTCTGCAGACCAGATATTTGAAACCGAATCCATAATAATAAACTTTATGACTGCCGACAACGTTGTAAAAGTCGCTATTTCGCTACATCAATTTACGTTTTTTTATTGTTTTTTTAGGAAATTAATATAAGTGTCTCGCTAATGATCTCCCCATTCTGAAAAAATATATTTGTTTTTATGGTTTCGACGGTGCGGCCAGCGCTAGAGTTGAAATTTCTGAACTTGCGACACCGCGCTTGTAACACCGCGCCTACACACCATGGTACGGGTTTTTTCAAAATAGAGCGATGCTATTGGTTGAATTTCTTGTTCCACGCTTCCAACACCAGAATGAAAATGATGTATAACGCACCAAACAAAATTGGCGGTGAAACAAAATCAGTCCAAGTTCATTCAAACCCTGTATTTGATTTTAAAGGGAAGATGTTAATTGAAGACCCTGGGATAAGAAGGATTTAAGCCACAAAACTAAGTTTTTGAGTTATTTCATTTAGAATATTTTAGAAGAATCTATAAATCGTATGCACGTTATTACACAATTTTCAATATACGCAACATCTTTAACAAATTCAAAAATATGTACTAGAATGGAATTAGTGTAAATAATGTTTATATGTTAATAATAATAAGTATTTTTGTTTAAAAAAATGAGGCATGTACCCTTTTTATATTAAAATATATCATACTTTTTATGGCTTATATTCTTTTTATGCAAACAATAATAATTAATTATTTAATTTCAAAACAATATTAATGTTACAATCAATAACAAGAAACCTGTCCATCTAAAAAAATCTGTATTGTTCAAAATTAAATATTCAACTGACGGATGAATGTTTTGTTATAATCTAATAATAACAGGTGCCATATTAAATTGAGCTACTCTGGTTCTTCATTTTCCGGAAAACCATCATTAATTTCGTCAACTTCACTATTAAAGCCGCTTAAACTGGTATAGAAGCCATGATGTATTGGCGGTATATATGGTAAAAGTTTCTTTGTCTTTTTCTTTGAAATTAACTCTAATAGGGCCATCGTACTTTGGTTTCAATTATTTTAAATTATAACAAATTGATCGACCCCTTTTCGCTATTTTACACATATTTTACAAACACAGTATTTGGATAATTGGTATCAAATTTAAAACAACGGACATTGCAAAATGTTAAAGGCTCTTTGTCTATGAATAAGAATCCATCTTGAAAACACTGTGGCTTATGACATTATTCTGCAAATTTCAACGAAAAATATCTGAATGGCAAAAACAATATTTCGATTTATTTCTGCCATCTGTTATTGAAATGTTAAATTATATTTTTGTGTAGGAAATATCATTTTTACGATCATAATCCAATAAACAACTTAAAATTATACAAAGTGTGGCTTGTAGCCTTCTTATCCCAGGGTCTTCAATTATTAAATTTACTTACCCTGTGAGAGCGAATCTTGAAAAAGCTTGCATCATCCTGAGACTGAGATCTCTTTCTCTGGAGTTGTATTGTAGTGACATATTCAAGGGATGTCCAAACACGTATTCAATTTCATCTCCATGCATTACTCCCATCCACTCGCCCCAGAGAGAGGTGCTTGTCCTCTGTAAAACAAAGTCAATCTGTCAACAAACACTGCCAATATTGTGCTTTCAACATTCAACATCACCGTGCTCAAAGATGAAACTATTCAAGAGGTAAAATTGTTTACTATACGTTTAAAAACATAACGCTTCATTCATTTTGTTTGGATTATATTTTTGTTGATATACCTAAGTTATTAAAGCTAGTATTTAAGGCTGTAATAGAGTTTAAGGCGGCGCACAACCCTATAGTCCTCAATGGTTTCTTATACAAAACTAATAATCGGAAATAAAATTAATAACAATCTATATATCAAAATTTGCAGGGAATTTTTGTCTATCTAATAGGATATTTTTAATAGTAGAAAAAACTGTTAGGTAGTTGTAAATAAGCAAATTGCATTATAGACGCCATCTTGTAAACCAATAGACGCATATTTGCGTACGATACGACAAATTGTACCTAAAGCTTAATTCTACAAATATGATTGTAGCTATTTTGTTGTATTGTGAAAATTACTTATAGTTATTATACTTGGTAATCTATTTTTGCCGCCCTCTTGAATCTACTGCGGTTTTCAAAATTGATGTTACGGGTAAAAATGATTTATTTTTTGTGAAGAATACGTGTACCAAGTGGCATTCTATTATCTTTAAGTATAATATTTTTCAACGAAGGCTCTAAACTATAAGTAATCAAGTCGAAAATAAAATTGACGTATTATTTGAACATTTCTAAACAAAACTATATAAATATAAAAGTTATTTGAAACCCACAAATAGATTTAAAAAATTACAGAACAATATCGCTGATGTATATTTTTAAGTTATTGAGCGATAATATTTTTACAATAAATGTTTCTACAATTAAAACTATCATATTAGATAAATACAAATTCGGTGCAAAATTTGATGTATAGGTTGATACTAATTTTATTTGAGATTGTTAGTTTTGTATAAGAAACTAGTAACCTACGGGGGTTATACGCAGCCTTAAGGTTTGTATTAAAGGTTATTGAGACGTACAAAACCAAGTTTTAATTTATATAAAAGACATAATAAATTTGTGAAAATTTCGTCCTAATATTTAAAATAAAAAATCCCAGCAATTTTTTCTGCGATTGGTTTTGTTTCCAAGTATACATTAAATTAATGAGAAATATATTGATAAATGGCTTCATTTTTTTTTTTTAAATTTTAGAAGCATATTTCTTACTATTTACAAAGAGTTATTTGACTTATTTGAAGTATTTCACTATTATAAATGATTTATTCCTCTCTGATATCTTAAAAACAAAAAACTAAAAGAGTTCAAATAATATGTTGAATCATGACGAAATACTACGAACCTATTGGCCCACCTACTAGATACCACACATAATTTGATTCTCAGCTGTCAATTTTTTTTTATTATGTTTTTAAATTCAAAAGAAGACACAATATCTTCTATAATATCTTCTATAATTCAATATCAGCTATAAATTAAAAATTGATGTGAAGTGTGAATATTCACACATTTCAGGGTTTCGCAGGTATATAATAAGTGAAGGCGGTATGCTGAGTGTGTAGGACAAATTTTACTTTGTAGTAATCACGGCAAAATGAACGATATTTTTAAAATAATTTATCGTCTTTTAATCATATAATAAGACTGGTTATTAAATTTACGCTCTTAAAAATTAAATACAACATTTGTCAAAAAATAACTAGAATTTTGACAAAATAATTTCAACATAATAAAAATGCAAAAAAAAAAACAGAAAAAATAAAACTCACTCCGTACTCGAACTCGAAACCCTTCGTTTTCCAGAGAATTTTAGCTTCCGACACCAGCGCTGTAACCCGTTACGCCATCGTACGCCTTGCATATGAGTGTCTTACACTGGTATAACTTTTGTACTTTGTGAACCAAAAACCACAAAAAATGCGTTATTTTCCGAAAACATAATCTGATCAAAAATTCCTGTTGTACTATTTCGGTTCACACCAATATACATTACTTAGAATTTTTTTAGATTTTTAGTTTAAACCATCTGGGCTACAAAAAATTTTTTGCACAATTTTGGCAAAAATCGCATCAAAATAATTTATTTTGCAAAAATAAAAATTTGATCGTTAATTCACGTACTAAGGGCTTTCATTTGATACCCTACTCAGAATTGAAATAAAATATTTTTGTTTTCGATGAGCACATATTTGTTTATATTTTTAGGGGGGTATGTTTTTTAGATGTTTTAGTATTTTTCCTATGTGCGGGTCAAAGAGTTATATAAGCATGCCAAATTTCAACTCTCTAAGTTTAACCGTTTGGCTACAATTTTAACCGAACAGACAGACAGACAGACAGACAGACAGACAGACGACAAAATGACGGTATAAGGGTTTTTTGGTCATACCTACAAAACCCTAAAAAATAATTAATTTTGTCAAAACACAAAAACTACAGTATTTTCCAAAAACGCAACCTCGCCAAAAATTCCTTTCGTACCTTTCCTGTTCATATCAATATACTTTTCTTAGAATTTTATCACATTTTAGTTTAACCCCTTTGGGTTAAAGGGTGCGGAACAAGTAAATGTTTCTGGCAAGAAATTTTAAAAAACTACTTTTCGTTCCTTAACCACGCTTTAAGAATTTTCATTTGATACCACACAATACATTTAATAAAATAATTATTTTTTTAACGACACTAAAAATCGTTATTTTTCTAAAAACTAATCAGATAAAAAAATCCTCTTGAACTATTCCGGTTCCCATCAATGTACATTATGGAGATTTTTTTCAGATTATTAGATCAACCCCTCTAGGACATAGGGTGGAGGACAATTTTTTTCTCATACGAGGGCTAACTTTCAAACGTTTCTGCGTTCAAACCAATTCTCGAAATATTTTTTCCACTCTGAAGTTGGTGTCTCAAGAACATGGTTTTCGAAGGCTTCAACAGCTTCTTGAGGTGATGAATATCGCTGTCCACGCATTATTTGTTTGACATTGGGGAACAAAAGAAAGTCGTTAGGGGATAATTCAAGTGAATAAGGGCAATGAGACATTAATTTGATGTTTTTTTCCTTCAAATAATCAATTGTTTGACGTGCTGTGTGGGAGCTTGCATTGCCATGATGAAGAATGATGTGACGTTTTTGGTTGTGTTTCCTGATAACTTCTGACAAACAAATTGTATGCCATTCAGCATTAACTGTCCTCCCATCCTATAAAGGTATGGTTTCCGCATGTCCAGTACAACCGAAGAAACATGCGATCATTTTCTTGGAAGTGCTTCATGAACGAACAACTTTTGTGGGTTCCGGTTCACCATGGAACACCCAAACAGTGGATTGTTGTTTAGTTTCCGATTCATATGAATAAATCCAAGTTTCGTCACCTGTAACGATGTACACGGATTTTACAGTGCCTAGATTGAATTTCTTTAGCATTCTCTGACACCAATCAACACGAGCCTTTTTTTGAGCTTCGGTCAAATTATGTGGAATCCATCAGGAACAGATCTTTTTTCAAGCTAAATGTTCATGAAAAATCGAATGTATTGCAGTCTGCGATATATCAAAGAATGCTCTATCGCACGATATGTCACATGTCGATCTTATTCAATGATTTTGCGCACAGCATCGATGTTTTTTGAATCACAAACGATTTTAGTCGACCTTCCTGAGATTCATCACTGACGAAGGCACGACCACGACGAAATTCTGCAAACCAATTATAAACAGTCTTTTCTGAAGGTCCTTCTTTACCAAAAGTTGAACGAGACGAATCTATCTATTGTTGTTGAGTTAGGCCTTTACTAAAATCGTAAAAAATCATCCAACGAAAACCTTCACGAGTAATACCCATTTTTTCACAAACTTGTTTTTTTTAACACTATCAACAAACTACTCGATCAATTTATAAGCTGCCACTGATTTCACAATAACAAATGTCAAATTTTACGAATATAGTAATGACATATTTCAATATTGCCATCTAGTGGTCGTTTGTAAAAACATAAGAGGTAAGCCTCGTATTACTTACGTATGAAAGTAATGACTTAAGTGCTTTGTCATCTGAAAGTTTTAACAATGAAGAAGTTCTTGAATTACGTTATTTGCAGGAAAAATTTGACTCACACTGATTGTCTTAAGAACCCTCCAAATATGTCTCACTATAAGTTTCCTTGAAAAAAATTAATGGCGCCCCCGAACAACCTAAAGTCGTGATAATGTTCTTGGATAGAGAACCACTGGAGTAGAGTGTAGAGTTAAACAAAACTTGAAATTGCGTAAGATAGTTTGCTGTAATTGTTGTGACCTTATGTTCAAAGAAAACTTCCCAGTGGATTTCATAGTAAAACCCTTTTCCAAGGGTTTTCCCAGTAGATCCCGTATCCTTTGTTCCAACTAACTTTTTACTTTAATTTAAATATCTTGACATTTGTAAAACAACAAGATTAAAAGATAGACAAACATGTAGAGTGTAGAGACGATTGATTTTCTAATAAATTACTGATCCATATCCATATCTGTCACGTGGCTCTTGACTTTATAAACTTGCTGATAATCTCTAGTAATTGAAATCGAAGCGTCTCCTAGCCTGCGCCTGCGACCGCATTCAATAATTTCTTTTTATGTTTTCTTGCATGCAAAACCCGAGTTCTTGAACTAAATTCATATCTAAATAGAGCATCTCTATCTATTTACTTTTTACTGATTTTTAAAGTTTCTATTCAATTATGGAAATTGAAATCGAGCTTATTTTATCGCTTATTAATGAATTATTCGCTTAAAATACCGTTTGGTAACGCATTGTACAAAGCGTTCATAAATCATTGATAGTCGTTTGAATTTCCCGCTCATTAGATGAATTTTATAGGCTAGTACTTTCCACTGGCGCACATGGAAAAACTTACAAAGGTAAATTAATGAGTCATTGACAAAACAATTTATTCTAGGCTATTCCAAATGTTTAAGCGGTACTAAATAGAATTTTTATTTTATAAACTTATCACGAACTCACTTTTTGACAATTGAAATAGTTCTTTTAATCGTTAAAAGATACTAGTTTTTAAAATTAGTTCCGCTACAGTCTGTTCCAAACGGTTAAGCGGAACTAAATGGGAATTTAGTTCTTTTAGGTTGTCACGAGAAGGGACCTTGCTTGGGTTATTTCATTTTTCACGTTGTGATGTCAAAATTTAAAATTACAACAATGAAACCATGGAAACGAATGACATATGCCAAAATTAAATATTTTTTTTTATATATTTTAATGACAAAAAAATAAATAAATGGGAAATTTGTATTAAGAATGACACAAAAAATCAAAATATAAAGAAACTAACATATTAAAATGATATTAACCTTAACCAAAAAATGTTTATTGTAAGTATGATTTACAAAGCTTAAACAAAACGGCCGAAAGGCACGATTTAAACGACGAAAGTAACTAGATTGCAAAATCTAGTTCCGCTTAACCGTTTGGAACAGACTGTAATATCAGTTTATGATAACATAATCTTTTAGATTTAGATTATCTAAAGATATCCAGTCAAGCCCGCTTTCATCTTTTCAAAACTGAAAACCATTATATTTTCATTAATATTTATACCGATAAAAAACTGGTACCCCCCTCAAATAGTTCCTTAACCCCCACCCCTTCCGAGAACTTAAAAGCTAAAAAGCTAGCGCCGCCATTGTTTATGTGTTCCATTTTTTGTTTGCCAACAAAATAATGCAGAAAATTGGCAATAAAAATAGTATATTATTAGATGAGTGATTATGACCGCCATTATTCACGAAGATGCGTTTGAGCCCACGAGCCGAAGGCGAGTGGCGCAAATCATCTGAGTGAATAATGGCCATAATCGCGAATGTAATACTATGCTTTTTCCACACCTATTAAACAAATAAATTAGACTCAAATTTGATTATTTTAAAGAAAGTGACAGCGTCATCCATAACCAAAGTGAAAAACAAAACTGCCATGGCCTACTACCACTGCATTGTCAAATATGATTGGATCAGCGAGAGTGATTTATGGAAATGTAGGTTTGTGATTGGCCGTAAGCAGTTAATTATGAAATGATAATTCACTGTAGTTATTTATGGGTACTATTTTTCACGAAAAAAGTGCTAATAATTGCAATATAATTAAATAGGGGTGGAAAAAAATCTTATTTGACATATAATATAATGGAAATTGTCAATGTCTGACAGCTGTCTATGTCAAATAATATCCTATCTACGTTTATGATTAAATACGTTATATGCTTATGAAAAGTGTGAAATAATTAATCGCTTAAGAGGCTTTTTTAACACTCAAATAAATTAACTAATTAACAAATGAAGCAATAACTAACAACTTTATGTCTAAAATAAAAGTTGTTAGTTATTGCTTTTATAGCAACTTTTGTTAAATAAATTTATTCGAAATATTTTTCTGTTGTGAAATATTCGCAAAAATCTTAAAACCGACAAGAGTAAACTCCCATTTTTAATTAACCGATTTTTACCAAAAATTGATCAACTCGTGTCATTGATATCAAAAACTTAAATATGAAGTTTCATAAATATCCTTTTAGCCGAATTTGCTCTGCACGTGTACACGGACCGACAGACAGACCGACAGACAGACAGACAGGCTAACAGACAGACCGACAGACATCATGCTAAAAATAATCAAAACGTTATGTAGTGACCTCAATTCGTGGAGATAGTCCATCGAAATCTTGAAATGTAAAAATCGGTATGATCACAATACCTTCCTTATAATATGTTGGCGGTCGGTAAAAAACTAGCGTCATAAATTTTTTCTTCTATG
This sequence comes from Liopterus haemorrhoidalis, assembly GCA_963971575.1. Taxonomy (NCBI): domain Eukaryota; kingdom Metazoa; phylum Arthropoda; class Insecta; order Coleoptera; family Dytiscidae; genus Liopterus; species Liopterus haemorrhoidalis. The sequence goes on from OZ020615.1 coordinate 9,451,484, forward strand.
ACTACGTAGGTGTGCCGCATAAGTTTTCTTCTTTGGAAAATGTGTCACGAGACTAAAAGGATTGGGAAACACTGCTCTACATAGTAAGTACATTGTTATGACATTGATTTGATGGAAGTAGATACACATTACCGAGGAAGCTTTGGTTACTCTTAACAACGGGATGTAAGTAAAAATTTAGCTCCCCGGGGTAGTAATTAAAAAAAATTAAACAAAACCTAAATTTTTATGCCATTTGGTAATGTCCCTTCGATTTCTCCGGCAGGAAGAAGGAACATGCAGCGTTTTGCAGCTTCATCAATTTCCATTTCTCTTTCACTTTTGTTCAAATTCATTTTACAAACTTTTGACACAACGCTTTTAATATTCACGGTTTGTTCATAGCAACCGGTGACAGACTTACTGATATTTTATTCAAATATCTAAAATAAATTAATCTGAAAGAAACTATGCAATTAAAAATAACTTTAAGATTGGAAAAAATATTAGAAACAATTCGAGAGGTAAATATTTACCAGTCGAGGACTCTATTGCTAGCCTTCGCTATCGCTCGGGCGCAAAAACTCGACTGGTATAGTCGGATTGCTGATAGGTGACTGTTACATGTATGTATCAAATAGTGCATTCATATAATAATCTAGTTACCATTTTTCAACGATTTTAAAACTGTTTTTTGTTATTTGTCTTAGCTGTCTGTGTCTGGTAATAATATTAATTAATAGAGCTTGCGGCCAATTATTAAATTCACAAACTTTAATTTTAAATCTGCTGGAATATTTTAATTCCGAAAAAGAGAACAATGGGCCACTTATTTCTCTATCTTGTGTCCATCAAAGAGTACCAGCTGCCTTAAAGATTTCTGAATCAACAATTCGTAGAATTATAAAATGTAATAAATCTGAACTTCTCACTAACAAAATCACTAGAAAACGAAGGAAATTAAAATCTGAACCAGTTTATTTTATTGATACATTGACACAAACGTATGGTCATGAAGTACTAAGATTACCTCCTTATCACTGCCAGTTTAACCCCATTGAACTAATTTGGGGTATAACAAAAAATTATTATGATAGACATATTGTTCAAAACGGATATAGTGATAACGAAGTTTTGAAAATGTGGCAAGTAGCCTGTGATCAAATTAGTTGCGAAACTTGGGCAAAATCTGTTAAAAAAATCGATAATTTAATAAATGAATGGTGGGAAAGGGAAAGGATTATTGATGGTATTAAACCAATAATAATAAATACAAGAAATGACAGCGATAGTTCAGATGACGACGATATCATGCATTACAGTGACTATTTTAAAAAAAATTAAAATAAACATTTAAATACAACTTGTAGCAATATATTATATGAATAAATATATTTTTACTTAATATTTCATTACTTTGTACTTAGGGGAAACATACAAATTTAGTTTAATTAAACAAAAAATTATAATCCAAAATTTACGTATGAGTATAAATATTTCCATATTTATAATTATTATCTTAAAATTAATAATTTTGTTTGTTTGAGTAATGCTGTAAATATATTTTCGTGCTCTAATTAGTAAAGATATCTACGAATCATGCAGTTTCTTTCTAATGCTTTGTTTTTTATTAAAATAATTTGGAAGGTTAGTTGTCAACTTGCGTCACTATACGTACTATCGGTATGCAAATAATTATAATGATATAGACAGAGAAAGCATATAGTATTGTCACCTATCAGCAATTCGACTATAGTATTACTTCCCTTAATGTTTAAATAACTATTGTCCATAAGCAAAGCGAGCTTATACATGTTTTAAAGGGAACAGTCCAATTTTCGTGTAATTTTCCAAACATATTTTTTCGTACAGCAGTATTTTCAAGGATTTTAGCTAAGATATATAGTGCTTATAATTTATGTTACCATTTCCTATACATACAGGAAATAAACACATAAATTAGTACAAATTACATGGTTTACAAAAGGGCTTTGATAAATGGTGCCTAAATGTTATCTCTTAGATATGTCGACAAGTTACTTCCCTTCGAAATAGGAAATAAAAATTGAAAAAGAAAACATAGGCCTAAACAAATCATATGTCCTATTATTATGTTGATTAGCTTTTGGTCTGGAAGGTTTCGAATTCATTATGACTATTTAACTTCAGTCCAGGGACCTGAAGCTGAATTTATTTAGGTTCAGGTTCGGATTCAGGTTCAATGTGGTAATTTCGTTTCGGTTTCAGGTTCAGGTTCAATAATAGAATTCTTTTTAGGTTCAAGAACCTAAATTTTTTCAGGCTCGGGTTCGGGTTCAATGAAAATTTTAAATAAAATTATAAGTATACTCTATTGTAATACATAACTCTACTACTTTGTAATACATAACTAAGAGAGAAATTTCATTGAGACGGATTATATAATTCGTCTCAGTTTGTAATACGAAACTAGATCTGGTTACTTTGGTGACTTTTGTGGTGTAAACAGACTTTGGCGTATCCGTGTGAACCAATACTATGATAATATTATAAATGTATTATCAATATACAACATAAAAATGAACTTTCCCTGTTAGTTACGTATTACAAAATGAGACATATAATACAACACAACCACCAAAGTCACTAGATTTTGTAACGTACAGTCTATTCCAAACGATAAGGCGGAACTAACCGGGATATTAATTTTTGTACGTTGTCATTAACTATTTTTTCTATATATTATAAGTTGGCTTTTGATCATTTTGTTCAGGAAAAGAACAAAATGATCAAAAGTTTCAATCAATTGGTAAAAGTAATTAGAATTGAAAATCTAGTTCCGCCTAAACCAAAGGAACAGACTTTATTTCAAAATTAAATATACTATAATCAGTTCACTTTTGTAAGGACAAGCTAGATCTAGTTCTTTTGGTTACTTTTATAGTGTAATACAGACTTTAAATGTCAATTAAAAAATATTCCTTACGATGGAAAACCGACTTTAAATTTATTTATTTAATTTTAGGTTCTGATAATTATTAAGAAAGTGACATTTTTTTATAATTTTTTAATACCAAAATGACATACAGTTTCAAAGGTGCAAACTATTGAAAACAAAATTTACTCTTAGTTTGATCTTACAAAAGGGAACAGCTTATATAAATGAAATAATAATTTTAAAATGTAACGTATACAATTATTATCATAATAAATAATAAATAAACAATAATTTCCTGAACCTGTTAAAAATACATGGTTACCTGATAATCATAAAAGGTTCGATTTCAGGTTTTGATTCACTGACTTTGAAATTTAATGGTTCGGTTCAGGTTCACGAAGAATATAGGTTTTTTCGGGTTTTCGGTTCGGGTTCGGTTTCAGCTTCAGGTCCTTGCTTAAGTCAATTATAAATCCTAAACCAGATTTAGGATTTGGAGTTATCGTTATCTGTAGTTTTAGCATTCAATACAATATGCCAAGTGTAATTTGAACATTATTTTTATTAAGGAAATAATCGAGTTGAATAGAAGTGTTGCCTCACTCTGTATATATAGTTAGGACGCGTTGTACACGAAAACCCCGTACTCAGCGTAACGTTCAGACCTGTCCTATTATCCTTGAATAAATAATTGATTTAATTGACTTTATCTTGTTGACAATATGTAAAAATTTTATCCGAATCCTTCTTTACCATGTATGATAACAAAAATATGTTGCTTCAGAAATTCCGGAAATTAACTTTATTGCCAAATTATCTTAAATAGTTTATGATAAATTATACGATCAGTATCATTTCCTGAAATTAAAATATCGTCTACACAAACCGATAGCTATAAATGAACTGTAAACACGGAAATATTAATTTCATAGATACATCTATATATGATTACATTATTGACACAAAAAACTGCCACCAACATTTTAATATTTGAAATATGAACAAAAAAATTAAGCTTAAGATAATGAAATGCATATTGTATACAGTTTTAAAGGAACATTGTCTAATTGCTGAAAAATTGACTAGTGACTTCCACAAAATTTTACTTGTCTGGTTAAAGAAAAAACATTAAGGCAATTCTTTTCCCAATCCCGAAACTAATTTTTTTCTTCTGATCCTGGAATTTCAGAATTATTAATTTGTACGGGATCCTGGAATTTCGGGATTCGGGATCCGGGATTGCAAGCCCTGAGCATATACGAGGGGTGCAAAATAAGTATCTTAGCCAACAAATGGTATTGTTGGGAGCAATAATATTTTGGTTTCGAGTTGAACATATGTTTATTAACTAAAATTTTAGATCTTTCTGACTAATATTAGGTTTGTGAATTAATTCGGTCCGTTTTTTTTTTTCAGAAAAGACTGTGAAAAAATATGGAAAAACACACTGTACAAAGTATTTGCCATCGCTTGCTATTGTTTTTTCCCATTTGTCTGGCAGTTGTTGTATTCCGTGATGGAAAAACGACTCGTCTTTCGAAGCGATCCATTCATTGAGCCATTTCTCTATTTCTTCATAATTGATCAATTGCTGACCCGAAAGCCCGTGTGCCATCGATCTGAACAAGTGATCATCTGATGGAGCAATGTCTGGTGAATACAGCGGGTAAAACGTCCTATCCAAGTGCTTCCAAGGTGGCCTTCACAATCTTTCCAACATTTGGTATAGCGTTATCATGCTGGAAGATCACTTTGTCGTGTCTCTTCCAATTGTTGTTGGTAAAGTGCGGCAGTGATGGTTTGGCTCTGCTTTAATAGCTCATGATACACTACACCCTTCTGCTCCATACTCTCACCCATACACAGAGCATTACTTTCTTGCCGTGAATATTCCGCTTTGTTCTCGATGCGGATGGTTTTCTTGGGTCGCAAATGGACTTCCTTCGTTTGGGATTATCGAAATATATCCACTTTTCGTCTCTAGGTCACAAAACGATGCATAAAACCTTTTCTTTTTTGCCTAGCTAGCAAGATGTTTTGCTCCTCACGATGTCTCTTTCTTTCAGTTCGTACGGCACCCATCTTCCTTCTTTTTAAATCTTTCCCATGGCTGCCAAACACACAGAAATTGTTGATCGATCAACATTCAACAAATACGCGAGCTTATGTTGCGATGACACGGATCTTCATCGACTAGTTAGATCATTAGTTTAGAAAAAATTTCATTGAGTACACCGGAAAAAAAATGTTTGGTTGTGTTTTTTAAATTTTGTTAAACATTAACACGTTCGCGGACAGTACGGCTATAGCCGTCCTACTTTTTTATTCAAATATACAAATGACGGCTGCGGCAGGTTTTAATTCCATTTAAGTATATGAAAACTAGTATAAACTGTCCTATCCGGAACATACCAAACACAGTAAATGTCCTATTATAAACAAAAATTTAAAAAAGTGACATTTTGCAAATCTCATTGTACAAAACTGTCCGCGAACGTGTTAATAATGGCAGAAAAAAAGGAGCATTTTCGACATATTATGTTTTTTTATTTCCGATAAGGGAAGAATGCTTCGAAGACGCAAAAAGAGATTTGTGCTATGTACGGTTAGGATGCCGTTGGCAATTTCACGTGCCGTAAATGGTTTAAAAAAAAAAAATTAATATTTTTAATTTTACCATTACTTCGGAAAAATACTGTTCACAACTAAATGAATTAAAGCGAGCAATTGATCAGAAGTGGCCTGAATTAGCCAACAGAAACGGCATTGCATTTCATCAGAACAAGACCACACGTGTCTTGGCCAGCCGACAGAAACTTTTGCAGCTTGACTGGAATGATTTGGTTCATCCACCATACTTTCCCAACCTTGCACCCTCCGACTACCATTCATTCCGATCACTTCAAAACAGCTTAGATGGTAAAAACTTTACTTCCTTGGAAGACTTTAAAAATCCCCTGAATCAGTTCTTTAGCCAGAAACCTCAGAATTTCTACGTGCGAAGGGATTATACAGCTACCGGAGAGATTGTGAAATGTCATCAGAACGGCACATAATATATTGATTAAATGTAACTTTTAGTAAATTAAATGTTTCTTCAATTGTCAAAAAAACGAAACGAACATTTGCATCAACATAATACTCAAGTTCGAGTAGCCTAGTATCTGGAAATGACAAAAATGTTTAAGAATTATATAAATATACAAGAACGTCCAAAAACGTTCACCCGATCCTTCAATTTGTATCATTAAGATCTCTTTGTAAGACAGTTTTAAATCCTGTATTTTAAGTCTCTCATCATTTATCTTTGTGTATGCGTGATTCTACAGTAAGGGTTTGTTATCAGAGGTACAATTAGTCAACAAAGCATGGACGCTCCTCAGTCAATATGTCGGCATCCATTGACGTCCCGACGACCAGAGTCCACTTGTAATTGTTGTGCTTATGTACAGTGCGTGTTTACATGCTTATTAGTAGCTTTATGTCTGGCAACATTGATACACACTTCAAGATGAATTAATCATTGCAATCTACAAACTAATTATTCGAGGATAACGATTGTTTATTTAGATTTTGAAGTTTATTATTCTACTGTTTATCAAATGTGATCTTAGAAAAATCTCACAAAAGATAACTAAGTAAGATATTAAGTAAATGTAAAACAGTATCAGCGTATAATTCAAATTGCCGCAAGATTTTATAAATTTCGAAACTTTATTTCAGTAATTAAACAGAAATTCGTTTTGAATTTCAAGCTTAAACCTTTTTCTTCAAATGCTGCCTCAGTTTCGAAGATTGGTTATTAACATAGTGACCATAATCTTGGATGCTCCTCCTTCTTAGGTTTTTAATCCATAGGTTGGTTTGCACGACGGAAAGAAGTATGGAGAACAACACCAGAAAATAAGTAACTCGACTATAGCCATACACCGCAAGGTAGAAAGGCTTCAGGATTAAGTAAGTAAGTAAGGTTACTTTGCAGTAATTCTCCAAGCTTCCCTGTTCTCAGTCAGTTTTTTTAGTTCTACGTACGTGTTGCAATTCGTATCTTCCACAATCTGTTTTATGTACTCTAGCCTTGGTCAACCTTTACTGTTCTTTCCCTCAACTCAAAACGATATTGGAAGGAACCTTCCAGTATCGTTTTCACCAGCCCTTTGCGTCTTATAATATATCCAATCCAAACATCCCTTCTCTTCTGCAACATTCTCCACAGATATGGTTCCTCCATGGTTTGCTGCAATCAAATCGAGACGTGAGAACAGATGATTGAGGTTATTTCGCAGACCTTCCAGAAAACTAATATAAAGATAGGATAATAGAAGATCATATTGATTATAAGACAATATCCGCAAAAAAATCAGATTTTGCTCGTCTGTATGTCTGTCCGAGATTCACGGAAAACCAGCTTGCAAGTAATTTGGTATGATGACAGAGTAAACCAAGATTCAAACATAGGCTATAAGGCATCTAAATATTTTTATTCTAGAAGGGTGTTTGGGAGTTAAAACTGTTTATTAAGGTACCTAAAATAGCTCCCTTATTATTAAGTTACCAGAAAAATTTTATACAATAAAAAAATTTTATAATAAGAAAACAAATATTTTTTAGCCAATACATTTTTTCAATTAGATGAATATTTGGCGAATTACGGGTGGACATCTTAATACTGAAATCTACATATATTTCCCTTTTTATTGACAACAGAAAAATCATATAAGACAAAAATTGTTTATAGTAAGAAAACAAATCTTTTATTTCTATAATTTTTTTCATTTAGATGAATATTTCGGGGGTTACGCGATTTTTAAATTAAGTAACCGGACTGACAACATACTGATTGATCTGGCAACATTTGGAACGCGGGACTTGGAGGGGTGGCAGGTGAACATGTGATACGCCTTCAGTACGAGGTTTTTTTTTGTCCGTAGCGATTTTTTTCGTGAAACAGTTTTTTCTAGTGCGTTCTAAAAATGAGTGACATTCATTTCGAGCAACGGTGTGCTATCAGGTTTTGCTTCAGACTTGGGCACAGTGCAACGGAAAGTTTTGCAAAACTTGAGCAGGTCTACGGAGACAGTGTTTTGTCAAAAACCCAGGTCTTTTGGTGATATAAGGCATTTTCAGAAGGAAGAGAGTTGATTGAAGATGAATCACGCAGCGGAAGGTCTTCATCTTCAAGAACCAATGAAAATGTCGTCAGAATCCGGGATCTTATGCGTTCAGATCTTCAGTTGACAATCAGAATTGAATTTGACTCACACTATCGTTCATCAGATTTTGACCAATGAATTGGGCATAAGAAAAATCACACAGCGATTTCAATAAAAGAGTTTTTGGTCAGTAAGAATATTCCTGTGGCTCCTCAGCCTCCTTATTCGCCTGACTTGAGTCCTTGTGACTTTTTCCTCTTCCCAAGATTGAAAAATCACCTCAAGGGTAAGGTGACCTCATGGGAGCGGACCAAAAAAAAGGTCGTCACATCCCAAATCCAAGTGAAGAGCAAAAAAAGGTCCTCACCTCCGAAATCCAAGTGAAGAGCAAAAAAAAGGTCCTCATTTCAAATACAAGTTACAAAATGCGGGACTTTTGCGGGACGCATCTTAATGCGGGACGAATGGTCACCCTACTCAAGGGACGTCATTGTGAGACACTTGAAAACATTCAAACGTCCGTAACCGACCAGCTGAAAGCTATTCCAGTATCCGAGTTCCAGCACTGCTATGAGGATAGGAAGAACCGTCTCAGGCGCTGTATAGCTTCCCAAGGAAGTTTTTTTAAAAGAGACGATATTGAATTGTAATTCTATTCGAATATTTTATTTTTTTTAATTAGTCCGGATACTTAATTTACACACCTCGTAGATATTTTAATAAACTAGCAGAAGAAAAATTACTCATTAAAATAGTTTCTACATAATTGGTGCTTTCGTTTTACAAGTAAAAATACTTAGCTAAGCTTGCAAGTTAGTAAAATGCCTTAGCAAGGGTAAGGGGGAAGGAATTTTTTTTTTTAGTCTTATAAATGTAACGCTTTTACAACTTAGATTAATTAGGTAAGGTAAAATAACTTAAGTATTGTGGTAAAAGGAAAGCACCTACTATTTTAGGCGAAGCAATGAAGCACAAAAATCAGCCCAACTTCCGATTTTTGGCGCAGTAAGATGGATTTACATGCGGTTTGGTGCATTCGACTCGTTAGAGTCTCAGGAAATTTTGTGAACCAACGCGATCAATGCAAAATGAAAAACTGCATTTGTGCATAAGAAAAATCCATTGGAAAAGTGCATTTTCCAGAGTTGCAAAATCAAAAACTTATAACTCGGTATAAATTCACTAAAATAAGTCAAATATTGATACTCGGGGGTTTCTGGGGTCGCTGAACACGAATATCGGGACGAGAGAAGTGTCCGAGGTACCTGGTGCCCAGGGTGGACACTACGTACATCGTCTCCTAGAGTTTTATGCAAATTTGATACAAAAGCAGATGAATCACGTTACTCGGGGGTTTTTGGGGTCGCTGAGCTCGAATATCGCAATAGCGAATGTCTCCGAAGTTCGTAGTGCCAAGGATCTGGTACCCAGGACTACCAACCTTGTATACTGAAACTCATTTTTTTTAGACGTAGGCGCTTTTTTATAATTCAGTTGGTAGCATTGATCCTATGTTTAAGCGACTTCAGGTATTATAACGTTCTTTGCCTACTTTCACCGTGTCTATTGTAGACAGTTTTAATGACGTACATGTGGATTTTCTGTCGAATTGGTTCGCTTATTTTTAATTTTTTATCAATAAAAAAAATTTAGCAACAATAATAAAATGCATAAATTTAAGTAAGTTTTTAGTTTAATAACGTATAACCTCGAATAACGTATTTCAACCACATTTGTAACAAATTCGCATAAAACTCTAGGAGACGAGGGTAAGTACCGCTCACCCTGAGCACCAGGTACCTCGGAGACATTTGCTATTGCGATATTCGGATTTAGCGACCCCAAAAACCCCCGAGTAACGTGTTTCAACTACTTTTGTATCGAATTCGCATAAAACTCCTGTAGACGAGGGTAAGTACCGCTCACCCTGAGCACCAGGTACCTCGGAGACGTTCGCTATTGCGATATTCGGATTCAGCGACCCCAAAAACCCCCGAGTAACGTGATTCAACTGCTTTTGTATCAAATTTGCATAAAACTCTAGGAGACGATGTACGTAGTGTCCACCCTGGGCACCAGGTACCTCGGACACTTCTCTCGTCCCGATATTTGTGTTCAGCGACCCCAAAAACCCCCGAGTATCAAAATTTGACTTATTTTAGTGAATTTATACCGAGTTATAAATTTTTGATTTTGCAACTCTGGAAAATGCACTTTTCCAATGCATTTTTCTTATGCACAAATGCAGTTTTTCATTTTGCATTGATCGCGTTGGTTCACAAAATTTCCTGAGGCTTTAACGAATCGAATGCACCAATCCGCATGTAAATCCATCTTACTGCGCCAAAAATCGGAAGTTCACTGCTTCGTTTCCTCGCCTATAGCAAGGGTAAGGGGAAGGAAAAAATTTTTTTTAGTCTTATAAATGGAACGCTCTTACAACTTAGATTAATTAGGTAAGGTAAAATTACTTAAGTATTGTGGTAAAAGGAAAGTACCTACTATCTAGCTTTAGTTGCATTCTAGGTAACTATAGCTTTCCTTATACTGTGTAACTCTTTTTGCAAGTATTTTGGGATGCATAAAACGTCCCTTCGTGTGAATAATTAATTTCTGGGGAGTTGCTGACAGGTTTTTATTTGCAGGGAGGATGTAAATTTCAAGGGGAATGATTTACTCGAGCCCATTAATATGATTCTGCGGTTTCCAGAAACAAAGACATATTTAACGATATTAAATTTAGGACGCTATAATCCTATTTTACATGTAAAATAAAACAATTTTTAACTGTATTAAGAGGGAAATTAAATTAAATTAATAAATTTAATTTAGTCAAAAAAAAAAAAAAAAAACATTATGTAAAATGTGAATTGTTACACATTTCAGGATTTTCCAGGTATTTAGAAAGTGACATAATTTTTTTGGATTTTTTTTTTTCGATAAATATATACAAGGTGTTTGTTTGAAACGGGGCACCCCGAAAATCTCCTTTATTTGTAAAGATACAAAAAATCTTCAGAACAAAAGTTAAACTAGACAAAAAGGCCCATCTAAAGGTTACTATAAGATTTCTGAGGCACTTCCGGTTTCACCGGAAATGATGTCAACTTTTGATCTAGCATAAGGAATCGATAATTTTATATTTTTTTCCTAAAAGTACATTAAATTAGCTTTACAATGACATCAAAAATCATATTTTTATGTTAATCATTTCAAAATGGCGACCATTTATTTACAAAATAATTATCAACATAAGTTTTACAAAGTTGAACGTAGCAAGCTTTGAAAACAATAAAAAAAAAACAAAATATCTCTAAAATAAACTATTAAACTCTTGTTATTTTTACAACATTTCAGTGAAAAATTAAAATTTAAGTTATTTCATGTTATTTCATATAATAACTATGTAGTTATAACAGTTTATTTTAGAGATATTTTGTTTGATTTTTTATTGTTTTCAAAGCTTGCTACGTTCAACTTTGTAAAACTTATGTTGATTATTATTTTGTAAATAAATGGTCGCCATTTTGAAATAGTTAACATAAAAATATGACTTTTTGGTATCATTGTAAAGATAATTTAATTAACTTTTAGGAAAAAAATATAAAATTATCGATTCTCTATGCTAGATCAAAAGTTGACATCATTTCCGGTGAAACCGGAAGTGCCTCAGAATTCTTATAGTAACCATTAGATGGGCCTTTTTGTCTAGTTTAACTTTTGTCCTGAAGATTTTTTGTATCTTTACAAATAAAGGAGAATTTCGGGGTGCCCCGTTTCAAACAAACACCCTGTATAACTGTGTAGCTACACAGTGGTTGAGGCTGGTTTTAACCATGTTAATTCCATCCTGACAAAACAGAGAAACAAGTTAGATGTAGAATTCCGTGGCGATTTAAAGCAGAAATTAACTAATTTTGAACCCAACCACACCCGTCACATTGACAATGATAGGCAATTTTATTTAATAATAATATTATTGTAATGCAATTAGATATAATTATATTAGATAAATGAAATATAAATAAAAAACATTGTACAATAAACAATATAAGAAATCACATACGTATTTTTTGCTTGCTTTATTATAAAAACGTAATTGTAAAATAGAGGGGGTCGATAAGAAGTCGAAAAACTCTTCAGGGGGTCGACGGTCAAAAAAGTTTGGGGACCCCTGACTTAAAACAAAGAAACAGACTATATGTGTTTATATTTTCTTCTTTTTTCTTCTTCTTCTTTCTTTGGCCTTGGTAACTATAGACCATTGGCCAATATTTTCTTCTTGTTATTAGTTTTTTTTTCTGTGTCCGTATTTTTCCAATATTTTGGTTAAAGATATGTATATGCATGCTAAATTTCAGTCTATTTGTTTAACTTCTATGTTCAGCTGTGGCCACAATTTCTGCCACACAATCAGACAGACAATACAACCAAATACCGACAGTAAGTTTCAAACAGCCTACACGAAATTTTTACCCCTTCGTCCTCAAATGATTTTTGAAATTACTACTTCACCTCATCAAGTGATTTTTTGAATCCCCCCCCCCCCCCGGGCTTCAACTGATTTTCAGGATTTCTTTCCTCTACCGTTCTCAAGTGATTTTCATAATTTCTACCACCCGTCCTCAAGTGATTTTCGGAATATCTACCACCCATCCTCGGCTGATTTTCGGAATTACACGGTTGTACACCACTGATGTAGATGAATGATGAAAATATATTTGATGACATGAGTAACCCTGAAAAATAACATCAGCTCTAACCATCGTAAATATTTTTCAGATTTAAATTGTTTCTTTAATTTATTTATTTATTTAATTCTGACATAATTTACTATTTCTATAAAATCAAAAATATTCACCAGTAGAGCAATAAAATTTAAATTCGAGCAGAATATTAATAGCATGTTATATCGACTAAATATAACCTTTTGCTCCTGAGTCAATATTTGTATGTATATTTCTTTATTTATATTAAATATTCCAGAGTTTCACAACTATTAACACGCCATATTATATTTTAAAAATGATATTACACTTATTTATAGTTTTATTACACTGATTACTAGCCATAAAATAAGGTAAACATGAGAAATTATGTTAAATGAATTTTAGGTCGTCGGTTTAAATGAAAATATGTACGCCAAACTCGAGACTGAGAACGAGAAAGAAACGTTCGTTTCCATGGAGAACGAAAACAAAAAATATCGTTTCTGTTATTTACGTTCTCGCCTATTACTGTTCTCAAATCGGTTGAACAAAAATAAAAAACGATTACTTACTTAATCGTTGAGCCCTTTTACCATCTCTGGTGTCGGGCTTTGTGAGAGCTTGAATGTTATTTGTATTTGTCTTCTTCTTTCACGGGGGATCGTCTCCACAGTTTTTTCCATTCCTTCCTATTTTGAGTCCTACTTCTTGCTTCACACCAAGGGGTACCTCGTCTCTCTACAGCTCTTCTTATTTCATCATTCCATTCCTTCCTAGGTCTTCCTCTTCGTCTCCTTTTATATACCCTGGCTTCATAAACTTTTTTTGTATCTCTACCTTCATCCATCCTTTGTATATGACCAAACCATCTCAACTGTCCTTCTTCTATCATTTCTTCTATTGGTTTTGTTCCTAGTTCTGCTCTATACTCCGTGTTTTTTATACGATCCAGTTTTGTTCTCCCCTTGATCTTCCGTAGAAATCTCATTTCGCTACTTCTTAATCTGATTTTAAGTTTCTCTGTAGTTGTCCAAGTTTCTGGTCCATATGTAAGTATTGGGATGGCTACTTTCTTGAAGACCTGGACTTTAGCCTCTGTCGGAATTTCCTTTTTCCCTAAGAAGGAGGTCTTGATACTATTAAACAGCTTACCAGCAGCCCCAACTCGTTCCGTTATTTCTCTGTCTATTTTTCCGTCTGCAGAGAAAACAGATCCCAGATACTTAAACTGCTCAATCTGTCGGAGTGTTTTTCCGTTTAATGTAATATGATGTTTTTCAGGTTTTGCACTGATGATCATACTCTTTGTTTTCTCGCAGCTGATCTTCATATTTATTCTGCTAAGCCACTTGCTGAAGATGTCTAGGTTACCTTGTAGATTTTCTTCATTGCTAGCGATTAGAACCTTCGTCTGCGTAGCAGAGCTGTGAGATGTTAATATGCTTCATTTTCCATTGCTCTATGTGGTATTTCCTTACTTCTTTTCTGGCGTTTTTAATGACTGTATCGAGCACTATTGTGAATAGTAGTGGACTCAATATACACCCTTGCCGTAGACCAATTTTTGTCTCAAAATACCTAGACTTGCAGTTGTTGGTCTGTACATAACATTTTGTCCCATCATACAGGCTTTGTACTCCTGCTACAAGGTATTCCTCTATTCCTCTTGACCTGAGTATTCTCCAAACATCTTCTCTCATTATCCTATCGTAGGCTTTTTCCAGGTCTATGAAGCAAAGATGCATCTCCCTGTCTTCTCGAAGCGCTTTTTCGATTACACTACATAATAATATTAATACATGTACTTAATCAAACCATTAAAATATTTTTTTCAAAAGAACACGCAGTTTAATTTATGCCAACTGATAAAATAATAATTTTTGATTTTTAACTAAAGATGACTCTAGCTCTTATAGTTATGGCCCCAGTTGTGAAAAGCCCCAATTGTGTACGGACCGAATTGTCTTACGGCCCCAGTTCTCATGGAACCGTTTATACTCTTTAATAATTGTTTTGTGTTATATTTTAAATTCTGACAATTTTGTAATGCTTGTTTTAACTACTTGACATGTTAACTTTGAACATTATTATATTTTTATACATGTAAACTTAATAAGTTATTAATTCCATATATCTTTGTAGCTCTGATGAAGATTTAAATTAAATGGCCCCAGTTGTGAAAAGCCCCAATTGTGAACGGCCCGAATTGTCTTACTGCCCCAGTTGTCTGGTTACCGTTTAGTGTATCGTCTTTGCACAGATTCAATTCTATCAATATAGATGTGATAGTTAGGATTCCATATGACAGATGCATATTCTAGTCTACTGCATACCAATGATTTATACAACTGTAACAAGCTAGCAGGTTGCGCGAAATCTTTTGTAATTCTTATTATAAACCCCAGGGTTTTTAATGATAACTTGACTATTTTTTCAACATGTACGTCAAATTTTAGTTTTCAGTCAAGGTAAATTCCTAAGTCCTTCACAGTGTCGATATTGTGTCGATATTTGTACTGTGTTTTTCTCTATTTATATTTATTATCTGGTTAATATTGTGCTCATGTGTGATTACCTAAGTGTGCCACCACTGCATTTCACTCAGATCAAATTGTATAAAATTTTCCTTGTCCGCGACACGTACCGGGGCGTCAACATGGAAAGTTTTGAGTGTCTTTGCAGAGATAACCTTTAGCTTTTACGATTAAACGAAAGTAAAGAGACAGAAGCCATTAATTCGACCTTGCCTGACTTATTCCAATTCCGTTTCAACTGTGTATGGAAAACTAAACTAACTGTGTTTTGATTACAGTCTTTGGTTAAGGTGGTTTTTGCGTGGGTGATAAATACTCTTACCCTGAACTATTGCTCTCTTTTCATTTGCATTCTACTTTGCCCCATTTTATTTGTTCTTAACATTACAAATGTATTTTGGGTTGCGTTCAGGAGACAATTCATCTAATAACAAGAAATTTACTGGCTCATTTCGAGAGAATTTTGCAGAACAACACCAAAAAATTACTGTTATAACATTGTCGGCATTAGGAACTCTAACAGAAAAGCTGTTTAAAAAGTGTAGAAATTAGATTTATAAGAAAACTCAAAGGAAAAACACTGCTAGATCAAAAACAGTGTCTACCGAGAAGAATTGAATATAAAATCGGCGCTAGAAAAAATTTATCTCGGGATCTTGTGCGTTCAGATCGTCGGTTGAGAGTCAGAATAATCGGGGAAGAGTTGAATTTGACTCACACTACCGTTCATCAAATTTGAATGAACTGGGGATAAGAAAAATGCGCCTTATCACACAGCAATTTCAGTAAACAAGTTTTTGGCCAGTAAAAACATTTCTGTGGCCTCTCAGCCTCGTTATTCGCCTGAATTGAGTCCTTAAGAGTCAGATTTTTAAAAATATAAAAAGTTTTTCTAAGATTTGAGCACATTTTATAAATATGTTCATCCCATGTAACATGTTTATCAATTAAAATTCCTAAATATTTTGTACAAGCAATTTTCTCAATACTTACTCGACACGTACAATTGCTATAGTCTGTACAGTTGCCTGCATGTAGCACAATTTTGTTAAATGATGGTTGTGTATTTTTATATATTGAAAATGACATATATTTAGTTTTTTCGTAATTTAGAGAAAGGGTGTTAAAGTCGAGCCATTTTTTAATAAGTTTCATATCGTGCTCCGCCATAATTTTAGCCTCTTCCCAGGAGCGAGCCTCGGTAAACAGAACTGTGTCATCAGCATATGCAATAATTTTACCATTCATTCCAGGCAAGATTAGCAAATCATTCACGTATACCAAGAACAAAATAAGTCCCAGCACCGTTTCCTGGGGTACCCCACAATTTAAAATTTTACTCTCACTAGATATCAAGTCTATTTTTACTTTTTGTGTTTTATTTAGTAAATAATTTTTAAATAGTTCTTGTGGTACTCCTCTTACTCCATATATTTCAAGTCTTTTTAATAAAACTGAATAGTCTACCGCAGGGGTATGAAACTCATATACACGGCCTTGAAACGGTTTTAAGTTATATTCCATCCACCGACAGCGCTAAAAGCGTTTTTTTTTTAACCAACATTTTGAGAACACTTCATTACCGGCAATTTGCGGCGATTGTTTTTGACGTTGTAACGGTAGGTGACAGTAAATTGTGATTGTGACAGTGATGAATTTTATAAGAAATTTTAAATATTAGCACCACATTTTTTATTTTCAAATGGTGTAGTGTAATTAATAATATTTTAAATGGTAAATGCAAAAGAAATATAAATAGTGTAATAAAAAAAATGGCACAGACTAAATTTAATATGTACAATAAAAGTAAATATAAAAGTAAAAAATAAATACTTGTTTAATTATTTCATATGCTTGCTTGCAAATAAAATAATAAAACTTAATGCTTACTGAAGTATTAACTTTTAACAATTGTAAGCAATTTTAATTTTAGGAAATTAATTAGGAGAGTTGTAAATAAATTAATCATAATTTTCGGTTCAAGGCAATCTTTAATTTTCTACCAAAATTACATTTTATTTTTCAATTTTGGTAGAAAATTAATGATCGCGCGATTCATAGCAATTAAAAATATATTTGTGTGCACTGCGGGTTGCATACTATCTAATCCTAGTTCATATTACAACCACGAATGTCGCAACTATCGCTGTCCAAAACCGTAACTTGGAAGTCCGCTATCTTCCTTGTTTTATAATTTGTGGTCTACCGTATCAAACGTTTTAGCCAAATCTAAAAATATAGCGGAGCAAGACATTGACTTGTCAAGACTGGAATAAATATATTTGACTAACTGAGATATAGCATCACTCGTTCCCTTATTGTTCCCTTATATATTATATACGTCAAATAAAAGGCCGGTAGCTCAGGTAGAGTTAACGAGATAAGCATGGATTCCATCAAAATATTTACACCCTGAAACGGAATAATTTTATTTAAGCATTATATATTTACCCACGATTTGAATCTACAAAATTTCTAATTAAATTTTGACCCGTCTGGGAAAAAAGGTTCACCATCGCTGGCCTAGTAATTTCTTTGTGCGTCCTCTTTCATTATATTTACTGAAATACTACTGAAAATGTTTTCATTACTCAAAAATTAGCCGTTATGATACATGAAATATCATTTAAAATCTCCTGAATAAAAATCGTGATATGATGTTAAAACTGGCAAATATGTGGGATTTAAAGTTCATTACAATGAAATACTCAATCATAAAAACAAACAGTACACAATGCGCATCACTGGGGAATAGATGGTCACTTTAAAATTTTTAAATTAAAAAATTACTGATTTTTAAAACCCGAACTTTTTTGTGAATGACGTTTGTTTTTTTTTTTTATACAGTGAGCAAATGAGAATAAAAAATAGCACTAAACCTTTTATAAACCTACATTTACGTACATTCTGATTACTATAAATCAGTGCTTCTCAACTCAAAACCAGGGATGGGGAGTCGGAGTCCGGAGTTGAGGAGTCGAAACTTTATGCAGGAGTCGGAAAAACTATCGACTTTTTGATTTTATCCATCAGGTCACTTTTGGCCTCACACATAAGTACTCCATCTTGTTCTGTTAATTATCAGGTCTTTCCATGTATCTTGTAATAGTAAAGATTTATTTTTCACCTTGCGGTGTTAAAATTTTCATACATTTACATTTTCTAATAGCAAACAGTGTGCAATTATTATATGTACATTACATTTTTTTAATTTTATGTCATTTACAGTATTTTATTTAGTATGTTCTTCATCCAGGTTTCATCCGGGTTTTCGTCATTGATTATTTGTATGGCTGATTTCGGGTTTCTCACTTCTTCCTTGCAGTCACGTGTTAGATGATCTATTGTCTCTTCATTCCTCTCACATATTCTGCACTTCTTTTCTTCTTTTTCTCTCCAATATTCGTTCCTTCTTTCTTCGTTTCCTACTCTGAATCTGGCTATTATTTTTTGGTTTTTTGATTGTTTTCTTAGATATCTATTGTTTCTAAAAACCTGTATCTGGGGTTGTATTTTGATATCTGTATCTTCTCTCTTCGTTGTTGCAGTTCCATGTCCTTTTCCCTTCGCACAATTTCTTCTTTTAATTTAACTCCCATTCGTCTTCGGTTCTCTACTTCTGTTGTTGAATAGCCTTTTCTTTCGTAAAACTTTGAACGTTCTAGTTCCCAGTCATTCTTCTCTAGTTTATTTTCTTCTTTTCTTCTTATCTTCTCCCAGCATGCAAAAATCAGTTCTTTCCAATTCGATCTTCTTGTTTTCTCCTCGTAGATTATTGCTCTTCTGCCCGTTTCAACGCATAGTTTATGCCTCTTCGTTTCCTCATGTATTATGTATCTTGTATGCCAATACTTGTTAGATCTTCGTTTAGCTGATCTCTCCATCTCTTGTATTCAATCTACCCTCCCATATTAGGGTCGTATAGTAGTCATTAATTGAATTAATCGATTAATTTGCTTATGAATTCTGGAACTTGCCCAAATAAACATAAACCATCTTGAATTTGCGATACCAGTGTGGTCCCCGTTATTAGTGCGCGACATTCAGTTGCTGGAATCTGTTCAAAGACGTGCTACTCGTCTTCCTCTAGGCTTTGGTTTTCTACCATATGAAGAACGTCTGACAGTTAAAGTTGACCACCCTGAAAGCGCGACGTGAACATGGTGATTTAATTAATATGTTCCGTGTTGTGAGTGGTGTTTTCAGTGCGATTTGTTGAACATCTACAGTATTAACTGTGATACCAGACTTCGTGGTCACCAGTTTAAGTTAAAAAAAATCCTTCATTTGAACTTCTTCACAAATAGAATTTTTGATCGGTGGAATTCTCTCTCATGTGATGTTGTGTCAGCATCTAGTATTAATGTATTCAAAAATAGACTAGATCAATTTTTACTATGTACAGAAGGTTGTTAAATAAAGAACTGCTGGTTTGTTTCACAGATTTATTTATTTTACTGACCATGGTTTCTAATAAACTAAAATTAAACCAAAATATCAAAATTTCATTTAGTAGTACAACCAATCTTAAGAAATTGCTGTCGAATAATAAAAAAAAAATCAGCTGTGGCCACCACAGGACCGACCGCCATCAAAAGTACTTGTATAAAATACATTCTAGCAGCAGAGTAGAAATAACTTGGCCTAATATTTTCTAACAGAGATATAAAAAATCGGTTGACTAAAAATGAGAGTTTACTCGTGTCGATTTTAAGATTTTTGCGAATATTTCACAACAGAAAAATACCTCGAAAAAATTTATTAAACAAAAGTTGCTATAAAAGCAATAACTAATAACTTTTATTTGAGACGTTTTTTGATAAAACGAATAATTTCAAATAATTTCTGTAAAATTTTTCGAAATTTTTTTCAAGCCTTAATTTTATCATATTTATATGTAATGTTTCCATGGTCATGATAAATAATATCTCTGTTAGAAAATATTAGGTCAAGTTATTTCTACTCTGCTAATAGAATGTAATTTATATAAGTATTTAATTTATTTATTTTTATTTATGTTAATTTATGTAAATTTTAGAATCGTACACAGGTCGAACCCAATAAGTACGACTACAATTAATATATAATGAATTCTTAAGATTTCTATCTTAAACAATATAGAAATACATACACATAGATTAATGATGGCGGTCGGTCCTGTGGTGTCCACAGCTGATATTTTTCAGTGTCTTTATTACCAAAGTGTATTATTTTTTGAATTATTTGTTTTATTTTTTTGATTGTCTTCTCTGTTCTCAAATTTATTTTTTGTATTTATTTTTTCTTTTTACGCTATAATTATTATTGTTACTTTGAATTTATGTATGTTTAATATTGTATTTTGTTATTTATACCCAGCGTTACAAGCCTCGTCTTCTGCTGTGTCTCTTATATAAATAAATAAATAAATTAAATACCCAGCTCTGATTTCGAGAAACTAAAAGACAAAAATCAAGATCATTCCATACCTAGCGAGGATTCTTCAAAAATCACGGGCCAGTGTTCTGGAGAACAAGTTCAATCTGCCTCGCGCCTGCCCTGTAGTATAAGAGACTCATCCAAACTTGTGTCAGTAAACTTTTCCATTGTTGTCAACCACTGGTTAATACAAACTCCATCTATTTGAAAGTAAATTAAATAAAGTTTCAAATTTAAATCTCTAGGTTTGTGATTATCGCTCGTGCATGATTTGGCTTTGTTAGCGTTTCATTGTTTAGAAAATAATTAGCCGGGTGCCGGGTGTAAGTTCGCACGTGGAAATCATTATAGTTTCAACAGTCACCTCATACCACCAACAGTCGTTGCGCTCGTAATAATAGATGCCAGCTAATTACACCATATGACACCATGCAAACAATATATATTCAATATGTAAATCCGTTATTAGACTCATACAAATTGACTGCCAAATCTCATAAAATCACCGCTTTGTTTTTAAACCGGGAAAGGTTTATGGAAAAAAAGATATACACAACAGAACATAATCGCAGAAAAAAAATCTGCTGTATGAGTCTAGACCAGGGGGCGGCAACCTTTTTTACTAAGTGGGCATATTTCAGAAATCCGGGAGTTCGGCGGGCACCGTGGGACAAGGGGAGGGGGTAAAATTTAAACAAAAATATTAATGCAAAAAAAAATACATAATATCAAAGTGATAATTAATGCGATATTTGACAATGAAAATTTGCGGCCAATTCGTTGTAATGTGGGACACAAGTAGAATTTCCAGTTCTCAGGCATTGGTCCAAATAAGCGTCAGTGAGGCCTGTTCGGTATTTTAAATATTTCATATTAGAAAACATTCACAAGCATATGTCGACGCGCAGAGAGACTTCAATTTTTTTTGTGATCCGGTTAAGTAAACATGTTTTCGAGACACAGGTCGGTCGTTAGTTCGTAGGTAGAACGTCGCTTAGAGCCGGTTCTTGCAATATATGAACTGTAAACATGATCCCGACACACAGGTCGGTCAGTCGTTCGTTCGTAGGTAGAACGTCGCTTAGAGCCGCCTCTTGCTTAGACCCGGTCAGTTGTTGGTCGTTCGCTCGTAGGTAGACGTCGCTTAGAGCCGGCTCTTCCTTAGACCCGGTCAGTTGTCGGTCGTTGGCTTGTAGGTAGACGTCGCTTAGAGCCGGCTCTTTCTTAGACCCGGTCAGTTGTCAGTCGTACGCTCGTAGGTAGAACGTCGCTTAGCCCCGGTTCTTATCTAACAATTTTGAAAGAAACAATTCACTTTATGTAGCTACTGTATTTTAAACCAGTCGTGTTAAGTTTATGGCGATGTTTATTGCCCTTATAAATCGGACATCTGGGATTTGGGCAATATTTTTAATATTTGTATATAGAGTATGGTTGTAAGAAAATGCAGACTAAGCCTATTAGTTTCAAATAAACTGCCCTGCAAATTGATGACAATAAATAATACACTTTATGATAATACATTACAAGCCGAGTTCTCGCGAAGTTCAACATGACATCGATCCAGATCCGGATCACTCCGGTCACTGCTCACAATCGCCCGACCAATCGTATCCTTGAAACTTGAAACTATACAGTGAGCCGTGAACCGGCTCATTTCAATTTGGTGAACCGTGTCACTTCGGTCAGTGTATTGAGTCGGCTCAGTGAGCCGGTTCGTTCATGAACGACCCATCTCTAATTAGAATGGAGACGCGACATCCAATTTCGCGTTTAAATTATTTAACAATAAACTATATTGTTAATTAAAATATTCGAGTCCCTGACATAAGATTGAGAATTAAAAATGATCACTTTTTCAAAATTTCAGAATCTATGTCACCACTGAACAAAATGCTCAGTCTAGTAAACAAGCAACTCTCTGATAGAGATGTAGATATCTTTTACGACAATTATAAACAGATTCCCAGCAAACATTTTTATACGGGCCAGTACTGGTAAAGCACATACTCCCCGGCATTGAAAGTAATGGGCCAGTACCCCGGTGTCCCCGGGGCCGTTACTGGCCCATTGATGTATCAGTTGCTGGCCCAGCAACGGTAAAGTGCAAAATAATCGCATTAGTTGCAAGATTTATTTCTGATGGTTTTAAGTAAAAAGTATGAGTGAAGAAGAGTGCTTATAAAATGTTGGTAAAGTACTTCGTATAGGCGGAATGCGAAATACAAATGTGAAGTACATTATTAATACTGGCGTTGCACTTACTTTTGGTGCCAGTAATTTACCAGCATAAAAGCAGTTTGCCAGCATTCGGCCGTTAGTTGAATGTTTGCTGGGTTGTTAGTATAAAAATAAATTAGACTAGTTATATTGTAACTTATTGTTTTATTCTTTATTTTATTTATTAGTATCAATATTATTATTATAATTGTATTGTACTTTTTTGCCCAGTACTATGTAACTGGACTTGTGCACTACTGCACAAATATGTATAGTTACTGGTTAAATAAATAAATAAATATCGAAAAAAGCGAAGATACAAATCTTCAAAAAAGTAGCGGTACCCATATTAAGATAGCCTCTGAGTCATTCAGATCAATTCTGTAAAAAGTTACTATAATAGTTACTGTGTAGTACCGTTACTACAAGATAACTTTTATAGTGCCTTTCATAGTACAGTAACTTTAAAATTTTTCGTATTCTGTAATATTCAACTGTAGTGACGTCGCTATAAAAGTTATATCTTAGTAACAGTTACTGAGAAAGAAATGAAGTTAGTGACAGAAGAGCAACATGAATGCAAAGAAAAATTCTCGACAATAGAGCCAGTGGCGCAGGCGGATGGGGTTTGGGGTTAGAACCTCCCATGAAGCTGGATTTAGAGACTCAAAATTAGGAGCTGGAAAAAACTCTTTGATCTCCAATATATTTCATCTCCTACAATACAAACATTTACCTACATTCATACATACATATTTTATATATATTTAATTTATATATTTTTGTTTATTTTTGCTGCGTTTATGGTTCTGTTAATAACAGTTGCCAGCACCGTAATAATTATTTAAAATAAACGTGTTTTCTTATTTGCCATTTAGAATGAACTGTATATACTCACATGACATTCCTTCACATTTTTATTAGGCTTAGGAATATTAATATTTGAATTATAAATATAGGCATGTTTAAAAATCGTTTTGTTTAGAAAAATCTTTATAGTCTATATTAAATACTTCAAATTTGCACAAACAAAAATCATTATTTTTTTGCAAAAAAAAAAAAATCCTAGCAACAAATAATTATACATATGTCTAACTTTGTATGAAAATTCCATTCCGTCGTCTTCCAACTTTTTTATTAAAAGATGCACAGTCGGCACTATATTCGAATAAAAGTCATATATTTTATTTATTATTGTTTTAGACATAAAACTATCTATTTTCTTGAAAACTTGTAAATCGGGTCTTTTTCGCTGGTAATTTTTGCCACGAACACTAGTAAATTTCGCAGTTCTAAGTACAGGTTTGTTATTACCTTCCGAAACTAACTTTTTATAAACGTTCAGTATCAGAACTTTGCAAACTTCTTACAAATTACATTTTTCTTTAGCAGCCACGTCAACATTTTCGCATTCCACCTCAACGTCCACATTTTCACACTCCAAATCACCTTGAACAGGTTCATAGTTTCAGTACAGAAATTAGAATTTTTCTTCAAAATCAAATGATCGCCAAAGAGCCATGTTGTTCATGTATGCACGCTAAATTAACTAACAAACAAGTATAACAACCCCTAAAATTTAGAAACAATAGGATTATAAATTTGGAAAATATCCTTAATGGTTTTTAAGAAAAAACTTCAATTGAAATATTGTTACATCTATTCGATTTAAATTTAAAATTCCGTTAATACCTCTTATATTCTTTTTACTGCAATAAGTCTTGGGATTACTGCCATAAACCCATGACTGCATTATTAAGCTTCTTAACAAGAGTGGCCATTTCATTTTGGAAATACTATACAAAGACTACGGTTCGCACGCGGGTCTCTTAATGGGCTATCGCAGGCTAGAGCAGCATGTTGTGCTCAAATGGGTCGTGGTTTAGTTTAGAACTTCCAGCTGCCTTCAGACACTCGTTTTTGTACATTTGGAGGTTTTTAATTCAACTGCGATTCATTTGTGCACAATTTATTGCTGTAGTCTGCGTCAAGATAGTCCAAAGTCAATCCAGCGTTTAAAGTATAATCGTAAGATTGCCAAATTTCATCCCACAATTTAGTAGTTACACCTGATCTCTAAAAAATTTCTTATTACATATTTCTTCTTGATTAGATGAGTTACGTCCGTAAGTTAGTAATTATAGTTGAAGGTAATGGGATTCGGACCAGTCAGAAAATAAAAACCAATTTATTAACTTCGATAACGTTTCGATTTAATTTAAATCTTCATCAGAGCTACAAAGATATATAGAATATAAAATTATTAAATTTGTAAGTTTACATGTATAAAATTATGATAGTGTTCAAATTTAACAAGTCAAGTAGTTAAAATAAGCATTACAAAATTGTCGGAATTTAAAATATAACATAAAATAATTATTAAATAATAAAAACATATCAAATATGAGTTAAAGAATAAAAAACAATGTTAAATTTACATTACCTTAGTTAATAGTCACGATATAAAATAACAATTTTAAAATTAATAGAGAATACATCATATTGTCCGGTTATTGAACTCAGAGATAAGCATATGAATAAGCCACGTATGAATTTGAAAAAGGGTTTGAGATGGTTGAAACAAGTAAGTAACGCTATCTATTAATAAATTAGAATTTGATTATTAGGTGAAATATGTTCGATTTAGAATTTTTTTAATATATTACAATAGATGGCGCTTATATTATCACAGTCGGTTTTAAAGTTAACTAATTTAGGATTCTGAATTATATGTATGCTCTCAGTAATCAACCTTTTACTGAGATTGTCATTAATAGAATTTTTTATAACAATACCAATAATCCCACCAATAATAATTCACTTCCAGATATCAACACTGATTGTTCGTATTTAAAATTTCCACATATCAAAAATATTTCATTTAAAATTGCTAAACTTTTTAAACCCTATAATATAAAATTAGCTTTCTATAATCTTAAAACTATTAATCAACTCCACTCAAAAATTAAACAACCTACTGAATTTAATAAAATGTCGTCAGTAGTCTATCACATTCCTTGTGGAGGATGTGATTTAGGCTATGTTGGACAGACTAAACAATATCTTAAAAACCGAGTATACCAACATAAAAATAGCTGTCAGGATAAATGTAAAAATAAAAAAGAAAACACGGCACTCAGTACCCATTTCTTCACCACTAACCACAATTTTAATTTTGAACAAACTAAAATCTTAGATAAAGTAGACAATCTCAGTAAAAGGTTGATTACTGAGAGCATACATATAATTCAGAACCCTAAATTAGTTAACTTTAAAACCGACTGTGATAATATAAGCGCCATCTATTGTAATATATTAAAAAAATTCTAAATCGAACATATTTCACCTAATAATCAAATTCTAATTTATTAATAGATAGCGTTACTTACTTGTTTCAACCATCTCAAACCCTTTTTCAAATTCATACGTGGCTTATTCATATGCTTATCTCTGAGTTCAATAACCGGACAATATGATTTGTTCTCTATTAATTTTAAAATTGTTATTTTATATCGTGACTATTAACTAAGGTAATGTAAATTTAACATTGTTTTTTATTCTTTAACTCATATTTGATATGTTTTTATTATTTAATAATTATTTTATGTTATATTTTAAATTCCGACAATTTTGTAATGCTTATTTTAACTACTTGACTTGTTAAATTTGAACACTATCATAATTTTATACATGTAAACTTACAAATTTAACAATTTTATATTCTATATATCTTTGTAGCTCTGATGAAGATTTAAATTAAATCGAAACGTTAGCGAAGTTAATAAATTTGTTTTTATTTTCTGACTGGTCCGAATCCCATTACCTTCAACTATAATATTTCTTCTTGCAACATGTTTAATTTCAATAGAGAACCTCAGCAATTTAATAAACTTATCTTAATTATTTTTCTCTGTAAAAACAGTTTTTTTTCTTCATTTAAACTTTAATTATAAAGTGACAAATAATCCTAATATAAAATTTAATTATTTTAATTGCTAAAATGAAAAATAATTCGTATTTTATTAAACTGAGAGTATTAAGATTTCTACTTCGTGGTTTAATTTTCATGCACTTCCCACCGGATTTCCGGCTCGTGTGTAAATATTTCATTGTGCTACCTACTCACATCTGGCCCTGTACCCTTTCCCTTTACTCCTCTGTCCTCTACACCCCTTACCTATCATCCATACTTCCCCTACATCCTAACTTTCAACTTTGCTCTTTTACAGCAGTTCGTACACGAATTCTTTTAATGATTTATTCAGGTAAAGTGTTACAACCAATAACACTCTTAGGGAGCATAGGGTCCTTAAGAGGTCAGATTTATTTAGTTAATTCAACTTAAATAAAACTTAAAGGTCCTTACTGTGCAATAAGTTTAAGAACAATACTGGAGAGCAAAGAAAAACAAAAAGTATTCTATCTTATGAAGCGTATTTTATGAAGAGCTTATATTTTCAGAACTACAATAGCGTGGTAAGTGGAATAGCATACAGGATGTCAAGTTGCGACAGATAAAGGGACATTATACCTTAGGCTTTTTCCTACAGGAACAATCGGAAAGAAATCACCACGCTCGTTTTCGGTTTTTCGTATAGGCTATTGTTGGTTACCCCTTAGATGTAAAGAAGCTTCTATTTGTGAGACATGCAGGAGCAATCTCAGAGAAAAAAACTACTATCACACGCCTTCGTGTTGTTGGTCCATGACATCTCCTACAAGTTGAAGAATTCCCTATTTGTGAGATGTGTAATACCGATTTCTCTGTGTTGCACATTTTGATCCAGTTTGTGCAGTATAATGATGTCAAGGAGATGATAGGCCTAAGGATTAGCTTAAACCATGGATTTCTTCCTGCAAGAATAACCGAAGAGAAGAAACTGTCGTTACAAGCTTTCGTACTGTTAGTAGATATGAGCATATCCTCTTAAGCGAAATGCCTCCTACGAGGGTTACCTTTTATGTTCTTACAAACGACCACTAGATGGCAATATTGAAATGTTTTTAATAAATTTTATAGATGTGATCCGTTGCCCTCTTATAATAATCGCCTGGCCAAATTTAACCTTTGCACCCTAGAGCATCCTAGGATCAAATTGGATATGAATTTTATATATAAAATAGTAAATAATATGATAGACTAGGATAGATAGATTCGGAGTCTAATTAATTTCAATATGCCAATCGTTCAAACAAGAGAAACTAATACTTTTTATCATAATCAAAAATTTCTACAAACTTAGGTTAAAATCCTCTTTTAATAATCCAAGAAAACGCTTGTTTCTTCGGTTGTACTGGACATATCGCAACCATTCCTTTAGAGCAGCGGTTCTTAGACTGCGGACCCCTGGGGGACCGCGTAGCCATTACTGGGGGTCCGCGAAACAATTTTTATATTAAGTTTACATCCCCAACTTTTCTCTTTTATTCAAATAACTCATTTAATAAAAATCCTACATAGTCAAGACTTTTTGTGTTTGTTGTTACCTAACTAGTTATTGACATAACTAAACAATAATTGGGAAAAATTTAATTATTTTTATTCAACTGCAAATTATTTACAGAAAACATATTATAATAAGATTTAATTTGACCAATATTTGACCAAGAAATGTTTATATGAGCTTAACGTATTATAATTTGTAACTTTTCTAATTCTTTTTACTACTATTTTTATTTATTTTATGTTTTTTATTCGTAATGCTAATAAAAATGTTCATCTCTATAAATGCGCAAGACCATTTATTAAAATAACCAGCGATATATTTTTACCAATATTTATTACAACGTAGTGCCTATGAGATTACTGAGCCAGAAATTAGTCTCAAGAACAACGTAAAATACCTAGGCTAGGGATGGGGTCTGCAAAAAAAAAAAAAATGTTGTTCCATAGGGGGTCCTTGGACTACATAAGTTTAAGAATAAGGATCCGAGAACAATTTAAGCTGAATGGTATTCAACAATTTGTTTGCCAGAAGTCATCGACAAAATCAAGAAACACAACCAAAAACGTCCCATCATTCTTCATCATGACAATGTATGTACCAGGTCTACAAGTATGAAATGCGGATTTTTTTCAAACTTGCCGCGCAAACAGAGTGTATAGTTCAAAGTTTCAACACATATGGCGTTTTGTTAAGTTATCATTAAGTGTCAAATGCGTATAGGTTATAATTTGAAAAGTGATCATATAGTTTTGTTTTACTGTGTTAAAAATGTAAAATTTTGTGCCAAATAAAGAGCATCGCAAGATACGTGTGAACGATGGTTTCGGCGTTTCAAAAGTGGTGACTTTGATCTTACAGACAAAGAACATGGAAAACCTCCAAAAAAATATGAAGATACAAAATTGGAAACATTGCTACAGGAAGACGATAGTCAATCACAAAAACAACTAGCAGAGCAGTTAGGCGTTAGTCAACAAGATGTTTCCAATCGCCCACGAGAGATGGGTAAAATCCAGAGAGTCGGCAGATGGGTTCCACATGCATTGAATGAGAGACAGATGGAAAAACGCAAAAACACTTGTGAAATTTTGCTTGCACGATACAAAAGAAAGTCTTTTTTGCATCGTATCATTACTGGTGATGGAAAATCCCAAACGCAAAAAATCATGGGTGAACCCAGGCTCACCATCCACATCAACTGCAAGACCGAATCGCTTTGGCAAAAAGACAATGCTTTGTACTTTGTGGGACGAAAAGAGTGTGGTCTATTATGAATTGTTAAAATCTGGTGAAACAGTTAATACCCAACGCTACCAACAACAACTGATCGAATTGAACCATTCGCTGCTCATAAAACGACCAGAATACGAAAGAAGACAGCACAAGGTAATCTTTCTTCACGATAACGCTCCATCACATAAGGCAAAAGCAGTTTGCAACACATTGGAGGCACTCAAGTGGGAGGTACTACCCCATGCCGCTTACTCATCAGACTTGGCCCCTTCATATTACCACTTGTTCGCATCGATGGGTCACGCACTTGCCGAGCAGCACTTTTGTTCATATGAAAATGTGAAAGAATGGCTAGATGATAGGTTTGCGGGGAAAGGGGAAGAGTTCTACTGGCGAGGTATTCACAAATTGCCTGAAAGATGGGAAAAATGTATAACTTCTAATGGAGCATACTTTGAATAAATAAACTTTTACTGTTCTTTTGAGATAATGTGTTTTATTTTTTTAAAAAAATCCGCATTTCATACTTGTAGACCTGGTAAGTTCCCACCCAGCACGTCAAACAATTGATTATTTGAAGGAGAAAAACATCGAATTAATTTTCCGTATTTTGCAACCTCGCCGAAAGAGAAAAGTATAGTGTTATTGGAAAAACCCATTAGAGAGTACGGAAAAGATCTACTCCATGTGCTCTGTATTGCATTCTAATGTTTGAACAGACTATAGCTATTATTGCTGTTCACGAAAAATTGTAACAAAATATTTCCAGCACTGTATATGTCTCAATATGAACGTTAGTTTTCTGAAAAGTGTCTGTTGACGCCTCTGTATGATGAGAAGAATAAAAATGTTCGTTGTATGCACCATAGTCGTGTTTTAGATGAAGTTCCCTCGAATGGTATAAGGCAAACATATAAATATGCAAATACTTCAATCTCTGTATCTGAGGCAGTTCACACGAAATATAACGGAAATTCGCACGTGCGAGCAAGATCTCATCCGGGTGTAATGGCGTCAAGGGCGTGCGTGAACAGATTACTAAAGGCACAGAGACATTTTAATCATAAAACATATTACGCACCACTCTTTGGAATGATAAATCTGCAATTTTATGGCTACCAAAAATAATCCCAAAGAACCATGAGCTGAGCTTTGCTTGTTGGATACATATTTATGCTGTCGCGTCGATTAACGAAGGGAGATTTGTATCTTATCTAAGTGAGGCTAAAGCTGCGTTCAGAGTTCTTAAATTATTCAACTATAAACTATGACTTGTGCGCTGTTGATAGTCACTAACCAATTTGTCATATGGTAATGCGAGCAATCGTTCAGAGCTCTAAGTTTAATACGTTATACGTTGTCGATTGTCTATAGTTTTATAGTTTATTTATTTATTTATGTAATTGAGTTGTACACAAGACGAACCTAAAAACTACAACTTCGATTGCTATACAGTACAATATAGTAATTTATAGATGATACATATAAAATAAAATATTTAACAAATTAAGCAATTAAGACGGTAATTGTATAATTGATAAATAAAAAATAATAAATATATATACAGAAGAATGATTAATTTACATTAGAAGTGCTTTGAACACTGAATGTATGAAGGCGACGTTTTATAGTGTTTAAACTCAAATGAAAGGGATGTGCCTCCAATGATATATTATTAAATGTAGAAACTAATCGGTTTAAGGGGGCGTTTTGGGCATAGTTACTCCTAGCAAAAGGTTGTCGAAAAAGGTATTTATTTCTTATGTTGCGAAGTGGTATATTTAAATTAATATTCATAAGGAGATACGGTGAATCAATTAAGTTTTTAATAATTTTAGTAAGAATAATTACATCATTGTTCATGCGTCTGCTATGTAAGGTAATCATTTTGAAATAATAACATCTTGATAAGTATGAAACATGTGATATTGGGAAGCGATAACTCAAATAATTCAGAAATTTCTTTTGAATTGATTCTAAGCGACGATCATATACATTATATCCATATAACGGAACAATAATTTAAATAGCAGAAGACAAAGGCGTTATAAAGTATTATAAATGTATGGTGATTTTTAAATATTTTACATGTTCTAAATATAAATCCTAGATTCTGGTACGCTTTTTTACACACATGATCAATATGAACATTGAATAGCAATTTTTGATCAAAATACATTCCCAAGTCTTTTATAACAGATACTTCTTTTAGCAAGTTAGTATCGATGTTATAGTGATTCTGGATTAAGTTAATATTTTTAGAAAACTTTATTTGATGAAGTTTATTATTAATGCAGTAAGTATGTAAGTTGGACAGTTCCTTTTCCATTATGACACAATCCGTTAATGAAGTTGTTTTAATGAGACAGACATATAAACACTTTGGTTATCTCGGTCTACATCGGAGAGAACGTTTATGCCTTTATATAACCTAACAAAATGTCATCGCGTCGATTACAACAAATCTACCAAAATTACAAAGACGAACAGTATATATGATCAATTTAGGTAATTAAGTTAGGTTTAGTTAGTAACAATCTAGGACAGCAGAGTTAGGAAAACGATAAGAGATAATAAACATTTTACGAAGCCACCGTAATTGGTTTAAAGACACACAGAGTGAAATAGGAAGTAATAAAGATTTTGGCACAAGATAGAAAAAAGAGACAAGAATATGGAGAAGAACATAGCACGAGAATACTCAAACACCAACGGCTTGGCACCAGAAAATATTAAAAAGGCTTTATGATAAAGTAAGTAACTATTTATATTCAGTGGCGACTGAGACAGGGTGGGGCTGGGAGAGTATGCTCCTAAAAAAAATTAATAAGGAAAAGTGAACTGCGTATATTTATTTTTATTATTCCTAATTCAAATATTTTTTAGAAAACAACGCTCAGGAGGACACTACACGTTAGTGTCCCGGTACAGTGTTGCCACATGCGATTTCTAATGTATTTATCTACGCTAGTAATAAAATTGAACTGGAAAGGGAAACAGCGGCGAGTTGTTAGTGTGAATGTGTTGGTGAATTTAGATCGACGCCTTTAGCTTAACGTTCTTTTGATTTGATTTTACTCAGAGGTGAAACTGTATACAGTGCGTTATATTAAAAATAACGTGCTTAACTATGAAACTATATTATTAATAAAAAATATTGGTCCTCATTGGCCAAAATTGAATATTTCACAATCGATCAAAATTGGAAATAGAACATTAATAGAGAGTTCAGCAAAAAACAATGGTAATAATTTAGAATGGTACATCAAAAGCTACAATTTTTTCAACGACCGATGATTGTGCTATCTGTAGCTCGGAGCTAAATAAAAAATTATTCACTTTTTAGTCGTACTTGGAAGTATAATTTGAAAGCGAAATATAAACTTAGGTCTTTAAATTTTTTTACCAACTTACACATTGCGGTTTTGAGAAAAAACGTGTTCCTTCTACCTTAATACATTGTGCATATGAATTCTAAATATATTTCATAGGCCAGATTGAGTTAGATTGGGGACCAGATATTTAAAAATCACAGAGGACGGGTGGGCGAAATTCTGAAAATCATTTTAGAACATGGGGAAGAAATTTTGAAAATCAATTAAATACAGGGAGAGTGGAGAAATTCCAAAAATCTTTTGAGGAAGGGGGCAGGGTGTTTAAAAAAAAATAAGGGGTAGAAATTTCATGCGAGCCGTTTGAAACTTATTGTTGGGCCAGTTTCGGCCCGCTATGGATCAAAAAGTGTCCCCCCCCCAAATATTTTACCTACCAGTCGCTACTGTTTATGTTACAGCCAAAATGTTTATAACAAAAAAGATATGACGTATGGGTTTCTCAGTTAGTTTTGAATATGTTCAGTGCGGTATTTTATCTACCTGTATTACAAAAAGCTCCGAGATTATGTAAACCTGTGATATCCCTAATTCTTTAGACCCAGGATTACATCTAAAACCAAGGATTTAGTTTCAAGTATTGTTGTTTTCCCTAACATATACGTATTATTTCTCGTTAAAAGTTTGGTAATTTAAATAAAATCAATATCAGTCATATATTGTTAAAAAAAAATTTAATTTGCAATTTAAATAATTTTAGTAATTATTAACTGTTTGAGTTGTCAATTTAGTACTGTCAAATAAATTATCAACAGTGAGGTACGTGACTCTCTTGTCAGATTAAACCGTTGCGGTAGACAGAAGCGTTCCCCTTGGAGCCGAGTCCAGAGTTCGAATCCCACATGAAATTGTAGGTGTACTGTGGTTGTTGTGATATATTATTCAATCGACCCTGACCTTTGTCCATCACAAGCTCTAAATACGAATTTGTTAAGTGAATAAATAATTTTTTGAACAATGTTAATGTAGGAAGATCTCAAAATTGAGTAGGAGTATATGTGAAAGGAATGTGGAACCCTGGTGAATTTATAATTTGTTTGTGCTAAATATGTGTTGAAACATAAATTATTTCTCTTCTTCTGTGCTTTCACTTTTTACAAGTTTGTAAAATTATCAAATCAATTTTAACTTTAGATAATGCAACACGAAATAAATTTAACTAATCGTACTTGATATCGCTTTTCCATGGCGAGAATATCTTATTATTGGAATCGTTCCCCATGTTCATTACTTACTGCACTCAGATCTTCTGGGAAGAAATCTAGATGGGAGTCCAGAAAGTGAATTTTTAAAGACATCTTACATCCCATTTCTTTTTAGTCATCAAGTACTTCATTCACGATATCTCTTGATAGATTTAAGGCTCGAACTAAGTTCAACCTGTGATATCAAATGCGGCTCTGTTGAACATTCTGGTACGTTAAATAAAAGATTAATTTCGATTTCTTTTACGAATTCTGCAGGGCCACTTGAAGAATCAGCGGATTCAGATTCTTCTTCATCTAAAGTCCAATATTCTGGACCTTTCGTGACTTGAAGTTCATTATTATGTTCGACGGGTCATAAAGCTGATGGTAAATTAGGATACTGCATAGTATGTTTAGACTTTGGTCCAATACCTGTTGTAGTGAGGCAAAAATAGCACCCGTAATATGGTATTTTGGTTCTCTCCAAACCATTCGTATTTCCAAAGCGCATTTTACGATTTGCATCTTTCAACCAACCTGTTAACAACCTTACACAAATCTTACAACATATATGAAGGGCCCATGTTTTGTCCTGGTTTCCAACTTTAATTTCGAAATAAATTGCGTAAGCTTTTTGCACCAGCGCGGTAAAATTACGTTTTTGCGATTTAAAAGTCAACTCTTCGCATACATAACAAAAAGTGTTGGCACTCTTTACGTACTGCCTAGACATTATACTTAAAATTAAGCAAAATCAAAGTAAAAGAAAAAATATAAATTACTTAGAACTCAAAGAGTTACCAGTCGCGATATAAAAAATGCAACAGATAGTGATACCTGTAGTTTACTAATACATGCAATCTATTTTGAATCATACATTTATTATTATTATTATTATTATTATTATTATTATATTTATTTTACATCGGCCTTTATTTCTGCAACGAGGCTAATCGCCGATGCCAGGGGGCGAGCTCCTACACCTGGATGAGGGGTGAATGATTGTGAAAATGAGAGTAATGTAAACATATTATTCTCGCCCGAATAATATCACCAAAGACGCAGGCTCGAACCACCGGCCGCCCAGTCACGCCTTTTTCTAACAGTCTAAAACCGCACGACTTAATGCGCTCGGCCACTCCGTTGGTGAATCATACATTTAAACCTGATAAGTAGGAATAAACTGATTTAACCAGCTGTTTTCGTCACCGCAGAAGCATGTCGTGAGTTGACGCAATATAAAAATGTTGCATATTGCAAAATATAAATTTGCATATTACAGAAAATCTATGGGTAATATCAGGTCGTCAAGGATGAAATTTGTAGTTAATAATATTGCCAACTTTAACAGCTTATTATTTGACATTGGCTTAATATTTTACTTTTTTTTTTGTTAGAAAGTTACACATCTCGCCTGTTTAAAAAATCATTGTATGCTCTAAAAAATATCAAAAAAATTTTTTTTAAAATTAATTTTGTTGAAAATGGAACGGTCGGAAATTCGCACTATTATGAAGTATGAGTTCTTACGTGGAACTACGGCATCGCAGACCGCGCGAAACATTAATAGTGTATTTGGCTCTAGTGTTACTACGCAGCAGACAATATCAAATTGGTTCGCCAAATTTCGTACAGGTAACTTAAAATCTAAACAAAAATAAAAAAAAACCTGGCTCATCGATCACAGCAGAAATATACTGCAACTAACTGGACGAAATGATGCAAAAACTTAAAGAAAAACAGCCCAGATTAGTCAACAGATCGACTCCTATCTTATTGCATGATAATGCTAGACCACACATTGCACAAATGACTGTGGTAAAACTACAAGAATTGGAGTTGGAACTTCTTCATCATCCTCCATACTCACCAGACCTAGCCCCCACTGACTACAACTTCTTCCGCCATTTGGACAACTTTTTAATAGGAAAACAGTTGAATTCCGACAATGTTTAAAACTGGCCTTCCAGGAATTCATTGACTCTCGTCCGCCAGGGTTTTATACCACCAGCCTGAACAACCTGCCGCTTAAATGGCAAAAGTGTATAGACAATATGGGTGCATACTTTGATGAATAAAATAATTCCTTATATTTGTAAGTTATCAACCAACTTTGCCTTTTTTTCTACAAATTTCATCTTGACGACCTAATAGATTGTTCTGAGCTACATGCCTTGCTAAGTTTTCGTGATCCTGCTTATTCGACCAGAAGTAATGATCTATTTTGTTTACCATTTAATAGGACTAATTATGCTTTTAATTCTCCCATTAATAAAGTATGTTTTATGTTCAACAAACTTTCAACTTCCGAATCCTTTCCCGACATTTTTGACACAAGTATAAATGTTTTTAAGAATTCTCTAAATAAAATCTTACATTAATTCTCTTATTACATAATAATGGACTATTTTATATAATTACTCTAAATAAATTATTACATTTTTGATTTATATGGTATTACAACTTTATCTAACTTGTATACACATAATTTTTGTATAATTTGTAATTGGCAGTGGCACAGCCAGGATTTCGTATTGGGGAGGGCCGAATCAATTTTCGAGGGCACGCGGGCCGCATACGGTCCACAACCTCATTTTTCGTGGCCCCTGAAGCGGTAATCAAAATCACTTGCTTATTTAGGGGAAAATATATTTAAAAATGTAAAATATACTCTCTTCCCCTTTACTGTTTATAAAAAAAATGTCAAGAAACCCTTCGGGATATTTAAAGTTTCGTCACTGCTTATCATTTTGTATGTAAAATAGACTGCGACCCAAATCAGTTCAACACCACTGCTGTTGGATATTGCTGTTTATATCAAATAATAATTCCATTATTTGTTAAAAAAAAAATGTAATTGTTAATCCCTGTATCAAAAACTTTCATTTGATTTTTTCTTCGATAAATACATATTTATTTATATTTTTCGCAGAATATATTTTTGAAGTCTCAATATTTCTCTTACTTATGTTCAGTTCTCTGAATCAGCCGCTTGGCCACAATTTGTACCGAACAAACATACTCATGTGACGTAATCAAGATTTCTTGATTATACCTACGAAAACCTAAAAATAACATGTAAATATGCATTTTCTGTTAATTTCAACACCAATCATAATAAAATATAGCTTATTATTATTGTAAAATACATAAGTTATTTTGCTGTACGATTATGATAAATTTGTTAAATTTTCATTTCATTGGACCTTCAGAGGGGCTTGTGCCCCCCCCCCCCCTGAATGCGCCACTGTTGTTCAGTACAACTTATATCAGTCCTTTTTGTGTGTAAAACATCATAATATTGATATTCACATTTATCTACAAAATAAAACCAAATGCCGATTTTAAGAGCGCGATTGTCTCCAAAACTACTCTCTTTATTATATTTTTACTACTTCTACTCTATTTCACGTTTGAGGTGTTATTTAAAATTACATTATGAGGGTTATGAATTCAGATTTCCACTTTATCTTATCTGAATCGAGTAATTAGTTGTTTAAAACAGTTTTATCATTTGACTGGGCGAATATTTTAGTCCATGTGTCAGGGGGGAAAAAAGATCAACGCTCCCCTTCATATAATTCGTTGGAGCATATTTGAAAAGTGATGTATTTTCACTTGAACAATAATTATGTCACTTTATCAAGAGTAGGCAATTTTAAAAAAATATGTATTTATACGAAAATAAAAAAATGCCAATATTGTTTACAATGAAAAATTAACTACTGTTGTGGTTAACAAATTTTATCTTCAACTCTCGGAGCAGCGCCGTGTAATCTGCTGGTCCTGGGAAGGGCCCAGGCTCGTCAGCCCCCCCCTTGTCTGCGCCACTGGTAATTGGTTTATATTTTATTGTACTTGAATTGATTTATGAATTACTGATTCAAAAATTTAATTTAATTTTATATTTTTTCTGTTCTACACTATTATTGGGATTCTTCCTGTTGTGTAGCCTATTTTTGTAAATAAATAAATAAGTAAATACATAAATTTATAGTGCTACTTTTGGATTCCATGGTCTACTTGATAATATTATTTTCAATAATTCTAGCGCAACTTTTGCATCTAAAGAGTTCGATGACGAATTCTTGCATCCTTTAGGAACATATAGAACTCTATTATCTGGTTTAAATCTTGAAGTAGATGTTACCATTCCACAAAATTCATTTCCGAAATATTCGTGTTACAAATTGTTTTATTCCCTTCCCGTTCTTTCAATTTAAACCTAACAGAATCGATAAAATTTCTGTTTCACTTTTATTCTCATCACATCTTTCATTCCTGCGTATATTTCTTTTTATCATAGTCTCGAAGGACATTTCTCAACATATTTCAAACTATCCGAGACGACAATCAACTCTGGAACATATTTTCATGCTTTCACAAACACTTGCAGAAGCATTTCACTTCTACCATAAATATTACTACACTCGTCATATCTCAACAAACTTGACTATATTTTTAAACTTTTCGTGATGTATCTTTATATAAATAAGCATTTATTCTCAAGTTTATATACTTTTAAATTGTTATAAAAATAAATAGTTATATCTCTGGAATAAATATTTAAACAGGACGATGAGCAGCTAAAACGAATCTTTCAGGAACAAAAATATACAGTCTTTCTTCGCCTAACGCTACGGACGAGGATTACCTTTTAAGATTTGACACAAACTAAGAAACATTTTTTTTTGTAACGAACAGTTTTATTCTTTTAAATATTCGCCTTTAAGATTTACACACTTTTGTATGCGTACAAACCAATTCTCGAAACATTTTTACCACTCTGAAGTTGGTATCTCAAAAACATGGTTTTCGAAGGCTTCAACAGTTTCTTGAGAAGCTGTTGATTCTTGAGGTGATGAAAATCGCTGTCCACGCATTTTTACCGACCGCCAACATATATAAGGGAGGTATTGTGATCATACCGATTTTGACATTTCGAGATTTCGATGGATCTCCACGAATTGAGGTCCCTACATAACGTTTTGACTATTTTTAGCATGATGTCTGTCGGTCTGCCTGTCTGTCTTTCTGTCTGTCTGTCTGTCTGTCGGTCTGTCTGTCGGTCCGTGTACACGTGCAGAGCAAATTCGGCTAAAAGGATTTTTACGAAATTTCATACTTAAGCTTTTGACATCAATGGCACAAGTTGATCAACTTTTGTTAAAAATTGGTGAACTAGAAATGGGAGTTTACTCGTGTCGGTTTTAAGATTTTTGCGCATATTTCAAAACAGAGAAATATTTCGAAAAAAGTTATTTAACAAAAGTTGCTATAAAATAACTAAAAACTTTTACTTGAGACATTTTTTGATAAAGCAGCATAAATTAAACAAGTACTTTGTGATGGCGGTCGGTCCTCTGGTGGCCACAGCTGATTTTTTTTTTATTTTTTTGATTTTTTTGTTTGACTGGGGAACAAAAAAAGTCGTTAGGGGATATATTAGGTGAATATGGCCAATGAGACATTTATTCGATATTTTTCTCCTTCAAATAATCAATTGTTTAACGTGCTGTGTGGGAGCTTGCATTGTCATGAAGAATGATGACGTTTTTGGTTGTTTTTTCTGAGTTTGTCAATGACTTCTAGCAAACAAATTTCTGTATATCATTCAGCATTAACTGTTCTCCGATCCTCTATAGGAATGGTTACGACATGTCCAGTACAACCGAAGAAACAAACATTTTCTTGGAAATGCTTCGTGGACGAACAACTCTTGTGGGTTTCGGTTCATCTTGGAAGACCCAAACAGTGAATTGTTACTTAGTTTCCGTTTCATATGAATAAATTCAAGTTTCGTCACCTGTCACGACGTTGTATACAGATTTTGCAGTGCCTAGATTGAATTTTTTTAGCATTCCCTTACACCAATCAACACGAGCCTATTTTTGAGCTTGGGTCAAATCATGCGGAATCCATCGGGAACAGATCTTTTTCACAGCTAAATGTTCATGCAAAATCGTATTGCATTTGCGATATGCCAAAGGATGCCTCTATTTCACGGTAAGTCATATGCCAAACTTCTTCAAACATTTTGCGCACAGTATGGATGTTTTTTTGAATCACAACCGATTTTGGTCGACCTTCACAAGATTAATTATTGACGGACGCACGACCACGACGAAATTCATTACGAAAATTTGAACAAACCGAATTTACGCATTATTGTTGAGTTAGGCCTTTACTAAAATCATTCAAAGAAAACTTTCACAAGTAATATAAATTTTTTACAAACACAATACTATAACACAATTTTATAAACACAATATTCGGTCAATTAATTAGCTGACACTGATTTCACAATAACAAATGTCAAATTTATGAATATAGTAATGACACACTTTTGAATATTGCCATCTAGTGGTCGTTTGTAAAAACATAAAAAGTAACCCTCGTATAAAAGTTTGCCGACCCCTGATCTTCCCTGTTGTAACGGACCGTTTATTATTGAAGGAAATCAGATCGGAAATTTAGTGTGAACAATTTTCCGTCCTCGACAAGTGATAAGTACAATAACAATATCTTATACTTGATATTAAAATTCTAGAAGCGCTTCGTATTCCCAAGTACCATACTATCAGTATTCTAAAATGTAGAGTACAGAATCATGTTCCCATCTCACGTAAAAACGAATTTATTTTTCAAAGATATAACATTTGTATTGTCCTTTTAATAACTTTAAGCGTAAAGAGTAATGTTCATATTGAAATCATTTTAAAAATAAATAATATTTCACATAAGTATATAAAACACAAGTTCTTGAAGTGTGAACTGTGAACATCTTAAGGAAAACTTTTCAAGTTTTTTTTACATTTTTCTTCAGAAGTAGACCGTAATATAACTTTTGTATTTACTTCTTTACTGCTATAGTTTTGTATGCATGAATGCATATTTATGTCATAATATCATTAAAGTTTTATTGCCACTGAATTCATTTACATTTTTGATTTATAGGTTATGTGTTGATGTCATAAAACATCCTAAAACGAATGATACTTAAATTATCCAATTATCTGTCTGAATATCTCGTGAACGTAATATCTAATTGACAGTTAAACTTTTGTAGGAAGATATTTGGAGCCGTCTGTGTGTAATATGTCTCACATAACTAAGGCGGAAATTTAATTTTTTATGTTGTATATTTAGTATCATCTTAGGGTGGCAATTCTGAAGTGGCACCTTTCAAAATATTTAACAATTAATTGACATTAATCACAGTTTTAACATGTTAATTTGGAATCTGACAGTTGTAATTTTTGAATGTTAAAAACCTTAATCCTATGAAACTCAACCAAAATTTGAAAAGCCAGATTTACAATATGGCTACAGTCATAAAATTATTACTGATGCTATCAATCATAAGAAAAATGACGCACCTAGAACTGACAAAGTGAGATATGTCTCTATGCCCTATTATAAAGGAGTATCTGAGAAAATTGGTAAGATACTAAAGAAGCATAATATCCAAGTAGCCTTCAAATCGAGTTCGACTTTAAGATCTATCCTATCATGTACAAAACCCAAATCTGTCCTAAACAAAAACTGTGTCTACTCTATTCCCTGCCAGTGCGGGAAACAATATATTGGCGAGACTTGCAGACCTCTACATGTTAGGGTAAACGAGCATAGGAAGAAAGTTCAGCAGGGTGAAATTTACAGTTCCAAACTGGCTGAACATGCTTGGGAAAATGAACACCATTTCCAATGAAAAGATGCTAAACCCTTAATGTATGAGGAAAACAAGTTCAAGAGAAAATTGAAAGAGTATGCTTTGATCGAAAACTCTGGAGATGCTGTCAGCCAAGCCAGCATAGAATTTCCTCAACTCTGGCTTTCCATTATTCAAAACAATTCTTTTAATCCTCATGTCACTAATCCGGTAACAAACAGCTCATTACCACACAATAATGTGACATACAACCTT
The DNA here is from genome assembly GCA_963971575.1 of Liopterus haemorrhoidalis. NCBI lineage: Eukaryota > Metazoa > Arthropoda > Insecta > Coleoptera > Dytiscidae > Liopterus > Liopterus haemorrhoidalis. The sequence goes on from OZ020615.1 coordinate 9,493,600, forward strand.
AATCCGGTCGTTAATCCTCCGCTGGTAGTCCCGTCCCTACCCATACCTGATCCTAACCACCCAACCAATAGCAACGCGCCTATAACCTGCTCCCACTCTTACAATACTCGGTATAAAAACTCGAAGAAAACTGAACTGTTTATCACTTCTCGTGATCGCTGAAGACGGAAACAGATTGTTGAGCAGTTTCCGTAACGTCCGAATTTATTTTTTATATTACTCTTGAAGTATTATATCTTTTTGATACTAATACTCATCATATTGTACTATATTCTAGCCTAGTACTATCAGCTATGGCAAACGTTCAAAATAAAGGTGTCCGCATTAATATTGGACCATTGCAAAATAATTTCAAAGATATTACAGATTTACAAGTTTTCATGGTTCCATAAAAGTTCATTTACTACACAACAATCACCAAAGTCACCAGATTGGCAACGTATAGTATGTTTCTTTGATTGAAGCGGAACTAGATTTGGAAAACCAGTAACTTTTAACTTTTAAGTGAGGCTTTTGATCATTTTGTTATCTCACAATTGAGACCCACTTCAAAAAAGTCAGGTTGTGACGATTTGCAAAAATAAAAATTCAATTTAATTTCACTTAAACCTTTGAAATAGCCTGTATTACAAAATTAAATATATTATAACACTGCCAATAGGGTCTGAAGACTAATTTTGTGTAGAAGACGAAAGGGATGATCCAAGAAAAGTCAAAGATAAATGTATGGAGCTCTCAAAACCAAAGAAACATACTATAGGTCTGTTCGTAGAGCCATTTCTGTCAGTAATAGTTTACTATCGTCTGACGCAAGCGCATAGTTGATAAGAGTGCATTAATATAACGCTGCGATTGCGTCTGATGTTAGTAAACTGTTCTATGAACAGAAATGGCTCTATGAACAAAGCTTATAGTAATATCAGATGGTTTAAATCAGTGTACCGCGAGATGATTCAAGGTGTGTTATGGCAAATGCATCCAAGAAAAACACATACTAATAAATTTATCAGGTGCGCACCCAGAATTTATTCTTAAAGGGGACTCAGAAGATAAAAAAAATGTTTCTTGGAAACACTTTTAAAAATGCGAATTCTTTATGGTGAAAAGATAAAAGTAAGCGGGCCGAAAATGACCCTTTGTCTAAGGTGACCATACGTCCCGAATTGGTCGGGACAGTACCAAATTTCCGCCTTGCGTCCCAAATTTTGCTTGAAACAGCTAGTGTTTCTTAAACATAAATCCTGTTTATTTATTTAAATACTTTTATAAAATAGCCTTAAGTATACCAGGTCTACAAGTACGAAATGCGGATTTAAAAAAAAAAAAAAAACACATTAAACTCAAAAGAACAATAAAAGTTTATTTATTCAAAGTATGCTCCATTAGAAGTTATACATTTTTCCTATCTTTCAGGCAATTTGTGAATACCTCGCCAGTAGAACTCTTCCCCTTTCCTCGCAAACCATTCATCTAGCCATTCTTTCATATTTTCATATGAACAAAAGTGCTGCTCGGCAAGTGCGTGACCCATCGATGCGAACAAGTGGTAATCTGAAGGGGCCAAGTCTGGTGAGTAAGCGGCATGGGGTAGCAATTCCCACTTGAGTGCCATCAATGTGTTGCAAACTGCTTATGCCTTATGTGATGGAGCCTTATCGTGAAGAAAGATTACCTTGTGCTGTCTTCTTTCGTATTCTGGTCGTTTTATGAGCAGCGAATGGTTCAATTCGATCAGTTGTTGTTGGTAGCGTTGGGTATTAACTGTTTCACCAGGTTTTAACAATTCATAATAGACCACACCCTTTTGGGCCCACCAAGTACAGAGCATTGTCTTTTTGCCAAAACGATTCGGTCTTGCAGTTGATGTGGATGGTGAGCCTGGGTTCACCCATGATTTTTTGCGTTTGGGATTTTCAAAATAAATCCATTTTTCATCGCCAGTAATGATACGATGCAAAAAAGACTTTCTTTTGGATACAAAAGAAAGTCTTGCACGATAGTGCAAGCAAAATTTCACAAGCGTTTTTGCGTTTTTCCATCTGCCTCTCATTCAATGCATGTGGAACTCATCTGCCGACTTTCTGGATCTTACCCATCTCTCGTAGGCGATTGGAAACAGCTTGTTGACTAACGCCTAACTGCTCTGCTAGTTGTTTTGTGATTGACTACCGTCTTCCTGTAGCAATGTTTCCAATTTTGTATCTTCATATTTTGAGGTTTTCCATGTTTTTTGTCTGTAAGATCAAAGTCACCACTTTTGAAACGCCGAAACCATCGTTCCCACGTATCTTGCGATGGAGCATATTCACCATAAGCTTCTAGAAGCAGTCGGTATGATTCAACAGCAGTTTTTTTTTTTTCAAATGAAAACAAAACAGTAGTACTGTCCACGAATGCTCTTTATTTGCCACAAAATTTGACATTTTTAACACAGTAAAACAAAACTATATGATCACTTTTCAAATTATAACCTATACGCATTTGACACTTAATGATAACTTAACAAAACGCCATATGTGTTGAAACTTTGAACTATACACTCTGTTTGCGCGGCAAATTTAAAAAAAATCCGCATTTCATACTTGTAGACTTGGTAGTTGTTATTTGCATTCATTTGTTTGTTTCTCAGTCTAGCCTTTATTTTGTTTTATCGTTAATGTAGATGGGCTGCGTTAGGTGCAAATAGCCTTTGTTGCTGGGCGCCAATTTTTTTTTAAGTAACTAACTGGTTTATCGTTACTTAATAATAACCAAGGAACAGATTTTGTTTACTTATTGGTTGTTATTGAAGAACTAACCTTTCAGATGTTATCAATTTGTAGCATTCTTGTGTGCCACTTTTGATTAAAAAGTTATGGAGCTCTAAAAAAGTGTTCCCCTAATTTTTTTGAGCAGTATATTTCAAATAAACTTCAAATATGAGTCATGCCTGCAGAAAGCAGAATCAATATTGCCATTATATCTCGTTTATTTGTGTGGAAAATCTTTTTTCATTCACGTAACACAGATTGATACAAAAAAGTACAGAAATATTTAGAATTTTTAAAACTTAAATTCGTAAAAAATTATCTAATAAAAAAAAAATTTAATAAATAGATAAAATTTAATTTTTTTAATATATTTTTGCTTGCGGTGAACCGCGGAATTCTAAGAAGAACTTTGGTGTGTTGTGGGTAAGAAAATGGTTGAAGCTTTAGTATAAATAATAGCTTAACTGTGGCCTAGCGTGACTTAATGATCACGGGATGCAGTGAAAACAAATGCTTGTAGGCAAAATATGTATCCATACACTGTTTCTTTCGTTTAAGCGGAACTAGATATTGAATTCTAGTAACTTTTATTGTTTAGGAACAGTCGTAAAAATCGCTGGTCTGTAGTTCACCAGAGATTTTTAATGATAAAATTTCAGTATTTATACGGTTAAATTCACATTTAAATGATTTCAAGTCTCAAATTCCATATACATACACACTAGAGCAGTGCTTCTCAACCTTTTATGGCCTGGGACCCCCCAAATTATATAAATATTGTCTGCGGCCCCCCTATATATATATATATATATATATATATATATATATATACCATATAGTGTATCAAGATAATGGGAACACGAGTTTTTTCGAAAAGGCGACGTTGTTCACACGTCAAAAATTTTGAACTAAAATTTATCCTCAAAATTGAATGGTAGTATTGAAATTTTCCGGAAAAAACCGGAATTACAGGATAGCAAGGACAATTCCGAATTTTTAAATGGGAACGTATGTCATATTGGATATCTTTGGATGGAGCTTTTCAACAACTGTTCCTTAAACATTTCTTTAATACCTTTTACGGTTGACAAAAAAACTGTGATATTTTTAAATGACGATTACATTCCCAATATCGACTTGAAAGTAAAGTATTTTTATTTACAAGTGTTCAAAGTGCTTTCCATTTTAATTTAAACACATTCGCATCCTTACTCTTGTTACCTGTAGTTCGGAGAGCAATTAAAAAAATATATAATAACAAATATTGCACATTCAAAACGTACTTCCAAGCACAACTTAAAAATACTTGAAGTACCTCCAACGCGAACTGTTGTCAGAGAAACCCATTAACCGACACATACAATTTATTTGACCTTGATATAGTCTACTTATAGTCTGTTTTTTTTTTTTTTTTTTTGTTAAAGCGGAACTAGATATTCTAGTCTAGTAATTTTTATCGATTAAATGAAGTTTTGATCATTTTATTTACTACAAGCCTATTTACTCATTATAAAGTTAGCTAGTGACAACTTAAACATTTGAAATAGCCTGTAGTTTAAATTAGTTGTCAAAATAAGTATATTAAGTATAAAAATAAATAGAATTTTTATTTTATTTATGTTGTGAAAGGTATATTTTTATGAATATCAATATAAGATACTCGAATTTATAAATATGAATAAAATTTATATCTTGTAAGATTGAGTGCATTTTTATTATATTTTCATGTTTCGATCTTGTATGACTTCGCGGCCCCCCGACGATGCCTTCACGGCCCCCCAGGGGGCCGCGGCCCCAGTTGAGAAACGCTGCACTAGAGCAAATGAGGGGGCAAAATAAATCAATATGCACCTACATATAAACTAGTTAATTAGGTTAGGTTTAGTTAGTAAAAATTTAGGACAAAAAAAAGCTGAAACTTGATAGACGTATATAAATGGGTATCCATAAGGAATTTTTACTTGTTTTCAAAGAGATTTATGGCATACATATTTTGAAAAACACTTCATAAAGAGTTCCAAAAATGTCAGTAATATTCCGACGTATCGTTATGTTAGAAACGCGTATTTCTCTGTCAACTACAGATACATGAATGATTGCTATTGGTTCCCCACTCTTACGGCCACGCCTTCTCGTTTCTAACGTTTTAATATACTTCATTCCAAACATATAGCCTAGTTCTAATTTAAGCTGGGGAATTATACGGAATATTAACCAAGATATAAGTGTCACCATCAAAAAACACAATAATGGGCAGAATGGTAAACAAAATTTGAGAAAGAAACATTGACCAGCGGAATGGTTATACGAGGATTTCCCCTTATATTTCGGGATTGTGATAAACTAGTGCTGCCATCTGGCAACTGACGCTTATATCCTAGAGTTTGACATTTTTGATGGTATACGTACTCAGAACGGTTTGACGATCGCCCGCTATTTGTGCAGTTTACAGTAACTTGAAAAAAATTATCTCGGCTAAAAATGGAATTAAATTGTGAACATTTTCGAGCGATTATTTTTTACAAATTTCGACGTGGATTAACTCAACAAAAGTGCATCTATGAACTTAATTCGACTTTTGATGATGAAGCACCATCAAGGACTACTATTTATCGATGGTTTGCAGACTTCAATCGTGGCGGTAGTTCGCTCCAGGACGAATTTCGTGAAGGTCGTCCAAAATCGATTGTTGTTCCGGAAAAGATTGATGCTTTGCGTGAACTGATACTGCAAGATCGTCATGTGACTTATTGTGAGATTGAGGGATCCTTGGGCATTAGTGGGACCAGCATACGTTCACCATTGCATGAATATTTGGCCGTCAAAAAGATTTGTTCGCCTGATCCCACATAATTTGAAAATCGCAGTGGAAAATGCCTCAATCGGAGTGGAAAAAGTGCTTCGAAAACTGGTTCAAACGCATGCAAAAGTGTATTGATCTTCATGGAGAATATTTTGATAAACAATAAAGCCACTTTTGTTGATAAATAATTTTTTTTGATCTCAAATCCCGAAATACAAGGTGTCTCAAAAGAAATTTTATATTTAGTGGATCGATTAAAAAAAAAAGTAAGCCGTATATAGAAAAAATGTTTATTAATTATTAAAATACACTTTTTGGGGATTTATTTCTTAAAAATAATATCGTCTAAATGTAGACCCTCGCGTTCTCGGCACTCATTTAATCGAACAGTAAAATTACTTATGACGTCTCGGCTGGTGGTCTCAGGGATGGCTGCCATTTCGTGACGGATATTTTCTTTCAAATGCGCCAGTGAAGTCGGTTTATTGGCGTAAACTTTAGAATTAAGATAACCCCATAGGAAAAAGTTCATAGGGGTTAAATCTGGACTGCGTGGAGGCCAATTTATGTCACCTCTCCGGGAGATCAATTTGCCTGAGAAAATTTCACGAACACGTGGCAGAGACATATTGGACGTGTGTGAAGTTGCTCCGTCCTGTTGGAACCATGTTCTTTGGTTATAGCCAGGAAAGTTTTGCAGTTCAGGTACCAAGAAGTTGTCTAACATCTCCACATAACGTTCTGAATTCACTGTAACTGCACGCCCCCTTTCGTCTTCAAAAAAGTAAGGGCCGATAATTCCTCGCGCCGACATCGCAGCCCATACGGTCACTTTAGGCGAATGTAGGGGTTTCTGATGTTTGCGTTTCGGATTCGTTGCACTCCAGTAGCGGCAGTTCTGCTTATTTACGCGGTCATTAAGATGAAAATGAGCTTCATCCGAAAACAAAATGTTGGTAAACGTTGAAAATCGCTCAATCACCTGATTTACGAAATTAAGCCTCTGACTGGCATCTTGGGGCTTTAATTCTTGCACCAATTGAATTTTGTAGGGGTGCAGCTTTAGGTCTTTGTGCATAATGCGATGTAATGATGATCTATGCACATTTAAAGCACTTGCGCGCTTCCGAATTGAAAGGTTCGGGTCGTCACGAACAGACTGATTAACATTCTCCACGTTTTCTACCGTTCTTGATGACCTAGGTCGCCCGAATTTTGATTTATCCAGCGTTGTACCAGTCTCTTCAAACTTTTTAACCCAATGTCGAATAAGAGGAATGCTTGGCGCATCATTTAAGTGGCGAAAACCTCGAATACTGCAGAATTTTCTACGCGCTACAGTCGCCGAATCACCGTTTTTGTAAAACTCTCGCACGCACAACGCGCGGTCTGCTCCCGAGAAACGCTCCATAGCGACTGAATTCCCAAGAGCCAGGATACCGATTGACATAACCCCCGTGCCCCTCGGATACGTTGCGTTCACGCAGTAAGCTAAATAAATATAAAATTTCTTTTGAGACACCTTGTATAAAAGGCAACTTTTGTACTCGTTAAAGTAAAATATGGAGAGTTCTGCTTGTTCAAAAACGCAGAACTTAACAAAGCTATCGATCATACTAGACCGAATCTTTAAGAAGATCTAGAGAGTATTGGGATACAAGATGCCTGAAAAGACCATGCACTTAACAAAGCTTGATGAGAGATTTGTGATACTAGAATATATTTTTCATAAAACATATCAGATTTTCATGGAATTATTTCACTTCTCTTCATATAAAAAAAAAAGAACGTCTTAAAAATATGATAGTACTTTTTATGCATAATTCTCGCTCTCGACAAGATAACTCGCTTTTCTTTAAAATGATGAATGTCCATTATAATGCGCTATTCAAGCTTGCGGCGTCATGTTTTTGCTTCCCCGATTCAATTTAGTTTTTGTTAAGAAAGAGCCAAGAAAGACCCACTCCGCTCTACTATTGTATAAAACACTTTGAATAGATTTTAGTACTGTGAACAAAATACTTGTAAATAAGATCGTGTTTCGAGTTTTTAAAACTCAAATATTCATGTGATAAATAAATAAATAGAGAATAACATTCTACCTTTACGACTCTATAAACTATATACGAAAAATTATCCCAGTTCTTTATACATTCATTACAAAATAAAATTCTTTATTAGACTAGTTTACAGGCACTTTCATGAATACAAACAACAATTATTATTTTAACGTAATTAATATTTTTTATGTTTTATAGATGCTCGTTATTCGAATAATTGTGTGAATATCTACAGACAATTCTCTATCATTAAAGCTGTTTTCAGAGCTCTAAAATTAATACGAGGGCTACCCAAAAATTGCTATGTCACAAATGTCCCCCCCCCTGAATACGCCAGTTGGTGGTGTTAATTGTTATTTCAATTAATATAGACCGGGAGCTCATGACATTTTTGGTCTCCGATTTCATACAGCATGCCTTTTGGAGGAGAGAATATTTACCCTGTGACAACAAAAAAGGGATGGTACTAAACCCCTGCACGCTTTCCGGTCATAGGGTAAATTGCATTTCCACTTGCACAAAATTTGTGTGTTTTTCTCTGATTTAATATTGCTTGCCCTTTTGTCAAAAGAAAGTTATAACAAATTTAAAGTCTTTTAATTATAGGCATGCTGTATGAAAACGCAGAAAATCATATTTTTTTATTACAAGATCACATGACCGTTTGAGTCCTTTGGGACCCTCCGAATCGCATGCATATATTTAAAAGACTTTAAATTTGTTATAACTTTCTTTTGACAAAAGGGCAAGCAATATTAAATCAGAGAAAAACACAAAAATTTTGTGTTTAAGTGGAAATGCAATTTTCCCTATGACCGGAAAGCATGCAGGGGTTTAGTACCATCCCTTTTTTGTTGTCACAGGGTAAATATTCTCTCCTACAAAAGGCATGCTGTATGAAATCGGAGACCAAAAACTGTCATGAGCTCCCGGTCTAATAGGCAAGTTGTGAAAAATAGAACGCAAGTACATATTAGCTATGTGCCGGATCACATATACGGATAGAGGAAAGTGCCCTAAAGCGGACCCCCGGTCTCCTGGCTTTGCATTCTCTTGAACTTTAGCGGAATGTTGACTGTGGCATATGGTGAAGCTACCTTGGACCGAAGCAACGTTTATCGGTGGTACAAAATGTTCTCAGAGGGCCGAGAAGATGTGAACGACGAAGAGCGTGCCGGACGCCCGAGCACGTCAACAACAGACGAAAACATTGATGAAGTGAAGAAAATAGTATTGGCCAATCGTCGAATCACCGTTAGAGAAGTTGCTGAGGACCTAAACATATCGATTGGCTCGTGCCATTCGATTTTTACCAATGATTTGGGCATGAGACGGGTCGCCCCTGCCCACACATCGTTGCTAGTGCGCGAATTTTTGGCCAAAAACAACACACTTATAATGCCGCAGCCACCGTATTCCCCAGATCTGGACCCTTGTGACTTTTTCTTGTTCCCGAAACTGAAGAGGCCCATGAAAGGACGATGCTACGCTACGAGTGAGGAGATAAAGATGGCATCTAAGGAGGAACTGAACAAGATCACAAAAAATGATTTTTTCAAGTGCTTCGAGGATTGGAAAAAACGTTGGCACAAGTGTATAATATCTGGTGGGGATTACTTTGAAGGGGACAAAATAGAGATTCATGAATAAATAAATAATTTTTGAAAAAAACACAAAATTCGCGATACTTTTTGAACAGACCTCGTATGTACGAATTTCAGTAAGGCGTTCGATAAAATCGATCACTCTATACTCATTCATAAACTTCGCAATCTGGGCATCTGTGGAAGCTTGCTTACTTGGTTTATCTCATACCTGAATGATAGATCTCAATCAATTACCATGGGGGGCTTTAACTCTGACTGGGTTTAAATTACTTCCGGTGTGCCCCAGGGGTCCCATTTGGGTCCCTTATTATTTAATATTTTATCAACGACATCTCCGAATGCTTTAAATTTACCAAATTTCTCCTCTATGCTGACGACTTAAAAAAATTTCTCGCCTCTCCTGATATCGAAACATGTTTTCTGATGCAATCAGACATTGATCGGTTCTATAGGTACTGCTTAAGAAATAAATTATTTTTAAATATCAACAAATGCTACCATATTGTTTTTTCAAGAAATAGACAGCTTATCAACTACAACTTTAAAATCAACGTTACACCAATTCAAAACGTTAATCATGTCAGTGATTTAGGTATAACTTTGGATAGCAAATTAGTCTTTGATATTCATATAAACACAATTGCCAAAAAATCATTAAGAATGTTAGGATTTGTTATTGGAAACAGCGCAACTCTAAGGAACCTAAAACCATCTTAACTTTGTACAAAACGCTTGTACGAAGCCAGATGGAGTTTGGCAGTGTTTGTTGGTCTCCGCAGTACTTTACTTATATAAATAGATTGGAAAGCGTTCAAAACAAATTTGTTAAATTTATGAAAAGAAAATTCCCAAATTTCAGCATAATTTTGTTACCGATGGAGAAAAGGCGAATTTTAACCGATTTATCTATGGTTCACAAAATATTTAACAACACTGTAGACTGCATATTCATATTAAACTCTTTCTCTATTAGAACCCCTTCTTACCCTATAAGAAATACTAATTTTTTCTATACTTCTCATGAAAACACTAATTATGCTTTAAATTCACCAACTTCGCGTCTCTCTACCTTGTTCAACTTATATTCTTGTCATACTGAATTTCTAGATCTTTTCAACACAAATTTAACAAATTTTAAAAAATCTATATTACGCTACTTATTATAATAATATTGAACCTAACACATACTCAATTAGTTTATATATTTGATGTTCTAAATGTTTATTTAAATCATTGTTGTGCTATCTGCTTATATATGTTAACAATATGATAATAATTATATAATTTATGTAGTGCCACCCTATTATTGGGATCTTTAGTATCCTGTTGGTGTGGCCAAAACGTTAAATAAATAAATAAATAAATAAATAAATAAATAATTAAATAAATAAATAAATAAATAAATAAATAAATAAATAAATAAATAAATAAATAAATATGATACTAGATATTAGTAGTGCTAATTTAATTGATCAACAAAATTAATAAATTACTTTCATTGATTATCTGTGACGGGTTAGCTAGTTATTATTATTTTATTCCAAAACCGAAAATATCCGATAGAGCATTTGGGATCAGAGATACATAAGCTTTAATATATAAGTGTATATTTATGTATTGTTAGGAGGAGATATATCCGGTTGTATGTGTCCCATAAAACACGTTCCAAATTGTTTTGAACAATCGCGATAGTAGTGAATTCCGAAAGATTCTCCACTTGTCATAAACATTACGTCAGATTTACAGCGGAGTTTATGACGTTGCCAAAACCATTTCATATCTTTACACTTACTTCATTATACTGTTATATACTTCCTGCCAAAGTCGTATCATGGATTTAATTTCAGGACGAAAATGGAAAGGGACGAAAATCGTAAAAAAAACGAAATGGTTTATCTCCCTATTTATCACCGTGTTACTGAGCAAATTTAGAATACAACAGCAATGTCTGAACGCACGTTCACACGCATATATTTTTTTCATGGAACTTCAGACGAAGGAGAATAAGAAGAAAAGAAAGATGAATGAATAAAAAATTGCTGTCTAGTACATTTCGGCCAGATTAACTTTCAAACATTTGCATTGATTTAAATTTTGTTTAAAATCCTAAACACAAAAAGTCTCCGATATACGTAAAATGAACGTTTCGCAACACTATACGTAAACCGGTTGGTACTTTTACTTCGAGACATATTTTATTAATTAGAAATAAAACGATCATATTTTATTAATTAGAAGATTAATTTAGGCGGAACTAGATTTTCAGTTCTAGTTACTTTTACCGATTGATTTTTTGATCATTTTGTTCAGGAAAAGTCAACTTCAATATATAAAAAAATATCTAATTACAAATTTAAAAAAATTGCGTTTAGTTCCGCCTAATCGTTTGGAATAGACTGTAGGTACAAATTAGGATTATTATGTTGGGTATAATAATGTTAATGTGAAATTAATTACTATTAAAAAGGAATATTTCGATTTCAAAATCTAATAAATGCTTTTTGTGTATTATATGTTACTTTTTTCGTATTTTATCTTTACATTATTAAATAAAACCTATATAATATAAATAAATAGCTTTTTTTAAATTAATAAAACATCGTTGTTTCCAATACATCGATGTTTTTCCTTCGATGTTTTTTCAACATCGATAGTAAGCGCCGATGTTAAGATCGAGGTTAAACATCGATGTTTTGCCTTCGATGTACAACCCTAGTGTAAACCCGGCTTTTGACAGTACGCCGGTATTTATTCTGGCTGGCTGGCGCATGATAAACACTTAAGCTGCATTCACACCTCTGTAAATCAACACGTTGTACGCTATGGATAATTTTTAAACGAGGTCATTTGGTATGATCTGACATGCTCGTGCTTTGTCATTGCTATACTACTGTTGAGCGATATAGTACGAGCTTGTCTGATCATACCAATTGCACTCGTTTAAAAACTATCCATAACGCACAGAGTGTTAATTTACTGAGCTCTGAATGCAGCTTTATAGATGCCAGCAACAACCTTTTTATGTGTTCAGACACGAATAAGTATTGGTTACTACAGAAAAATTACACCTAATAAGTATTGACAGAAGTCGAAGAAGAGAGAGCCACAATGAGGCTGCTATGGCATTATTATTTTAAACGAGACTTTATTAAATTTTGCGTTAAAACTGATAATTGCATTTGAATAATTTTAGACATTGAATAGTTGTTTGTTATTAAGTATGCATCCAATTTGCCAGTTAATATATATTTCGTTTGTTAATAAATGATAATATTGAATTTGAAATCATATAATCCTATATCGCAATGACATTTACCTACATTATAATGTTAATTTTCAGTTAAATTATTTTATGTCTATAAATAATAAATAGACTTAACAACACGTGCATTATTTAATACCGACCCATTGTTTCAATAACTATTTTAACAACTATATCATATTTGGAAAAATATTATTGGTCTCTCTTCTTTCTCTTCATCACCATCTTTTTCAAATCTGTACTCAGTGAAGATCCTCAAGGTTCTGTTCTTGGTAATTCATTCTTACAACAGAAAACACTTAGGTGATCGGCATTCTTTCTTCTTACTTATTTTCGTTTTCTATTTCTTTGGGCACTATCAGCAGGGTTGAATTTTGAACTTAGTAAAGTCCTCCATTTTAACCAAAGTTTACAATATTTTTGTTATTCTGTAACTCTATGGGGTTAAAATTGTAACCTCGATGTGGTTAATTCAGTAAGTTATATTTGGAATTTTAACTCCAACCAAATACATGGTGTTTACATTTTAACCAGCTGTAATTCTAACCTCTAAACCTCAAGTAATGAAAAAAAAAAAAAACAAAAAATCAATTTTTAGAGTGAATCATGGCAAGTCTGTTTATTTTAAACCAATTGTTACTAGAACAAACTTTACAAAAAGAGGTTAATAAATGAAAAATTAATATAGGTGAATAAAAAATATATACAATTGCTTTTTGGGAGATCAGATCGAATTAAAAAATTTATGTAAAGTGTAAATTTTCCCACATTTCAGGGTTTCGCAGGTATTTAGTAAGTGAATGATTATTTGGGATGCCAAAACAAATTTTATGTTAAAATATTTTTTTTTGTTAAATTTAATTCGAATGCCTAATACCATTATTTAAGTTTCTAAATATGTGCAGTATTTTTTCTATATATCAAGGTTCATTAAGTTTTGAAAATTGCGCCTATGTCTTCCATTGGTTGTTATAAGTCATAAGCTCCGCCCTTTGATTTCGTGTACAATGAAACATAGAATTAAATAATAATTTTAACAATTTCCACTAGATATTAAATACATGCTTTTAAAAATTAAATGCAACATTTGCCAAAATAAAACTAGAATTATGAAAAAATAATTTAAACAAAATAAAAATGCAAAAATGTCTCCTCTCGCTGGGAGCGAAGTCTATTTTGTTGGGTAAGAAGCGAGCACCATAACCATTACACCAGGATACGCCTTATAGTGTAGCGTGTTATATAACTATAACTTTTGTACATTGTCAACTAAAAACCACAAAAAATGCGTTAGTTTCCGAAAACATAATCTGATCAAAAATTCCTGTTGTACTATTCCGGTTCACACCAATGTAATTTACTTAGACTTTTTCAGATTTTTAGTTTAAGCCATTTGGGCTACAGGGTGTGAGACATTTTTTATGTACAATTTTGGCAAAAATCGCTTCAAAATAATTTATTTTGCAAAAATTAAAATTTGACCGTTAATCAACGTGATACGGGCTTTCATTTGATACCATACTCAGAATTTAAAAAATATATATATATTTTTATTTCGATGAGCACATATTTGTTTATATTTTCAGGGGTATATGTTTTTTAGATGTTTTAGAATTTTTCCTATATGTGCGGGACAAAGAGTTGCATGCCAAAATTTCAACTATCTAGGTTTACCCGTTTGGCTACAATTTTTACCGAACAAACAGACAGACAGAAAGACGGACAGACAGACGACAAAATGACGGTATAAAAGTTTTTTGGTCATACCTACAAAACCCTAAAAAAAAACTGCGTAATTTGAGTGACCCTTTTAATTTACTTGAAGAAACATTTTAAAATATTCTCATTTATCAAAAACATTTTGAAAATTCGAGAAAAACCACAAGACTTCCTGATATATTGCAAGTAAATATTTAAGAGATTAAAATTGTGATGCATTTATAAATTTTGATTTCTCTGTTTGTTTAAAAATTAAAATAAAAAGAAGATAAATATAACCTGTAATAAAAGTATTCAAATATAGAAAAAAGAAATGAAAAGAAAGAAAAAAATAGATACATTTGCATGTTATGATAATATTATATTATTTACTTTCTGCAGCCATAATTATTTATATATAAATATTGTATATTTCAACAATATAGATTTATTATATTTGAACTTTATTGATTCACGAATAAACCATAACACATGTTTACATTAAAACCACACTAACAACAGCTTAATACGTTTCCTTGTAGATAATTTGATAACATACTTTTAACCATAAGGTTAAAATGTTAGAACTTGATGCTTGGGTTCTAACCTGCGATACAGAATAAGAAACAAGGTTAAAATTTTAACTCCCAGTTAAAATATTACTTTTTATCCATCATTTATAACCAAATCTTTTTAACCGCAAAAGATAGAGACGATTGAGTCCTATTTTACGAGCTTCAACATGAATAAGATCAGTTAAGTATGTTATGCCTTCAAAAATATTACCTATAATCGTCAAAATATAACTGTCCAGACGCATTTCTACAAAATAAACTATAAGTTAAAATAAATATTTTCTGTCCAAATACTCGAGAAGTATATTCTCTATTTGCTTATCTCTCAAGTTTTACGAAAATAACCCTGGGCATATTTACACAAATAGTAGAGTAACATCAGACGTAAAATTACTAAATTTTCCAGGTGTAAGAACTCATCTAATAAACAGTGATCTGCGGGAGGTGGAGGAAATTACTACAAAACTTTGACTACTTACGAATAACATAAATGACACGAGAATTCCAAAACAAAAATATATCTACCGAATGGGAAACGCGATCTAGAACAGATCTTATAAAACGGCGATGGATCTTGGAACAAGTAATATTTATAAATTTACCAGGTGAATTATAATTATAAGAAAGTCCAAGTTCCATTGAAAATAGACGATTTTTAGCAGGACTCCAAATGTACCGGAGCAAACCAGAACGGTCTGTCGGGAATGGGTGAACAGGAAAGATTGTTCCGGTTCGTGAGCATGCTTTCTTAAGGCTAGTACACACTAGTAGACCATGTTGCGTGATTTATCTATAGACCGTCTAGAGACACCGTTCTTTGTCTCGTCTAGCGTCCACACTACGTTGTGAATTTCTCAGTCTCATCTTCGCAGTCCCCCATGGAGGACATTGTTTTGTGTGGAATGAGTTCCTGCCTAGTGCTAATTACAATTGAAATAACGCGAAAACGTAAACGTTGGTGGACGCGCGAAATGCTAGCAGACGGACCTAGATTCGGTAATGCATTATTAAATAAATTAAGACTGGAAGACGCCATGGCTTTTCGGAATTTCATCCGGCTGACGCCTACTGATTTTGAACATTTGCTTCTGATGGTTGGAGGGATAATATTGAAACAAGATACAAAATTTAGAGAAACCGTCCCAGCTTCTCTTCGGCTGGCAGTCACACTGCGTTTCCTAGCAAGTGGAGACTCATTCACGAGCCTCATGTACACCTTCAGAATATCTAAGCAAGCAATATCGAAAATGGTACCAGAGGTTTGCGAAGCGATTATAGCCGAATCACACCACTCGGTAGCTGGAGACAGACTGGGAGGTGTCTCGCCTGTAGACGCCGAGTGACGTCCACACTGTCAAAATGTTGCGCAACATGTCTAACGTGGCATGCGGTCTCCCATTCCAATTGGAAGAATTTAGACCTGTAATTTTTTGTCTCGTAACAGGCTCGTAGACGGGTATTGGTCTATAGACATGTCTCGTTGACAACCTGAGACACGTCTGAGAGACCAGAATCGCGCAACAAGTCTACTGGTCTGTACTAGCCTTTATTGTTTGTTTAAAAATTGGATATGTTATGGTGTTACAATATGGTAGTTTATTTATTAAGTTTTTGCGATATTTGTAAATTAAAGTATTTTCTATTGTAAATAAATTATTATTATAATTAATACGTTTCATAACGACGTGTGTCATCTGTTGTAAAATTCAGACTTTAACATATAATTTAATTTAATTAAAATAAATAAATAAAATAGAAATGTTCAAATAATACGTTATTTTTTTTTCAAGATAATTGAGTTTAGAACGTTCGTTGAAAAATATTATACTTCATAATATAATGCAACTTGGTACATGTGTCTTTTAAGAAAATTAAATGATTTTTACACGCAGAAATCATATTTAGAACCGCAACAGATTCAAAATGTGCAAAATAGACTTCCAAGTACCATAACCATAAGTAATTTTTACAATAGTACAAAATAGCTACAAACATATTTGCAGAATGAAGCTATAGCTACAATTTGCCGCATCGTATGCAAATATGAGTCGATTGATTCATAAGATAGCGTCTCTAACAATTTATTTATTTACAATTACATATACACACATCGGAAAAGTCTAGGGATATAAAAAAATATATCAAAATAAATAGCGTATGGTTTCTTACTTAAAATACTCAATAAAGAATAGTTTACAATAATAAGCTAAATGTTATTTATAAAATTAACTAATATTAAAAAAATAATAATAATAATGTACAGATTTATGTACAGAATTGTAAAAAAAAATTAAAAAAATGCTAATATAGAGAATGACCACCACGTTGGTTGATCACAGCGATCATCATTATCGATGTCTTCTTCAGAAGTGGCTTTTAAGGGGGGCGCCAGGCCAGGAAGGGCGGCGGACGGTTATGTTATCACTTGTATTTTAAAAGTGAGGACTTTTTTTTTGTTCTTCACTTGGATCTGGGAGGTGAGGACCTTTTTTTTGCTCTTCACTTGGATTTGGGAGGTGAGGACCTTTTTTTTGCTCTTTACTTGGATCTGGGAGGTGAGGACCTTTTTTTTGCTCTTCACTTGGATCTGGGAGGTAAGGACCTTTTTCTTTTTTGCTCTTCACTTGGATTTGGGAGGTGAAGACCTTCTTAATCATTTTTTTTTTATGAGGGCGGCAAAAAAATCTCGCCCGAGGCGCAAGACTTGTTACGGCCGGCTCTGGTCTTCTTGAGGTAACTGTGCCCATTCTGCTCTTAGAAGTTCTCTAAATCTAAAATTATCGTGGATTTTATCCATATGTGGAGTTATTCTTCTCTTAAGCATGTCCCACACATGTTCAATCGGATTTAGATCCGGTGACTGAACTGGCCATGTTATCGCATCGCTACCTTCGTTATCAAGCCAGTTCGTTACAATTCGCGCAACATGTGGTCGAGCATTATCCTGGGCAAGATGAAACTGATCACCAACAGTACCATGAAATGGACGCACAATAGGTTGAAGAATATTATCCAATTATTGTTGTTCTGTTAAAAATCCATTGGGAAAAACGAGATCAGTTACCGTCAATGATTATCCCACCCCATGCCATAACAGTACGAGCTCTGTAACTGTGAACTTCCTGGACGTGATTCAAACGTTCCAAATTACCGGATCCTCTCCATACCCTTCTTCGTTCTGGATGAAATCCAAATCTGGACTCATCAGTAAACAAAACTGTAGCCCAATCATATCAATATTGAAAATTGTGACACCAGTCTAATCTTGCTCTGCGATTGCCTCTAGAGAGGGGTTGATATCTGATTGGTCATCGATATAGAATATTAGCTTCGTGGAGACTAACGGTTAAGTTATGCGCTCGCTGTAACTCCCTTACCAATTCGGGTGCAGTAATAGTAGGTTGTCTCTAGCATTTAAGACCAAAAATCTGTCTTGACCTGCTGTTGTACATCAACCACGACCCGAATGTTGTTCGACCGGACTTCCTGTTTCCCTGTTACGCCTCCATAATCGATTGATGACACTTTGAGAAACTTCTATCCGCTAGGCGACATCAACTTGCCTGAAGCCAGCTTGGAGAAATCCCAACGCACGATTCATCTCGTGGATAGTTAAATGCCGTCGCTCCATTATTAAAAAAGAATGCCACTACTTAAAAACACTGCAATTATTAATATAAACGTTTAAAAGCGAATTAAAATGAAACATGTGATCAACCTACGTATCATGTACTGAATAAAATTTGTTAAATTTGTATTTGTTTTGTCTTGTTGGTTATTGTTTTTACTTGTTTCCCATAGCCAATTACTCATAATTGCCTACTTTAATTGAAATACAACATTAAATGTACAATAAGCAATATATTTTGATATATATATTTTTTTTAATATACCTAGACGTTTTCAATGTGTGTATTTTTTTTAACTAAAATTATGTTATCACACAGATAAAAATTAGCTATAAATTTTGATGTATAAATTATAATTAATTTTATTTTTTATTGTTAGTTTATTATTTATTTTAGTTAATTTTAGATTGTTAGTTTTGTACAAGAAACTAATGAGAACTATACCGTTGTGCCTCCTCTTAAATAATATTTGAATATATAGAAATTTGTTTTAACATTTCTATTTTGCAAAGTCCTTCATAAATTTCCTTCTTGTAGAATCCTTGTTTGTCAGTAGATTTAAAACAAAGACTACATCTTAAAAAGATTTATTTCAAGAGTGACAAATTTATTGTTGTCGCTTTATAATTGTTTTGCCAACATTCACCAATGCTGAATCAGATAAAGTGCGACGAAGCGTCTCTTATCTCAGTGGTGATGCGACGGCAGCGCCATCTCGGATGGCTAAACAAGCTCAGATTTGAACGCCAATGCCTCAAGCTCTTAACACTTTAAGTAGACATTTTAAAAATGATCTTGTGCCTTCACACGTGCGGATAAAATGTTTTATAAAAATAAATATAAATATGTTTTAGTTTATAAAATGTTTCTTGTCAATAACTCCAATTAAAGCTTTTAGGGTGCGCACAACCATATAGTTTCTTATACAAGTCTAACAATCTTAAATAAAAATAGTAACAATTTATACACCAAAATTTTCAGCGAATTTTTATTTACCTAATAGGATATTTTTAATTGTAAAAAGAACTCTCATGTAATTGTAAATAAACAAATTGCGTTATAGACGCCATCTTGTAAACCATACGACCCATATTTGTGTATTATACGAAAAATTGTAGCTAAAGCTTTATTCTACAAATATGTTAGAAAATATTTTGTTCTATTGTTAAAACTACTTATAGTTATTGTACTTGGTAATCTACTTTTGCCGCCATCTCGAATCTGCCGCAGTTCTCAATATAGGTGCTGCGGATAAAAATGATTTATTTTATGTAAAGAATACTTGTACCAAGTGGCATTTCATTATCATCACGTAAAATATTTTTCGACGAAGGTTCTAAACTATAAACAATAATGTCGAAAAAAATGTTAACGTATTACTTGAACATTTCTACACAAAACTATATAAATATAAAAATTATTTGAAACCCACAAATATATTTAAAAAATTACAGAACATTGTTGTGTAATACCTATTATTAAGTTATTTAACAATAACATTCTTACAATAATTTTTTCTACAATCAAAAATATCTTATTAGATAGATAAAAATTCAGTGCAAAATTTGATGTATAGATTCTCACTAATTTTATTTCAGATTGTTAGTTTTGTATAAGAAACTAATAATCTCTGGGGGTTGTACGTAGTGTTAAGGATGGGTATCGGCAATATACGAATTAACAAAATTTTGATGTACGCCGGGTAGTATCAATAAGAGTTCACAAAGTTTTTCTTAAATACGAGGGTTACCTTTTATGTTTTTACAAAAGACCACTAGATGGCAATATTGAAATGTGTCATTACTATATTCGTAAAATTTTACATTTGTTATTTTGAAATCAGTGGCAGCTTATAAATTGACCGAATACCGAGTTTGTTGAGAGTGAGCGTTAAAAAAAATTTGTGAAAAAATGGATATTACTCGTGAAGGATTTCGTTGGATGATTTTTTACGATTTTAGTAAAGGCCTAACTCAACAACAATGCATAGATTCGCTTCGTTCAACTTTTGGTAATGAATCACCATTGGAAACGACTGTTCACCATTGATTTGCAGAATTTCATCGTGGTCGTGAATCTGTCAGTGATGAATCTCGTGAAAGTCGACCAAAATCGGTTGTGTTTCAAAAAACATCGTTGCTGTGCGCAAAATGATTGAATGAGATCAGCATGTGAATTACCGTGAGAAAGAGGCATCCTTTAGCATATCGTAGACTGCAATACATTCGATTTTGCATGAACATTTAGCTGTGAAAAAGATCTGTTCCCGATGGATTACGCATAATTTGACCCAAGCTCAAAAAAAGGCTCGTGTTGATTGGTGTAAAGGAATGCTAAAAAAATTCAACCTAGGCACTGCAATATCCGTATACAACATCGTTACAGGTAACGAAACTTGGATTTATTCATATGAACCCGAAACTATGCAACATATATATGCAATATATATATATATATAAAATAAAACGCAGGTTCTCTTTTATTCGTCAGTTTATTAAAGCAACAATATAATACTCGTCAAGAACCAAATATCCAAATATATATATATATATATATTCTTGTCATTCTTTTAGCTTCTATAATCGTTTTTTCTCTTTTCTCTAGTATCCTTTTTACTGTTCTATCCCATGTATTTCTTGTTCTTCCTATTCTTTGCTTTCTGTACGTTCTGGTCTCCCAGATCTGCTTCACTTGTCTTGTGTCTTGCAGTCTTTGCTTGTGTTCCCACCAGGCCAGTTGTCTGTTTTCTATAAATTGTTCTGTCGGTTCTATATTGAGTTCTTTTCTTATATCTATAAGATATAATATTGTTATATAAGATTGTTACTATAGTTAAATGTTCTTTGAAGCACCTGAGAAAGCTAACAATTAGTTAGCGAAACGTTGTGTTACTTAAATATACGTTCTGTCCAAAAAAGCTGAATGAATATTTTTCCCATTTCTACTATTATATCAATTGGACGTTAAAGTTTTTCTACTGTTAATAATAACTTGTTAAAGCATGCATTTTTCGTTATTTTTGCGTTCTGGGGGGTAGGAGAGTTGAAATTTTAGTATACTTAAAGGGTTGAGAGTAAACTTGATTTGTTTTTTTGGATATTACCGAATATCAAAAAGCTCATTCAATGAACTGTATAAGCATTTACAGTATGGATCAGTTTTAAAGCATTCAATCTTGATTTCGATCCTCAGTTTTTTTCCAAAAAGAAAAAATATGGTCACCGTAGATATAATCGAAACGAGGTTTCTCTGTTCCACTATCCTTAAATTTGACATGTCTACCCAAGTCATTTAGTGGTTTAATATAGTGCAGATCAAAGTGATTACGTTCCCGCAGGAATCTACGTTATTAATAGAGAAATACGAGTGTGCTGCCACCACATTACTCTGTCAAATGTCATAGGTTAATGAACTCATAAGATTTGAGATCGGTTGGTTTAACGGCCACAAGAGAAGACGAGAGAAACCAGGAATGATTACTGTTGCTCCCGCAAGAAAATCGACCAGAATAGTTTCATAAACTCTAGTTTAAATAAAGATTTATGGATGAATAGGTGCCATGTTATGACGTCAATGGTGTTACCAACTTATGTCACCTAAATTTCCCCAGATTGCTCATTCAAAACAATTCAGCGTTCTTTTAAAAGCTCTTAATTGGTGTCGTAAATTGATAGCACTACGATTATAACATTGATTAAGAATAAGAAACTCAAGAAACCTTAAATAAATGTATGATTTAAAAAATTTATGTGAAGTGTGAATTTTCACACATTTCAGGGTTTCGCAGGTATTTAGTAAGTGAATGATGATTATTTGGGATGCCAAAACAAATTTTATTTTAAAATATTTTTTTATTAATTTACCATTATTTGGGTTTCTAAATATTTAAAACATTTTTTTTACATAGCAAGGTTCATTAATATTTTGTAAATTGCGCCTACAAGCCGTAAATTGCGCCTACAACCAATAGGGCTTCCATTGGTTGTAGGCGCAATTTACGGCTTGTAGGCGCAATTTACAAAATATTAATGAACCTTGCTATGTAAAAAAAATGTTTTAAATATTTAGAAACCCAAATAATGGTATTAGGCATTCGAATTAAAATTAATAAAAAAATATTTTAAAATAAAATTGGTTTTGGCATCCCAAATAATCATCATTCACTTACTAAATACCTGCGAAACCCTGAAATGTGTGAAAATTCACACTTCACATAAATTTTTTAAATCATACATTTATTTAAGGTTTCTTGAGTTTCTTATTCTTAATAATAATAATCTTATTCGAAAGTCATAAACTCCGCCCCTCTGATTACGTATACATTCAAACATAGAATTAAATTATAATTGCAACACTTCCCACTGGTTATTAAATTTACGCTTTTAAAAATTAAATGCAACATTTGCCAAAATATAACTAGAATTTTGACAAAATAATTTAAAAAAAATAAAAATGGGAAAAAAACAGGAAAAATAAAAATTGACGGGAATCGAACAGTAGTTTGCAACTTACGAAGCGAGAACGTCACCACTGGACTATGGACGTTCACTCGTTTACTGTGTTAAATAGCGGATTAAATATTTTACATATTTTAGTTAAAAACACAAAAAATGCGTTATTTTTTTATTGCTGTTGTACTATTCCGGTTCACACCAATGTACATTACTTAGAATTTTTTCAGATTTTTAGTTTAAACCATCTGGGCTACAGGGTGTGGAACAAAATTTTTTTTGCACAATTTTGGCAAAAATCGCTTCAAAAAAATTTATTTTGCAAAAATAAAATTTTAATCGTTAATCCACGTACTAAGAGCTTTCATTTGATACCCTACTCAGAATTAAAAAAAAAAATTTTTTTTCCGATAATCACATATTTGTTTATATTTTTAGGGGGATACGTTTTTTAGATGTTTTAGTATTTTTCCTATATGCGGGTCAAAGAGTTGTATAAGTATGCCAAATTTCAACTCTCTAGGTTTAGCTGTTTGGCTACAATTTCTACTGAACAGAGAGACACACAGACAGACAGACAGACAGACAGACGACAAAATGACGGTATAAGGGTTTTTTGGTCATACCTATAAAATCCTAAAAACGAAGTGATTTTAGTTAATTTATAATTGCAATTAATCGTTTTTCGTGGATACTCTCAACTTTTGAAAAATAGACAAGAGACGTTTTGGAAATAGGCTCCTTATATATAAAATATTATCCTAAGAACTATGAACCGTGTGTCTCATTTTAAATAATTGTAGCGTGACTTATAATACTGAGAGAATAATTTATCATAACTTAATAACCCCAGTATCTGACGGCGATATATTTACGCTGAAATCATACGTGGACATCAAATAAAATATCAATTCAAACAATAGTAATTGAAAAATTAAATTATATATAAATGTCCTCATTTGTGACACCACAACTGAGTCCTGCGGTCCTTCTTTGACTGTAACGCTACATCGTCGGCTGAAAATAATAAGGTTGTATGTCGAAGTGTTATTACATTGGAGAAAACAAGCTTCAAAAATTTTGACATGGAAAAAACCAATATAAGGTTCCAATACAAGGAAGACATTTTTTTAATAACTATATATTGTGATGTTATTGTCATTAACGCATTATTTTGAAAAAAAGAAAAAATTTGAATAATACCATTTTAACAATTTGAAAAATGAACATACAACTTTGTGATTAAGAAAAACACGAAACTTAGTACCTTAACGTTACATACAGCTTTGTAGTTCAAAGTAATATCGGGGGGAAATTCAGTTTATAGGTAAAGCTTCAGTTTTTAGGTTTCTGAAAATTGTTAAAAAGGTACCAGGTAAAAGAAATGTTAGTCACGTATTAAATTTGTATTTGATTAAATAACACAAATTAAACAATATGCTTGCAAAATAATAACAAATTAAACATTAATCTTACAAAAAATTAAGATAATTTGAACTGAAACTGAAACATTCGAAATAAAAAAAATTAAACGAAATAAATTGTATTTTTATTATTTTCTTGAGATTTACTTTCTTGGCAATATTGTTTCATAATAAAATTTATCCATAGTAGGCATCCAATCCAGCATAGATTTTAAAGCAATTACCTTGTTTTCTGATAACGGATTTTTATTTGTAGAAACTTTAATGTCTCTAAATATATTTAACAAGTCTTCAAGACCTTGTTTTATTCTTTTTAATATTTTTTGTAACCCAGGTGCCCGAAAAAGATGTTTTATATTTAACATAAAAGATGTTGTATGTCAAACATACAACCATAAATTATGAATTAAAAAAAAACAATTAAAATATAAGGGTGTATGTTTTAACATACAACTATGTTTTGTAAGTTTTTTATTTTTTAAGACATACAACTATGGTTTTCTGCTTTTTTCTCCGACACCGGTAATGCTATCTTATGGAAATTATTGGAACGAGTAGGTTACGTGACATACAACTCTATAGTATTGAAAAGTCCATTTGACAAAAAATGATACATACAACCTTATTATTTTCAGCCGACGCCATGTAAGCCACAAAAATTGCCAATTTAACCAATTTTCGAAATCAGCTCAGTCGCTGATAATATATAGTGTGCTAATATAAGCAGAAGCATCCGGTGAAATTATGTGAACGCAATGTAAAATGAGTTATTCAGGTGGTTGATGTTCCACTTTGCGTGTCAGTTTTCCAATAATGCGAGTAGAATTGTAGGTGTCGGTGTCCAACTATCCGTTTCCGAGACAAAGGCTGTCACTGAAGCCGGGGATCCTGTTATTTCATTATTAGAGTCTAATGACTCTGCTTAATTATCCGAACAAATATTATTGATCTTTTGCTTTCATAAAATCCTTTGTGATATATAATTTTTTACTTATTTTCTCCCTCCTTTTGTGCCCTTTAATTATACTTTTTGTTCAGATATTGATCGATGGAAAAATATTTAGGAAGTTCTAAAATTTCATCAAGGAAGATTTTCATAAAAGAACCAGCTTCTAACATTTCCCAAAATTATATCATACTAGAAAATATACAAAAAACAGAATACGATGCAAAGAAATATGGAGAACAACGCCAGAAAATAATTAACTCGACTACAGCGTTACACCGAAAGGTAGAAAAGCTTAAGGACTAAGTAAGCACAAAACTAATGTAAAGAAATACAGTTAGTAAAGTTTGATTTTTTTCACTTGAACCTTGACAGTGGCTGTTATCATCATCATCAAGCCGTGTCCATCTTTGGGTGATTTTGGAATGCCTCTAAAAAGAGCACAGGCTGTCAATAAAATTTCTCCATCTAACTCGTCTATCTGCCATAGGCTTCAAGTCAGTGATGTTGTTATACAGTCTTTTGTCTTGGTTTTGAGAGCTCCATGCATTTATTTCTAGCAGGGTTGAACGACGCCAGGTGTTCTTGGGTCGCCCTCTACGCCTACTGCCCTGAGGATTGTATGCCAGTGCATAGCGACACACTTCGCTAGGAGCCCATCGAAGAGTGCGCCCAAACCAACCATACTTTCTTCTTTTTATTTGCAAATAAATTTCCATTTGTCCAGTTCTTTCCCCCAATTCTACGTTTGATATTCTACGTGGCCAATAAATGCGAAGGATTCTTCGAAGACATCGATTTACAAATACACGCACTCTTCTCTTGATAGCTTCTGTAACGAATCAATTCTAGCAGCCGTACAGAAGAACTGAAGTCACGCATGCCCTGAATATGGTAGTTTTCGTGGAAGTACTGTAGATCGCAGAATTCCATACACGGTTAAGTCGTATGAAGACGCCTCTCGCTTTGCGTATTCTGCTTTCCACATCTATATCCGCGCCACCATCCACAGACACAACACTCCCCAAATACTGGAAATTATCCACACGCTCGATTTAATGGTTACCGAGCAGTAAAGGTCTATCTATTTCCGCATTTATCCGCATTTCTTTCGTCTTGGAGCTATTAATTTTTAATCCAACTTTTGCAGATTCAATCGTGAGGTCATTCAGTTTTCTCTGCATGTCTCCATGCTTATGCAACAACTCACATTTATAGTCTGCAAAATCTAGTGACTCCAGTCTGACCGTTGGTGTTAGCGGATTCCAAATGATTCCTCTGGGTTTGTTGGCTGTTGATCGTCTATGCACGGCGTCTAAAACTATCAAAAAAAGAAGCGGTGACATCACACAACCTTGACAGTGGCTGTACGAGCTAGTAAAACACATACTAGGCATGTTTTGTCTCCCTTGTCACAATTCCAATGAAGACAGCAAAATAACATGACAATTCGAAAATTATCTACGACACTCTCGTTTGGTTGCATTTTACTTTCTATGTTCATTACCAATAACATAGGTCGGTGATTTAGACGAAATATTTTGGATGGGCACATAAAGAAAGAAAAAACAGAAGCCAAGTCGAAGTAATGTGTAAAAAAAAAGATAAAAGAAGTCGAATCGAAATGATGAAATAAAAAAATAAAATGCAAATAAAAAAAAGTGAAGTGTGAATTTTCAAACATTACAGGGTTTTGTAGGTACCAAGTAAGTGTAAGAAACCAACAGAATGCTGGATGTTTAAGAATATTTTTTTGATAAAAAGTTTTTTTATAATAATTTTTATTCGTTATTTGAGTACTAAGAGTTTCTATTATCATATATAAATAAATATTTTTTACATAAACACAAAAATTGCAATAGTTTCCAAAAACGCAATCTGATCAAATATTCCTCTTGTACGTTTTCGGCTCAGATCAGTACCAGATCAGTACATCAGATGCAGTACCTAGTTTTTTCAGATTTTTAGTTTAACGTCTTTAGGTAAAACGGTGCGGGAAAAGAATTTTTTTAGCACATTTTTAGCTATAATCGAAAGAAATTAAAGAAATTAATTTATAATTGAAAGAAATTAAAAGAAATTTTAAAAAACTACTTTTTAAGCTTTTTCTGATACAACGTAATAAATTTAAAAAAATTATTTTTTTCCGACACAAAAAAATCGATGTTTTTCGAAAAACTATTCTGATCAAAAATTCCTGTTGAAATATTCGGGTTCTCATCAATGTTCATTATGGAGATTTTTTTTCAAAATTTTTAGATCAACCCTCTGGTAGATAAGGTGGGGGACAATAGTTTTTTGATATATTTTTCAAAAATTAATTTAAAAAAAATTATTTTTCAAAAATAAAAATTTGCTTGTTTATCCACGCATTAAGAGGTTTCATTTGATATGCCAATCAAAATTTTAAAAAAATATTTATTTTTTATTAAAAAATATTTATTTTTTATTTAAATACTACACATTTTTTGCTAAATTCGTGTTAAAAGAAAGAATTTTAGAAAACTATCTATCTTTTCCTAATCTACGTCTTAAGAGCTTTCTTTTGATACCACACAATAAATTTTTTTTAAATATATTTTTTTTATCAACTACAAAAAAATCGATATTTTTCTAAAAAAATATATATAAAAAATTCCTGTTGAACTATTTCAGTTCCCATCAATGTTCATTACGGAGATGGTTTTCAGAATTTTAGATCAATCCCTTCGGGAGATAGGGTTGAGGAAAAAAGTTTTTTGAAACGTTTTAGGAAAAAAAAAACAATAAAACAAAAAGATTTTTCAAAAATGATCCCTGAATTAAGAGGTTTCATTTGGTCTGCCAATCAAAAAAAATTTAATATTTATTTTTCCATTAAATACATATTTGTTTATATTTATCCCACGCAGTATTATTATTTTTTTTTGCTCTCTCTATAGTTTTCCTATATTTGGGACAAAAAGCGGTACAAGTATGCCAAATTTCAACTTTCTATGTTCAGCCGTTTGGCTACAATTTCTACCGTACAGACAGACAGACAGACTGACACATGAGTGACGTTATAAGGGATTTCTGGTCATACCTACAAAACCCTAAAAACATAAGCCAAATCGAAGTGATGTGCAAAAAAAAGAACAAAAGAAGTCGAATCAAAGTGAAGAGCAAAAAAAGGAAGTCGAATCGAAGTGATGAGCAGAATTAAATTAGGTGGTTCAAAAACGACCATATAATAATTGTTCGGTCTAATCGGCGAGCCGGGCCGGACAATCATTTGACCAGTCCACCCCTGACTATAGTGCGTTCAAAGGTGAGTTTGCAGTATAGCTCTTATGGCAAATGGGAGCGGTGTTGCCAAATGTTGTAAAAGTGTCAAATGTGTCAATTATAATAATATGAAAAACTCGTACGATTTACAGAAATCAACTCTTATAAAACTCAAAATAACACTCAACAAAAACAAATGGCCATTTGTAGAATACTGCGTCTTCACAAACCAACGCGTTTTAGAGCTGGCAACGTCGACAAGCAAGAAAAGGATACCGTCATTGTGTAAACCCATTAGAGAGTATGAAAAAGAACTACATCATATGCCCTGTACTGCTCACCTTTGAACGCACTATAAAACCATGTCTAAGAATTCGCTGACAACAAACTTTCGATTCCATATGCTCCACATGGGAGGACAAGGGATCTGTCCTCCTCCAATATGAATTTAGATTATAGATTTAGGTAAAGACCTTCAAAATAAACAGGCTAACTCATAACATTTTTCACAAAAAAGTACATTTCAAACAATTATTATACCCCTAAATGTTTGCAGCACGCACTACAAATAAGTAACAATGGTTGCTACGACAGTACTTCTATCTTGTCTAAATTTGTCAAAGAATACAATCGTCCTTTTATTTATTCAAAGCAGTGATAGATGTCTCAGATATTATCGTTCAAGGTTAATGATTTTGATGTCTATGATGTATATAAACACATTCCTTTATAATTTATGCTGACCCAATTCAGTCAATCACTTTTATTATTTATTCAACCTGAGTGATTTTCTTTGTTGAAATTTTCAAACCTTCAAAACATATAAAGATTTATTTATATTTAATTCGAAACTAAATATCACCAAAACAACCACCACACAAGCCCAATAAAAATATGGTACTAAGTAGATTACAAAAAAAGTTATTACAACGCAGTATCTAAAAAACAAAATTAAATTATCAATACTATAAATATAACACAAATAGTATACAATATTATATAAATTTTAGGTAAAATTTTGTAGTTTAAGTTGTTTCATTTTGTAATACATAACTATAGGCTATTTCAAACATTAAAGCGGAACTAAATGGATTATAAATTTTCACTAGCTAACTTTTTATATATTGAAGTTGGCTTTTCCTACACAAAATGATCAAAAGCCAAATGAATAAAAGTTACGAGATTTAAAATTTAGTTTCGCTTAAACCAAAGAACTAGTACTATAGTCGGATTGCTGATAAGTGACTGTTCGTTGCTACAAGTATCGATATTCAATACTATATGCTTTCTCTGTCTATATCATTATAATTATTTGCATACCCATAGTAACATATAGTGACCCAAATTGACAACTAACCTTCAAAATTATTTGAATAAAAAACGAAACATTAGAAAGAAACGGCTTGATTCGTAGATATCTTTACTAATTAGAGCGCGAAAATAAATTTAAAGCAGTACTCAAACAAACAAAATTATTAATTTTAAGGTAATAATTATAAATAAGGAAAAATTTTTACTCATACGTAAATTTTGGATTATAATTTGTTGGTCATTCCAGCAGATTTAAAATTAAAGTTTTTTAATTTAATAATTGGCCGCAAGCCATATTTTAATTAATATTTATTACCAGGCACTGACAGTAAAGACAAAAATCATTTTTAAAATCGCTGAAAAATGGTAACTAGATTATTATATGAATGCACTACTTGATACATTCATGTACAGTCACCTATCAGCAATCCAACTATAGGCTTACCTGTACAATGTAAAAATCTTTCGTATGAAAACAGGCTTAAGCAACTGAATTTAACAGCTCTTGAAGAAAGGCGTTCTAGAAGCGACCTTACTGAGCTATTCAAAATTATAAACGGCTATTCGGGTCTATTCTGTATCTTAAAAAGTTAAAAAAATTTAACCACGCTTTACAATATTTTGTTATTTTGTTACTCTATGACGTTTAAATTTTAACCTCTATGTGGTTAATTCAGTAGGTTATAATTAGAGCCCTGCGCGGATAAGCTTTTCTGTATCCGCATCCGATCCGCATCCGCACATCCATGATCCGCATCCGATCCGCATCCGCAGCTTTTGTAAATAACAAATCCGCATCCGATCCGCATCCGCAAAAATATCCGCACTATCCGCACTACAGGTTTGGCTGTCAGTTTGGAAAGAACTAACATATTTCACCTGTTTAGGTAATCTCTGCTCTAAAACGCTACTGAAAATTTTTGGATTTACCAGCTTATTTATTACTAACCTAACCTAAGGAAGGGACGCCAAAAGTTTTAAGGTCTAGATGCGTTAATAACTTATTTAAATCTAGAGAGAGATAACAGTTTTGGGGGGCCTAAGCGTTCTTTTTCGTAGGGAGTAAGTGGCGTGCTGCTTTTTTTAATATTGAATTTTAAAAAAATCAGAAAAGTTACTTGATAGAAGGTGCTTCATATTTTTAGGATCAAGTAATTCTCTTACGCCATTTCGCGCATGAGTTAGGCAATGGAACTTTTTCAAATAGCAACATGTGTCATTTTTCAAATTTTTGGAATATGCAAGACTTTTTACTACGGGTAGTAAAAAAAAAAAAATGGCAGGTTACATAATAAAATTTTCGACAAAAAATTATGTAGGTAAATTTTGGTATTTAAATAATACTTACTAATCAGTTTTATGTAAAAAAAAACCTTTATCAGATTTAAAAGCCAGAATTAGAGCAGAGGTAGGAAGAATTACGTCGAAAGTGTACCAGGAAACTTTTGCCCAAAATATTATTTTCTATAATATATTCAATAATAAAAAGAAAGTTAAGTTGATTGTCTCAACTCAGTCTTGATCATGGACAATTGTCTTAATAAAAATAACATTAAGTGAGATTGAATGCTACAAAATATCATGTATATACAGACAACCGAAAATAACCGAGGACTGCGTAGTCAGAACACAATTGCTTGTTTCTCCGAACAAAAAACCGAAGATTTAATGTTCTCGCGGATATTGCGGATAAGCGGATATGACATTTAATCCGCATCCGATCCGCATCCGCATGGTTTAAATGATAATTTATCCGCATCCGCAGAAAAGTTGCGGATATCCGCGGATAATCCGCGGATACCCGCGGATTTGCAGGGCTCTAGTTATAATCGGAATTTTAACGCCAGCCAAATACATGACGTTAAGTTTTAACCAGCTGTAATATTAACCTATAAACGTCAAATATCCAGAAAAAATGCATTTTTAGAATTAATAATGGCAAGTCTGTTTATTTTAAACCAATTATTACTAGAACAAATTGAACATCAAGAGGTTAATAAGTAAAAAATTAATGTAAGTGAATGAAAAAAATATAAAAATGCTTTTTAGGAGATCAGTTCGAATTAAACAAAGGCAACTGCCTGATATGAGTGACCCTTTTAATTTACCTGAAGAAACATTTTAAAATATTTTCATTTGTCTAAAACTTGTACGGAATATCTCGTTTTACAAATGTTGTTTGAAAATCCGAGAAGAACCAAATGATTTCCCAATATATTGCTAGTAAATGTTTAAAACTTTAAAATTGTGTTACATTTATAAATTTTGATTTCTCTATTTGTTTAAAAATAAAAATAAGGTAAACATAACCTGAAAATAAAAGTATCTTAATACAGACGAAAGAAAAGAGATAAAAAATATTGATACATTTGCATGTGTTGGTAATATTATATTATTTACTTTCTGCACCCATAATTATTTATGTACAAAAAAATAAAATAAAAACGCGCAAATATTGAAAATTTACGCAATATAGATTTATTATATTTGATCGTTGTTGATTCACGATTCAACCATAACACATGTTTACATTAAAACCACACTTACACAAGCCAAATACCTTCCCTTGTAGATAATTTCACAACACAATTTTAACCATAAGGTTAAAAAGTTAGAACTTAACGCTAGGGTTATAACCTGAGATATAGAATAAGAAACAAGGTTAAAATTTTAACGCCTAGTTAAAATGTTACTTTTTAACCATCATTTTTAACCTAATCTTTTTAACCACAAAAGATACAGAATAGACCCGTTTATGATTGTAGCGGCCGACCTCAGTAGCACAGTGGTAGCGACCCTGCTTCTCGTGGTAAAGGTCTCGGGTTCGAATCCCGGTCAAGGCATGGATGTTTGTATTTGTCCTTTCCATCTCATCCTCATTTAAAATAATAAAAAATAAAAAAAAAGCATCATATCATAAATATATCACTGCTCCCAATGCGGTTTAGGTCACCGTGGGAGTTGTAGACCTAAAACTTCACTCTTCGGAGTGAAAGGCTCGTGCCCAACATAAAAGTAGCAGTACGGTAGTGAAAACTACGGTTCGGTGAGACTACTGTGGGACGTTTATGGGCTGAAGATGATGATTATGATTGTACAGACCTAACTAATTTGAATAATTTTAATATAAATGTACACTTAAGAGGCCACAACAAAAAAATAGTCAAAGAAAAATTTAAAACATAAATCAGAGAAAACTTCCTTAGTATTAGAGTCGTAAATATGGGGAATGTTCCACCTGACTCAATTGTCAACGCATTAAATCTAAACTCATTTAAAAATGGTCTGGATAAATTCCTTACAACAATGTAGCGTTTTATGTCTTTAAATTGATTTATTGGCTTACTTTTTTTAATTTACTAGCATCAATAATTATGTATTAGTTTGTAATAATTTTTATAATATTATTGTAATTTTTTTTCTGCTATGTATCGTATTACTATTTGTGTAAAACGGGACTAATCAGCGAAAAGTGCCTTTCCCATTATTGTAAAATAATAAAAAATAATAATAATAATAAAGAAACCGCCTATAGATCTGATGATTTTGGTGACTTTTGTGGTGTAAACGGGCTTTGACGTATCCATGTGAACTATAATCCGTCTCAATTTGTAATACGAAACTTGATCTGGCCGACCAGCGTAGCGTAGTGGTAACACATGTGCTCTGCGCTGCGAAGGTCTCGGGTTCGAATCCCGTTCAGGCATGGAAATTTTCTCAAATAAAATTTGTCCTGGTTAATTAACACAGTAGCAAAGATCATTAAATTAAAAAAAAAAAAAAAAACTAGATCAGGTTACTTTGGTGACTGTTGTGGTGTAAACAGATTTTGGCGTATGCGTGTGAGTCAATACTATGATAATATTATAAATGTATTATCAATATACAACATAAAAAATTTATGTGAAGTGTGAATATTCACACATTTCAGGATTTCGCAGGTATATAATAAGTGAAGGCGGTATGCTGAGTGTGTAGGACAAATTTTACTTTGTAGTAATCACGGCAAAATGAACGATATTTTTAAAATAATTTATCGTCTGTTAATCATATAATAAGACTGGTTATTAAATTTACGCTCTTAAAAATTAAATACAACATTTGTCAAAACATAACTAGAATTTTGACAAAATAATTTCAACATAATAAAAATGCAAAAAAAAACAGAAAAAATAAAATTCATTCCGAACTCGAACTTGAAACCCTTCGTTTCCAGCGCATTTTAGCTTACGACACCAGTGCTCTAACCCATTACGCTACCGCATGCCTTGCATGTGAGTGTATTACATTGGTATAACTTTTGTACTTTGTGAACCAAAAACCACAAAAAATGCGTTATTTTCCGAAAACATAATCTGATCAAAAATTCCTGTTGTATTATTTCGGTTCACACCAATATACATTACTTAGAAATTTTAGATTTTTAGTTTAAACCATCTGGGCTACAGGATGTGGGACAACATTTTTTTTGCACAATTTTGGCAAAAATCGCATCAAAATAATTTATTTTGCAAAAATAAAAATTTGATCGTTAATCCACGTACTAAGGGCTTTCATTTGATACACTACTCAAAAAAAAAAAAAAATTGTTTTCGATGAGCACATTTTTCCTATGTGCGGGTCTAAGAGTTGTATAAGCATGCCAAATTTCAACTCTCTAGGTTAAGCCGTTTGGCTACAATTTTTACCGAACAGACTGACAGACAGACAGACAAACAGACAGACAGACAGACAGACAGACAGACAGACAAACAGACAGACAGACAGACAGACGACAAAATGACGGTATAAGGGTTTTTGGCCATACCTACAAAACCCTAAAAATGAACTTTCCCTGTTAGTTACGTATTACAAAATGAGACAGATATTACTACTATGATAATATTATAAATGTATTGTAAAAATACATAAAAAATGAACTTTCCCTGTTGAAAATCATATGAAACGCGAATAACCTAAGGTGCTATGTGCCAAAAGTTTTAACTAAATTTTGTTTCATTTCAAATACGTATATAACAAAGCGGATGAATTATATATAGGAAAAATCTGTACTGCGTGCGTCAAGTGAGCTGATTATAATTTTATTATTTGATTGCCTAAGAAGGGGAGTCGGCTTGTTACAGCTTTTACTAATCAAACAATGGGATGCAGTAAGCCTGTTAATATTTCAAACGTATTTAGCCATCACCCTCTCGGAAAAATACCACAAGAATTTAAAAAATTCTTTTAGTAGCCATTAAACTGGTAGGAAGTTGTACGTGTTTCGGACAGCAATGAAAACAACTAGATCAGTTGACAAGTTTCGAATTAGTTTAATTCTTCATCAGAGCTACAATTGTATAGGATACACGAGATGTGTAAATTAAGTAACCGGACTGATTTATTATTATTTTTTTTATTCGAATAGAATTACAATTCAATATTTTCTCCCTCAAAACAACTTCCTTAGGACGCCACACAGCGCTGAAGAGGGTTCTTCCAATCCTCATAGCAGTGCTGGAACTCAGACACTGGAATAGTTTTTAGCTGGTCGGTTACGGACGTTATTTTTCAATCTTGGGAAGAGGAAAAACGGTAAATTAAATAACCGGACTGACAACATAGCGTTTGATCTGGCAACATTTGGAATGCGAGATTTGGAGGGGCGGCAGGTGAACATGTGATACGCCTTCAGTACGAGTTTGAACTCGCTAGAGTAATTTTGTTGTGCGTTGCGAATTTTTACGTGAAACAGTTTTTTTCTAGTGCGTTTTAAAAATGAGTGACATTCATTTCAAGCAAGGATGTGCTTTCATTGCATTTTGCTTCAGACTTGGGCACAACAGAAACTTTTGTAAAACTTCAGCAGGCCTACGCAGACAGTTTTTTGTTCAGGACCCAGATTTTTTGGTGGATTAAAGCATTTTCAGAAGGAAGAGAGTTAATTGAAGATGAATCACGCAGCGGAAAGCCTTCATCTTCAAGAACCGATGAAAATTTCAACAGAATCCGGGATCTTGTGCTTTCGGATCGTTGTTTGACAGTCAGAATGATCGGGGAAGAGTTGAAATTGACACTACCGTTCATCAGATTTTGACAATGCGCCTTGTCACACAGCAATTTCAATAAACGAGTTTTTGGCCAGTATAAACATTCCTGAGGCTCCTCAGCCTCCTTATCCTCCTGACTTGAGTCCTTGTGACTTTTTCCTCTTCCCAAGATTGAAAAATCAGCTCAAGGGACGTCATTTTGAGACACTCGAAAACATTCAAACGTCCGTAACCGACCAGCTGAAAGCTATTCCAGTATCCGCGTTCCAGCACTGCTATGAGGATTGGAAGAACCCTCTCCAGCGCTGTGTGGCGTCCCAAGGAAGTTATTTTGAGGGAGACAATATTGAACTATAATTCTATTCGAATAAAAAAAAAAAATTAAACCAGTCGGGTTACTTAATTTACACACCTCGTATATGCAGATTTTAGGTCATAAAAATTTTCAGGTTGACAAGTGCTTATTGCGCATGCGTCAATTATAAATTAACGTAAGGGTTTGAAGTCTACAAACATTTAATTTTAATTTATAAGTATAAGTATTAATTTTGAAGGTTGTGAACGGTAACGTACAGTTACGTATAACAAACATTTACGTTAATTCTAAGTACTCATTCTAATTCCTAATTTCGAGGTTTTGAACGCAGCATTATACCAAATTATGTGAAAATATGTCAAGCTGATTTTGTATCAATCTTGGCCAGACAGACAGACAGACAAATGGACAAAAATTGTTTTGTTTTTTTGCAGATATTGTCTTATAATCATATGAAACATGTAGAAACCAAATATGAGACAGATAAAATAAATAAACAGATGTAGCCTTCAATTTTATTAATATATATGATCATGAATCAATTCTTAAGACAGTTACCTTTTCCTTTTTAGGTTGTGTTGAATTAAATTAAATAAAAATCTTTTTAAAAATATATTCTATTAGCCTTCCACAAATCCAGTGTCCCTTCTGTTAATTACAGTCTATTACAGTTCTTTTTACGAATGATATCGATTTCTGTTTTCTGCTCTGACTGGAGTTCCCTGGCGGATATAGATACTAAAGGGCTATAGATCCGCCCTTAATCCGCCTGCTACATTGTGACACAAGTGTCTATCTGACCTTCGATGTTAATTGCTCACAACCAGGTCGATAACAATAAAAAAAAAATATTGCACATTGTGCTTTGAAAGAAACATTCGGATGATTACTTCGTAAAGAATAAGTAATAATTTAACTTTGCTTCATAATTTCCTATTTTTTAAGCGTCTGCTTTCTTCTTGGAATCTTTTTATCTATTTTTTTTTATTAATACTCTTTATTTAACTAGATCTACATACATAATGTAATACATAGTTTTGATAATACAGTGTTTGTCAGGGTTTGTCATGTTGTGGGGTCGGTTCGAAGAACTCTCCTGTCACTTAATTTTATGTTTGTTGATTCGCTACTAACGTTTAATTGTATTGTTCGCTATCCGCACTATCACTGTCACTGTTTATTATAGTGTCTTGCAGTAATTTTCTCTTTAATCTTCTGTGGATTTTTCGCTTGCCCAGTTCATAGTGTGTGGCACCGGAGCACTGTCCAATTGTGTGGAAAAATGTTGTTGACAACTTTTTCATGAATTCTTGTATTGTCATTATACCCAGTTCCTCGTGTAAATGGCTGTTCCTGATAAACCACGGGCTGTTGGTGGCGAGCCGCAATACTTTCGACTGAAAAGCTTGCAATTTTTTAGTGTGAGTTCGGTGTGCAGCACCCCATACCATGCACGCGTAGGTCAAGGTAGGTCTCAGTATATCTTTATATATTAAGAGGGAACATTTTCTTCTTAGGGTTGATTTCCTGTTTACTAATGGATAGAGCATCGCTAATTTAGTTTGGGCTTCTCGTAGTTTTTTCGTAATGTGGTGTCTCCATGTTAGTCTATTATCGAGATGCACCATAGATATCTTATTGCTTGGTTAGGCGGGTTCCATGGAATAATGATGTTGTTAATAATTATATCTGGCAGGTTACTAGTTTTTCTTAGCGTGGACATTTTTATTTCGCATTTAGTTGTATTTAGTTTAATGTACCATTTTTTAAAATAATCAGTAGTGATGTCAAGGTTTTTTTGTAGATCACTGACTGCTCTGTTTTGAACCTCGTTTTTTGTAACAATTGCCGTATCATCTGCAAACATGGCGATTGTTGCATCTGTTGGAACGGGCATGTCTCAAGGAGCATTTTTATCTTTAAGGAGTCCCTATTGATATTTGGAAAAACACCGAGCTAGAAGGGCATCGTGAGCATGGTCCTTATTCAAACACATCTTTCCCAGCAAGTCTTAACAAGACCCGTGAGATAGTCTTCTTTAAAATATCTACTTCTCGACCAACGAATGGATTTTTTTAAATAAATTTGGAACATAAAAAAGTCATATTTTAAAAACCGTACTGTTACATGTACAGTAAGCGTTGTTTAGTGTGATCACTGATGATTAGAATCAGCCGCTTTATAGAATCAAATTTAAAAATACTATCACAAGGTCATGGTTAGGGTCAAGTACATCAAGGTTGCTGGTGTTACGAATTGTGAAACATAGAATATGCAATTTAGTTATTGTGTGTCAACTGTTGTATATTGAAGAACTTTTAAACGTTTTGATGAATATTATTATTCGTTTATATTTGATTGATGCTGAACAATTGCCTAAATCATAACATGGAAGTGGAACTGTTCCTAGTTCACAGATATAAAATGGTCTAGAGCAGTGTTTCTTAACCAAAAATGCACCGCGGACTAGTATAATACGAGGTCTGTTCAAAAAGTATCGCGAATTTTGTGTTTTTTCAAAAATTATTTATTTATTTATGAGTATCTATTTTGTCCCCTTCAAAGTAATCCCCACCAGATATTATACACTTGTGCCAACGTTTTTTCCAATCCTCGAAGTACTTGAAAAAATCATTTTTTGTGATCTTGTTCAGCTCCTCCTTCGATGCCGTCTTTATCTCCTCATTCGTAGCGTAGCGTCGTCCTTTCATGTGCCTCTTCAGTTTCGGGAACAAGAAAAAGTCACAGGGGGCCAGATCTGGGGAATACGGTGGCTGCGGCATTATTAGTGTGTTGTTTTTGGCCAAAAATTCGCGCGCAAACAACGATGTGTGGGCAGGGGCGACCCGTCTCATGCCCAAATCATTGGTAAAAATCGAATGGCACGAGCCAATCGATATGTTTAGGTCTTCAGCAACTTCTCTAATGGTGATTCGACGATTGGCCAATACTATTTTCTTCACTTCATCAATGTTTTCGTCTGTTGTTGACGTGCTCGGGCACCCGCACGCTCTTCGTCGTTCACATCTTCTCGGCCCTCTGAGATCATTTTGTACCACTGATAAACGTTGCTTCGGTCCAAGGTAGCTTCACCATATGCCACAGTCAACATTCGGAATGGGTCCGCGCACTTAATTTTGTTTATCACACAAAATTTGATACAATTTCTTTGATCCATTTTTTGGTATAGGCAAAAATTGAAGACGAGCCAAAACTCGTGCAAGCAAAGCAACTGTCAAAAATTAACTGAACATTCAAAATGGGCGAACTTGTCGGCATAAGTGAGAGACATGAGTACCAACATAACTCCACAAAAAAATCGAATATACGTAACCCGCGAAAATTCAAAATTCGCGATACTTTTTGAACAGACCTCGTATATAATTTTCTAACGCGGACCACTAATAATAATTGATGGTTATTTTTTTGTATGAAAACAAATATATTTAATGTGCTACTAAATACATTTATTTTATTTGTGGAAAATCACAGAAAGTTTACAGAAAATAAACAAAATATATATTATTTTAATAAAAACTGTACATAAAAAAATAAAAAGAAAACTGCAAAAAACACATATAAAAACTTTCGCGGACTACTAAAATTGTTCTGGGCACCACCTGTCGAGAAACACTGGTCTAAAATGTTTGTCAAGAAGTAGACAGTAAACAAACTACCAGAGTGACCTGTGCTATCGGCCTAGCTGTGCAAATTACCAAGACGAGATGACAGGATGAAAAAACAAGTTACGTAGTTACGCCCTATGCTTAACTCCGTAACTTGTTAGGGTTTGGTAGGTATGACCAAAAAACCCTTATACCGTCATTTTGTCGTCTGTCTGTCTGTCTGTCTGTCTGTCTGTCTGTTCGGTAAAAATTGTAGCCAAACGGCTAAACCTAGAGAGTTGAAATTTGGCATGCTTATACAACTCTATGACCCGCACATAGGAAAAATACTAAAACATCTAAAAAACATATCCCTCTAAAAATATAAACAAATATGTGCTCATCGAAAAAAAAAAAAATATTTTTTTAAAATTCTGAGTAGGGTATCAAATGAAAGCCCTTAGTACGTGGATTAACGATCAAAATTTTATTTTTGCAAAATAAATTATTTTGATGCGATTTTTGCCAAAATTGTGCAAAAAAATGTTTGCCCCACACCCTGTACCCCAGATGGTTTAAACAAAAAATCTGAAAAAATTCTAATTAATGTACATTGGTGTGAACCGGAATAGTAAAACAGGAATTTTTGATCAGATTATGTTTTCGGAAAATAACGCATTTTTTGTGTTTTTAACTAAAATGTGTTAACTATTTAATACGTTGTGTAACATACCACATCAGTAGCTCTCGTGGCGTGGTTGGATTTGTCGCACGCTTAATAATATAAGAAACTTGCAAACTAGGGTTCGAATCCTGTTGATTTTATTTTTTGTTTTTTTTTTTGCATTTTTATTTTGTTTAAATTATTTTGTTAAAATTCTAGTTATATTTGGTAAATGTTGCATTTAATTTTTAAAAGCGTAAATTTAATAACCAGTGGAAAGTGTTGAAATTATAATTTAATTCTATGTTTGACGAAATCAAAAGGCGGGACTTATGATGTAAGCAACCAATGGAAACCATAGGTGCAATTTTCAAAATCTTAATGAACTTTGCTATATAAAAAAAATACTGCATATATTTAGAAACTTAAATAATGGTATTAGGCATTCGAATTAAAATTCATAAAAAAATATTTTGACATAAAATTTGTTTTGGCATCCCAAATAATCATCGTTCAGTTACTAAATACCTGCAAAACCCAGAAATGTGTGAAAATTCACACTTCACATCAATTTTTTTTAGACGGTGAACTGATAGATCGAATTTAGGTGTTGTAACTGCCTAGGAGGGTTTGTTGTGGATTAAATATTTTTGGAGTTTGGGAAGTTGTATGTTTGTGCTGAGAGGTATTCAATGAGTTGTTTTTGTAGTAAGATTTCGTTCTGGATAATTTGATATATTTTGCATAGGCTGTTAACTATTGGATGGTCTAAAAATTCTTTAAAATTTATGTTTCCCTTCCACCAAAAATTGCCGCACAATCTTCGTTAGATGGATTGATTTA
The DNA here is from genome assembly GCA_963971575.1 of Liopterus haemorrhoidalis. Taxonomy (NCBI): domain Eukaryota; kingdom Metazoa; phylum Arthropoda; class Insecta; order Coleoptera; family Dytiscidae; genus Liopterus; species Liopterus haemorrhoidalis. The sequence goes on from OZ020615.1 coordinate 9,534,819, forward strand.
TAGACGTTTAAGTTAATCGGAATTTTGAAAATTAAACAATAAAGCTGATTAGTTCGAAAGACATCAACTAAAAAAAGAAATATCTTAATTATTATTTAATTTATAAATGTATTACAAAAAACGAACGAAGTGCGAAGTATAAATTTTTGTACTGCTAGAAATGTAAGCACAACCTGAATCATTAATCCTAAAACGAGTCAATAGAGCTTCAGTTGTACCTGGCTTTGTGGACGCGTCACTCAGAGCTTTATTAGCTGTGTCCTGTGCCCTGGATTCTTACCCTTCCCCTTACTCTCCGACACCCTGCGACATTCCTCCAGCCGTCCTATTAGGGAGATAACAGGTTCACTTTATACCGTAAGGTGCATTGCAATTTAACAAGATGCAGAAATTATAGCTTGTATTTAATTAGGTGTATACTAAAATTTAAATTTTGATAAATTTTAGTATTTATTAGGATGATTACACACCAGTTGATTTACTAAAAATTTAGATATTGAAACGACAAAACAGCTCAGGTTGACATTCCATGACACCGTTTAGATCGGCATTTAAAAAAAAAAAATTGATGTGAAGTGTGAATTTTCACACATTTCAGGATTTTGTAGGTATATTTAATAAGTGTTAAGAGGTGTCCACACTATGCCGCTATTTGCCAGTTGGTAAGGCCATTTAGCAATGGCAGTGCATAACTTCTGATGTGACCGTTGGCACATGCCATCGTGCCAGCAAGAATCGCTCGAGTGTCGGTCTCCTTCAAAGAAAGCCGATAAGAACGGAGTGTGGGGACGTGCCAACCACTGGCATCACGCGGCTTTAGGCTTAAATTCGGGTTGTGATTCAGATGCCGATGAGCAACGTTGTTTATAGATGGAGTGGACAAACGAAAAAGTGCTTAATTTGATCGATTTCTACCGGGATCGTCCTGTTTTGTGGGACTGTCGTTTAAAGGACTATAAAAAAAAGGACTATATCGTTTAAAGGTTTGGTTTGAAATCTTGAACATATAACTTAACGAATGGTAGGAATCTCCTGTCGCCAGGAATCGCAAAGTAACCGCTAGACGTTCATGGGCAGGAATAGCTCTTCTGAATGACATATCTTCCTTCTTGATATTTGGTGCAACCAAATTTAGAAGAACTTCATAATCGCTACTTCTCATTCGAAAAAAGTTTTTGAAACCATATCCTCTGTACTCGAGATTCAATTCGTCCACATCGTCCAATACTAAATCCTTCATCAAGTCACGTGCTTCATATCGTGATCTACTTTGAAGACTTGGACGTACCCATAACCGTCGTTTGCGCCGTTTTCGTATTTTTTCTTCACTGTCAAGTATGATAACAGCAGCTGAAGCAATTAGTAAATCCTCCTCGGTGAACATTGTGCGACTGAACTAAATGCCAACACAGATGTGGATGTTTTCAAAGCCACTGGCTTTGCCAATTTGGCTTTGCCAACTGGCCTTGCCAACTGGCAAACAGCGGCATATTGGGGATGCGCCTTAAAGGCGCGTCCCCACTTCTTAGTCTTAAGATTTTTATTTTCTCTTTCATAGTGTGATTGAAATCCTTTAATTTTTATTATCTTATATTCATACGAGATCAACGACCTTAAAAGGAAATTGTTGGTTTTGTAATTAATTTACTTTGAATCGTTTTAAGTAAAATTAATTTCTGAGCGTGATACGAAACAATTCTTAAAGCGATTGAAGTCTACAACCTTACAACAAGTAATTATAAGGATTGCCATTATCACGATGTTCTAAAAAATTACTGTCCCGCACTCTTTAACGCTAAAGGGTTAAACCAAAAATCTGAAAAAATTCTAGCCAATCTGAATCGCAAAACTTACGAATTGAATATTTGACCAAATTTCTTTTTTGAAAAATATTGCAGTTTTTGTGTTTTTGACAAAATTTATTATTTTTTAATTCATGGTTAAATTATGTTATGAATTTTTGGTTTTATGACTAAGGTACGTTGTGTGAGTGTGTGTTCTTTTTTTAGGGTTTTGTAGGTATGACCAAAAAACCCTTATACCGTCATTTTGTCGTCTGTCTGCCTGTCTGTCTGTCTGTCTGTCTGTCTGTCTGTCTGTTCGGTAAAAATTGTAGCCAAACGGCTAAACCTAGAGAGTTGAAATTTGGCATGCTTATACAACTCTTTGACCCGCACATAGGAAAAATACTAAAACATCTAAAAAACATACCCCCCTAAAAATATAAACAAATATGTGCTCATCGAAAACAAAAATATTTTTTTTTTAATTCTCAGTAGGGTATCAAATGAAAGCCCTTAGTACGTGGATTAACGATCAAATTTTTATTTTTGCAAAATAAATTATTTTGATGCGATTTTTGCCAAAATTGTGCAAAAAAATTTTTGTCTCACACCCTGTAGCCCAGATGGTTTAAACTAAAAATCTAAAAAAATTCTAAGTAATGTACATTGGTGTGAACCGGAATAGTACAACAGGAATTTTTGATCAGATTATGTTTTCGGAAAATAACGCATGTTTTGTGGTTTTTGGTTCACAAAGTACAAAAGTTATACCAATGTAAGACACTCACATGCAAGGCGTGCAATAGCGTAATGGGTTAGAGCACTGGTGTCGTAAGCTAACATGCGTTGGAACCGAAGGGTTTCGAGTTCGAGTACGGAGTGAATTTTATTTTTTCAGTTTTTTTTTTTGCATTTTTATTATGTTGAAATTATTTTGTCAAAATTCTAGTTATATTTTGACAAATGTTGTATTTAATTTTTAAGAGCGTAAATTTAATAACCAGTCTTATTTTATGATTAACAGACGACAAATTATTTTAAAAATATCGTTCATTTTGCCTTGATTACTATAAAGCAAAATTTGTCCTACACACTCAGCATACCGTCTTCACTTATTATATACCTGCGAAACCCTGAAATGTGTTAATATTCACACTTCACATCAATTTTTTAATTTAAAATGTAATAAAAATATTTTAGCAAATGGCAATCGAGTTCATGTGTGTAGAGTGTAATGTGTGGCAGTACGACTCTGCCATACTTATTCATTTTGTTTAACTACTTAGCCTACATTACTTTATATTTTATTATATTATTGCTATTTTTATTTAATCATATTGTTTGCAATATTATAACAGTATTTCAGTTGTTGTTAAATTGTTTCTATGTAAAATTTGTTAAAAATATATTATAAATAAATCTGGTTTATGTCAGGGTCAAGAACCCTGTACCTGCTGTCGGTCAATATTAAAGGGCTTAGGGTCTGAGCATACTTAAGCAAGTCAATTGTGGGTCATAATTCACAAATGTTATTTACAAATTTTAAAAAAAGTATGAAGACTCTGTTGACATTTTATGACGGAAGGGTTTATATTTTGAAAACTATATAATGTTAATTTTTTGTACACATTTTTTGTTATGCTATATTCTTATTTATGAGTTCCGATGGCGTCACTATTTTACTCTGTCTATCTTACAGAGAATTTGTTAGTTGTCTCATTTTTGTAGGGTTTATAAGGCGACGTTTGGAATGAATCGACACCAGAGCTCCCGCATCCACACTCTGGTCACTACCTTCACCATACCCCAGTCCTCTAGGCTATTCCTAGCCTCCTTCACGGCTGCTGTGCGCCGGGCTGCTTTGCGCCAAAACTCCTCCTCATAACCGCTCCACTAGGCTATGCCTAGACTTCCATCACGGCTGCTTTGCGCCGGGCTGCTTTGCGCCAAAACTCCTCCTCATAACCGCTCGACTAGGCTATGCCTAGACTTCCATCACGGCTGCTGTGCGCCGGGCTGCTTTGCGCCAAAACTCCTCCTCATAACCGCTCCACTAGGCTATGCCTAGACTTCCATCACGGCTGCTGTGCGCCGGGCTGCTTTGCGCCAAAACTCCTCCTCATAACCGCTCCACTAGGCTATGCCTAGACTTCCATCACGGCTGCTGTGCGCCGGGCTGCTTTGCGCCAAAACTCCTCCTCATAACCGCTCCACTAGGCTATGCCTAGACTTCCATCACGGCTGCTGTGCGCCGGGCTGCTTTGCGCCAAAACTCCTCCTCATAACCGCTCCACTAGGCTATGCCTAGACTTCCATCACGGCTGCTGTGCGCCGGGCTGCTTTGCGCCAAAACTCCTCCTCATAACCGCTCCACTAGGCTATGCCTAGACTTCCATCACGGCTGCTGTGCGCCGGGCTGCTTTGCGCCAAAACTCCTCTATATACTCGCTCCATAAGGACACCGTGCCTTACACCTCACACCTACGTTTCGCGCAGGGCTATGATTTTGTTTGACCAAAATCACTTGAATCAAAAGTAATAAGACATTCTCGGTACGTGGCCTTGACGACCCCTTATTGCATATTACTTGTGCCTTGACTACGAGGGGTGACGTAACACGGCCAAAAAGAGCCAGACGTCCGAGGAGGGTACCGTCGGCCAGCGGACCCTACCTGCGAGGCCCGACCTAACTTATACAAGGTGGTAACTTCATGTGTCCATAACACCGTATGTTGCACAATACGTTTGGTCGAGTGATGGCAGTCAAACAAAAGTTACGGAAGAGGGGGGGGGGGGGACGGATTTGACTACGTGTGTACTACCTTCGGGCGGCTGCAGTCTTATTTGAGACAGATTCTACTCTCTGTGGATTTTATACATAAAATAGAGTATGCTGACGAGCGTGTGTATGAATAAACTTATTTTAGGAGTACCAAAACTTATTTAAATAAAGGAATTCTACCTAATAGGCAGTACGTTGTATTTCTAAACAGAGATTATAATAAATATATTTATGGTTTAAATTAAGAACGTTTTCTTATTTCCTGTCTTACAACTACTCACCATCCAGTGGTCGATTTTGGGTTACAGATTTTATACAAACACAACGTAAATTATTTTAAAAAGGGTCCTAGTCATTTTGTACGGTTACAAATGTTTGGTGGTCAGTAGGCTCCACCTACTCAGCTAGCACTGTACAAGTATTGGTACGTCATGATTTAACCTGTTGTTTGAATTACTTAAATTTTTTGTTATTAATGTATCACAGAGGAATAAATATGTGTAGTAGTCAGTGGCGCAACAAGGGTGGTGCGAGAGGTGCCGCCGCACCAGGCGCCGGACTAATAAGGGCGCCAAATTGCCAAATTTAATTTTTTTTAAATATATATTAATAAACTATAATCAACACAAAATTTATTTCATAAAAGATTTCTTTTTTTTTTTTTAGAAACTTGTTAGTTAAGAAAAGTAAATTCAAACTATATTATTTCGAATAGTACATAAAACTTGTGTATTGGATGAAAAGGCAGAGGACGAAACGCACCTAGCAACATCCAAAGATATTTTGATAAAGAGTGTTACATGGTAATTGATACTATATTATCTCAAATCAATTGGAGATACGAATCATTTCGAGACGTTTGTTCTGATTTTACTTTCTTGACAGGATATTCTCTTGCAATAATGTCTACAGAAGAATTTTAAAAAAATGCTACAAATCTTGCTGCCAAATATTGTAAAGATTTAGATCCAATCGAATTTTCTTTTGAAATCGAAAGTTTCAAATTACAGGCAAGATCATTAATTGATGACTGTACAACTGCCACTCCAATGCTATTATTAGAAGGGATCCACACTTCCGATTTAAAAGATGTGTACCCTAATATTGGCATTGCGCTGCGCATATTTTTAACGCTCCCAGTAACTGTTGCTTCGAATGAACGCAATTTTAGTAAATTAAAGTTAATAAAATATTATTTGCGTTCTACAATGGGCCAAGGTAGATTGTCAAATTTAGCTTTAATATCAATAGAAAATACTACAGCGACAAAATACTTATATAATATATTATTAAAATACTAAAATATTTATTATTTGTTGTTTAAATATCCCATTTTTTTTTTTTTTCGTCATTAAATCTATATTTTCTTATTTAATATGATTTTCAGTTATGTAATATAATATTTCTTTAGCCCTTTTGTGTTTCATTTTAGGTGTTTTTCATTTTGTGTTTCATTGACCTAGAGTTTATATTTTGTCCCTTTTTATATTAGTTGTTTATCATGATTTTTGAGTTTATTAACATAATTTGTAAATATAATCGTTAATATTGCAATTTCAACCAAACCAAAGAAAAACGTTAAAACTAAACCAAAAAATAATACCAACGAATGTTTTTTATAAATTCATTGTTAAAAAATGACTTTATAATATATATTTTTGTATTTTGCTTTACTGGTAATAAGATAGTTCCTTTATTAGGAGTAAGTGTTCCTTTACTGGTGATTTTGTGATTTTTATGAATTAAGGTATGTGATTTATTTCCACTTGCATCAAAATAAAACAATAAGATTTTAAGGATTCTCGATAAAATATGGAAAGTAAATATCTTAAATAACATTTTGGTGAAAAAAACAACGTAAGTAAATGTCTTAAACGTTCCCTTACTGATGCAATCAGCCTACCACGAAATTTAAAAAATTGCGTTTGTAATTAGAGAGGGGGCGCCAAATAATTTTAAGCACCAGGCGCCAATTTATGTTGTTGCGGCACTGGTAGTAGTTAAATACTTATAAATCAAATAAGACATTGTTAATAGTAAGAAATACGTTTCTGATATTTTAATGTGACGAACTTTTCGCAAAATATTTAAATTTTGTTATAAAAAATAAATAAATGGTAGCTCTTAGTACCTAGCCAAATCGTCATATATAAAAATCCAGTTCTGTTTGTTTGTTTGTTTGTTTTTTTTTTTTTGTTTGTCTGTCCTTTATGCAAAGCCAAACGTATGGACCGATTTTCACTAAATTTAGTACGGGGGGGGGGGGTAAAATAATCCGAGGAAGGTTTTAGTGAGGGTTCCAACTACATATGGGGGGAAACCATCATTATTCACTCCCCGTGCAGTTTAAATTGATTACGTAGGCTAAACCTAAGAGATATATCGATATAATATAGACAAAAACGTAGAAGTTTAAATTTGTACATGTATGTCGCTATTTGGTGCGGAACTTACCATTAGATGGAAGTGTTGGAGATTCTGTATTTCCCTTCGTCTAATAGTAAATTGCAAATTATATTATCGTTTTATATATTTAGCTTTAACGTTGTGAGCGTTAAACGGCGTCCACACTATGCCGATGTTTGCCAGTTGGCAAGGCAATTTGGCAATGCCAAAAGTAATGAACGTGCCAGCGGCGAGCCAACAAGAATCGCTCGAGTGTCGGTCTCCTTCAAAGAAAGCAAATAAGAACGGAGAGTGGAGACGTGCCAACCACTGGCATCACGCGGCTTCAGGCTTCAGTTGTTACGTATCTTCCTGAATGACGTACCTTCCTTCTTGATATTTGGTGCAATCAAATTTAGAAGAATATCCTCAGTACTCGAAATTCAATTCGTCCACATCGTCCAATACTAAATTCTTCATTAAGTCACGTGCTCCATACCGTGATCTACTTTGAAGACTTGGACGTACCCAAAACCGTCGTTTGCGCTATTTGCGTGTTTTTTTCTTCACTGTCAAGTATGATAACAGCAGCAATTAGTAAATCCTTCTCGGTGAACATTGTGCGACTAAACTAAATGCCAACACAGATGTGGACGTTTTGCCAACTGGCAAACAGCGGCATAGTGGGAACGAGCCTTTATGTTCTACTTTTTTCGTTTTAAAGCGGTGTCCACACTATGCCGCAGTTGGCAAGGCCATTTGGCAATGCCAGAAGTAATGTAGACGTGACCGTTGGCACATTCCATCGTGCCAGCGGCAAGCCAACAAGAATCGCTCGAGTGTCGGTCTCCTTCAAAGAAAGCCGATAGGAACGGAGAATGGGGACGTGCCAACCACTGGCATCACGCAGCTTTAGGCTTAAATTCGGGTTGTGATTCAGACGCCGATGAGCAACGTTGTTTATAGATGGAGTGGACAAACGAAAAAGTGCTTAATTTGATCGATTTATACCGGAATCGTCCTGTTTTGTGGGACTGTCGTTTAAAGGACTAAATCGTTAAAATGTTTGTTTGGAAATCTTCAACATGTAACATAACAAATGGTAGGAATCTCCTGTCGCCAGAAATCGCAAAGTAATCGCTAGACGTTTATGGGCAGGAATAGCTCTTCTGAATGACGTATCTTCGTTCTTGATATTTGGTGTAACCAAATTTAGAAGAACTTCAAAATCGCTAGTTCTCATTCGAAAAAAGTTTTTGAAACCACATCCTCTGTACTCGAGATTCAATTCGTCCACATCGTCCAATACTAAATCCTTCATTAAATCACGTGCTCCATATCGTGATCTACTTTGAAGACTTGGACGAACCCAAAACTGTCGTTTGCGCCGTTTGCGTATTTTTTCTTCACTGTCAAGTATGATAACAGCAGCTGCAGCAATTAGTAAATCCTCCTCGATGAACATTGTGCGACTGAACTAAATGCCAACACAGATGTGGACGTTGTCACAGCCACTGGCTTTGCCAATTTGGTTTTGCCAACTGGCCTTGCCAACTGGCAAACAGCGGCATAGTGGGGATGCACCTTAAGGTAGTGAAATGCCGTAGCAAAGCACGGGTACACCCACTAGTAACGAATAAAAATGATGGTAGTAAAAGTGTTTATTTTTATGTGATTATAGAAAAAATATTCCAAGACATCCAGCATTCTGTTGACTTCTTACAGTTAAATACCTATAAAACCCTGACATGTATGAAAATTCACACTTCACATAAATTCTTATTTCTCTTGTTATTATTGTATTGTTCCTTGAAGTTTAAGTGGCACTGGCATATTTTTAAAGAATTCACAAAGAGAATTAATACATTTGATGTAGCAACTCTTATTAAAGTTAGGTAATAAAAACTTAATAATACTAAGAACTAGGTCACTATATCTCTTTTTATTATTATTGTTATTTTTTTCTTATTTAATTTAAATAAAATAATTCCCAGTCTCAAAAGTAATTTATATTTAGTTTTAAAAATGCACTCAGTCGAAACCATAAATTTGTTTTGTGAAATTTACATTTGTAAATTTATAATCATAATGGAGGACCGTTGTAACTCAATTATCTAACGGTATGCGACGTGTCACGGGGTACCAAGCGGGGTTCGAACCTCGTTACGCCACAAAACTTTTTTCGTCGTTCTCAGAAGGAACATTTGTGAGAATACGTGACAGCTGTCCTATAGTCCAGTCAGCTAAAATACAACTTTTTATCCAACAACTTTTATGAAAACTCTTGTACATTTACTAACAAATAAATTAATAGTGTGTAAACATTTCACTATAGTTAGGATTAACGTTTAATAATAATTAGTTCCGAAACATGGACCTTAACAAAGCAAGATCGGCAACATCCCATAGTTTTCGAAAATAAACAATTACGCAGAATCTTTGGTCTCATACAAATTAATGGTGAATGAAGAATCCGTAAGAAAAGATATCCGAGAACTGTACTCAAGGCCGAGTATCACACAAGAATTGAGAGGAAGACGGTTACAGTGGATAGGACAGGTTATAAGGATGAGGGAGGACAGAATGGTTAAGGTTAGAGATGGGAATTTCGGCTCAGTTTGCGGAACCGGATCAGTGGAGGTCGATCAGTTTGCTGAGCCGGCTCATCGATCCGGCTCTGGGATCCGGCTCATTGATCCGGCTCAGTGATCCGGCTCACTGATCCGTCTAAGTAAACGTGTCGCCGAGAAACAGGTCGGTCAGTTGTCGTTTCTCCCACCGTTTAACACGGTTGTTGATTTGCTATTTGTAGGTAGAACGTCGCTCAGCCTGCTCTTTCATTATATGAACAGACATCGGAAAGCGGAATTGTTTGGTCGAGTGAAATAAATGCGATAAAAACGTCGGAGTATTTACTGCTTTATTACCTTTATTCTTGTTAATATTCTTAGTATAAATTCAAGACGTAAATTATTACTTACTGACAAATTCTCTCTCTCTCTCTCTCTCTCTCTCTCTCTCTCTCACACACACACACAGTTTCTCTGTCTTCCTCATTATCTTGTTATAAAGAAATAAGGAAGTTAAATAAATAAAAATCTATAGAAGTGAATTATCTAACATTTTTGCCGGGTTAATAGTAAACGAACAATTCACTTTATGTAGCTACTGTATTTTAAACCAGATGTGTTAAGTTTATGACGATGTTTATTACCCTTATAAATCGGACATCTGAGATTTGGGCAATATTTTTAATATATTTATATAGTATTGTTGTAAGAAAACAGACTAAGCCTATTAGTTTCAAATAGACTGCCCTACAAATTGATGACAAAATACACTTTAATGATAATACATTACAAGCCGAGTTCTCGCGAAGTTCGCTGGAACTGGTTCTGTCACTGCCAACAATCGCCCGATCAATCGTATCCTTGAAACTTGAAACTATGCAGTGAGCCGCGAGCCAGCTCATTACAATTTGGTAAACCGTGTCACTTCGGTCAGTGTACTGAGCCGGTTCGTTCATGAACGACCCATCTCTAGTTAGGAAGATATGGGACGGAAGATTGAATACCCGTAGACCAGTGGGAAAACCTCTCAAGAGATGGAGAGATCAGCTAACCGAAGATCTAACAAGTATTAGTAAACAGGGTACTTGACAAGACCTGACAATGAATAAATCAAGATGGAGGACTTAAGTGAGTGAGGTCAAAAGTCAACTTGACTGATAGTGCCCAAAGAAGAAGACGAAGAAGAATAATTAGTTAACACAGATAACACACATAGTAACAGTCTTTTCATGTTTCTTATATATCAATTCACTCTAGATTTTCTATTAGTTAATTTCTTCATGTTTTGTCAGAGGCCGTAGCAATAGGATCATGGCAAAATAAATAGCGCTTATGGCTTCCATATTATAAGGGCGTAAATAAAATGCAAAATACCTATCATCTTAATGCGTGTATATACTGAAAAAAGAATGGTTAAAGGGCACCGTATCCATACTTGCCACGGGCGACAAAGAACCTAAGCACGACCTAGGGTATGTTGTTCATTCTCCATTTTTTTTTCAGTGTCCCGACATGTGATCATACGGACGATTAACATGCGACACTTTAACATGGACAGATTAACATGCGACAGATGAACATAGACACATTTTAACACACAACAAATGAACACTGTGACATATTATCATAGCGACAGATGAACATAAGTCTATTGAACACACGACATTTGATCGCACATTTCATTTTTATCTTTATTAACAATGTTTGTAATTATTTTATGTGGTGTATGTGTAAACGATTTTCATTATTTTATTGATTTTTTTGTACCTATAATCGCTTCACTAATAAACAAACTTATTTGAACGAAATCATTCTTTTTACCTATCGACATCGAGATATAAGAAATATAAGATTGTTTAAAATAACCAAAAAGATCAAGATACACCAAGTTATTTCATAGATCAAAACAAATATATAAAAAATTTCAAAAATTACCAAACTAATCTATCTAAATAAATCTGAAAGTCTGTATACTATCGCTGACCAACCGCTGATCACCGCTGACCAACCGCTGACCAATCGCTGCCTAAAAGATGACCAACCGATGACCAACCATTGACCAACTGCTGAACATATGCTAGGATAAATAAAAAATAAAAATAAAAATGAAATGTGAGATTAAATGGCGTGTGTTCAATTGACTTATGTTCATCTGTCGCTATGATAATATGTAACAGTGTTCATTTGTCGTGTGTTAAAATGTATCCAGGATCAAGGGGGGGGGGGGCAGAAAGGAAAATATTGGCACAATAATTGTATTTGAATGATGACCTTTTTTTTTAGGTAATCATTTGTATTTTAGAAGTGAGAACCTTTTGTTTTTCAGGTCATCACTTGTATTATATAATGTTTAGGATGGCCCAATTATAAAATCTTGCCCAGGGCCCGAAAAAAGCTAGTTGCGGCTCTGTATACTAATATTCTTCTAAGCCCGTTCTTCTTAAAATAGTAAGTAATTCTCTAGTAATCTTAAATAACTTTAATAATCTTGAAAATGACTAAAACTAAGAGAATCAGAATTGAGAACTGTAATATCAATAACGTTATCTCAGAAGTTGGTCTAGACCAATTCACTTTCATTATCATTAAATATATTTTTAAATAAAAGTTTTATCGAACATTTGTTGGGAAAGCCCTCAGGAATGATAATTGTAAAGCTTTATTGCTTACGACCTCATTCTAACTTCCTTATACGTTTGTTTAAAATCTCCGGAGGACAAAAATTGTTTACAAAAGAAATTCACAGATTTTTAAAATACGTAAAAAAGACATATTAAACTTTATTTGATCATTAAGAGAGTTCTTTGGAAAAATAAGAAACGTAAATTTTGTACTTAAAATTATATTCAAAAAGTTAGAGTCAACACAAACAAATTTAGTACCTTAAACTGCCGTGGACCTTTCGGAAGACTACTTAATGGTACTTATAACCCGTACAGATCAGTGTTTCTCAACCTTTTCTGGCATGGGACCCCCCAAAATAACTTAAATATTGTCTGCGGCCCCCATATATATATATATGTGTGTGTGTGTGTGTATATATATATATACACATATATATATATAGGCTTACCATAATTATGAAACTCTAAACCGGGACAAGAACGGGAGCTAGGACAATGGAAAAAATTTGACCACAAAAAATTGTTTTTTTATTAAGTCTTACAAAAGAAATATGCAGATGGTCTGCTGCAGCCGAAAGTTAATTATTTTATTTATTGTACCACTACAACAAATATTTTTAAGAGCAGGTTCTAATTTATAAATTGTTGTTGCTATACGAATATAATTCAATATTCATTTAGTCAATTATCGGGATTTATGAAAATGATTTCAAAAATAGTTTTGATTTTCTAGTTATAGCCGATAGTGTATGCCTGTATGTGTTTCTATATTGTCTATAGAAGCACATTCTACATAACAATGACTTACATTATAAAATTAACAAAAATTTCTACAAATACCTTTCCAGTCGCTCCAATTTTGGTCTGCATGGAGTCCAAACACTAATTTACGTATTACACACTATTTTAAGTATTTTCTGCACTTTTATCACTTAAAAATAACTAAAAACGTCAGAAAAAAATGAAGACGCCACTTGCAAAAATCACGTATCACTACATATCAAGATGGCTAATCCTGATAAAGCTCATTAAGGAATATAGTCATTAACAATTAATATATAAGGAACAGAATTGCTTAAAATAATTCTTTATGAGAATAAACACATATATTAATATTTTATCAATAGTATACAGGTGGTTGAAATTGAACTACCGGGCCCAATACAATATTTTTTATTATTGAAGATGAGATATAACGTTAAATTTGGAAGTTGCTTGGTACTACATGATCTAAAATAGTTTATATTTTGTTACTTTGTAACTTTATATAAATAGTTATACATTTTGATTGAGGATTTATTAAAATTTCAGAACTATAGCGTTGGAGACACGGCCTATATGGTAAAATGGGAGGACAGAGGTGATAATTGGATGACTTTTGGGCTATCAATGATAATTCTGAGATCTCAGAAAGGGATGAAAATTACTATTGGAAGTATAATGGAGTTATCTCTCGAGAATTTTATACAGGTTAATTTTTTTATTTAGGGTTCTTTGCAGAGCTAAGGTGTCCCTCCCCCGGACATTATGACCTTAAGGCCCGGTCTTTCCACCTTCATTTAAACCACTAGGTAATTATCCGACAGATAATGTTATCTGGAACTTTATCTTCTGAATAAATGTCATTACCAAGCAGTAAATTCAATACATCAGTCTCATTATCCGTTAGATAACTATCCGATAGATACATTTGTATTGATAGTCGGGATAACATTTATTCAGCACAGAAAGTATCATATAACCTTATCTGTCAGATAGTTACCTGGAGCAGTGTTTCCCAACCACCGGTTCTGTAGATATATATATATATATATATATATATAGAGGGGGGATCTCAAGGTGTATCAAGATAGAGGAAACAGGATATCAAAGACAACTTCGATTTTTTCAGTTCATATTCTCACGCTTACAAATTAAATTTATATCAACGTTTAATAATTTATTCAATTTTACGTCCTTTAAGAAATACACCTACCTATCTTACTGATTTCAATTACAAAATGAACTTAATATCCACACAAGTATGGCCAGCCCTTGTTAGAGGCGGACTAGAGCCATGCCTCAATTGAAGAAATGCCTCAAAAAAATTATCAAGTGTATTTTCAATCACTGAATAGTTTTGAAGGGCCTTAATTTGTTTTGCCCAAGGTTTCACTAAACCACGGTCTACTCCCAAACCACTTGTGTGGATATAATTTTTCATGTTTTTAGTAAATTTCTCATCAAAAAATCAACAATAGTTATTCAAAAACTTAGTTTTCATTAATAATGACCCATTTTCCTCAAGTGTTGTACCTATGAAGCCTTGGGCAAGACAAATTAAAGCCCATCAAAAGTTTCCAGTGATTGAAAATACACTTTGATAATTTTTTGAGGCATTTCTTCACTTGAGGTCTAGTTCGCCTCACCCAAGGGCCGACTATGCTAGTGGGGATATTAAGTATATTTCCTAATTGAAATCAGTAAAATAAGTAGGTGTCTTTCCTAAAGGACGTAAAATTGAATAAATTATTAAATGTTCATATAAATTTAATTTGTCAGCGTGAGAATATCAATTGAAATTTTGTTTATAAATTAAATTTGTATGGAATGAGAAAATAAAAAATAATCACAGATTTCTTATCAGTAATTTTTTATTAGTGATCAAAAATGATCGTGACATTACACGAATTCCACTTCAATTAGGGCTAAAATTTGACTGAAAGGAATACCCTCTTAACAAGAACATAGTTGCGTATCATAGTTGCGTATAAGGCTAACATTGGTCTTACAGATACGCAGCTCATATGTCAGCACATATGGCTAACATAATACATACGTTATTTAGTACAAATTTATACCGTAGAATAGAGTTTTACCTTGAAGTTAGTGGGCTTTTTGTGACATCACGATCATTTTTGAACAGCCTGTATAATACTGATTAACATGTACTGTTTGGTAAAAACTATGGTATTTTCATTTTCAGTGTTTTTGTTTTATTATATTGTTTTTAAGTATCTAGCTGTATCTAGATTCAAACATTGTTGGCATATATCTGTATCTAGATATTTTTTAAATGTATCTATTACAATACTGATCATAAACAATTTTTTTATACTTTGCGTTCACAATAATATCATTGTTGCACTGAAAACAGTTTAACAATAGAAACTATTGTTAAACTGTTTCTGGTGACTTTTTACTTTGACAGATTAACAGTACTATTCGTCTACGGCATGTCACTGATAACCTCAAATATTTTAAAATGTTTATTTAATACAATTTATATAATCCGTCTCAATTTGTAATACGAAACTAGATATGGTTACTTTGGTGACTGTTGTGGTGTAAACAGACTTTGGCGTATCCGTGTGAACCAATACTATGACAATATTATAAATGTATTGTCAATATACAACATAAAATGAACTTTTACTGTTAGTTCTGTATTACAAAATGAGACAGATAATAAGTGCATTGACATGGAAATGTCAGATAATTATTTTATATTATTATTGAGAAAATTCAAAAAGAAAGTTGGTTGTTTTGCATCTGTCAAATTACTGTTGTGTTGTGTTATCACAGAAATTGTTTTATTATACATTGTTGCTATGGTGCCTGCATTTCACAATAATCCCTAGATTTTATTCCGATATTTATTATAAATGAAATTTGAAAATTTCTTTAAAATAAGTGATGCAAAGTATAAAAAATAGTATATTATGCTCGTTTTATACGACGTATTGCAACACTTGTTACTTTGGAGCACTCCTCGCTTCGCTCGTCGTTCCAAACAACTCGTGTGACAATACATCGTCTTATAAAACTCGTATAATAATATACTATTGTTATACGGATTTTTATGTTAAGACGATAATAAGAGAGATATTGAATCCTGGTTCTTATACTGTATCATGATACCAAATTTAGTTATATGTCCCGCTGTTTTTGCGTGAATGACGAACAAACAGACAGACAGATCCACAGACAGACAGAAATTGATTTGCGGACAACGTCTTATAGTTATCTAAAACGTGTAAATACCAAATATGAGGCCGGAAAAAAGTAGATATAGCCTTCAATTTCATTAATATAGATTGTTCTATGACTAGTAAATTTTGAAATTAGAAATAGTTAAAATGAAGTCCATTTGTGTATGTTAATTAACCTCTCACCTTTAGCGTTATTTGAAACATTCGTGACAATAATTCCACCTGTATTTTTGATATTAAATTATTAATGTATGTAAATATTCAAACAAATTGTTAATTTAATGTGGTGAATTACCAATATTACATAACCGTAATTGCGACCACCTACCATTCAAAACGTAATTCGGTTTGAATTACGTGACAAAAATACAGAAAAAGAAACAAATTTATGGAAATATATCAACGAAAATTGTTAAATTGATACAGGAAATGTAAAAATTCGTTGGAAAAGGAAATTTTTAACCTCAAAACGCAAAAAAATATAAGTAAATTGATTGAATAAATAAAACTATTCAGAAATTGTTTCGTTAATCGAACATTAAACATACACAAATATAAAACTAGTTTTAAGGGGAGGCACAACACTATAGTTCTCACAAGTTTCATATACAAAACTAAAAATCTATATTAATAAAATTGGAAGCTATTTTTCAGGAATTTTTCCGGTCTCATATTTGTTTTCTCTACATTTCAGATGATTAAAAGACAATATCCGTAAAAAATCAATTGTTGTGTCTGTCTGTCTGTCCGAAATTCACGAAAAAACGACTGGACATATTAAATGACATAAATTACATCATTTTTACCGACCGCCAACATATATTACAGAGGTATTGTGATCATACCGATTTTGACATTTGGAGATTTCAATGGATCCCCACGAATTGAGGTCCCTACATAACTTATTGACTGTTTTCAGCATGATGTCTGTCGGTCTGTCTATCTCTCTGTCGGTCCGTCTATCTGTCTGTTGGTCCGTGTACACGTTCAGAGCAAATTCGGCTAAAAGGATTTTTATGAAACTTCATATTTAAGCATTTATCAATAGCACGAGTTGATCAACTTTGGTAAAAATCGGTTAACTATAAATGGGAGTTTACTTGTGTCGATTTTAAGATATTTGCGACTATTTCACAACAGAGAAATATTTAGAAAAAATGTATTTAACAAAAGTCGCTATAAAACTAATAACTAACTATAGTTAAAGGTAATGAAATTCGAACTAGTCAGAAAATAAAACAAATTTATTAACTTCGCTTACGTTTCGATTTGATTTAAATCTTCATCAGAGCTTAGTTAATAGTCACGATATAAAATAACAATTTAAAATTAATAAAAAAACACATCATATTGTCCGGTCATTGAACTTAGAAATAAGCTAATGATTAGCCTATAAACCGTATCCTATTGTTATTTTATATCGTAACTATTAACTAAGCTCTGATGAAGATTTAAATTAAATTGAAACGTAAGCGAAGTTAATAAATTTGTTTTATTTTCTGACTGGTCCGAATCCCATTACCTTCAACTATAATTACTACTTACGGACGTTACTACTTACTCATCTAATCAAGTAATAACTAACAACTTTTATTTGAAACATTTTTTGATAAAGCAGCATAAATTAAACAAGTTTTTTGTGATGGCGGTCGATCCTGTGGTGGCCACAGCTGATTTTTTAAAATTGTGAACCAAAAAAAAAAGCACAACTGAAAAACGATTAGAAATAGCGATATGCGATTAAAACTTTTGGGTTCCTCGTAATTTATTTCTTCTTCTTCTTCTTCTTCTTCTTCTTCTTCTTCTTCTTCTTCTTCTTCTTCTTCTTCTTCTTCTTCTTCTTCTTCTTCTTCTTCTTCTTTGAGCACTATCAGTCAGGTTGACTTTTGGCCTCACTCACATAAGTCCTCCATCGTAATCTATCCATTGTCAGGTCTTGCCAAGTACCCTGTATACCAATACTTGTTCGATCTTCGGTTAGCTGATCTTTCTATCTCTTGCGAGTATATTTAGTCTAGAAAAAATTGTGGCCTTATTCGTTTTGCGTATTAGTTTTTATAGGCTGTAATCCAAAATTCTTGAAAATGGCAAAAACCTTAAAAAATCGTGATATTTAAACAAAAAAAATTTATCATCGATTTTATTGAAAATTGGAATATAAATTATTGGTCATCGATCAACAAAATTCATTCCATTTGAAGGTTGGGCAAAATTTTTGGAATTATAGACAAAAACACTGACCCAAATCGGCTTTTACATATTTTTACGTAATTTGGTATGATGACAGAGAAAAACCAGGATATAATTTTGAGATGCCTTATAACTAGGGTTACCATATTTTTTGTGCGCCAAACAGGGACAAGGTAAAATAGGCTGACCAGATTTTTTTTACAGAAAAAGAGTATACTAAAAAACAAAAGGTTACACTCCAAAAATTCAAATAATGAGCAAAAAACAGAGGTCCTCATTCAAAAATACTAATGACGAGCAAAAAAAAAGGTCTTCACTCCCAAAATGGAAGTGATGAGCAAAAAAAAAGGTCCTCTCTCCCAAAATAGAAGTGATGAGACAACAAAAGACTAATACTAAAAAACCGGGACATATTTCAAACCGGGACATATGTTGAAAACCGGGACGTATGGTAACCCTACTTATAACCAAATATAGGTAATAAGTCATCTCAAAAATTTTATTCTAGGGGGGAGTTTCAGGGTTAAACCTCTCTATTAATTTTGTGGCACTATTCGGATTGACAAAGGATTTTTATGAAACTTCATATTTAAGATTTTGACATCAATGTGCCACTGATCAACTTTTGGTAAAAATCGGTTAACTACAAATATTTCGAAAAAAATTATTTAACAAAAGTTGCCATAAAAACAATAACTAACAACTTTTACTTGAGAATTTTTTTGATAAAGCAGCATAAATTAAACAAGTACTTTGTGATGGCGGTCGGTCCTGTGGTGGCCACAACTGATTTTTTTAAAGGTTTCGTACATTGTCAAATGCTGCTCATCCTTGTGATACTTTTCTGAAGATTTCGTACTATTGATGATCTCTATCAATTCGTATTTCCTGCCCAACACGAAATATTACTCATTATATTTTCTATTCTTATTACTACTTGTCCTCTTTACCTACTTTTTCTATTTTCTTAACCCTCATATTCAAGCACAAATATTCATTTAACTTGCATATTGTTTGTTTATTTACTTAGTCTGTAATAATCACGTGCAAATAATACAGAATTATTCGTAAGATTGTTTGAAACTTTCTATAGAATTAATACTGCTCTAGTTTTACTGTCTGGCGATGTTCCATGCATATAAACTTCATTTAATAACTATACCATGATGAAACCGAGTCGTATTTAATTGACAAACGACCTCCAGGATGCTCATTTTTACAGGAAATTATCAAATAAATTAGACAGATATGTATATGAAAAATTAAATTCGCGGTTGTATTTAAATTCTAAACTACTAGATAGGAAACGTAATACAGTAATACCTGGTTTTACTTTACGTCTGAAAAGATAAATCGTCACAACGCTGACAAAAACTACAGTTTTCAATATTTCGTAGTTATTAGGTCGTCCACGATGAAATTTGTAGAAAAAAAGGCAAAGTTGGTTGATAACTTACAAATATAAGGAATTATTTCATTCATCAAAGTATGCACCCATATTGTCTATACACTTTTGCCATTTAAGCGGCAGGTTGTTCAGGCCGGTGGTATAAAACCCTGGCGGACGAGAGTCAATTAATTCCTGGAAGACCAGTTTTACAACATTGACGGAATTAAACTGTTTCCCTATTAAAAAGTTGTCCAAATTGCGGCAGAAGTGGTAGTCAGTGGGGGTCAGGTCTGGTGAGTATGGAGGATGATGAAGAAGTTCCAACTCCAATTCCAGTAGTTTTGCCACAGTCTTTTGTGGAGTGTGTAGTCTAGCGTTATCATGCAATAAGATAGGAGTCGATCTGTTGACCAATCTAGGTTGTTTATCTTTAAGTTTTTGCATCATTTCGTACAGTTGGTTGCAGTATATTTCTGCTGTGATCGATGAGCCAGGTTTTTTTTTTTTGTTTGTAAGTTACCTGTACGAAATTTGGCGAACCAATTTGATATTGCCTGCTGCGTAGTAACACTAGAGCCAAATGCAGTATTAATGTTTCGCGCGCTCTGCGCTGCCGTAGTTCCACGTAAGAACTCATAGTTCATAATAGTACGAATATCGGACCGTTCCATTTTCAACAAAATTAATTTTTAAAAAAAGTTTTTGATATTTTTTAGAGCATACAATGATTTCTTTAAACCGGCGAGATGTGTACAGTCTGTTCCAAACGGTTAAGCGGAACTAGATTTTGCAATCTAGTTACTTTCATCGTTTAAATCGTGCCTTTCGGCCGTTTTGTTTAAGCTTTGTAAATCATACTTACAATAAACATTTTTTGGTTAAGGTTAATATCATTTTAAAATGTCATTTTCTTTATATTTTGATTTTTTGTGTCATTCTTAATACAAATTTCACATTTATTTATTTTTTTGTCATTAAAATATCTAAAAAAAATATTTAATTTTGACATATATCATTCGTTTCCATGGTTTCATTGTTGGAATTTTAAATTTTGACATCCCAACGTGAAAAATGAAATAACCCAAGCAAGGTCCCTTCTCATGACAACCTAAAAGAACTAAATTCCCATTTAGTTCCGCTTAACCGTTTGGAACAGAGTGTAACTGTGCAAAAAAAAAAAAAAACAACGGTAAAATATTAAGCCAATGAATAATAATAGCTGTTAAAGTTGTCAATACTATTATACTGTCAGAAAACCTCATACCGTCTATTTTATACTATATATCTCACATATGTCTATCTGTCTCACGATAAAAATTATGCCCAAACAGCATAGAGCGTATTTAATAAAAAATTGTTGTGAAATGTGAACTTTCACACATTTCTGAGTTTTGTAGGTGTTTAATAAGTGCAAAGCTGCGTTCAGAGCTCTTAAAGTAGTCGACTATAGACTATAGCTCGAGAACTGTTGATTGTCACTACAAGTTTGTCATGTGGTAAGGCGAACAACTGTTCTTCAAAAAAACTGACTTTTTCAATTTTATGAAGAAATAGAAATAAGAAAAACTTTAATATTAAAAAAAAATGTTACAAAAAAAAATATAAATAATTAAAGCAAATGTGCTCCATTTGCACTTAAACATGCTTGGGTTCTCCGTATTAAAGAAGCTTCCACTCGTTGCATTCCAGTATGATTGCGGATATGTTCTGCAGCAGCAATAACACGATTTTCTTGAAGATCTTGCTCATTTTGTATAGGTGTTTATAAACCATTGTTTTTATGTGGCCCCAAAGATAGAAGTCGCAGGTATTAAGGTCTGGTGACCTAGGAGGTCAAGCAGTAGGACCACCTCTGCCAATCCACCTTTGTGGGTACGACTGATTTAAAAAACGACGCACATTTCTCATACACAAAACGCATGTCTGCATATTCCTCAATTGTGTAATGTGCCATTTTTTTAACAAAATTGGAACAAAATTTTAGATTATGACGTACACGACCTTGATTTATTTATTTTACACCGGCCTATTTCTGCAACGAGGCTAATCGCCGAAACGTACTTTGATATTCTATTATCGAACTACAAATAAAATATTTTTTTCTCTATGGCAACTACACAACTTCTGTATTAATATGAAAAATTAAAAAAAGTCAGTGTTTTTAAAATTTGGGGTATCTTTTTGTTTTTTTTTTTTTTTTTGGACAAAATTTACATTTTAGAGAAAATTGGCAAAGGAAAAATCGATTCCATTCTACGTCAATGGGCCGTATGAATAAAAATAAGCATAACCTTTTACTTGCAAATTATGAAGCAAATCCTCCCAACAATATGAATAAAAATGCAAGCAAAACCTTCTACTTATGAGTAAGAAGCAAATGCTTTTTTGTTGATCTTTTGCTCAAGACAGAAGTAAATGGTTATGAATAAAACAGACCTTTTACTTTCAATTATAAGCAAATGTTTCGAAAAACATGCATCTATATATTCATAAACTCACTTGTGAAAAAGTGTTGTAGTGAACTAATTGCCATGGCGGATATGGTGCATTTAAGAAATATGAAACATTATAAGCATCGTTTTTCATCACGTCGTATTGACATAAAAGTTAGTTTCGTTTTGAACAGGAGAACATGGAGTGTTTAGCTAATAATTTTTAGGTAACTTTTTTTTTGTTGAGATATCTAGCTGATCTTGGATTTCAAAGAAGCATCGGTGAGGACCTTAGGGTGGAGCAATCCACAGTATCACTGACTGTCAGCAGTGTTGTTGATCAAATAGTTGCACAAGCTGGCAACTGGATTAAATTTCTTACTTCCCAAAATTTATTAGTGGAGGCGAAAAAAATGTGGCAAAGAAAATACCGTTTTCCAACCGCAGTTGGTGTCATTGCTTGTACACATATAGTGATATAAAAACCGAAGATCCATGGAGATGAATATGTTAATCGTACAGGAAACCCTATGCTAAATGTATACGCAATTTGTGATGCCAGTGAAATGTTCACAAGTGTAGGTGTAAAGTGCCCTGAATCTGTACAAGACTTTACACCAATAAAAATAAACTAAAATGTTAAACATGGAACTTAGTACAGCACTAGTACAATTTTGATAGTGTTTATAGACTAATTTCAACTTGATAGCAATCAGAAAGAAGTAGTACGATTTTGATAAAGACTGATTTTCAGATTTCAACATAAACACATCCTCTTCACCTTTTACTCACCGGTAGAAGCATTGCCTTGTAAGTAAAAGGTAATCATTATTCATGTAAAAAGAAGCAAATGCTTTTACTCCGACCTTTTACTCGAAGCAAATGCTTTTACTTCTACCTTCTACTTATGAGCATTTGCTTCAAATTTATTCATACGGCTGAATATGCTGTCTTTTAAATTGTGCCGGACATTTACCTAACACCCTGTATATGATAGGTAAATGTCCGGCACAATTTAAAAGACAGCATATTCAGCATATTCAGCATATTCAGGGTGTCTTAACACCCTGTATATGATAAGACACCTGTATAGAAGAAAACAGTAATCTATCTCCTGAGAACACAAAATATACAAGAATCAGCTAATAAAAGTTGAAGGAAAATATATATAAGATACTTGGTAGATCTTGTAGTTAACATTACATAATGGAGGAATAAGTCTAGATTTCCCGACTGGCATTTCCAAGGGTGGGAGTGTATAAAGTGAAAATAAAAAAGCTTAGAAAGGGTTGAAGACCTTTGTATAATTTTGCAGTTTTGAAATAACCTTTAATAATGATGAAAAACAGCTTTATATCCTGAGTCTGAAGTCATAAGCTTTGAAAAGTTTTCTCTGATATATGTAGGTGAAATTTTACTGTTTTTCTGGGTCTAAAATATGCTGAAGTGTGATTTGCATGACGAGCCGAACATACCGTACCAGCATATACTTGGAATTTCTAGATCTGACACATGACACAACGAATTTTAGCTATGACAGAGAATGTCTTGGAAAATTGCAAAAGTTGTATTTCATCTTAGAATATCATCCAAATCTACATCATACAGACATGGAATTATTTTACCATTTTACAACATACTTTTATTGAAAAAAACGTATATCAATTAAAATTTGAAGAATAGTTTTTTATTTACGTTTTATAAAGCCACATCTATATCTGCGTTTACAGTTTTAAAATTAGTTGACTAAACACTGTGCGTTGTGAATGAATTTAATACACAGTTTTAAGATTTAATGACAGCGTTAACCAAGATCATTAATTAAAGGTTGTCTCGTAACTTGTAGTGGTGGGGGTAAATAGCGAATCTACCCGTCATCTGTATGCTAATGGAACGCCAGTCTTTGTTTATCGTATATGACAGCGTTTCTCAACCAAGAACGCACCGCGGACCAGTAAAATACATAATTTTCTAACGCGGACCCCTAATAATAATTGTTGGTTCATTTTTTGCAAGAAAACAAATATATTTAATGTGCTACTAAATATACTTGTTTTATTAGTAAAAAATCACAGAAAGGTTAAAAAAATAAACAAAATATAAATTATTTACATAAAAAATGTGCATATAAATAACTGCAAAAAAACATACACAAAACCTTTCGCGGACCACTAAAATTTCTCTACCGACCACCGATGGTCCACGGACCACCTGTTGAGAAACTCTGGTATATGATATATACACGTGAAGTTTGATTTTTATGCTATAAATATAAAAATATCGTTTAATTTTTGAATTTTCTACTTGTTTTAATGTCTTTTTTCTTTAAAAGGAATGTTTCTTCGTTCTAAATAAAACCAGTGACGAAGGGACACCTCCGCTAGACTTGCCCTCCCATAAAAAAAAATCATACTAAAAAAAATACATAAAAAAAAAATTAAATTTTTTTAAAAAAATTTAAACGAAGATTTAGGTAAATCTTCAAAAATCAAATTATGTCGTATGCAAATTTTTGTCCAAGGCTTGGTTTACTAGTTACGACTTTTTAAAAATTTTAAAGTTTAATAACTTCCGTTTCCGGTTTCGGATTTTAATAAAAAACAATAGGGTTCTTCCCAATTATTAGGAGAATTTTTTAGTACCAGAACGAACTCTTTAAGTTAAACCATTTTTGAGTTATCGTGTATACACACAGACACACAGACACACAGACACACAGACACACAGCCACACACACACACAGACACACACACACACAGACACACACACATACGGACGGCACTTCGAAAATAGATTTTTTGGATTCCCTGGACCATGAAACGTGGTCATCAGTCAAAATCTCGACATCGAAAATTTTCGCGATTACAATACTTGCCCCTTATATATTAAGGTCGGGCAAGTAAAAATTTACATTCATTTTTGATATGAAGAAAATAATAAGTGAAATATTTCAATATTTTAGTTTTAGGATGTCCCCCCGTAACTACCCTAATATTCATCAAATTGAAAAAATGCATAGAACAAATAAGATTTGTTTTCTTATAAACAATTTTTATTGTATAGTTTTTCTATTAAAATAGTTCTGTTTATAAATGAAATGTAAGTTTTTTAGTACCAGTTTTAATACATAAAACCCCCTAGGAAAGAAAATTTTGAGATATCATGCCTATATTTGATCCTGGTTCTACTCTATTGTACAAAATTTCGTTAAAATACGTTCAACCGTTTTGAAAAACAGATATAACCTTCAATTTTATTAACTACTATATTATTATAGCAATTTCTTTTTCTATTTTTTATTTAAATATTCCTAAAATTATATATGTATTCGATTTTATTGTTATTTATTAACTATAATACAAATACCCTTCACCTTAAATTTTATATTAATCAGTATAAAATTTCTTTAGGATTTTATTTATAATTTATTCAGTAGAACTGTCTTGAAACAAATATCTATTATGAATATAGTCCATTCAGCATAAACTGTTCTTCGATCCTCTAAAGCAGCGGTTCTCAAAGTGGGGTCCGCAAAGCGATTTCGGTAGGTCCGTGAAAAACGAAAATCTCGAAATAGATTATACGCGACAAATGGCATGAGAGTTGCACTGGCCAAAACAAAGCCAAACATAGAAGAATTAGTTCAGGCAAAGCGAATGCATCCATCCCATTAAAATTGTTATTTGTTATTTAACGATTACATAGCATGTAATATTGTATGTAATATTCTGAATACATAATTGTTTGTAAAATAAATGTTTTATTCACTGTACTTTTCCTTTTTTTTTTATTAATAGGTGTCCGCGAGCTCTCGAACAATTTTTAAAGGGTCCGCCTAGCCGGAAATTTTAAAAAATTTGAGTAACGCTGCTCTAAAGGAATGGTTGTGACATGTTCAGTACAACCGAAGAAACAAGTGATCATTTTCTTGGAAGTGCTTTGTGAACGAACAACTTATGTGGGTTTTGGTTCATCTTCGAAGACTCAAACAGTGGATTGTTGCTTAGTTTCCAGTTCATATGAATAAATCCAAGTTTCGTCACCTGTAACGATGTTGTATACGGATTTTGCAGTGCCTAGGTTGAATTTTTTAGCATTCCCTTACGCCAATCAACATGAGCCTTTTTTGAGCTTCGGTCAAATTATGCGGAATCCATCGGGGACAGATCTTTTTCACAGCTAAATGTTCATGCAAAATCGAATGTATTGCAGTCTGCGATATGCCAAAGGATGCCTCTATCTCACAGTAAGACACATGCTGATCTTCTTCAATCATTTTGCGCACAGAATCGTTGTTTTTTTGAATCACAACCGATTTTGGGTGACCTTCAAGAGATTCATCAATGGCGGACGCACGACCACGACGAAATTCTGCAAACCAATTGTAAGCAGACTTTTCTGATGGTGCTTCATTACCAAAAGTTGAACGAAGCGAATCTATGTGTTATTGTTGAGCCTTTACTAAAATCGTAAAAAATCATCCAACGAAAACCTTCACAAGTAATATCCATTTTTTCACAAACTTGATTTTTTTAAACACTCACTGTCAGCAAACAACTCGGTCAATTTATAAGCAGCCACTGATTTCACAATAACAAATGTCAAATTTTACGAATATAGTAATGATACATTTCAATATTGCCATCTAGTGGTCGTTTGTAAAAACATAAAAGGTAACCCTCGTATTACAAATCAGACACGCCCACAGGGAAAGCTCAGGAATTTGAGTCCCCCTCCAGCACTCAAAAACACATGTTTTTAGCATTTTATGTTTTTACACTTGAGTTCATATCTTTGCTTTTAAGTTATTACTAGGTTATTACCCGTCAACAATGACGGATTTATAATATAAAAATTTCAATTGTTTGTATGTGTATTTGGTTTTATTTTTTAACGTATCCTAATTTCGTCGCCTGTCTGCGAATCATGGTACAGGATCTCACCAGTTAGCTAATCACGAGAGAGAGCGTCAGCTGTCAGCCAATCAAGAAACAGGACGTCCCCAGTTAGCCAATCACGAGAACTTTAGAAAAATTGACGTCATAATGTTACCGACACTACATGCAGACACTTGCTAATTATATAGTTAGATTATTTATTCATTAACTTTTTAAGATGAGAAAACAATTCATTTTTACTTAGTACATTACATTTATATTGTTAAAACTAAAAATAATTTGAGTCGTTAATTTATGCCTACGAAACCCTAGACATTTCTATACGTAATTATATTCGTAGATTCTTAGAGAGTAAATCTGCAAAATATTGTTCATAGCGGTCAAAGGAAACAGGAGTATCTAGAGTCTCTAGTTTATACGTACGAAACCCTAGACTTTATGTATGTAATTATATTCGTAAATTCTTAGAGAATAAATGTGCAAAATATTGTTCATATCGGTCAAAGGAAACAGGAGTATCTAGAGTCTCTTGTTTATGCCTACGAAACCCTAGACATTTATGCATGTAATTATATTCCTAGATCCTTAGAGAATAAATGTGCAAAATATTGTTTATATCGGTCAAAGGAAACAGGAGTATCTAGAGTCTCTTGTTTATGCCTACGAAACCCTAGATATTTATGTATATAATTATATTCGTAGATTCTTAGAAAATATATCTTCAAAATACTGTTCATATCGGTCAAAGGATATAGGAGTATCCTAGGGTTTCTTGTTTATGCCCACGAAACTCTATTCATTTCTATAGGTTATTTTATCTGCAGATTTTTAAATAATAAATCTGCAAAATATTTTTCATATCGATCAAAGAACATAGAACTGTCTACAGTTTCTTATTTATGCCTACGAAACACTGGATCTTTCTATACGATGTTTTATCCGCAGATTTTTAGAGAATAAATTTGCGAAATGTTTTTCATATCGATCAAAGAATATAGGAGCGTCATGAGTTTCTTATTTATATCTACAAAACCCTAGATATTTCTGTTATTTTATCAGCAAATTCTTAGAGAATAAATCTGCAAAATATTGTTCATATCGGTCAAAGGATATAGGAATCTCTTGTTTATGCCTACGAAATCCTAGACATTTATGTATGTAATTATATTCGTAGATTCTTGGAGAATATATCTGCAAAATATTGGTTATATCGGTCAAAGGATATAGCAGTGTCTAGAGTTTCTTGTTTATGCCTACGAAACCCTAGACATTTCTATATGTTATTTTATTCGCAGTTTCTTAGAGAATAAATCTGCAAAATATTGTTGATATCAGTTAAAGGATATATGAGTATCTAGAGTTTCTTGTTTATGCCTACGAAATCCTACAAATTTCTATATGTAATTATATTCCTAGATTCTGAGAGAATAAATCTGCAAAATACCTGTCAATCAAGTCAAACTGGGAACACCCTGTTTCCCAGTTAGCCAATCACGAGAACCTTAGGAAAAATGACGTCACAGTGTTACGAAATCACTAACACACGGTAGCTAATCATATATGTACGATTCTTACATTTTGTAAGTAAGGACTTTTTTTTGGTCATCATTTGTATTTGGGTTGCAAGAACCGTTTCTTTTGTCATCACTTACATTTTGAAAATAAGGACCTGTTTTTTAGATTCATAATTTATATTTTGAAAGTGAGGACCTTTTTTTTAGATCATCACCTACATTTTGGATGTGAAGAAACTTTTTTGCTAGACGTTTGTGATCCGAAAAAATATTGTCTTGATCCATCGCTGCCCTATGAGACAATAGTGCCTTCTTAGCCCTCCCCCAAAGAAAAAATCCTTGGTGCTCACCAGTTACAAATTATTAATTACAAATTTCTCTCAAATATAATTTTTTTGTTTTTGTATATTATCAACATTTTTCTTGAAACACTACACATAAACATAGTTTTGATACAAAATTATATAATGTTTGTTGATAGAGTAAACCGTTTATTTTACGTGTATAATGAAGACGGAGGGCGTCGCGATGCTAGTTGGGCACAGCCCTCATTATTACATTGTTCAGTTAAAAGACAGCTGTCAGCATTTTGCCCTCATTTACCTGTCGCCTAAAGTAGATATCTTAATAACTTACACATGAGTTTGACACAACGTTCTTTCTACTTTAAAAATATTTGGTGAACGTTTTAATTTTACGTGGGGGAAGAAAGAAAATTAGGACGGAACTAACTTTCCATATGTTTATTTTTGCCTACGCACAAGAAAGTGATGTAACTTAAACCATCTGTGTACATTTGATTGTACTATAAATTTATAAAATAATAAAAAACTGATGTAAAATGTGAATTTTCACACATTTCAGGGTTCTGTACGTATATAATATGTGTAAGAAGCTAACATAATAAATTCCACACACTTGGTTATTTTAAGTACCAATGTCATAATGTGATTTAACCAACATCAGACCATTATTCAGTTGGTATATTTTTTACTAAATGTTTTTACACGTTGTCACGTTTAGATTGTACTGTTCAGTTGTATTTTTTAAGTCAGGTTTGACATTTAAGTGAGGTTAAACTTTATTTTACATTAAATAAAATATTGTAATAAAAATGTCGAAAGCTCTTAGTAGCCGCGCTCAAAGGATGGTTTTGTCCCTTATTAATTATTTTGAAAGAGAGCGAGATAATGCTGGACCTTTAATGGATTTGAAACGTATGGAGATGGATGATCTTTTCTACAATTGTTAACTAACTTTTTAGAGAGTTGCTGCTGCTTTAGATGTCAGCATTTCTAAAGTGAATAAAATCGCTGCACAACAATCGAGAGGTGAAGCTGTCAGTATCCCGAAAAAGAAACAAACACGTCCTAAATCTGTTGTAGAATTAAACAATTTTACAACAGAATTAAACAATTTGGGATACGTAATGTAAATATGCCAAATTTCTACATTCTATGTTAAGCCGTTGGGCTACAATTTCTATCGTACAGACAGACATGAGACATGAATGACGTTATAAGGTTTTTTTGGTGATCATACCTACAAAACCCTAAAAAAGAACTATCAAGAATTATTTTTCAAAAACGGAATCCGATCAAAAGTTAGCTTAGGTTTAGTTTATTACCGAGTTTAGTACAGTATTTTATTTTCCTCCAAACATTAAAAATTAAAAATAGTATAATAAACTCTAGTAAATTCGATCAATTTAGGTAATTAGGCTAAGTTTAGTTAGTAAAAATCTAGGACAGCAGAATTAGGAAAACGATAATAGATTCTAAATATATAACTAAGGGATTTCCGATCTTTCCCTTGCAAAACTAGTGTGTATATGAACTCTCGCTAGACTCCATAGTCTCTTATTTATTAGTTCTTCCATGAACGAATCTTCCTCGCTAACGTTGTTTATAGGTGTTCAATTGAATGTTATCTAATAATAATAATAATAATAATAATAATAATAATAATAATAATAATAATAATAATAATAATAATAATAATAATGTATATGTGCAATCTCGTGCGTTTCACTAAAAGTGATATAATTGTGTAAGTTTTTGCGTACAAACATTATACACAAATAAATAAATAGTGAAGGCAATGACATTATATTCAGCTTTACAAAAAGATCTCGACAATCCGCTCTAAAAGGAGCACTGGCAATTATTCTTACAACTTTACGTTGTAAGCTGAAAATTCTTTTGGCTGCAGGTGAATGTCCCCAGATTATTAACCCATAGGTTAGGTGGGACTGAAAGAGGGAGAAATTGGTTTTCAATACAACATCTATGCTGACTTCATGCTTCAGATTCCTTACTAGATACACGGTCGATCGCAGTTTACGACTGAGTACATCCACGTGCTGATCCCAACGAAGGTAAGGATCAACGTGGATACCAAGAACTTTAACGAAAGGGGGATTGGCAAAATCATGTTTTCTGGTACTCAGTAGCAAGGTCTGGGTTTTATCTGTATTTAAAATTAGTTTATTGCTAGACAACCAAGAGTTTACACTGTTCACCAGAGAAACATTTTCCGTAATAAGGGAATCTAGATCATGGTTGCAATTTAGTAATGTTGTATCGTCAGCGTAAAGAATTGATTTAGATGTCATAGCGAAAGGCAAGTCGTTAACATATATTAAGAATAGTAGCGGTCCGAGAACTGAACCTTGGGGAATACCAAAATGTAAAGAAAGATACTCAGAAACGCTACTTTTAAATATCTAGGTCATTTGTCACTTTTCAGTCATGTATACTACTTTAATACCCATACTACTTTAATCTATTTATTATTGTTAAACAATTAGATTGATATTAAAAGAATATTTTTTTTACGGTTTATAGAAAATATATTCATTTTTACTTTCGATACTTGAAAATATCAATTTTTTTTTTCGATACGATACCGGTATCGATAATTTTTATTCGATATTATCGATAGCTAAATTTCGATATTTTCTCATTATCGCATATCCCTAGTTATACACTATTTTCATTAATAAAACAATTGTACATTGGATATTAAAATTTCAGACACCTTGTATATTTTTCTAGTGAAACCTCAACATCTTTCTTATATGCGCATCTCTCTCTCTCTCTCTCTCTCTCTCTCTCTCTCTCTCTCTCTCTCTCTTTGTCCTTTTAGCTCCCACGTGGAGCATAGGGCGCGTAAACGCGTTTCTATAGCCGGTAGAAAAAAGTGGTTGGTTGGCTAGAACAACGCACTTCACTTCTTCTTATTTTTTTTTAGTTGGTGTTTCATTTATTCTCATTTACACATATTTTTTGAACAATCTCTCTCCACTTTTCTCTATCCTTTGCTTTCCTTTTAATTTCCTTCCAAGTCATTCCAATTTCTGCATATTCCCTTTTAATGCTTCTTTTCCATGTCTCTGTCGGTCTTCCAGTTTTCCGTTTCCCTTTTGGATTATATTCTATCGCTTTTCTTGCTATGTTTTCCATTGGTTTTCTTAACGTTTGTCCTATCCATTTCCATTTCTTATTATTATATGCATATATTCATTATTTCTTATATGCGCATAGAAGAACTTAATATGCCTGTCAAATTTCAACTCTATCACGTAATTAGGTTCAGCATATATTTTCACGTCCACTTTTTATTTTGGTTGTGATATAAACAAGCAAACACCAGTGCGTTTGTTATAAATGAAAGCATATTATAAAAGTTAACAACAGTTGTGTACGGTAGTCCAGGCTTTTGAGTATTTGTTTTTAAATGGATTCTATTGTTACTGAACTAATAACACTAATGGATTTTTCGATACACTCCATGATATTTGAAATCATGGCTATAACCGAATCGAAATTATTATTCACCTTTCATAATACAAAATTTACAGGTCTGTATAAGATTTTTTTTTTTGCTAAAATCTAACATAATAATTCATATTTTTGTACTAGATGGAGTACCCATACTTCGTACGGATTTTGTAATGTATATTTTTGCTGTAATGTAAATCAGTGTTTCTCAACAGATGGTCCGCGGACCACCGTTGGACCGCAGAAAAATTTTAGTGGTCCGTGAAAGTTTTTGTATGTATTTTTTGCAGTTTTTTTTTGTTATTTTTATGCACATTTTTTATATAAATAATTTATATTTTTAGGGTTTTGTAGGTATGACCAAAAAAACCTTATACCGTCATTTAGTCGTTTGTCTGTCTGTCTGTCTGTCTGTCTGTCTGTCTGTCTGTCTGTCTGTTCGTTAAAAATTGTAGCCAAACGGCTAAACCTAGAGAGTTGAAATTGCTTATACAACTCTTTGACCCGCACATAGGAAAAATACTAAAACATCTAAAAAACATATCCCTCTAAAAATATAAACAAATATGTGCTCATCGAAAAAAAAAATATTTTTTTTAAATTCTGAGTAGGGTATTAAATGAAAGCCCTTAGTACGTGGATTAACGAACAAAATTTTATTTTTGCAAAATATATTATTTCGATGCGATTTTTGCCAAAATTGTGCAAAAAATTTTTTGTCCCACACCCTGTAGCCCAGATGGTTTAAACTAAAAATCTGAAAAAATTCTAAGTAATGTACATTTGTGTGAACCGGAATAGTACAACAGGAATTTTTGATTAGATTATGTTTTCGGAAAATAACGCATTTTTTGTGTTTTTAACTAAAATATGTTAATTATTTAATACGTTGTGTAACATACCAGCTCAGTAGCTCTCGTGGCGTGCTTGGATTTGTCGTACGCTTAATAATATAAGAAACTTGCAAACTAGGGTTTGAATCCTGTTGATTTTATTTTTTGTTTTTTTTTGCATTTTTATTTTGTTTAAATTATTTTGTTAAAATACTAGTTATATTTGGTAAATTTTGCATTTAATTTTTAAAAGCGTAAATTTAATAACCAGTGGAAAGTGTTGAAATTTTAATTTAATTCTATGTTTGACGAAATCAAAGGGCGGAACTTATGATATAAGCAACCAATGGAAGCCATAGGTGCAGTTTTCAAAATCTTAATGAACTTTGCTGTATAAAAAAAATACTGCATATATTTAGAAACTTAAATAATGGTATTAGGCATTCGAATTAAAATTCATAAAAAAATATTTTGACATAAAATTTGTTTTGGCATCCCAAATAATCATCGTTCAGTTACTAAATACCTGCAAAACCCAGAAATGTGTGAAAATTCACACTTCACATGAATTTTTTTTATTTTCTGTAAACTTTTTGTGATTTTCTACAAATAAAATAAATGTATTTAATTAGCACATTAAATATATTTGTTTTCTTATAGAAAATTAACCAACAATTATTATTAGTGGTCCGCGTTAGAAAATTATATATTTTACTGGTCCGCGGTGCGTTTTTGGTTGAGAAACGCTGATGTAAATAATACATGAGATATTTCAGTTTCAAGTAGAACAGAAAATAATTGTTTCTTTATTCTAAACCACTCTTATGTATAATAAACCAGTGGCGAAGGGAGACCTCCGCTAGACTTGCCCTCCCATAAAAAAAATAATAATAAAAAAAATTCATAATTTTAGCCATCTTCAGTAGTTGAATAAAACTAGTTCTAGTTTAAGTTTCTAGTTTCAAGTTTCTAGTAAAAACCAAAACTAGTTTTATTCAACTACTGAAGATAGCTATTTCGTAGCCGAAATGTACGTATAGTGAAAATAAAATAATTTGTGAACTAAAGAATCTTTAAGTTAACCTAAAGCTTGCTGTTGACATTACTTTTATTTTCCATAGCCAACCTTTATGAAATTTCTTTTTGAACTCATGGTATAACGTTTAATAGTAGTGAAGGTTGTAGCCCAAGTTGTATTTGTAAGCCACTTGGCACAGTTGGCACGTCCACATTACGAGCGTCGGCGAGGTTTCTTTGATCCAGACTGCCCAAGTCGGTTTGCAATTAGCATGCTTCGTGGCCTGTTGGCATAAGTCAACGGCGCATCCACACTTATGCGGCTTTACCAAACATAAAAATCAGCAGTTGCAACCACAAAATACGTAATCAAATAAAAGAGCTTCTGATATATTTTAAAATTTTTAAATTAAATCAGGAATTTCAGTTGGCGTTTCCATAAGCCGATCGCTCATCCATATGGTAAAGTACACTAAATCAAAAAAATAAAATAAACTGTGACGAAAGAAGGCATCCGCTAGACTTGCCCTCCCATAAAAAAAATAAATAAAATAAAATTAAAAAAATGTATATTTATTTAGACTAAAAAAAATAAAAAAGATTTAGGTAAATCTTCAAAAATACATCAAATTATGTCGAATACAATTTTTTGTCCAAGGCTTGGTTTACTAGTTACGAATTTTTTTAAATTTTAATGTTTAATAACTTCCGTTTCCGGTTTTGGATTTTAGTAAAAAACAATAGGGTTCTTCCCAGTTATTAGGAGAATTTTTTAGTACCAGAACGAACTCTTTAAGTTAAACCGTTTTTGAGTTATCGTGTATACACACAGACACACAGACACACACACATACGGACGGCATTTCGAAAATAGGTTTTTTGGATTCCCTGGACCATGAAACGTGGTCATCAGTCAAAATCTCGACAATTTTCGCGATTACAATACTTGCCCCTTATATATTAAGGTCGGGCAAGTAAAAATTGAAGTGAAGTGTGAATTTTCACACATTTCTGGGTTTTGTAGGTATTTAATAAACGTAAAAAGCCAACATAATACTGGATGTCTAGGAATATTTATTCTATAATCACATAAAGAAAACAGTTTTATTTGATAATCACTTTTATTCCATATTTATTTATTTATTTATTTATTTATTTATTTATTTATTTATTTATTTATTTATTTATTTATTTATTTATTTATTTATTTATTTATTTATTTATTTATTTATTTATTTATTTATTTATTTATTTATTTATTTATTTATTTATTTATTTATTTATTTATTTATTTATTTATTTATTTATTTATTTATTTATTTATTTATTTATTTATTTATTTATTTATTTATTTATTTATATATATAATACTGTTACACATACTACTCTGTCAAAAAAGTTGCGGGAATTTGTGATTTAAAAAGCCCGCACTAATCTTTTTTTTCATAAGATGGCAGCACTGTTCCAAATTACTGTGTCAAACATGTGCGCCATCTGTCAACCAGTTTGATTACATTGGCTGTTTTAGTTAACACATTTCAGTAGTGCGTCGAAAAAAAAAATATTTTTTTTAAATTCTGAGCAGGGTATCAAATGAAAGCCCTTAGTATGTGGATTAACGATCAAAATTTTATTTTTGCAAAATAAATTATTTTGACGCAATTTTTGCCAAAATTGTGCAAAAAAAATTTTGTCCCACACCCTGTAGCCCAGATGGTTTAAACTAAAAATCTGAAAAAATTCTAATTAATGTACATTTGTGTGAACCGGAATAGTACAACAGGAATTTTTGGTCATATTATGTTTTTGGAAAATAGCGCATTTTTAGTGTTTTTTGCGTAACCACGTAAAATATTTAACGATATTATGTAGCACAATAAACAGTGCGCTTCGGT
Source organism: Liopterus haemorrhoidalis (assembly GCA_963971575.1). Lineage (NCBI taxonomy): Eukaryota > Metazoa > Arthropoda > Insecta > Coleoptera > Dytiscidae > Liopterus > Liopterus haemorrhoidalis. The sequence continues at coordinate 9,570,886 of OZ020615.1, forward strand.
GGTGTAATGGTTAGTATACTGGCGTCTAATTTGCAAACTCGAGTTCAAATCGGCCTCAAGGCAATTTAATTTTTTCGGTTTTTTTTGCATTTTTATTTTGTATTTTTTCAAAATTCTAGTTATATTTGGACAAATATTGCATTTAATTTTTAAAAGCGTAAATTTAATAACCCGTGGAAATTGTTGAAATTGATTACTATTGGACTTACAACCAAGTAACTTAAAATATAACGTAACTATAAATATATAATACCATGGAGTCAAGTAAAAAAAAATGAAATATATAAAATATATGTTATGTCATGTGTTATAATGTCTGTATCTTATTAGTGCCTAAATATATTACTGCTATACTGCTATTTATATTCTTATAAATACACGAAAACAGAAGGGCGGAGCTTATGACTGAAACAACCAATGGAAGATATAGGCGCAATTTTAAAATCTTTTTAAAGCTTGCTATATATAAAAAAAAATAAAAAAAATACTGCACATATTTAAAAACCTACATAATGGTATTAGGCATTCGAATTAAAATTAACAAAAAAAAATATTTTAACATAAAATTTGTTTTGGCATCCCAAATAATCATTATTTACTTACTAAATACCTGCAAAACCCTGAAATGTGTGGAAATTCACACTTCGCATCAATTTTTTTATATAGTACATAATTTTTAAAATTAATATTTTCTTAACTTTTTCAAATTTCCCATTAAACTGAATTTATGTCGTATAAATAACGTAAGTGTATTATCTGCCTTGTTTATTTCAATATCTTATTAACCTTTTTTAAATTAAAAAAAAAATCACTTGCTAACCCAGTTGTAATGGGCATGGGCATACTCCATGCCCTAGTTGTAATTTATTTTAAATTTTCGGCTATACTGTATTTATCCAGTGTAAATCGTACTCGGTTCGCAGCGCTATCTACTTTCTTAAAATTTGAAATAGACCATAGAATTTCTATTAGTTGATATTATGCAAAGTCTTTCCACAGGTCTAGAGATATTTTTCTTCCAACACATCCTCTTTCAATCTCATCACATGTCTAATCCACTAAAACATCTCATTTCTTGTGTTATACCTGACTTTAACGACAACTTAAATAAAGCAAAGTGCCTCAATGTATATAATTTTAATTTATAATTAAATAATAATATGAAAACCACAGGTAAAATATTTAGATTCACAGTTCATAATCCATTTTAAAAATTGTTTTATTTATTTCTTTAAATAATTAATATGGTGAGGCGTAATTACGTGGTGTAGTATAACAGTGAAAAATAAAAGGTACCCTCACTAATGTTATTTTAACAACCGGAATCAATAGTAAAATAGGAAATACTAGAAGCAAGAGCGCAAATATCAGTCATTATATAACAGAGAATCCAGCAAGGGCTAGCATGAACAATTCAGACTTTCATTAATATGACAGAAAATCGACAGAAAATGCTTCATAAATACACCGTAGGTTCATCATACCCTCGAGTACCAACGATAATATTGATTTCACGTCAATACTATGACGAAAAGCACTTACTCCACCATATATATTATCTGTAAATAATGTATGCTTTCCTCCAAAACACTGTATATTTTACAATGTTTACAGTTGTGGCAAAACCGAAACATATTCATTTGAGGACTAGTTAAAACAAGATTACCAAGTATGAAATGCGGATTTTTTTTTTAAATAAAACACATTACACTCAGAAGAACAGTTAAAGTTTATCTATTCAAAGTATGCTCCATTAGAAGTTATACATTTTTCTCATCTTTCAGGCAATTTGTGAATACCTTACCAGTAGAACTCTTCCCCTTTCCCCGCAAACCATTCATCTAGCCATTCTTTCACATTTTCATATGAACAAAAGTGCTGCTCGGCAAGTGCGTGACCCATCGATGCGAACAAGTGGTAATCTGAAGAGGCCAAGTCTGGTGAGTAAGCGGCATGGGGTAGCACTTCCCACTTGAGTGCCTCCAATGTATTGCAAACTGCTTTTGCCTCATGTGATGACGCGTTATCGTGAAGAAAGATTACCTCGTGCTGTCTTCTTTCGTATTCTGGTCGTTTTATGAGCAGCGAATGGTTCAATTCGATCAGTTGTTGTTGGTAGCGTTGGGTATTAACTGTTTCGCCAGGTTTTAACAATTCATAATAGACCACACCCTTTTGATCCCACCAAGTACAGAGCATTGTCTTTTTGCCAAAGCGATTCGGTCTTGCAGTTGATGTGGATGGTGAGCCTGGGTTCACCCATGATTTTTTGCGTTTGGGATTTTCAAAATAAATCAATTTTTCATCGCCAGTAATGATACGATGCAAAAAAGACTTTCTTTTGTATCGTGCAAGCAAAATTTCAAAAGTGTTTTTGCGTTTTTCCATCTGCCTCTCGTTCAATGCATGTGGAACCCATCTCTCGTAGGCGATTGGAAACAGCTTGTTGTCTAACGCCTAACTGCTCTGCTAGTTGTGGACAAAAAATTCGTGGACAGCGATTTTTATCACTTCAAGAAGCTGTTGAAGCCTTCGAAAACCAAGTTTTTGAAATACCAACTTCAAAGTGGAAAAAATGTTTCGAGAATTGGTTTAAACCCCTGCAAAAATGTATATGCACAAGAAGTGCGAGACGATTACAGTGGATATGACACACGCTAAGAATGAAATAGAATGAAATGATGATGTCTGTTTATTTTTACCGTCATTTTACTGATGTTGGCCAATTCTTTTAAGGTGGTCTAGTGGTTGTCCTTCCGTAGATTTATAATCTAATCTGATGACATGACCGTTTTTACCGACCGCCAACATATATAAGGGAGGTATTGTGATCATACCAATTTTGACGTTTCGAGATTTCGATGTATCTTCACGAATTGAGGTCCCTACATAACGTTTTGACTATTTTTAGCATGATGTCTGCCAATCTGTCTGTCCGTCTATCTGTCCGTCTGTCTGTCCGTCTGTCTGTGTACACGTGCAGAGCAAATTTGGCTAAAAGGATTTTTATGAAACTTCATGTTTAAGCTTCTGCCATCAATGGCACAAGTTGATCTACTTTTGGTAAAAATCGGTTGAATAAAAATGGGAGTTTACTCGTGTCGATTATAAGATTTTTGTGAATATTTCACAACAGAAAAATATTTCGAAAAAATTTATTGAACAAAAGTTGCTATAAAAGCAATAATTAATAACTTTTATTTGAGACGTTTTTTGATAAAACGTAAAATCTCAAAAAAAGTCTCAATTTTTTCATACTTATATGTACCGTTTCCATGGTCTTGATAAATAATATCTCTGTTAGAAAATATTAGGCCAAGTTATTTCTACTCTGCTGCTAGAATGTATTTTATATAAGTACTTTATAATGGCGGTCGGTCCTGTGGTGGCCACAGCCAGGGACGTAGCCAGGGGGGGGGCATAGGGGGCACTTGCCTCCCCAGGATAGTTTAAATCCTGGTTAGTTTACCTTATATAATATATAATTTAGGTTATTAAAAGTTTTCTCCAGAAAGAAAATTTATAAATTTACCGGACTTTTATTATTTAATATACTATAAAAAACCTAGAACAGGGGTCGGCAACCTGCCGCTCCAGAGCCTCATGCGGCTCTTTTAGAAAATTTTGTGGCTCTTTAAAAATTGGCTGGTTTTTATTTTAATATAATCTATTTCTTAATTTTCAACTTTCTGCCTGTACTATACAAGTTTTGTATTTTTCAGAATGTTTTATGGTGCAATTCACGCCCGGTAATTCACCGAGTTACTGCATATTCCCTTTTAGAAGAAGTTATTTGTTTCGAAAAAAGTTAACTGTATTTGAGAATGATTTACGTGCAAAAACATTTTTACATTTTATTAATTTACAAAAACATGTTATTACTGCAATTTTTTTGCACAAACTATTGTTAACATGAAAGAAGCTCTTCGAGATAGATTTAAAGAGTTTAGAAAATATGAAGCTACACTAGATTTTTTGACAAAACCAATTGAAGTAGATATGTAGCAATTACATTTATCACCTTCAATTAGTGGATTTTAAATCCAAAGGTTTATGGATTTATATATTATTAAAAATTAATTCTGAACTGGAAAATTTAGAAAGAAAAAAGTGAATTTTATCTTCCCAGCATAAGTGGACCGAAATTCGCAATCTTCAAAATGTAGATAAAGTTCTTTTCGAAGCTTGGAACCGTCTTCCAGAATCGTTCAATCTTTTAAAAAATTATGCTTTTGGGCCACTGAAAATTTTCGGATCCACATATTACTGTAAGCAAATCTTTTCACATATGAAATTAATAAAGAGTCAGTTAAGAAGTAATCTTACTGACCTGAAACTAGAGTGCTGCCTTAAGTTAAAGATTACTGAATATTCACCAAATATTGAAGTCTTATAGCACAATATACAGGAGCAATCGTCCCATTAAAAAAATTATTATATTGTAATATACTGGCAACTACAATAGGTATCACAAACTAAATGTATAAGTAAATATTAATTTATTGTAATACTTGATTATTTTAAAACAAATAAACAATTTTTACGTTTTTTTTCTTAAATATAGCATACATTTTTTAGCGGCTCTTCCATGTTATTGTTTTTTTTTCAATATAGATTTGGCTCTTGGTCACTGAAAGGTTGCCAACCCCTGACCTAGAACGCTGTTATTTTCTACCCAAGCCATGTAATTGTCGTACCGACCAGTTTAGAATATTATGTTATTTTTGCCCGCCCCCCAAGCTGAAATCCTGGTTACGTCCCTGGCCACAGATGATTTTTTACTATATAGTTTTATTTCATTCTGTTGTAAAGCTGCGTAAGATTTACTAGATGTGAGATTTCACAGTAGTTTTCTTCTGTATATCTTATCCTAAAGGAGCAATCTAATCCTGAAAATATATAATCCACTATTTTTAATGCTTTTTTCTCTATTTTTAAACGCAGTAATGCCGTATTTGAGTTATGCTCATTGTGGCTGTGTTCCCCAGGAGCAGGAATGTCCTTGAGTCCTGTTGTTAGTTGTTGGTGTTCAGGCGTATTCTCTAAATCCTTTGTATAATTAATGTTGGTTTTTTAGTCCAGGTTTACACTTCAATAAACTCGCTTGGATTCTATATTTGTTTTTGTTTCACAATGGGACACAGGAAAATAAGTCCTTGAGAATTTATTCATATGACATTTTCAAATATATATATATATAATCTATATATATATATATATATATATATATATATATAATAGGTAAATCTTGACGTATGTATATGTAGTAAAATAAAACTTCTCAATCGGTCGTCAAATTGTAAAATATATTGGTCAATTAATAAGAGACGTTTCGACTACTCAAGCGTAGTCATCTTCAGTAAGATTGTCCTTCATGTTGATACGGTGTGTATTTTGATCTGCCTTTTTTAATAACTAATGCAAATTAATATATGGAACTATAATATTTACAGCAATTAACGAATAAACTTTAACAAATTGTAATTTATGGCTAACAAGAACTTGCAGCTCAATATTCATGCACTGAATCTCTCAAAGAGAGTTTCAGAGATTCAGTGCATGAATGTTGAGCTGCAAGTATGGATATTTGGTTCTTAACGAGGATTATATGAAATATAACGCAGGTTCTCTTTTATTCGTCGGTTTATTAAAATAGTTCTTGTCAATTTATAAAATATGAAACGTTTCGTGCATGGGTAGTATATCAGATAATATAAAATCACCACGTAGTCAACTCGAAGTTTAAAACTGTATCTCAAAGATAACGTGTCCCAATAATTCCGTTAGAAACATATGGACAAGAATTAGGAATATACTATATATACATATATATATATATATATATATATATATATATATATATTATGAATATAAACAGCACTCAGTCAAGTCAACTTTTGATCCCGCATAGAATGCTTAACGTAGTTGATATCTGATGATTAATAAGAAAGATGGAGGCATCATTCTTTATTAAATCTAACCTTGAGTATATATTTATATATATATATATATATATATATATTTATATAAATATAAATATATTATATATATATATATATATATATATATATATATTTTTTATATATTTTTATATTTTATATATTTTATTTTTTTTTTTTATTAATTAATAGACTGTTCTTACCGTTTAATAATAGCGTTTACAGCTACCAAATTTAATGTGTTATGAATGTTGTGACATCTGTGTGCTTGCAAAATAACTACAAAAGCGTAAATGCATTTTTGGGATGTCTAGGACAATATTTTTCTATTATCACGTCAAAATCAACAGTTTTTGATCATTTTAATTTTCATCTAATTTTAAATAATTTTTGGAAAAAATCCTAGACACTTTTTACCGACCGCCAACATATATAAGGGAGGTATTGTGATCATACCGATTTTGACATTTCGAGATTTCGATGGATCTTTACGAATTGAGGTCCCTACATAACGATTTGACTATTTTTAGCATAATGTCTCTCGGTCTGTCTGTCTGTTTGTCCGTCCGTCTGTCCATCTGTCCGTCTATCCGTCCGTCCATCCGTCCGTTCGTCCGTTCGTCCGTCCATCCGTTTGTCTGTTTGTCTGCCTGTGTACACTTGCACAGATATATATATATATATATTTATTTATCCAAAATTTGAACATTTTCATAATCAAATATATGACCCGTTTTATTAGAGTGTACCGCGAGAGCTGTGCTGGTAGATATTAATCTTGTCACTTTTATGTTGGTAAATACGCTTTTTTTAAATTTGCTGAGTGGTGCTTATGTAACTTTTACTGCATTCCCCACACGGAATTTCGTAAACAACATTTGCGGTATCAAATTTGGGAATTTTAGATTTTAATTTTGAAAAATTATTATTATTATTATTATCTGTGCTGAAGGCTAAATTTATGTCAAATTTGTTGAAAATATTCTTAAAGGGTGCGAGTTGTTATATGGGAAGCTAGTATATTTATTATTATTATCTGTTTTATTTGTGGGTTTAGAATTATATGCTGCCCATATTCTTTTTTAATGCATTTGTTAATGAAGTTGGGAGGGTAGTTATTATTAATAAATTCTATTTTTACTTTTTGGAGATTTTTAGTTCTGTAATTAGGATATGCTAACTTTATGGCATGGTCCAGCACATTGTTGAGGTAGTTGACCTTCAATGACATAGGGTAATTATTTATTTTTTTGACATGATTTTTTCAAATTGACTATAATATTGGGTAAGCTATCTTTGTTAAGAACACTTCCTTTTTGCAAATTTTGACTGTATTAAAGAATATTGTTAGTCCTTATTGTTTTATATATAAATGTTTTCAGTTTACATGTTTTGCACATATAATTATTAGTCTAAACGTAGTTACAAAATGGAGTTCGCGCCAGTTTGGTTTTGTTTTCATATTTTGTTTTTATTGTTAGTTTTTAGTTACTTTATAACTATAATTTAATACTTTATATATAATTTATAATTATCCCCCGATATGTTCTTTTGAATTCCTTGTATTTTTTGTACATTTGGGTTAAAGGGTTGTATAGTTTGTTTCACTATAAGTGGAAGTGACTATCTACTTATGGTCCTAAACACAGTGGGTGGTAATTACAAATAACTCTAATCCCTTGTTTGTACCCATAAACTAGCCAGAGATGTATCAGGTATAAATTACATTACACCATGTAATGACACAATTGTAACAAGGAATAAACATAAGATATCATCAAAATAAACTTTATTTTTATTATAAATACAATTAATTTGTAAAACTTATAATTAAATTTAAAACATTACAATTAGTATTTAAAACATTACAATAAAATAAATTTTAAATTAAATAATGTTTAAGATAAAAAAAAAATCTTACAAGTCCAAATCATTCTCTGAATCAGTCTCTAAATTGATGATTATAGTACGTTCTATTTGAATATAACTGTCCTCAGTTTTAATAACATGATTTACACAATTTTTCCAACTATCTACAGGGATATTTTCCACTTCTAAGTTCTATCATAGTGCCGTTTAAAGTGGGAGAAACATTATTCCGTTTTATTCTCGCCTTTAACTGAGTCCACATTTGTTCAATAGGATTGAATATACAAGAATACGGAGGTAGTCGTAAAACTGTGTGCCCTTTGCATTGAGCAATATTATCGCAAACATATTCTTTAGAAAAACTATAACTTTTTAATAATTTAATTAAACAATTTTTTTATAACTTTCTTCAAAGTAAATATCATTTTTATATAAAAAGTCTTGGATTTCCTTCTTACTGTTTGCACTATTCGGTACTTTATTTAGTTGCCGACTATGGTAACTTGCATTGTCCATAACAATAATACTGTTAGCCGGTATATTCGGGAGTAATTTATTTTCGAACCAGTTTTCGAACATTTCCGCCGTGGTATCGTCATGGTAGTCGAGTCTAGAATCTTTGATATTTTTCGCAGAAAGCAAGAGTGCATTCGGTATCCATCCAGTTTCAGAACCTGCATGAAGTATCGTAATACGTTTACCTTTATTAGACGGTGCTCTTGTTTGACATTTATTTGACGTATCCACCCAACCTTTTGAGTTTATTTCGTACGATATAGAACGTACTATAATTATTAATTTAGAGACTGATTCAGAGAATGATTTGGACTTGTAAGATTTTTTTTTATCTTAAACATGATTTAATTTAAAATTTATTTTATTGCAATGTTTTAAATACTAATTGTAATGTTTTAAATTTAATTATAAGTTTTATAAATTAATTGTATTTATAATAAAAATAAAGTTTATTTTGATGATATCTTATGTTTATTTCTTGTTACAATTGTGTCATTACATGGTGTAATGTAATTTATACCTGATACATCTCTGGCTAGTTTATAGGTACAAACAAGGGATTAGAGTTATTTGTAATTACCACCCACTGTGTTTAGGACCATAAGTAGATAGTCACTTCCACTTATAGTGAAACAAACTATACAAGCATACTAAACTTCAACTTACTACAGGAAGGGCCTTCTACAACAGACAGGCAGACAGACGAATAGACGGACAAGCAGACGGACGGACACATGAGTCATAAATTTATTTTTGGTCATAACTACAAAGCCCTAAAAATGAATAGTACCTAAAATCTAAGAACAGATTGAGCTATATCTGGTAATGAAAGCATTGATTTCTCAACACTGAAGCCATTTTTGTTGAATCACTTGTGGTATGAAATATTAATTTAAAAAAAAAAAAACTTTTGTCTGTTGCTCTCTTGCTCTAAAATAATCAGGGAAGTAGGAAATCGCAATAATGTATTACGTGTTAAATCGTTAAAACCGACGTTAGTCACCACCCTGTATATAGAAAGTTCCATAAAAAGTCCACATAAAAGCTTTAAAACTCCACGTGCAAGTAATCACTCTATCCTACACGTGTGCTTGTCCTTGAATTCAACTCGTCAAATCAATCACACTTGACAATGACAATTTTGACATTAATTTAAAAATCTTTAAAGGCTTACTATAAAGCTTATATCGACAATTACAAATATTTTTTATAACAAAAAAATATATTTGATTGGGCTTTATCAAACATATCATGGAGCATTTTTTATTACATTTTTTTATAAAACGTTTGTACAATGCTGTACACATTTAACCAATTTATTTATTTTTTTGGATAGTTGTTTTTTTTGTTGTTTGAAATATATATATATATTAAAAAAACGAACAAAAAGTTATAAAATTGCTTGCTTTGTCTAGTGTTGTTTTATAAAAAAAATGCGTAATGAGCCCTAGAAACATAAAATGTTTTACTTTACTGTTTTTGTTATTTAATTTTAAAATAAATTTACTTTAACAAATAACAAATAAATAATAGTAGTAGTATTTTATTTGTTATTTGTTTTTAATTTAAGTATATAGGTGTGTAAATTAAGTAACCGGACTGGAACATAGCGTTTGATCTGGCAACAGTTGGGATGCGGGACTTGGAGGGGTAGCAGGTGAATATGTAATACGCCTTCGGTACGAGTTTGAACTCGCTAGAGTAATTTTGTTGTCCGTAGCGATTTTTTTTACGTGAAACTAGTGCGTTCTAAAAATGAATGACATTCATTTCGCGCAACGGTGTGCTATTAGGTTTTGCTTCAGACTTGAGCACAGTGCAACGGAAATTTTTGCAAAACTTCAGCAGGCTTTTTGAGACCCAGGTTTTTTGGTGGTTTAAGGCATTTTCAGAAGGAAGAGAGTTGATTGAAGATGGATCACGCAGCGGAAGGCCTTCATCTTCAAGAACCGATGAAAATGAAAAATGTAATCGAATAATTAGCGATACGCTGTATTGAATCTTACTTATATATAAAATATTGAATATATTATAAACATTTATCAGCAATCAATATAAACAAAAAATCAAAGTAATATAGTAATTTATAAACATAAAATTCAATAACACAGTACAAAGTACATATTTAAATGGTAGGTGATATAAGAAGTAAATAATAATCACTACTCAACAAATTTGAACTTTTTGTCGAGTAAAATTAGCTGTTTTGGAACAATGACGAAAATTGTGATTAAAATATTTGTAGCACCCTCAGATTTAAAGTTATTAAATTTTCAAAATTTACCAAAATTATTGTATCCAAGCAAAGAGTCATTAAAAAAACAGAATAAAATAATTTAATTAAAGTTGCGGAACCCCTGAAAACGTTCCACGGAAAACCGGGGTTCCGCGGAACACAGGTTGAATACCACTGGTCTATGGCAAAGGCGTATTCTAGGATTATAAGTTAACTTTAATTCAAAAACTAGTTAGTGAGGAATTTTTAAAATGTTATATTTAGACTCCGCACCCCAAAATTACAAGGTGTCTCAAAAGAAATTTTATATTTATTTAGCTTACTGCGTGAACGCAAGGTATCCGAGGGGCGCGGGGGTTATGTCAATCGGTAGCCTGGCTCTTGGGAATTCAGTCGCTATGGAGCGTTTCTCGGGAGCAGACCGCGCGTTATGCGTGCGAGAGTTTTACAAAAACGGTGATTCGGCGACTGTAGCGCGTAGAAAATTCTGCAGTAATCGAGGTTTTCGCCACTTAAATGATGCGCCAAGCATTCCTCTCATTCGACATTGGGTTAAAAAGTTTGAAGAGACTGGTACAACGCTGGATAAATCAAAATCAGGGCGACCTAGGTCATCAAGAACGGTAGAAAACGTGGAGAATGTTAATCAGTTTGTTCGTGACGACCCGAACCTTACAATTCGGAAGCGCGCAAGTGCTTTAAATGTGCATAGATCATCATTACATCGCATTATGCACAAAGACCTAAAGCTGCACCTTTACAAAATTCAATTGGTGCAAGAATTAAAGCCCCAAGATGCCAGTCAGAGGCTTAATTTCGTAAATCAGGTGATTGAGCGATTTTCAACGTTTACCAACATTTTGTTTTCGGATGAAGCTCATTTTCATCTTAATGACCACGTAAATAAGCAGAACTGCCGCTACTGGAGTGCAACGAATCCGAAACGCAAACATCAGAAACCCCTACATTCGCCTAAAGTGACCGTATGGGCTGCGATGTCGGCGTGAGGAATTATCGGCCCTTACTTTTTTGAAGACGAAAGGGGGCGTGCACTTACAGTGAATTCAGAGCGTTATGTGGAGATGTTAGACAACTTCTTGGTACCTGAACTGCAAAACTTTCCTGGCTATAACCAAAGAACATGGTTCCAACAGGACGGAGCAACTTCACACACGTCCAATATGTCTCTGCCACGTGTCGGTGAAATTTTCTCAGGCAAATTGATCTCCCGGAGAGGTGACATAAATTGGCCTCCACGCAGTCCAGATTTAACCCCTATGGACTTTTTCCTATGGGGTTATCTTAAATCTAAAGTTTACGGCAATAAACCGACTTCACTGGCGCATTTGAAAGAAAATATCCGTCACGAAATGGCAGCCATCCCTGAGTCCACCTGCCGAGACGTCATAAGTAATTTTACTGTTCGATTAAATGGGAGCCGAGAACGCGAGGGTCTACATTTAGACGATATTATTTTTAAGAAATAAATCCCCAAAAAGTGTATGTTAATAATTAATAAACATTTTTTCTATATACGGCTTACTTTTTTTTTAATCGATCCACTAAATATAAAATTTCTTTTGAGACACCTTAGAATAAGATTTTGGAAATACTTAAAATACAGTTGAGACACAAATCAATACATTTGGAATGAAGTACTAACCTTAATAAAACCCTCTTATTACATTCTAAGTAACGATTAATGCGATCAATTTTTCATTGCATTCCTGTCCATTTTTCATTCTTAAAAGCCATTTTTAATCACCTTTAAAGTTGGCAATATTTTTCAGTGTGTAAATTGATTTTCTGCGGCTACAATAATATTGATTTTAATCCGCGGTTACATACTTCCAAAGTTATTTATGTACATTCTCTACAAAAGCGAAAAAACAATTTAAAAAAAGAATCACACAACTCGCCCCCTTGTTTATTTACGAATCTATAAAAGGATGTATTTGTTTTTATATGAAAATACAACAATGATATACATAGTAAAAAATGGAAATAGGTATACGTACGTATTGAAAAAATGAAAGCAAAAATGTTAAATGAGTATAAAAAGGGCTTACGGGGAATTTAAGTCCCTAGTATTAAAAAGGGGAAAGGATTAAACTTAACACCTTCTCACATGAGACAGCAAGTCGCGAAAGATTGAACAGTCATGCCGGGTTTACATCGGTAAACTAAAAGAACTATTAACTAGCGCAAGTACTACGGTCTTTACTTTACTATCTTATTTTCGGGATAGTAGGTGTTCGTACACAATTGGCATACTATGGTATTTTCTGGATAGTAAGTGTCAAAACATCTTACAGATAGAAGATCTGATTTAAGGCACTTATGGCGGGTTGCTAACGTAAGAGTTTTCTCTAACTCAAGTTAAAATCATTTGTTTTTGTATACTACAACATACAAAAACAAATGATTTTAACTTGAGTCAAGAATAATTCTTACTTTAGCAACCCGCCATAAAACAATTAGGAGTAAGCCATAAGCTAGTAAACTTAGTAAAAATGACCTTACAATACACAGAAAACAGAGTCAAATTGAAAATGAAATTATCTAGTAAGTTTGAGGTGACGTTGGGGCTGAGACAAGGGGATCCACTTTCGACAATTCTATTTAACTTTGTGCTAGTAAAGACTACAAAAGATGCCCAAGTGATCAGGATTATTGTATCACGAAATGCATCAGTGTTTGGAATTTGCTGATGATATTGTTGTTTTAACAATAAGTGGGAAAACAATGAGAGAAATAGTCCAACGATTAGAACATTCAGCAAGAAGAAAGGGTCTCCAGATGAATGAATCCAAAACAAAATATATGACATGGACTGAGCAAGAATTTGTTAGAGGTAGAAGTTTAACGATACAAACTAACGAAGGAAAAAATTGCAATTTTGAGGAAGTGCATAGATTTACTTATTTGGGAACTGTTATTACGAGAAAACCGGAAATAAAGGAAGAAATACAAGCAAGACTATTAGCAGGGAATCGATGTTTACAAGGACTAAATGGACTACTAAGGAATAAAAGTATATCAAGAGGATTGAAGTTAAGGCATTTTCAGATCTTTTTCACAGCTAAATTTTCATGCAAAATCGAATGTATTGCAGTCTGCGATATGTCAAAGGATGCCTCTATCTCACGGTAAGTCAGATGCCAATCTTCTTCAATCATTTTGCGCACAGCATCGATGTTTTTTTGAATCACAACCGATTTTAGTCGACTTTCACGAGATTCATCACTGACGGACGCACGACCACGACGAAATTCTGCAAACCAATTGTAAACAGTCTTTTCTGATGGTGCTTCATTACCAAAAGTTGAACGAACTGAATCTATGCATTGTTGTTGAGTTAGGCCTTTACTAAAATCGTAAAAAATCATCCAACGAAAACCTTTACGAATAATATCCATTTTTTCACAAACTATTTTTAAACGCTCACTGTCAAAAAATTACTCGGTCAATTTATGATTTCACAATAACAAATGTAAAATTTTACGATTATAGTAATGACACATTTCAATATTGCCATCTAATGGTCGTTTGTAAAAACATAAAAGTCACCCTCCTACCAACATATAGCCTAGAGCAGGGTTTCCAAAATGATGGGTCGCGACCCAGTACCGGGTCGCGGTAAGCGAAATGCCCGGCCGCATAAAAACTCGCGAAACCTAGATAATAAATTGTCGTCAGGAATATCCAGAGTTATAGCGGAAAAAGCAATAAAATTTCTAATGCATTTCGTCACGACCTATAAGTGCGAAGCAGGTTTCTCAACATTAGTCTTCCTTAAAAATAAGTACCGAAACCGATTGGAAGTAGAACCGGATCTAAGGATAAAGCTATCATCGTTTCCTCCTATAGTACAGGAAATGAAGCTCAAAAAATGACAAAACCTCGCAATTTTTTCGTCCAGCAACGATTTGGATAAAAATTTGGAATTATGCTCATTTCACCCTCTAGTTCATTTTCTACATTGTGCCGTTGTAAGCTTTTTGTTTTTTAAGGGTGAAAACTACCCCTAATTGTAAAAAATTATAAAATAACATTTTAAACCTTAATATGGGTAAAATTTGGTTTGGATTAGCTAAATATGGATCGTTTTATGCTTTAGAATACAATTTCATAATGTTTCAAACCTTAAAAATCAACCCTTGTTGGAGCTTAATGTAAAAAAAAAGTATTTATCAGTATAAAAAAAAGTATATGAGCAGATGTTTCTTCTTCTCTGTCTTTCAGTTTGAATGGAAAAAGTGGAACATGTAACGTATTGCTGCCGAAAATACTGGTTATGTAGATTATTACGCTCGGAACCGTGCTATTCGAATGTTTCGAAAAAAAAATTATTGGTTTTTTAAACATAGCTCCTTCATTTTTAGTGATAGAAAGTTTTTTCAAAAACGATTTTGTAGGGCTTTTCAAGAGCTATAAGACTGTGTAAATTTAATTCCTTAAGATCCCTTAGTTTTTAAATGGGGTGAGTTTGAAGGGCTCGAATAAGGTGGTGTTCGCTTGTAAATAGAGGTTTTAAACGGCTATATCTCGCCAAATATTCACTGTACAGAAAATATATGTACAGGGAAATTTAAGTCATTAAAAAAGCTACAATTTAGTCTTCTATCATTTTTTTCGTATCTCCAGTAATTTCGGAGATATTTTGAAGAAAAGGGTGAAAAATACGAAATCGCAAAAAATCGTTTTTTCTTTAAACTCCAATTTTTCTAAAATTAGGCATTTTAAATTGGTCAAACTTCTTGGGTGTACTGAAAATATATATATGAAGAGAACCCTAGAAGGGTGAGGATCAATTTTAATTAGGGGGGTAAATAGGAGGTTGTTTTCACTGATTTTTTCGTAGAAAAAAGTAGGTACCGACCTTATTTTGATCATAAGGCGCTTAATTTTTATGCTAGTTTTTTTTTTTTTTGTTTGAAAGGTCTAATCAAATACTTTTAAAAAAGATTCAATAAGTTTTCCTCGAAAAATGCAAATTTTTCCTGTTATTTGACTTTGAATCTTTCAAATTATGCATTTGGCGAAAAAAAGTTAACCATTAACATGCAGTATCTCGGTTCGTATTGGTCGTAGAAAAATAATAAAAAAATAATTTTGTTTGCTTTTTAAAAGCTACAATTTTGCTTTCTACAGTTTTTTTGATAAAATGCATATTTTTCGAGTTATTCGCAAAAAACTTTTTGAAAACGTCGATTTTTCGTCGAAAAACTGTTACTTTTAACCGCGAATAACTCAAAAAATATTAGCTTGACGAAGAAAACGTAAACAACATTTTTTTCTTAGAATTACTTTTTCCATCGATTCCTATAGTTAAAATGTAGTAAAAAATTTCCAACCCCGAGATGGGGTGGCAACCACCCCCAAGGTTTTAGCATACACCGGCATGATGTAGAAAATGATCCTTGGGCTATTCCCTACCTTCTGTGAAAATTTCACGTAATTCCATGCTGGACGAAAAAATTGCAAGCCAAAATGCTTCATTTCCTGTACTACTAATCTGAAATTATTAGTAAAAAATAAACAGCACCACACTTCTCATTAATAATTTTTGTTTATTTTCTACAAATTTTTATAACGGTTAATGCTTTTTTATTATAATTATTATGTGAATAAATGAAAACTGTATGGATATCCATATGTTTTAGCTTACCTAAGGGCTATTATAGGCGGAAAAATTTTAGTGTGTCCCGGAAAGAAAAAGTTGGAAACGCTGGCCTAGAGTACAAAGTGTTAATAATTAATACACTCTTAAATTATTAAAAGCTTTAGTTTTATATAAAATGAATTAAAAAATTAATTATTAGATTCCCGTTGGTCATCCACAATTTAAATTATTACTGGTTGAATAAATAGAAGAAAATTTGTACACCTATTCTATTTCCTGCAATTTCATTCTGTTTCGTTTTTCAATTCATTTTATTTGGTACAATTTAAATGAAAACTCTTGAGAGCCAGTCTCTTTTTGTGTGCAGCAGAAATTCCACTAAAAATCTTTCTAGTTATAGCGAAAGAGGTTGAGTAAATTGAGTTTTCGCACAAAACCTATTACGGTGACAGATGAAGTGAATTTACGTGATAATTTTATTTGGGATCAATTAGATGGAAAATTGTTTGAATTTTAAAATAATATCGTTAACGCAGCTTCGCTTAAATGAAGAATATAAAAAAGAAACGATATGGTACAAGGACATTTGGTTGCTTGGTGATTAATATATTATTTTAGCAGGTCTACAAGTATGAAATGCGGATTTTTTTTTAAATAAAACACATTAAAGTCAAAAGAACAGTAAAAGTTTATTTATTCAAAGTATGCTCCATTAGAAGTTATACATTTTCCCCATCTTTCAGGTAATTTGTGAATACCTCGCCAGTAGAACTATTCCCCTTTCCCCGCAAACCATTCATCTAGCCATTCTTTCACATTTTCATATGAACAAAAGTGCTCCTCGGCAAGTGCGTGACCCATCGATGCGAACAAGTGGTAATCTGAAGGGGCCAAGTCTGGTGAGTAAGCGGCATGGGGTAGCACTTCCCACTTGAGTGCCTCCAATGTGTTGCAAACTGCTTTTGCCTTATGTGATGAAGCGTTATCATGAAGTAGGATTACCTTGTGCTGTCTTCTTTCGTATTCTGGTCGTTTTCTGAGCAGCGAATGGTTCAATTCGGTCACTTGTTGTTGGTAGTGTTGGGTATTAACTGTTTCACCAGGTTTTAACAATTCATAATAGACCACACCCTTTTGGTCCCATCAAGTACAGAGCATTGTCTTTTTGCCAAAGCGATTCGGTCTTGCAGTTGATGTGGATGGTTAGCCTGGGTTCATCTATGATTTTTTGCGTTTAGGATTTTCAAAATAAATCCATTTTTCATCGCCAGTAATGATACGATGCAAAAAAGACTTTCTTTTGTATCGTGCAAGCAAAATTTCACATTTGTTTTTGCGTTTTTCCATCTGTCTCTCATTCAATGCATGTGGAACCCATCTGCCGACTTTCTGTATCTTACCCATCTTTCGTAGGCGATTGGGAACAGCTTTTTGACTAACGCCTAACTGCTCTGCTAGTTATTTTTGTGATTGACTATCGTCTTCCTGTAGCAATGTTTCCAATTTTGTGTCTTCATATTTTTTGGAGGTTTTCCATGTTCTTTGTCTGTAAGATCAAAGTCACCACTTTGAAACGCCGAAACCATAGTTCACACGTATCTTGCAATGGCGCATATTTACCATAAGCTTCTCGAATCAGTCGGTATGATTCAGCAGCAGTTTTTTTCAAATGAAAACAAAACAGTAGTACTGTCCGCGAATGCTCTTTATTTGGCACAAAATTTGACATTTTTAACACAGTAAAACAAAACTATATGATCACTTTTCAAATTATAACCTATACGCATTTGACACTTAATGGTAACTTAACAAAACGCCATATGTATTGAAACTTTGAACTATACACTCTGTTTGCGCGGCAAGTTTGAAAAAAATCCGCATTTCATACTTGTAGACCTGGTACATCGACTTGACATCACTTTTTTTTGTTGCCATTCTTTTTGATATTGGCTTTAATTAAGTGGTTTTGACCTTGGATACAGATTCACGGAAAAGGACAGTTTCCTCCTTACCAATCTCGAAGATTTTTTGTTTTTTTTTCCCACATCATCTTTTTCATTCTGTCTTCTGTAGCGCGGCAAATTTGAAAAAAATCCGCATTTCATACTTGTAGACCTGGTATTTAACTCATTGGTACGTAACAGGTTGGAATATGCGGGTGTGATTTGGTCACCGTTTCAGAGTAAATATATAGTTGCAGTGGCAGAACTACAAATTTTGCCCCACCCCCCGCAAAAAAAATTTGATTGGCCCCTCAACCTTATGTGATTTTTTTCTTTTCGTATCTAGCGTCCCATAATTTAAAAAAAAAGTAACCTTGGATTCGTTTTACACAAAGAATCATTTTACTTTATAACACATATTTTATTATGAATATAACAGAAAAACAATAATATCAAACAAATGAAACATAGACAAAACAAAACAAAACTAGATATAAATAAATAAATCAATTTAAAATGTTAAATCTTTCTTTCTGGCTTTTAAATTACCAAAGTCTCTATTAAGTTTTTGATGCCCATTTCTTGAGCAATTTTAGCCTCAATGCTCAACAACGATAAATTATGCAAACGTTCTTCTCCAGTAGAATTTCGTAGATAGTTTTTTATTATCTTTAATTTGGAAAAAGAACGCTTTCTCGTTGCCACAGTGACAGGAAGTGTTAAAAATAAGAAAACTGCAGTAACTACGTCTGGAAAACTGACCAACAGGGAGGTATATTTAATTATTGACAGTTCGGCATATATTTTCATTGTTGATATTTTATTATCATTAACCATCGAAGCTAACATTACCATTTGTAACGGAAAATTGTATTTTTTTGTAAAATTTCGGCAGAACTCAAAATTTCTGTTTCATCCAAGTTGATTAAATTTCGAGGTGACATGAATAAAAACAAATTTACAACGTCGTTCATTCCTCTGAATCTATTATCAATTTGATTGATAACAATATCGAGAACTGCATTAAATATAGTTACTCTAAAAAAATCATCCAAGTGCTTTTTTAGAATTTTTTGTCTTTTCCAAACAAAAGTGGATGATATTCCACTTGGCTGCCATTTGAATTGAGTCATATTTCGGTATTTTTTAAATTTTGACTGGTTGTTTCTAAGGAAGTTGTTGCAATTCTCAAATCTATATATTTAGTTTGTAATAATTTGGAAATAAATTTATTTCTCCTAATATTTTTGATGAAATTACACATAAAAATACAAATTCAAAATTATTCATACTTTTTATAAGATTTGAAGCATTGTTTCTTTCTTCTTTTTTTTTTTCATTTTTGAATTGAATTACTATTTTGAATATGGATAAACAATCTCGCTATTGTTTTGCTGAAGTCTTACTAAAGGTAAGATAAAACCAGTGGCGAAGGGAAACCTCCGCTAGACTTGCCCTCCCATAAAAAATATATTTAAAAAAAAATGTAAATTAAAAAAAAAAAAAAAATTAAATATTTAGGTAAATCTTCAAAAATACATCAAATTATGTTTTATACAAATTTTTGTCCAAGGCTTGCTTTACAAGTTACGAATTAATTATCATGACCATGGAAACGTTACATATAAATATGAAAAAATTGAGACTTGGAAAAATTTTAAATAATTTTACAAAAATTTTTCGAAATTTTTCGTTTTATCAAAAAACGTCTCAAATAAAAGTTATTAGTTATTGCATTTATAGTAACTTTTGTTCAATAAATTTTTTCGAAATATTTTTCTGTTGCTAAATATTCGCAAAAATCTTAAAATCGACACGAGTTAACTCCCATTTCTAGTCAACCGATTTTCATAAAAAACAATAGGGTTCTTCCTATTTAATAGGAGAATTTTTTAGTACCAGAACGAACTCTTTAAGTTAAACCGTTTTTGAGTTATCGTGTATACACACAGACAGACAGACAGACACACACACACACACACACACACACATACGGACGGCACTTCGAAAATAGGTTTTTTGGATTCCCTGGACCATGAAACGTGGTCATCCGTCAAAATCTCGACATCGAAAATTTTCGCGATTACAATACTTGCCCCTTATATATTAAGGTCGGGCAAGTAAAAATGGTTTATTTTTTTGTATTATTTTTTTTATGTATGTGTTTTATAGTGAAAAGTAAATTCTATATTTTTCAGTATAAAACGCGACTAATTTTCTCAAAATTTTCAGGCCCCCAAAAGCTTCGCCCGCCCCCACTCCCGCGTTGCGGGGTCTGGCGGTATTGTAGTTCCGCCACTGTTAAGTTGTTAAAGGCTCTCCAGACTAAATTTTTATGTAGTGTTGAATACAGAACTATATGTTTTTATTAATCATCTAAAACAATATTAGAACGATATTCTATTATTTCTTAAAGATAGGCGTGATACAGGTGTACATTCATAGTTTATTATTGCTACATAACATATGGAACGGTGGCGTAAATTGTTCGGTTACCCTATCTGATATTTATATCAAAGTTCCACCCCCTGTAATTAGAATAAGAAATTATTTGTTTCGGGAAAATTCTGATTGAATGGAATCTTGTAGGATGAGTTCACTGAATCGAATAGTCAGTCTTTATAACCAATTACTACTAAAAAATAATTTGTCTGACATCTTTTATATGAGTTTTGGCAATTTTCGAAAACTGATTTGCGATTCTTTGTAAAATTTGGTCACACGTTTTTTTTTATAAATGTGTGTGTTAGGTATTCAAATTATCCGACCTTAATGAATATCTGGATATATCTGGATATCCGGATAACAAATAAGAAATTAAAGATAATAGATTGAATCCAATATTCATGGTGTTTTATAACTCATTTATTTAATTTAATTCAAGTATTTTAATTATATACATTAATAATTCACAAAATAATAAAAAAAAATGTATAATTAAATTTATTACATATTTAAAAATGCGTATTTTAAAAAATAATTGCATTGAAAGTTTCAAAATTCAAGCGAGTTCTAATTTTTGTCCTAGTCAGGCCTGCAATTGAAAAAACGCGCTCTGTTGCAGTAGATGTTGGTTTATTGTAAGAAGTGCATTAAATAATATATTTAAATTATCTGTCCTTGTTTTTGTGTTTGTTAAAATCATTAATTCTTTTTTCAACAATGTAATAATAACGTTGCTCTGCTCTTCAACATGGGTAATTGAAGACATTGCCACTTCCAGTTGTTGCTGTAGAGAAATTGCAGCGTTTTGACTTTTAAACACACTTTCACTTGCTATTTCTTCAACTACTTCCTCCACGTAATTGTGCCGGAAAAAATATCCGGATTATCGGATATTCAATGAAAATTATCCGGATTATTGAATAGTCCAAATTTGTCGGATAATCCGGATATTCGGATATTTTGATATCCGTATTGGAAACCTTAGTGTGTGTATACATTTTATGTGTTGTATCATGAAATTTCTGTCAGCGTCTTAATTTCTTAATTTACATTGTGAACACTACTTAATTTCTTCGAGGTTGTAAACACAGCATATGAAATAAATAAATTGTCCTTACTTTAACACCATCGTATATTTTATACCGTCCGTCGAAACTCCCTTTGCGCTTATATCTTTAAGCGCAATTTTTTAACTAAATTAAAATAGCATTGCAGCAACAGTGTTACAAATTATGTGACACAGTACAAACACAATAAAAACGTGTGATAAAATGCATTTAAAACCTAATTAATGCAGAATGTCTGCGATAAATTCTGTGAAAACAGCAACTGAAACGTGTTAAAATAGTTTTTTTTTTTTTAGTTTTATTAGTTTCCACACTGCTCTTTCGCTTCGTTCGTGATTTATTCCTATTTCAAAGCAGTTACTTTCACTATTCATAGATGGCTCAAAATCATGAAGTAAATGCTATTATAACAACACTTTACAAAAAAACAAGATATGAAAGCAAAGTTTTATCAATCAGAAAATGTTTTATCAATATTAAACATGAATGTATTAAGTGAAGTATTAAAAATGAATTATTTCTTTTTACATATTCTATAATAATGTGTTATTACATTTAAATTGATTTCCCTGTCCTCAAAAAGAAAAAACTAAAAATAATTTACTTACTTAACCGTTAAGCTCTTTAACCATCTATCAGGTCGTCAAGGATGAAATTTGTAGTTAATAATATTGCCAACTTTAACAGCTTATTATTTGACATTGGCTTAATATTTTACCGTACTGTTTTTTTTTTTTTTTTTTTTGTTGGAAAGTTACACATCTCGCCTGTTTAAAGAAATCATTGTATGCTCTAAAAAATATGAACAACTTTTTTTTTAAATTAATTTTGTTGAAAATGGAACGGTCGGAAATTCGCACTATTATGAATTATGAGTTCTTACGTGGAACTACAGCATCGCGAGACCGCAGACCGCAGATCACAGACCGCGCGAAACATTAATAGTGTATTTGGCTCTAGTGTTACTACGGAGCAGACAATATCAAATTGGTTCGCCAAATTTCGTACAGATAACTTAAAAACCAAAAAAAAAAAAAACTGGCTCATTGATTACAGCAGAACTATACTGCAACTAACTGGACAAAATGATGCAAAAACTTAAAGAAAAACAGCCTACATTGGTCAACAGATCGACTCCTATCTTACTGCATAATAACGCTAGACCACACACTGCACTGTGGCAAAACTACTGGATTTGGAGTTGGAACTTCTTCATCACCCTCCATACTCACTAGATCTAGCCCCTACTGACTACCACTTCTTCCGCAATTTGGACAACTTTTTAATAGGAAAATGGTATAATTCCGACAATGCTGTAAAACTGGCCTTCCAGGAATTTATTGACTCTCGTCCGCCAGGGTTTTATACCACCGGCCTGAACAACTTGCCGCTTAAATGTCAAAAGTGTATAGACAATTCAGGTGCATAATTTGATGAATGAAATAATTCCTTATATTTGTAAGTTATGATTGCACCAGTTTTTTCCATTCATCCCTATTTTGTGCTCTATTTCAGTTTCATGACAAGGGATATCTCTTATCTCTACTGTATCTCTGATTTCTTAATTCTATTTTTTCCTAAGTCTTTTTCGACGTCTTTTTTCAAATTAGTTGTCTTTCTTCTATTACTTCTTCCAGTGTTTTTATTCAGTTTTTCTCTAAATCTTTCTCGGCGTATTCTTTTAAATACCCTAGACCTTCATAAACCATATAATTTTGTGTTCCGATTATTTTCTGTCGGGCAACGTCGGAAGTAGCTACGAACAGATACGAAGATACGAAGATCTACGAAGAGATATCTCATTAATAAAGATATTAAAAAGTACCCAAGTGAGATCCTTGAGGCACACCGGATATAATTTTTCTATATTCTGAAGAAAACCCATTTACTACCACAGATTGTTCCCTATCAGCCAGATACGAATTAAACCATTCCAGAAGACTGCCATGTACACCGATACCGGAAAGTTATGATCAATAGTATCAAATGCTTTACTAAAGTCAGTGTAAATTGAGTCAACCTGTATCCTTTTGTCCATTGACTTAAGAATAAAATCAACATATAAAACTAAATTCGTATCAACGGACCTTCCTGGAAAAAACCATGTTGCACAGTATTAATGACATTTTTAACGTAATTAAATAATACATTATAAATTATTTGCTCAAAACATTTTTCTAAAATACATGACTTGGAAACCGGCCTGTAATAAACCATATTAGTGTGTCGTCACATACATGTGCTGCCATCTGAGAGCTGAGTCCTTTTGAAGTTTAAAATACATGGGACATTGCTTTTGTTACCTTAATTTTATAAATATTTTCAATTTTGGAGCAAAAAATATGTATTTTTGATAAATATATACTAATATATACAGTCCAGACACTTTATATTATAGAATAATGATTTTATAAATATATAAATAAGGATTCGAAGATATATTTCTAGGTTACGTTTTTAAATAATATGAAAATCGGAATATCTTTAGTATTTATTTAATTAACACTAAGTAATCATTAATATTAGGTTTTAGAATGCATATTGGTGTATTGTTTTGCTCCGAATTGTAACAATTACATCTATATTATTAATTGCAAATTTTTTCGTTTTTTGACAGATGAAAATGAAAAACAATAATGGAAAATTAAAAACAACATATTATTCCTTTAAACCATTTAGATATGGCACACACACTTATTGCTATGTTACTTGCCATAATAACTATTATTAACGTAAATTTTTCAAAATTAACCTGCAAAATAATATTGTTCTGCAAAAATAATGACATATTAAATTATAATGTATAAAATAAGAATTTTAATAAATAAATATTGACTTGTAGTTTTGATGTGAAGCACTCTCTTACTTTGAAAACTTAATTTATATTTGCAAAATACAATTTAACAAAAAAACAACATGCTAAATTCAAATAAAAGGAATCCATCCGCGAGACGGCAGCACTGAATCCCATTTTGTGACGTAGTTACTAATATGGTCTATTCTCCACGACATTTCTACTACCACTTTTAAATATTGGCACGACCAGAGCAGCATGTATGCTCACAAGCAACAACAGTAAATGCTCAATAACAAATAACAGCGCAGGATTACCAACCTAACTTACTATATATTGTTGTAAGTTGGTTATTTCTTAAAAGAAACTTTTCAAAATGAAGTTATCAAAAAATAAAGTGAATTCTTCTGAAAAAGTAACATTACAGTAATCCTCAATTTGAAATAGTTGTATAAATATTTGAAACATCAAAAAGTATGCTTGTTGCTCCAGTACAGTCTGGTGTGTTAGGTGGAGGTAGTAGCATCAGATTTCCTTCGTTCTCGAGCTCAGTAGTGTACAAGCCCGAAATAGCACATTGATTCGCAGTAATCGATATCGCTATACACGTACACGCAATTCAGTTGCAGTTTTTACAATTACAAAATACCATTCGAAGAGGTTATATGGTATTTATCTCCTAACCATTATTCATGCTATTTTCCACTCTGTTATTAATAAAGAATATTTCCTAATAAGAATTTTAGATTTTTATCTTTTTTCCGTTTTAAGACATTTATGATTCATGTTAGAAAAGAAAATGTAAATATTTGACGGGGGTTCTGTTGATTTTATGAATCTTTATTGTATTAATTATGGTAGTTTGTTTTTTACAAAAATTACAAAAGATAAAGATGGATATCGATCGTACAATAATCAAAACATACAGAAGAAAATACTTTAATTGATTTCGATTTTCTTTTGGTAATTTCCATGTTTCAGGGAAATAATTTCCATGTTCCAAATTAGTGAGCCGATCCTGTAATATACCGCGTAACGTATTACTAGCTTCAAATCTACGTGTCGTGAACGTATTGCAAAGTTTCTGTGAACAATCCGAGAGTGGATCATACTACGAACATAACCAAAAAATTTTAATTCCAGTTAGAGGCTATTGTAAATAAATACACACTCATTTTATGCTGTTTCGTAGAAAACAGTACGAGGGCTACATTTTAAGTTTTTACAAAAACTAAGGAAGACAACATTTTTTTTGAAAAAATTGTTTTATTGCTTTTCAAAATATTCGCTTTTAAGATTTATACACTTTTGCATGTGTTCAAATTAATTCTTTAAACATGTTTTTTGAAGGCTTCAACAGTTTCTTGAGGTGATGAAAATCACTGTTCACTCATTTTTTGTTTGATATTGCAGAAAAAAAGGCATTCGGGGATAAATCAGGTGAATATGGGCAATGAGACATTAATTCGTTGTTTTTCTCCTTCAAATAATCAATTGATTGACGTTCTGTGGACGTACTGTGACGTTTTTGGTTGTTTTTTCTGATTTTGTCGATGACTTCTGGCAAACAAATTGTTGTATACCATTCTGCATTAACTGATCCTCTAAAGGAATGGTTGCGACATGTCTAGTACAACCGAAAAAACAATCGATCATTTTCTTGAAAGTGCTTCGTGAATGAACAAATTTGTGGGTTTTGGTTTATCTTGGAAGACCCAAACAGTGGATTGTTGCTTAGTTTCCGGTTCATGTGAATAAATCCAACTTTCGTCACATGTAATGATGTTGTATCCGGATTTTGCATTGCCTACCTTGATTTTTTTTAGCATTCTCTTACACCAATCAACACGATCCTTTTTTTTTAGCTTCGGTCAATTTATGCGGAAGCCATCGGGAACAGATCTTTTTCACAGCTAAATATTCATGCAAAATCGTATATATTTCAGTCTGCGTTATGCCAAAGGATGCCTCTATCTCACGGTAAGTCACATGCCGATCTTCTTCAAACATTTTGCGCACAGCATAGATGTTTTTTGAATCACAACCGATTTTGGCCGACCTTCACGAGATTCATCACTGACAGACGCACGACCAGGACGAAATTCTGCAAACCAATTGTAAATAGTCTTTTCTGATGGTGCTTCATTACCAAAAGTTGAACGAAGCGCATCTATGCATTGTTGTTGAGTTAAGCTTTTACTAAAATCGTCATCATCATTCCAACGAAAACCTTCACGAGTAATATCCATTTTTACACAAATTTGTTTTTTATTTTAACGCTTACTGTCAACAAACTACTCGGCAATTTATAAGCTGCCACTGATTTCACAATAACAAATGTCAAATTTTACAAATATGACACATTTCAATATTGCCATCTAGTGGTCGTTTGTAAAAACATAAAAGGTAACCCTCGTAGCGGAGTAGCACATAACCACACATTGATTAAATTTATCAACAAAGTTCCAAGTTATTCTGATAGAACCTTGTTGATAACATATTTAAATGCAATTGAAAAAAAAGTTGTAACTAGCATTAAAATTTAAGATTTCAGGCGATTGATGAATATTTTTTAATATATATATATATATATATATATATATATATATATGTTAATAAAAAAGGTATTTTATGAATAATAAGACATGATTTTATTGATCAACTAATACGTCTCGCACATCAATTGATATATTTGCTACTATTCTATTTACATAAAACAATATGCCTTAGCAACGATATAGCACACTACCATCGTTAATAAGTGTAAATGTTGCATAATTATATTTTCGCTAACACGGCCGGACTGACACGCGGAACGTTCTCGAGACGCAACTGCGTTCTTCACACCATTAACAGCATTGTTGTTATCAGCAACAGCAACCTGCATATCACCAGTGGTCTGCTCCATACCAACAACAGCATCCTGCATACCAGGTTCTTCATTACAATGTGTTTGTTAATAAGAAAGCAATGCTCGTTCATCCTGACAATTTTTAGAGATTTGCTTTGGATAATTAATCCTGACGTTCTCAGTGTTAAGATTCTGCATTTTTCAAACACATGTCACATTTCAAATTTATTCCAATAAGTATCATTTCCTTCGAAACCACTTGAAGTATTTTTTGACAAAATAACTTAAAATTCGCCAATCTATTTCTAGCTCATAATTCATACAACCTTTATATGATTCATTTGCAATATTATACGACAGTGTCTTTATACCAATGTACTTTAGCATTAAAAAAAAATAAATAAATAATAATAATGCACTTATAGTCTTCTATTTTAATTATCTTGTGGGTGATAGGCCAATCGCACTTCTGATATTAATAAAAAAGGTATTTTATGAATAATAAGACATGATTTTATTGATCAACTAATACGTCTCGCACATCATATGATATATTCTCTACTATTCTATTTACATAAAACAATATGCCTTAGCAACGATATAGCACACTACGATCGTTAATAAGTGTACCAGGTCTACAAGTATGAAATGCGGATTTTTTTTCAAACTTGCCGCGCAAACAGAGTTTATAGTTAAAAGTTTCAACACATATGGCGTTTTTTTAAGTTATCATTAAGTGTCAAATGCGTATAGGTTATAATTTGAAAAGTGATCATATAGTTTCGTTTTACTGTGTTAAAAATGTCAAATTTTGTGCCATATAAAGAGCATTCGCGGACAGTACTACTGTTTTGTTTTCATTTGAAAAAAACTGCTGCTGAATCATACCGATTGCTTCGAGAAGCTTATGGTGAATATGCTCCATCGCAAGATACGTGTGAACGATGGTTTCGGCGTTTCAAAAGTGGTGACTTTGATCTTACAGACACATAACATGGAAAACCTCCAAAAAAATATGAAGATACAAAATTGGAAACATTGCTACAGGAAGACGATAGTCAATCAGAAAAACAACTAGCAGAGCAGTTAGGCGTTAGTCAACAAGCTGTTTCCAATCGCCTACGAGAGATGGGTAAGATCCAGAAAGTCGGCAGATGGGTTCCACATGCATTGAATGAGAGGCAGATGGAAAAGCGCAAAAACACTTGTGAAATTTTGCTTGCACGATACAAAAGAAAGTCTTTTTTGCATCGTATCATTACTGGCGATGAAAAATGGATTTATTTTGAAAATCCCAAACGCAAAAAAATCATGGGCGAACCCAGGCTGACCATCCACATCAACTGCAAGACCGAATCGCTTTGGCAAAAAGACAATGCTCTGTACTTGGTGGGACCAAAAGGGTGTGGTCTATTATGAATTGTTAAAACTTGGTGAAACCGTTAATACCCAACACTACCAACAACAACTGATCGAATTGAACAATTCGCTGCTCATAAAACGACCAGAATACGAAAGAAGACAGCACAAGGTAATCTTTCTTTGCTCCATCACATAAGGCAAAAGCAGTTTGTAACACATTGGAGGCACTCAAGTGGGAAGTGCTACTCCATGCCGCTTACTCGCCAGACTTGGCCCCTTCAGATTACCACTTGTTCGCATCGATGGGTCACGCACTTGCCGAGCAGCACTTTCGTTCATATGAAAATGTGAAAGAATGGCTAGATGAATGGTTTGCGGGGAAAGGGGAAGAGTTCTACTGGCGAGGTATTCACAAATTGCCTGAAAGATGAGGGAAATGTATAACTTCTAATGGAGCATACTTTGAATAAATAAACTTTTACTGTTCTTTTGAGTTTAATGTGTTTTATTAAAAAAAAAAAATCCGCATTTCATACTTGTAGACCTGGTAAATGTTGCATAATTATATTTTCGCTAATATATATTAAAAAATATTCACTGCAATGCCTTTATGAATTGCTATATTGTTTAAAGTAGTGTTTCTGCTTCACAGCATTCAGGTACAAGACTGATGTTTGAAATCGATTTTCTGAAAATATTCAAATGGTCAGATAAATCCCTTTTATTTTAAGGTCGCGAGTAGTAAGTATGTGCGTACTATTGTCTGCAAATTGCCTATTCATTGAAATAATAATTGACTCCACCAACCGTACACTACGTACAAACTATAGTGCCTCAATATAGTAGAATTTATTATTTCTATGTAATTTTTATGTTTGAGGACCGTAAAAACGGTTAAGAAATTCTTCTAAGTTAATAATCAGTTTGAAAACTACACTTGAATATACTTGAGTGTTGACATTTTTCAAACTCATCACAAATAGGAAACTGTAAGTTTGGTGGTTTCTTATGTTTGTCTTTATAAGAGGTGTTTCTGAAAAGTTTACTCTCTGGGAGTAATTCTCAGCTGAAAATATCATCAGTTATTTACCACATGCTGGAATAGAACCTTCTAGAACACAATGAATTTGATAAAAGGTCAAAGAAATTATAAGTAGAAACATCTTCACACGTGTCAAAATACCGCCCATTTACGTTTATAACATACTTACAACATGTAATGGACAATACAAAAATAGATTTTTGTCGTAGAATACAACTTCGTCCGCAGTTGGTATGGGGGTCGTTCCCAGAAAACGAACATAACGAAATTAGAATAGATTTCAAACGCTGACAATATTCAGAGGCACAAGGTAATAGCATCACGTGATGGACCATAGATGTACGCGTGATACATACTACGAGTTACCACCTTGACTTTGAGATTGCGCCGGTAAGTGTAAGCACGCGAGGCAAAAATTACCCTATTCCGTGCCAATTCGGCAGTCAAAACTCAATAATCGTCGAGACTATATACGTGTTTAACCACTTAAAGATTACAAACGATTATGATTTTTTCGTTTTCAGAGTTTTGTAGGTATGACCAAAAAACCCTTATACCGTCATTCTGTCTGTCTGTCTGTCTGTCTGTCTGTCTGTCGGTCGGTCTGTCTGTCTGTCTGTCTGTCTGTCTGTCTGTCTGTCTGTCTGTCTGTCTGTCTGTCTGTCTGTCTGTCTGTCTGTCTGTCTGTCTGTCTGTCTGTCTGTCTGTCTGTCTGTCTGTCTGTCTGTCTGTCTGTCTGTCTGTCTGCCTGTCTGTCTGTCTGTCTGTCTGTCTGTCTGTCTGTCTGTCTGTCTGTCTGTCTGTCTGTCTGTCTGTCTGTCTGTCTGTCTGTCTGTCTGTCTGTCTGTCTGTCTGTCTGTCTGTTTATTTGTCTAAAAACTGTTCGGTAAAAATTGTAGCCAAACGTCTAAACCTAGAGAGTTGAAATTTGGCATGCTTATACAACTATTTTTATTCTATCTATATCTCAACTCTTCTATCTATATTGTCCTCTTTTTCTGTGATAAAATTTGTTGAACGCCGTTTAATTGTCATTTTAACAGTAACACAAAAAATATACGTAATGTCATTGAATGTAAAGTCAAACTATTTATTGTCAAAATATTTAATGTCAAAATATTCAGTGTCAAAATTTCATCTCACTTTAGCTCTACAAATTTACGTATAGCTCTATCCCTCATACACCGTGTTACTATCTTCATAAGAAATACCAGTACAAAAACAAAAAATGATGTTGTTAATAAACTATTAGAAGGATTTTGTAAGTTGGAAATCACCAATAAATTTATTAGCTTCATAAATATATTATGTGTCTAATAACTATTAGGGAGTTTATTAGGAACTGGAACACTCGGCCCTTGCTATAAAAATTTTAAAGTATGCAACTATCTTAACACATATGCGAAGCGTATAATCTATATTAGTCCAATTTTTGTATTATAGGAGAAAGTTTCGTGAAACATTGTCTCAACATTAAGTATTAATATCGGAATATAGATCTTTTTATGCGTGTTCCATTAAGGACCTTGGAATAATCGATGGAAATAACGTCAAAATATTCTAATGACCAATTTATACAAGAAATAATAATGGGGGTTTTAAATACATGTCGATTTTTATGAATTATGTACGATAAAATTGTCAATGAACTTGTCTGGGAAAATTCGAACTATAAAGTAGTGAAAATTAAATATTAAAGAAGAAAATAGAAGAAAAAATCAAAAAATATTTACAATAAATATTAATGTGACCCCGTTTAACACCAACAAACAATCCTGAGTATTAATCGGGGTTTTATTGTATTTTTATTTTTATAAAGACAAAAATAAAAATAATTTAGTGCAGCATTTTCATATAATCCCAAACTTACTACATAATCTCACAGTCTAAGTGGTGTACGTTTTAAAAATAATACAAGTAAAATCATGAGAGCGTGCCTTTACTTTCCATTTATTTTAACAAGATAAGAAAATTCTATGAAAATTTCAATTTTTCCCAACATGCAGCTCAATAGAAAATGTGTAAGTACATCGACTTGACATCACTTTTTTTTGTTGCAATTCTTTTTGATATTGGCTTTAATTAAGTGGTTTTGACCTTGGATACAGATTCACGGAAAAGGAGATTTTCCTCCTTACCAATCTCGAAGATTTTTTGTTTTTCTTTTCCCACATCATCTTTTTCATTCTGTCTTCTCTAGTATAATTAATTACAGGGCCGGATTTCCCTATAGGCTAAGAAGGCTTAAGCCTAGGGCCTCCTAAGTTCAGAGGGCCTCAATATTCAAAAAGATGCATATGTACTAAAAAAAAAAAATAAAAAATATGCTATAACTCAAGAAACACAGACCATACGAAGGGTTTTATAATTCACCCTAAATCTAGTTTTTCCCTTTATAGATTAACTAGGGCAAATAGGTTTTTGAACATGTTTATGGGTAGCAAAAATCGATATCTCATTGGGCCTAAAAGATATTGAGGAATCCGTAAAAAAGCATTTCACCCCTTTAGAAGAACTCCCTCAGTCTTATGCAGACCTCTACCAAATAATGCCTAAAGAAAAAATACAGATGGCTTTACCTAACATACAAGCAATCCTACGACTACTTCTTAGTTTAATGGTCACTGACTGCTTTAAAGAGAGGTCTTTTTCAAACTTAAAAGAATTAAAAATTAATTATGGAGCACAATGTCTGAAGACAGATTATCCGCACTGAGCATTCTGAGCATTGAAAGTGATATACTTAGAAATATTAAAAAAAAGAGGTAGTCTATTGAAGGGGCCTAAAAATTTGAGTAGCCTAGGGCCTCGCGTTATTTAAATCCGGCCCTGATTAATTATATCAGTTTTTATCCAGGATATGGTATTTTGTGACCTTGGTTTTGGAGTTTGTTTTTTAGGATTTCATAGGTATGACCAGATATCCTTATACCGTCACCCATGACATGGGTGACAGACACACATTGTGTCTGATTATCTGTACGACAGGAATTGTGACTAAACAGAGAAACTATGGAAATTAAATACAGCATATAGGCAGGAATGTGGAGTCAGTGGAAAAATTACCGACTCCGACTCCGACTACCAACTCTGACTTCGACTCCGACTCCGACTCCCGACTCCTTTCAGTCATAAATCGTAATAGTACATTCTGTAACAAGGTTGGAATGAGAAAATTCGATGCGAGTGGAACATTCCGAGCGAGAGCCGCAGGCGAGCGTGAGGAACCACGAGCATCGAATTTTCTCTTCCTACCGAGTCACAGACCCTACGTTCTCCACGACCACCAGAAAATAAAAATTAACAATTATTTTAACAAACGTTTTATCTTAACAAATAATTTAGATTACATAACAAAATCAATGAATTAAACTTATTCTTTTATTTATTAATTGTTTAATTTTAATTTAATCATGCCAATAAAACATGCCAGAAGAAATTAGTCATCATTACTGGTACGGCCTTCAAGGCCCTTGAAGGCCATAGCCGTCTCAATCGTCTTCCGCCATTCTTTCCGATTTTGTGTTATTGTCCTCCTGTTGTGCATCCTGTGTTACACAATCAACCCACCTAAGCTTTGGTCTACCTCAATTCTACTACCTACTGGCACAATGGCACAATACGAAAATCTCTTTGTACATGGTTTATTTCATTGGCTCCAGTCCATCCTAGTCGATTTAATTAAACTTTTTTCTTCATACCGATTAAATAGTTTGAAATTATATCCGCATCTCAATAAGGCACTTTTGTATATGGTCTAAAACGTTCTATGGGCATCTGGGTCGCGTCATGATTTCAGTACTGTCTTCAGAATGAGATTTCATAACAATAGGTTTTCTATGGGCAGTGGTCGTTATTAAGGGGGGGGTATGGTCAGAGCAGCACATTTTATACCCATTTTCAAGATTTTGTTTTAGAAAACTGTTAATAGTAACTTGATTGGGATAATACCTACAGGAAAGAACAACCTTTGAAGAGTATCCAAAAAAATTTTTATTGAAAAATATCGAAAATTAAGCTCGTGACATGAATTTGAAATTTTCGTTCAGGACAAAGAGTTGATTTGCGGTGAGACACATAACTAATGACTGGATCATCTAAACCAAAAAAAACAAAAATATTTCGTTAGTTTATGAGTTTCTTGAGGTAACGCTGTCGAGATATTTTTTTTTCTTGCTTATTTTTTTTTTATGGAATTTTTTACAACTGAAAAGAGAAATTTCGAAAAAAAAAATTCCGTTTTTTTTCGTTTTTTTGACTTCAAACTTATACCAAAAATTAAATAATCTAGATATTTGAAAAAACTCGACAGCGTTACCTCATGAAACTCATAAACTAACGAAATATTTTTGTTTGTTTTGTTTTAGATGATCCAGTCATTAGTTATGTGTCTCACCGCAAATCAACTCTTTGTCCTGAACGAAAATTTCAAATTCATGTCACGAGCTTAATTTTTGATATTTTTCAATAATTTTTTTTTTGGATACTCTTCAAAGGTTGTTCTTTCCTGTAGGTATTATCCCAATCAAGTTACTATTAACAGTTTTCTAAAAAAAAATCTTGAAAATGGGTATAAAATGTGCTGCTCTGACCATACCCCCCCCTTAAATGGGTATTTATAGATCTTTTTAGCTGTTTATATTATTTTGTTAAATATTAATTATAATTATTCATAAATTATTAGTGTAAGTAATATGTACAAATAATAAGTGCAATACTGCAAAATACATATATTTTGAATGTGTTTCATTTTTTGCCTTTTGCAAAACAAATGAAAAAAATAAGTTTAATTTGAACAATATTTTTATAACTCCTTTAATAAGGAAATAATCAAGATAAGATAAACATAAGTGTTGTCTCACCTGTATATAAAAGTCACTTGGTCAGTGTGACGTTTTGGTTCTATTATCCCTGGATAAACAGGTATAGTAAAGGAGATTTTACTTGACAGATTGATCGATTGAGAACCGATAAAGAAATGTATATCTATTTCACACAGTTTTATGTAAGATGTCAAGAACGTATGTCTGCTTCTTACTGTAACGTACGTTCATAGTTTTTGTCTTTTTTAGGGTTTTGTAGGTATGACCAAAAAACCCTTATACCGTCATTTTGTCGTCTGTTTGTCTGTCTGTCTGTCTGTTCGGTAAAAATTGAAGCCAAACGGCTAAACCTAGAGAGTTGAAATTTGACATGCTTATACAACTCTTTGACCTGCACATAGGAAAAATACTAAAACATCTAAAAAACATATCCCCCTAAAAATATAAACAAATATATGCTCATCGAAAAAAAAAAACTTTTTTACAATTCTGTGTAGGGTATCAAATGAAAGCCCTTGGTACGTGGATTAACGATAAAAATTTTATTTTTGCAAAATAAATTATTTTGACGCGAGTGAACGTCCGTCGTCCAGTGGTAACGTTCTCGCTTCGTAAGTTGCAAACTACTATTTGATTCCCGTCAATTTTTATTTGTCCTATTTTTTCCCCTTTTTTATTCTGTTTAAATTATTTTGTCAAAATTCTAGTTATATTTTGGCAAATGTTGCATTTAATTCTTAAAAGCGTAAATTTAATAACCAGTTGGAAGTGTTGAAATTATAATTTAATTCTATGTTTGAATGTATACGAAATTAGAGGGGCGGAGTTTATGACTTAAACAACCAATGGAAACCGTAGGTGCAATTTTCAAAATATTAATGAACCTTGCTATATAAAAAAATACTGCAAATATTTAGAAACCCAAATAATGGTATTAGGCATTCGAATTAAAATTAATAAAAAAATATTTTAACATAAAATTTGTTTTGCCATCCCAAATAATCATCATTCACTTACTAAATACTTGCGAAACCCTGAAACGTGTGAAAATTCACTCTCGCAATTTTTTTTGTTATATTATGATATGGTAACTTCAACGTATGTCCATTTGTACACACGTGCGCACTTTAGACCTCCCACCACTAGATGGAAGACAGGTGTGTCAAATGAGACAAATTGTATCTCTTTCTCTATTTCTAGCTTTGTCTGTGAACAAATGATATGGCTCTATTCAAAAATGGAAATTTTATTGCAATAGTTCTCTCCCATTGAACCATATGCTTTAAATAACCGTCATCTGTCAACTAAAGTCTCCTTTACTTTACTAATTTTACTCTGTAAAATAAATATATTGCGACTCCTATAGTCGAAATCGACGAAGGATTATTATTATTATTATTACTTGAGGCTGAGTCGATCTTAGAGCTGATTGCACAATATAGGAAGGAAGTGGAGAAATCGAATCCTCTTCCTTGTGCTCGTAGGCAACCGTCTTACCACGGAGTCACGGCAACTCTAAAAATATTATCGATTCAAATGTTATCAACCCATGATATTTTTAGGAT
The DNA here is from genome assembly GCA_963971575.1 of Liopterus haemorrhoidalis. Lineage (NCBI taxonomy): Eukaryota > Metazoa > Arthropoda > Insecta > Coleoptera > Dytiscidae > Liopterus > Liopterus haemorrhoidalis. Next base: position 9,606,964 of record OZ020615.1, read on the forward strand.
TCTTCTGCACACCGACATTTTCAAGACTTTCAACTTGAGAGGTAAGGGGAAAATCAAGGTTTATAATATTTTCCAAGATTTAACTTTGTGTAACAGACTATCAATTTCCAAAATTTAAACTATCGAACTGTTTAAATTTGAATTGTTAACCGAATCCCCTTAAGCAGGCCGGCGGGCGTATTTTGCAAAATTAGTATACGTATTAAATTTACGTTAGGCATTGTTTAGTCTGGCATCATGTTATTGTAACATGAAATTTCATATATAGTCTGCGTGAAAAGTTCAGACGATTTTTTTTTTGTAATAAAAAAGATAACATGCCTAAGTTAGTACCGGTGTAGCAGGGTGGGCAAAGGAGGCATGTGCCCCCAAAAGCGTAACAATGGTTACAAGAAGGAATATTAAAGATATAAAAAGAAAAGCAAGAAAATTTAAATAAACTGTATACAGGTGTTTGTTTGAAACGAGGCACCTCGAATAACTCCTTTATTTTAAGAGATACAAAAAATTCTTCAAAATTAAAGTTAAACTAGATAAAAAGGCCCATCTAATGGTTACTATAAGAATTCTGAGGCACTTCCGGTTTCACCGGAAATGATGTCAACTTTTGATCTAGCATAGGGAATCGATAATTTTATATTTTTTTCCTAAAAGTACATTAAATTAGCTTTACAATGACACCAAAAAGTATATTTTTATGTTAACCATTTCAAAATGGCGACCATTTATTTACAAAATAATAATCAACATAAGTTTTACAAAGTTGAACGTAGCAAGCTTTGAAAAACCGCATGTAAGCCAATTTATCCACACAAATGATGAAGATCGCCGACTGAACTTTTGTAATTGGTTTTTGGGTATGTGGGAAAATGATAATCGCTTCCATTATAAAATAATGTTTTCGGACGAATCCAATTTTCCCAAAAATTTCCCAAGGAATTAAGATCTTCCAGATTCCAACACAGGTTTGGTTTGGTTTTGGTTTTGAGTTAGAAGTGCAATCCGGGATATCCAAGAGTGTACTCTTATAAGGGCGATGGAAGAGTTTATTTGGAAGAGTTTATATGGAAGATGTATAAGTTATTAAGAATGAGAAAATGTGTGGACAATAATGGTGGCTCGATCGAACATTTATAATTTTTTTTTTTTTTATAAAATAATTGTAAAAATTAATAGTTTTTTTTTTCTAAATAGTCAAATAGTTTATTTTAGAGATATTTTGTTTCTTTTTTTTATTGTTTCCAAAGCTTGCTACGTTCAATTTTGTAAAACTTATGTTGATTATTATTTTGTAAATAAATGGTCGCCATTTTGAAATGGTTAACATAAAAATATGACTTTTTGGTGTCATTGTAAATATAATTTAATGTACTTTTAGGAAAAAAATATAAAATTATCGATTTCCTATGCTAGATCAAAAGTTGACATCATTTCCGGTGAAACCGGAAGTGCCTCAGAATTCTTATAGTAATCTTTCGATGGGCCTTTTTGTCTAGTTTAACTTTTATTTTGAAGAATTTTTTGTATCTCTTAAAATAAAGGAGTTATTCGAGGTGCCCCGTTTCAAACAAACACCCTGTATATCAATAGGCGAGTTTAGCGAACGCAACTGTTGAGTATGTTGACTGACAGCGGTTCGCAGAACGAGCCCGCTTAATTTACACTTATTGTAAGCAGCGTACAAATTTACTAAGCGATAAAATTGTACGATGTTAGCAGCAAGCGGATGATTTAAAATCTCAATTTAATTTTCAGAGTAAAAAAGGTATCAAAAGTAAATCAAACTATTATAAAAATTGATGTGAAGTGTGAATTTTCACACATTTCAGGGTTTCGCAGATATTTAGTAACTGAATGATGATTATTTGGGATGCCAAAACAAATTTCGTGTCAAAATATTTTTTTATGAATTTTAATTCGAATGCCTAATACCATTATTTAAATTTCAAAATATGTGCAGTATTTTTATATAATAAGGTTCATTATGATTTTGAAAATTGCGCCTATGGCTTCCATTGGTTGCTTAAATCATAAGCCCCACCCTCTGATTTCGTATACATTCAAACTTAGAATTAAATTATAATTTCAACACTTCATACTGGTTATTAAATTTACGCTTTTAATGCAACATTTACCAAAATTTAACTACAATTTTGACAAAATAAAAATGCATAAAAAACAGAAAAATTAAAATTGACATGAATCGAACTCTAGTTTGCAAATTACAAAGCGACGACGAAACGCACTACGCTACGAACGCTTACTTACCTACTGTGTTACATAGCGAATTAAATATTTAACATATTTTAGTTAAAAACACAAAAAATGCGTTATTTTCCGAAAACATAATTTGTATTACATACTAACGTATTACTTTGATAAGCAATTAAAAGTATAATTGAACAGTTTTGTTCTAATATGAACTGAGGCACCTCAAAAGAGATTTGAAATTATTTTCTGTGCATTATTTAGCACCGAATTATGTTAAGCTTTATTAACGCCAGAATTTGAATGAACTTTAACCTTTCAAATTGATTTTGGATTTAGTAAAAGCCCTTTTAAACCAGTCAAAATTACACCGCATTATTTAAATGTACTTTAATTCATAAATTCCTTATTCCACCCCTATAACAACCAATATATAATACTTAAATATTAATTAATATAAATCAATAATCTTATTAGCCATCCGAAAACATTCATCTTTTTATATTAAAACTCCTATTCATTTCGTTATGAAAGAAATTTAATTTATGAGACCATTTCAATTTTATCCTGGGAAAATCCTGGGAAATAAAGCAGATCGTGTCAACGTACGATCAGTTGGTTAGATAAAGGATGCATTGTTCTCATCTCGACATAATATGCATAGCAATGCATATATGATGAACGTCGTGGTCATAGACATAAAGATTTGATGCAAATGGACATAGAAGACCAGCACTAAAATATTGTGGTAGCTTGACTAAATCTACAGAGAGTCCTGGATATAGTAAAGTATCCAGGTCAACACTAACTGTCAAATTAGTGAATTTCACCACTTGTTAAAATGCACATGTATGTTGCTACTGGCGAATAGTTTAATTTAGACATATTATACAGAGTAAGTGAATCTATTTTCCACAATTCACGACTTTTTCACGGGTTTTGTAGATATGATCACCAAAAAAAAATTGATGTGAAGTGTGAATTTTCACACATTTCTGGGTTTCGCAGGTATTTATTAACTGTGTGATGATTATTTGGGATGTCAAAACAAATTTTATGCCAAAATATTTTTTTATGAATTTTAATTCGAATGCCTAATACCATTATTTAAGTTTCTAAATATGTGCAGTATTTTTTTTATATAGCAAGGTTCATTAAGATTTTGAAAATTGCGCCTTTGGCTTCCATTGGTTGCTTAAATCATAAGCTTCGCCCTCTGATACTTTCAAATATACAATTAAATTATAATTTCAACACTTCCCACTGGTTATTAAATTTACGCTTTTAAAAATTAAATGCAACATTTACCAAAATATAACTAGAATTTTGACAAAATAATTTAAACAAAATAAAAATGCAAAAAAAAAAACTGAAAAAATAAAAATTGACGGGATTCGAACACAGTTTCTTACAGTAGTTTCAACTCACTAAGCGAGAACGCTACCACTGTGCTATACAGAATCACTCGTTTACTACGTTAAATAGCGGATTAAATATATTACATATTTTACTTAAAAACACAAAAAATGCGTTATTTTCCGAAAACATAATCTGATCGAAAATTCCTGTTGTACTATTCCGGTTCACACCAATGTACATTACTGAGAATTTTTTCAGATTTTTAGTTTAAACCATCTGGGTTACAGGGTGTGGGACAAAATTTTTTTGCACAATTTTGGCAAAATCGCCTCAAAATAATATATTTTGCAAAAATAAAATTTTGATCGTTAATCCACGTACCAAGGGCTTTCATTTGATACCCTACACAGAATTGTAAAAAAATATTTTTTTTTAGATGAGCTTATATTTGTTTATATTTTTAGGGGGATATGTTTTTTAGATGTTTTAGTATTTTTCCTATGTGCGGGTCAAAGAGTTGTATAAGCATGCCAAATTTCAACTCTCTAGGTTTAGCCGTTTGGCTACAATTTTTACCGAACAGACAGACAGACAGACAGACAGACGACAAAATGACGGTATAAGGGTTTTTTGGTCATACCTACAAAACCCTAAAAACCTTTATGACGTCACTCATGTGTCGTCTGTCTGTCTGTCTGTACGGTAGAAATTGTAGCCAAACAGCTGACCATAGAATGTTGAGATATGGCATGCTTATACAACTCTTTGACCCACATATAGGAAAAATACTGAGAGTTCAAAAAACACATCCCAACATAAATATAAACAATTATGTAATTAATAAAAAAATGAATATTTTTCTAAAATTTTGAGTGGCATCCCAAATGCTTGGATCTATAAACAAATTTTTATTTGTGAAAAATAATTTTTTTTGGAGGATTTTAGTCAAAAATATGTCAAAAAAATTTTGTCCCCCACTCTATTGATCTAAAAATCTGAATAAATCTCCGTAATGAACATTGATAGGAACCAGAATAGTGCAACAGGAATTTTTGATCAGGTTAGTTTTTCGAAAAATGGTGATTTTTTGGGTCATCGATGAAAATAAATATTTTAAAATTTATTGTGTGGCACCAAAAGAAAGCTCTTTTGACGTAGATTGAGGAACGAAAAGTAGTTTTGTAAAATTTTTGTTTTTTTTTTAATATGATTTTAGCCCAAAATGTGCTAAAAAAGTGTTTGTACCGCTCCCTTTTACCCAAAGAGATTAAACTAAAAATATGAGAAAATTATAGGTAATGTACATTGATCTGAGTCGGAAACGTACGAGAGGAATTTATGATCAGATTCCATTATTGAAAAATATTGCAGTTTTTGTGTTTTTGAAAAAATTAATTATTTTTTTAATTCCTGGCTAAATTATGGCTAATTATGTTATGGATTTTTTGTATTTATGGCTAAAATAGTGTTTGTTTTTTTTTTTTTGTTTTTTAATTAAATATAATTAGGAGGACCGTATTTTGAACACAACAGTGTAGTGTTCAGTTATTTTATTATACTATTATACGCTGTGATTCTACCTATTGTTTGAATTACTTTAGATTTTTGTTTATAAGTTTTAATACCTTATCACATTGTTAATAGTGAGAAATACGTTTCTGAAATTGAAAAAATGAAGCCCTTTATCAATATATTTCTTATTAATCTAATGAAGACTTGAATACGAAGCAAATTTGGAGAAAAGGTGGGATTTTTGGCAAATAATTTAAATTTGGTTTAAAAAACCCTAAAATTAAAATCTTGAAATATTGCACTTATTATTTACTTTACATCAAAAATGTAACTAGGAATATTGGTTTGGAATGAATAAACATTTCTTTTATGTTCAATAAGATGGATATTTGGGGGGCTATGGGGAGCGTAACCTATACACTTGAAATACTTCACTTATTATTTATTTAATAGCAAATCATTTGTAAGAAAAGTGATTTAAAATGAATAAACGATTATTTTCTGTTCAATGTAGTTTTTAATAAGATGAATATTTGGGGAGCTATAATAAAAACCACAATCGCTTATCAACAAAAATATATTTCACAAAATCCGTACAATATAGCGGCATGTCAGAACTAGCTGCCATGCCCATTAATAGAAAAATCCATTTTTTTTTTTTTTTTAAACGCCAAATAGTATATTGTTCAACTAGCGCGGAATGCCATATTTTCCGCACGAGAATGAAGTTTGCAAACGAGCCGCAGGCGAGTGAAACAAATCAATTACTATATTTCAATAAATAAATAATCAAGAAAATACAATATAAACATAGTTAACAGCCAGTAAGGCCCGCGCGGCCAGTACGGGAATGAAAAGTCTCGGAAACTGCACATGCGCATTGCTGCAAATTTATTCTTTCCCGCACCACGCACATGCGCATTGGGGCGCGTTTATCATTTCCCCATCACCTGCGCGCGCAGGATAACATGCGAAATTTAGCTAATTTCCTGTCAACACAGTATCGAAATGATAAAGTTCCATAGTAGTCGTAGGAAAATGTATTTTACGTATATTCTATTTTTTATAATAAATGTCACTCGTTTCCCTTTTGCCATTTTGAATTATGAAATGATTATACATGGAATTATTATGTGAGATTTAATAACACATGAATATTTTCTGTCAACATGAAACAAGGAATAACCTAGCCCAGCTCGGTTTTCGTTACAAGATACGAAAACGATACTCTAGTTTAGTTTCGTTTAAGCTAAAGAAATGAACTATAGTTTTATTTTCACATTCAATATTCTGGAACAGCCGTATGCACGTATCTTGAGGGCCAAATGTGGCTCGTGAACTCTATTTGAGGGTCTATGCCTTAGAACAGCGGTTCTTAAACTGTGGTCCGCGGACCTCTGGGGGTCCGCGAAACAATTTTGACATTAACTTTACATCCCCTAACTTTTCACTTTTATTCAAATAACTCATTTAATAAAAATCCTACATTGTCAAGACTTTTTGTATTTGTTGTTATCTAACTAGTTATTGACATAACTAAACAATAATTAGTAAAACTTTAATTATCTTTATTCAACTGCAAATTATTTGCAGTAAACATATTATAATAAGATCTATTTTGACTAATATTCGACCAAGAAATGTTTGTATGAGTTTAACGTATTATAATTTGTAACTTTTTTATTCTACTATTTTTATTAATTTTATGTTTTTTATTCTATATGCTAATAAAAATGTTCATCTATAAATGCACAAGACCATTTATTAAAATAACCAGCGATACATTTTTACCAATATTTATTACAACGTAGCGCCTATGAGATTATTGAGCCAGAAGTTAAGTCTCAAGAATGATGTAAAATGCCTACGGTTGAGATGGGTTCCGCAAAAAAAATGTTGTTCAAGAGGGGTCCTCGAACTATATAAGTTTAAGAACCCCTGCCGTAGAAGATTATTCATAAACTTCAGCTGCTATGAAAATTCTATTTAAACAAATAAAATTATAAAATTCACTTACGTGTGTAAAAAAATAGTAGTAAACTTTCATTCCATGTTCTGCGAATGCTTGAGCGAAGCGGTTTGTGGGACAGATGAAGAAGTAATCACCAACAACGTCACCAATCATTTTCTGGTTCAAGTAACCATCACTGACGTGCTCCCAGTCTGTGTACTGAAAAATAAAATTACAACCTTTAGATAAAAGGATTCGAACATAATTCTATATTATTAGGGTGAAAATATCAACTGTAAAGTTGATTTTCTACAGAATTATAGATTGTGTTGTGTCATTTTCTTTTATACAATATTTACTACGGTAAATTACCTTGAAAATAATTATTGGGACAAAAAATATTAAATCAGCTTAAATATAAATTTAATAACCAGAAACGACACATTATTATATCGCTATAATTTTAAATATATCGATATTTTTTATATAGAATTACAATTTTTACTTGCCCGACCTTAATATACAAGGTGTCTCAAAAGAAATTTTATATTTAGTGGATCGATTAAAAAAAAAGTAAGCCGTATATAGAAAAAATGTTTATTAATTATTAAAATACACTTTTTGGGGATTTATTTCTTAAAAATAATATCGTCTAAATGTACACCCTCGCGTTCTCGGCACTCATTTAATCGAACAGTAAAATTACTTATGACGTCTCGGCAGGTGGACTCAGGGATGGCTGCCATTTCGTGACGGATATTTTCTTTCAAATGCACCAGTGAAGTCGGTTTATTGGCGTAAACTTTAGATTTAAGATAACCCAATAGGAAAAAGTCCATAGGGGTTAAATCTGGACTGCGTGGTAAACGTTGGAATGTTGGTAAACGTTGAAAATCGCTCAATCACCTGATTTACGAAATTAAGCCTCTCACTGGCATCTTGAGGCTTTGTTTTTTGCACCAATTGAATTTTGTAGGGGTGCAGCTTTAGGTCTTTGTGCATAATGCGATGTAATGATGATGTATGCACATTTAAAGCACTTGCGCGCTTCCGAATAGAAAGGCTCGGGTCGTCACGAACAGACTGATTAACATTCTCCACGTTTTCTACCGTTCTTGATGACCTAGGTCGCCCGGATTTTGATTTATCCAGCGTTGTACCAGTCTCTTCAAACTTTTTAACCCAATGTCGAATGAGAGGAATGCTTGGCGCATCATTTAAGTGGCGAAAACCTCGAATACTGCAGAATTTTCTACGCGCTACAGTCGCCGAATCACCGTTTTTGTAAAACTCTCGCACGCATAACGCGCGGTCTGTTCCCGAGAAACGCTCCATAGCGACTAAATTCCCAAGAGCCAGGCTACCGATTGACATAACACCCGCGCCCCTCGGATACGTTGCGTTCACGCAGTAAGCTAAATAAATATAAAATTTCTTTTGAGACACCTTGTATAAGGGGCAAGTATTATAAACTTATTACAAATGTTTCTCGGGTTCGAACTGTTCGACTTTCTTCAAATTTTGATCGTTTACTTACCCTACCCCAGTAAACATGTATACCAATAATTATTGAATTAAACTAATTATTACTGGGTGTTCCTTTTTAGGGTTTTGTAGGTATGACCACCAAAAAACCCTTATAACGTCACTCATGTGTCTGTCTGTCTATACGGTAGAAATTGTAGCCAAACGGCTGAACATAGATAGTTGAAATTTGGCATACTTGTACAACCTTTTGACCCATATATAAAAAATACAGCGCGGGATAAATATAAACAAATATGTATTTTTGTGTCGTCGAAAAAAAAAAAATTTAAAAAAAAAAATATCGTGTGGTATCAAAAGAAAGTTCTTAAGACGTAGATAAAGGAACGGGAAGTAGTTTATTATTATTATTATTATTTTTTAATTTTAATATGATTTTATCTAAAAAAGTACTAAATAAAAAATTGATGTGAAGTGTGAATTTTCACACATTTCAGGATTTTGCAGGTATTTAGTAAGTGAATGATGATTATTTTGGATGCGAAAACAAATTTTATATTAAATTTTTTTTTTTGTTAATTTTAATTCGAACGCCTAATACCATTATTTAGGTTTCTAAATATGTGCAGTATTTTTTTTTATATTTTTATAAATTAAATGCAACATTTGCCAAAATATAATTAGAATTTTGAAAAAATAATTTAAACAATATAGAAATTAAAAAAAAAAAAAAATATCTAGTCTCTTCTCCAGGGTTCGATCCCTATCGGATCGGGTTACATGGGTGAAAAGTCAGCGTCAAATACCACTAGACCAGCACACACGTTAGAGTGTTGCTTGCTACAAAGCTATAACTTGTGTACATTATTAGCCAAAAATCACAAAAAATGCGTTTTTTTCCAAAAACCTAATCTGATCAAAAATTCCTGTTGAACTATTCCGGTTCACACCAATGTACATTACTTAGAATTTTTTCAGATTTTTAGTTTAAACCATCTGGGCTACAGGGTGTGGGACAAAAAATTTTTTGCACAATTTTTGCAAAAATCGCATCAAAATAATTTATTTTGCAAAAATAAAAATTTGATCGTTAATCCACGTACCAAGGGCTTTCATTTGATACCCTACTCAGAATTATAAAAAAATATTTTTTTTTTCGATGAGCACATATTTATTTATATTTTTAGGGGGATATGTTTTTTAGATGTTTTAGTATTTTTCCTATGTGCGGGTCAAAGAGTTGTATAAGCATGCCAAATTTCAACTCTCTAGGTTTAGCCGTTTGGCTACAATTTTTACCGAACAGACAGACAGACAGACAGACAGACAGACAGACAGACAGACAGACAGACAGACAGACAGACGACAAAATGACGGTATAAGGGTTTTTTGGTCATACCTACAAAACCCTAAAAATCAGTGTCCCTCTTTTAACCCTAAGGGGATAAATTAAAAATCTGAAAAAATTCTAAGCAATGTATATTGCTGTGAACCGGAAACGTACGAGAAGATTATTTTTATCCGATTTCGTTTTTGGAAAATATTACAGTTATTGTTAATGAAATAAAAACAAACAAAAAAAAATTAACTTTATTGTATGTATCTTAAATGGAATCTCTTTAAGTGCAGATTAAGGCACGGTAATTGATTTTTGAAATATATTTCATTTTGACTCAATTTTGCCAAGTATTAAGATTTTCGTTTGATATAAGTATTTCTAAAATTAAAAACATATATTTGTATATACATGGATACATTTTGTTATGAATAGAGAAAAGGCACGTAAATTTATTTTGCAAATATCGACTAGGAAAATAAATAAATAGCTGGACGGTTGCTGGGATTCCATTTCTAGTAGAGAATCTGTTAGTTTTTCATATAGTCGCAATATAAACAATGTTTCTCCACGACCACTATAGAATTTAACAATTCTAATACCAATTTTGACTACAGAAAGTTAATATTCTAACACAAGAGTTGGAATGTTATTCTAAAGCACTTATCTTCTTATGCATTTTCTCATTCCAACCTTGTTACAGAATAGTAGATAGTATTCTGTAGGCGTTATGCTCTTGTATGGCAAAAGATCACCCGCAGTGTTGCCAGGTCTGGATTTGAATGAAATTTTTGCAATTAAACAACAAAAAAATAGCGTTAAAATATATATTATGGTATTATTAGAGATATATGATACACGGTAGAAAAAATCTAACTGTCGTGCCTATTGATTTAAAGGATTTAAAACCAACACTTGTAATTGTGTTATGTAGTGACAGGCATTCATCGTTTGGCCTTCTAAGAATCAACATTCACTGACTAAATATCTATAAAACTCTGAAATGTGTGAAAATTCACACTTCACGTCAATTTTTTAATGTCACGCAGTTTAAAAGTGATTGTTGTTTTGCTGTTCCAATCTTTACCTACATACGATACTACTAACGATAGTCTCTACATTTTTTTTATTTTTTTTATTAACTCTATGTTAAAATGGTGCTAGTGTAAAAATACCTTTACGTATTTGCATTTGTAAGAAATGTACGAAGGAATTTGTGTCGACCTCCGGATTTGGAAATTCTCTAGAGTAACCCTACATTTTTTATTCATTAAACGATTTAATATTTTCTTTGCAAAAGATTCTGGAGGTAAATAGAGCGGTGGCCCGTCCTTAGAAAAAAAGTTCTTTTAATTTCTTCTTCAAATAATGATAAATATATACGACAAGAATTTTTAAAATTAAAAAGTAAACGGTCTAATGCAACCATAATTTGATCTGTGCATAGTGGAAAGATTCATGCACGTTTCATGCAATTTTATGCTTTATAATAAAGTTATTTTTGCTCGTAATTATTTCGTAATTTTACGTTTGGCTGAATTTAATGAAACCTTTACTAAGAACTTGGAAAAAGTCAACACTTTTGGTAGATAAAACAATAGACTCTTCAATATGTCTTTCAAAACAAAGTCTGTGCCAAATCTTTCCTCTCCAAATTAATGATAAGCCGCATAAATTAAAATATGTGAGAACTGTACACAACACTGAGTATCACACTGAAAATAAGAGGCAGATGACTATATTATATAGGGCGTGTGATAAGGAATCATTAGCAGTTTATATACGCACGTACGGTAGCGAATCTCGGATACTAAAAAAGTGAAATACAAGCAGAAATCACAAAACGAAAATGAAATTTTTGAGAACTGTTAATGGATTTAGTTTATAGAAGGGTCCATTGACGTAGTTTTTTAAAATTTATTTTATTTCCCACTTAAATGATAAATAATATATTAACAACGTTTGATAGGTGTTTATTGGATCGAAAAAGGTAAGTTCTTTGTTTCTAGACCACCGGACATAGAAAGCTACGTTATCAGAGTTATATTTCGAGTGGCCCAATTAACACTGTATAAACAGGCATTCATTTTAAGTATTAAATCCTTGAGGCTGAGTCGACCCCAGAGTTGACTGTACATTTCTCACTTGGATCACCTAAAAGATGATTCACGTAGATCAACCTACAATCTGTATAATAAGATATACCATACATGCTTATGATTCATGATCAGGTATATGCACAAATAATAAATAGGTTCAAACATGGTAAGAACATCAAGACGTCCGTTAATAAAAATTGTTTAGTTAGTGTTTTGTCTGTCAGTAGTGCGGTTGTGTGATAATGCGTACCATATATGCAAAACGTTTTGAAGCGGTATTTTTATGTACCCACCTAAAAGGGACAAAACTGTCCTTTTCACGAGCAGCAAAATGAATGCACAAGTCAGTAAACTTTGTGAAGTATTGGGTTAAACGTTATAAAATTAATAAAAATGTCGATGATTTACCTAATCGTGGATTTAAAAAAAAAATGACCCCTAAAAAACAATATAAAGTGATTTTTAACGTTTTTAAAAATAAACCTATGTTATCTTTACGTAAATATCAGGCAGTTTTGTTGAAGAAGACCATTAAGTTAAGTCTAATGACCCTGAGAAGTCGTTTAATTGAAAATGGTATTAAATTCAGGAGCACCAAACAAAAACCTCTGTTATCGGTGAAACATATCGAAAAACGACTCGCTTGGGCCAAGGAAGATTTAGACCTCGATTGGAGTGATGTGGTTTTCTCTGATGAATCTAGTTTTTATGGCTGGATGAATATGGGGTACATGAAATATAAGCTTCGAACAAAAAATGTTCGGATTTCTCAATTTGGATCAGCTAACTCGTCAAATACGGCAGATATGGAGATCACTGCCAAAGAATGCCGAAAAGCTGACAGAAAGTGTACCGAAAAGTTGACAAGCAATAATTTATAATAATGGAGATTGGACCAATTATAAGGTAGTAGCGCAATAATAAATACAGTAAATTTTTAAATTATTTTTAGTTTTTCCTTTTCTCTCTTATAGTTCGCCAAAAATCAACAAGGACGTCTTATTATACAGACTGTACTTATATGATTAACTCTAATTTTTGAACCCCAATATCTCAAAACCTAATTGTGAAAAAAAAATTAAAAAACGACTCACCGTTGTAAGAAAAATGTATTTTAGTTATTTACATTTGCTGCTGTGGCAATTAGCCAGGACAATTTTTATGAAAAATGCTTGAACAGGATTCGAAAACGAGACCTCAGCAACTCAGAGCACATATGTTACCACTACGCTACGCCGATCGGCAAGAAAAATGTAACTGACTTTAGAATAAGATACACTTTTACCCGTAGTGCTATTTAAATGCCAGTTCGTTCCAGGTATATTATGCACCAACATTCTGGTACAGAAATTTTTGGATGTAGGACTACGTGTAACACCGTTGAGAGTTAAGCGCGACTTCCGGCCTATCGCCCGAGATAAAAAGAGGTTTCATTTGAAATCGCTACATTGTTAAAACTGTGACGAATCTTAACCCAACCGGGTATCGACTCTAAGACTTCAGAACCTCACACCCTGTTGTGAATCTTTTTACTGGGTACTTTTTAACATTTCCAGAGATTTTAAAGGGTTCATTACAGTTAAAAGATTTTAGAATTCATATAATAGAAAAATATAAGCCACTTCTAAATTATTTTATACATTTTATAGTTCAAAATGACTTTTGTTATTGCCTAATAACTTTGAACACTGAATATCCTTGGACATTTTTAGATTTTCATTCCTGGAAATACTATCAGACCCCTTATATATACACCCGTCTCTCTGAAGACGAGTGTATACTTGATCCTGTTTTTATTTAAATTATTATATATTTTCACTTCAACTTATTCTTGTAAATATTATATTATAATAAAACTTAAGGCTGCGTATAACCCCCAGTGGTTACTAATTTCTTATACAAAACTAAAAATCTAAAATAAAATTAGTATCAATCTATACATCAAATTTTGCACCGAATTTTTATCTATCTAATAAGATATTTTTAATTGTAGAAACATTTATTGTAAAATTATTATCTCTCAATAACTTAAAAATAGACATCAGCGATATTGTTCTGTAATTTTTTAAATCTATTTGTGGGTTTCGAATAACTTTTATATTTATATAGTTTTGTGTAGAAATGTTCAAATAATACGTCAACATTTTTTTCGACTTGATTCCTTATAATTTAGAACCTTCGTCGAAAAATATTATACTTGATGATAATGGAATGCCACTTGGTACACGTATTCTTTACGAAGATTAAATCATTTTTCTTGTAACACCTATTTTGAAAACCGCGGCAGATTCAAGATGGCGGCAAAAATAGACTACCAAGTATAATAAATATAAGTAGTTTTCACAATAGAGCAAAATAGCTATACACATATTTGTAGAATGAAGCTTTAGCTATAATTTGCTGCATCGTACGCAAATATGCGTCAATTGGTTTACAAGATGGCGTCTATAATGCAATTTGCTTATTTACAATTACATAACAGTTTTTTCTACAATTAAAAATATCCTATTAGATAGATAAAAATTCGCTGCAAATTTTGATATATAGATTGTTATTAATTTTATTTCCGATTATTAGTTTTGTATAAGAAACTATTGAGAACTATAGGGTTGTGCGCCACCTTAAAGTAAATTTCAAACCGTCTTACTTAACATGTGTAAACCTTCACCATTAACAACTTGTTTTCTCTCAAAGGAAACCTTTTATAGGCTCTTGAGATACCCCCCGGTAGTATCGGATTCTCCGACCAGGCCTACCGACTAAAACCCCTGTTTTGCCTCTTCTTCCACGGCGGAAATATCCTATCAGGACTTATTTCACCGCGTATAGGCCAGTTGCCCCTAGTTGCCTACAGCTTGTCTTGTCCTCTCATCCTTCTCCTTCTTCTTGAATGTCGACGAACATCCACCTAACTGCTTCCCAGTTTTTCTTGGACTGCATCATTTCTCCCACCACGTTGCCCGTTCTCCCACCCTATACGATATGTATAGGGTGGCATTTGGGTATCTACGGTGCCGCAGTATGTGCAGATGTCGTCCAGCTCCTTTCCAATTCTCTTTGTGTATGCCTTGAAGCACCCATGCGCTTTGAACGCCTGCGTCACGTGGTACTCAAAGTTCCTGTGGTTACACGCCAACCATTCTGTTATATCCGTCATGTGTTCCATTGTCCCTGGCCCATGTTCCTGTCCCATTCCTCTTTCCATTTCTCCATAGCTCGTGCCTTGGCTACGTTCCGCCAGTATCCGAAATGGGGGAGTTCCGAACAGCACCTGCAGGGCCACCGTCGACACCGTGCGATATGCTGACGTTACCCCTATCAAGGCCTTCCGCTGCGATCTCTCGTATATGTCCTCATACTTCTTACTTCTTACCATTAACAACTTAAGTGAGCAACTACCCAGACTATTACAAGATCCGTCGGTTGGTAAGTGCTAATACATATCATTTAATTCAAATATCGTAATGATTAATCCTGGATAAAACTCACGCCTAGCACCCGAAACCGCTAACCGCTAACGGATGTTAAGTATAACTTACCAGGTTTCAAGTGCCTTCCAGTCTTAGATATTGCTCTTATAACTGACAGGTCTTCCCAGGTTGATTCGTATCTGATTGAAGTCGTACTTATATTTTTCTGCTCAATATTATTTTTTTGTCATCAAAGAAGAATACATAATTAAATTAAATGCCGTGGCGTTTATGACCAATATTAAATTTTACTGCACGTTTAATTGTTTGTTTGATAGTTTATAAATTTAAATATAGAATCACTTACAGTTAAACTCTGATGTATAGTAATTAAAATTGATTTCTATTAATGCTCTAGTATCGTTCAAGCAATGTTAGATTGTCACGAACCTGACCTTTCCAAATTTCTAAAGGTCTAAAGTTGAGAGTTTTCAGAAAGTTGCAGAGTACCTAAGTGTTTTGAAATGTATTTTTTATGGTATTTTGTGTGAAACTGAGTTCAATAAACTCAACACGTGTATCATTTGCAACCGTATTCCATAGTTATGTTGCCTGTCAGAAAAAGAAGGCAGGGAAACGAATCATACGAGTTTTATCAACCCTTGCAGTAGTTCTGCAATCGAGTTTTTTACTAATAGTAATCTACTGTCTTAGGAGCATCATACAGATTGGTGCCAGTACACAGTGTTACAACCTAGTTAAAACCTAGTGTTCTATTTTTTTTTCAGACGAAAATGTTAGTTTGGGATAAAAATAAGAAAAAATTTACATGTATAATGATCCAAGATGGATTCCGCGGTACCAAACAACCAAAAGCAAGTGAGAATGACCGATTCTCAGCAATATCTAGACATGTTCAAGCGCAATACAAAAGATTTTTTTCGTCGTTTTGTAATTGTTGTCCTAAAAAAAATTATATAGGTGCATAGATGCACCCCAAAGGCAAAAATCGAATAGTCGCCATCAATCTTTCATGAGGAGTGATACTCTACCTCAACACAGTGTCTTGCTTTTTAATAATTGGACTAATCATTTTTAATAAATGAAAATAACTCTCTTCATCCATACGAAGATAATTGCGCCAATCTGTCGGCTTCAAAGGAAGTTCTTTCACTAGGTTCACATGAAAGACCGTTTCCTCTTCAGTAATCAATCTTTTGACCATTTAGTCCTTTTGTTTTTCGTTTTCAAAATTTAGCTAGCGGTAGCAGCCAGAAGCAATTCTTCTTTATCCATGGAAAATGGAAACTAGACTGCGTGGGTGATTGGAGTGATGATGTTGTAAGGGAGGTAATTTTGGTATTATTTCATAAATAAAATTTCATACATAAATTCATTATAATCATTCAATTAGAGTAAAATATTTAATCTGTTAAACGATACAAAAATAATCTATTGCTTAGAAAGGGCATTTAAGATAACGGTAGATTGTTTATTATTGCAACTTGACACTTTGTCAATGTAACATGAAAAGTGAATCGTAAATTATTGTGTTAAAAATATACGTCAACCATAAGCAAATAAATAATAATTAATTCTGTCTGAGATAAAAATATTATGATTCGGCTATTTTCTAATGGGATATTTATCTGAGTTATCACCAATAAATTAAGAATTTTCAGATAGTACAAGACCGACAATCAAGAGGTGTTAAATGACATTTAACAGTTGGGCGATGTAAGCATTTTTCCAGGGTGGTCGTGGTTTAAAAAGTTGAGCTTAAACCGTCGTAATGTTAAGTCATGTTCAGTAGTTAATTTTAAGTCGTCGTATGGTTAAGACTATGTTTTGGAGATGGTTTTTAAGAGACATGGGTTAGAGTCATTTAGTGTTGTCGGTCAAGTCAAGTAAAATGTAACATGTAATTCCGTATGAACGTTAGTGTAGTGACCAGCTAAAAAGTGGAGACACAATATTTAGAAACATGTAGTGGTTAAATTAGTGTTTGGTGTAAAATGTGTCTAGTGTGTGCGAATATGTGTCTCTTTTGGATTTAGCTGTATCGACGTAATTGTAAGTCTATTGTAATTAGTGTAAATATTTAAACCTTAATCGTAATTAAAGTAGGTTAGCTAAAATGTTGCGTTTAATTGAAACAACCCTTAATTCTTCCAAGAATCATAGCAACCAGCTAGCGGACAAATAGAGGGGGTCCAGACTTGATCCGCTCGCAAGTCTTGGAACCCATAATGTGAGGGATGTACAGAGTAAGTACAAATGAAATAAATAAATCAGCCAACCGTGACATTTCATATTTATATATCGTAGCTCCCCACAATGTATATGCTAGGTTTTTGGATGTCATTCATTCGGATGCCATCCGAATGGAGCGATAGTGTATGGCCAGTTTAAGCATTTCAAAGTTACAGATTATTCAGAAACATTAACGAACGGTGGTTGCGGCTTTTTTTTATCTCTTCATACCGATTCGGTTTGGGTGTTCTATAAGTTGTATAATAAATGACTCTCTGTTTGTCTTACTTCTAAATTCTTTCTTGATGTTGCTACTAAAGATAACAGTCTACCTTTTTTTATAAATAGAAAAATCTGTAGTAAATCGTAAAAATAAAAACATAAAGTGAGTTTAATGATTAATCTTTAACGTGTAATTTGCCATAAATTCCCCTATTAACCTTGACACGATTATGACGTCACGCGATGGTCTGTAGACGTCAGACAGACAGAGATATCATTCGTTTCCAGCTGTCTGTCAAATCATGAGATAGCTCAATGCGATTAGAGGCATCGCTAAGCATTAGAATGATTGATTAAACAGATTATATTTGACTCGTTTGATCATATATGAGCAATATACAGTGCCGTGCAATGGGGATGAAAAAAATTGGCAACAACAACGGAACGACAAAATATGTGCCCAGCACGGCAAATTATGTCATTATAGCGACAAGTGACTTGACAACAAATTATATTCTTTGCACGCGTAGATACAAGGGCATGTCAATAAGTCCTTACATAATCTAAAATCAGGTTGTACAGCACAGAGAATGTAAAAAAAAGTAACTGAAGTAATAAATAAAGTATGGAGAGGTGAAAATTTTCCTAATAGATGGAGGAAACTGATTATAAAACTCATATACAAGTCAGGGAATAAAAATGAAGGCAATAACTACAGAGACATTACTCTTCTGGACACACTCTACAAGATATACTAGATACACTACAAGATACACTCGCAATGATTGTGGGACAAAAGTTGAAAGAAGAAATAGAAGAAACTGAAATAATACAATAGAAGAGGCACAATAGACAATGTTTACATTCTAAACTACGCAATAGGAAGAGAGCTGACAAAGGAAAGAGGTAAACTATATATTTTTTTCGCCGATTTAAAAGCATCTTTCGACTCAGTAGATCGGGAAGAGCTCTGTAAAATGATGGCAAAAAAGAAGTAAATATCAGAATAAGAAAAAGGATACAAGATATTTACAAAGAAACAAGAAATAAATAACAGAGGAAAATACAGCGAAGAATTCTGGACAGAACAAGGATTACGGCAAGGATGTCCGTTAAGCCCAACTCTGTTCTCCATATACGTGTCAGATTTAGAAGAAGTTTTTCAGAGAGAGCAAACAGGCGGACTGATAGTAGGAAATTCAAAATTGTTGTTGCGAAAACAGAACAAGAAATGAGGAAACTCCTTAAGTGTTTTGAGAAGTACCTACACAAAAAAAAACTGAAGTTAAACGCCGCTATATCTAAAATTATGGTATTTAAAAAGGAGGATGCAGAGAGACTCAAAAGAAATGGGATTGGGTGAAGAAGAAATTGAGCAAGTGAAAGAATAGATATACCTGGGATATGTTTTCAAAAGCAGTGGGGGCTCAGAATTACATATCAGGACCTTAGTAAGGAAATCATTGCAAGTATTGCCTCAAGTATGGGGCATAGGTAAATAAGG
This sequence comes from Liopterus haemorrhoidalis, assembly GCA_963971575.1. Taxonomy (NCBI): domain Eukaryota; kingdom Metazoa; phylum Arthropoda; class Insecta; order Coleoptera; family Dytiscidae; genus Liopterus; species Liopterus haemorrhoidalis. Next base: position 9,626,303 of record OZ020615.1, read on the forward strand.
ATGCTCATGTTCAATTGCATAATCAAGAGTATAATGAATGTATGGAGCGGAAATATGGCGTTGAGAAGACCAAGAGAAATTAGAAGCGGTGCAAAATAAATATATTAAGTGGAAATTGGGTCTAGACAAATGTACACCGCAGTACATAATATTAGAAGAAGTAAAAGTTGATGACATCAGGATAGAAGCTACAAAAAGAGCAATTAAATTTGAAGAGTGGATAATAAGACATCCAGAAAAAAATTGCTAAATCAATGCTGGGCAGAAATAGAAAGATAAGTTGGGCAAAAAAAAATTGAATGCAGATGGGAAGTAAAAAGAAGAAAAATATTTGAATATAACGGCTACTCAACAAAGAAGATATCTATAAAGAGGTCGGGAGGACAAGATGTGACACAGGAAATAACAGATAGAATGAGAGATATCCAAAGACAAGAAAGAAGCCAGAACCTAATAAATTCCAGATATAACAGCAAATTCATAAAGACTTGGACGACACAGATACCAGAGTACCTAAAAACAAAAATGAACGGAGACAAGAAGAAAATATTAGCAAGATTCAGGTGTGGAAATGAGGAAAGGGAAAATGAATACTGGAGAAAGGATGAACAAAGAATGTGCAGGTTGTGTGGAGAGGAAAGAGAAACAATAGAGCACATACTGAAGAATTGCGGAGAAATTAAATTTAAAGAAGAGACAAGAAAAGACGTGCTGTGTGATTCAGGTCAAGGATGGACATAGATAGAAGAGGTCTTGGAGAGATAAAGGGATTAAACCAAGTTTATATAAAATGTAAAACTTTAAACAGCAATATCTCAGAAACTTAGTATTTTAAAATATCTCATTATTATTTTGGAGCAACGATATTTAGAAATAATTAAATAGATTAATTTATCACATGACCAATAAACAACAAGGTAAGACCTATAAGATCAGCAAATTTAAAAAAATAAGTTAATGATAAAAATAAATTCTTAAATTCATCCTATTATTAAAAAGTAAAAGTTGTACGACGATTTAAAGAATTTTAAGATATTTTTATTTTTTAAATTTGATATGAGATTGATATGTGTTCAAATTTGGCAAATAACCATGGTTAATTTTTCCTAATATTTCCAAAAATGCAAAATAAGGCGATACATTTTAAGACTGTTTAAATTAATAAACTAGAAATAAATGCAAAGAAATTGTTGCATCTACGACTGTTATATAAACTCTACAATATTTAAATATTTATGTAAGCGTAAAGTAGGTCTTTATGGGAGGAATAAAAAAAGTAAATGTGCCGTATCACTATTTCACTCTTACCATAAGCACAATACAAATGCCAGCGATACATTTTTAGGGTTCTGAACGTGTCTTCCGTGGGAAGAGGCATTTAACCGAAGATTTTATGTTCACACGGATATTGCTGATAAGCGGATATGATAGTTTATCGGCATCCGATCCGCAACCGCACAATTTGTATGATAATTTATCCGTATCCGCAGAAAAATGGCGGATATTTGTGGATAATACACGGATTTGCAGGGCTCTAGCAGCGACCCAATAAATTTTAACAGAGCAAAATGAACTGACTACTACTATAATGTTTACTCTGCACTTAAAAATGACATTTTCTATTAATATCATTGATTTCTTATAATTTTGATTGGGTTTGAAGATCATGTATTTTACATTTTGGAGGCAATTTATCAACTGGCCGGGTTATTTTTCTCATAATTTGTTAAGTTGTGTTTTAAAAGTAGGTTTGGAGTGGTTGTTTTGCTGTTGTGTCGTTCTGTACATAACCCTATCTAACTTAACCGAATGTAATTTAATTGGCTACCACAAATAGAATTCTAATAGAATTTACGCCCATTTAATCGGTGATGCGGATGACCCCTATGATCCCAAACTTACCCTGAGTGTCTCTATACCCGCACCAATACAATTACAAAACTAAATCTAGGTTAATTTTAATATTTACAAACATAAGGGTAATCTAAATAAATTTTAGTTGTTTGTTGAATCACTGATCAAACATTATTTTATGTTTTGGTAAAAAATAATGCATTTAAACATTTTTTCATCAATGTTATTGACAGTGCAGTAGGTAACCTATATATACTGACAGTTGACTAATATACCTTCAGCGTTCGACCAACCTATCTTATATTTCTACCATATCAAAAATTATTCTAAAATTGAAAATATAACCCTGTACAAAGTGATGTTTCATTCATCGAATCTATTCACAACCTTCATCCTGACATCGATGGGGAATTAACTATATTTCTTTACATCAGAAAATCGTTATAGGAAAGAATTAAAGATGAAACTGGTTTTAAGATTATGCAGTGGCGCAGCCAGGATTTTGTCTTGGGGAGGGCCGAATCAAACTGCGAGGGCACGCGGGCCGCATTAGGCCGTCAACCTCATTTTTTGTAGCCCCTGAAGTGGTAATCAAAATCACTTGAACTTATTTAGGGGAAATATATATAAAAATGTAAAATATACTCTCTTCCCATTTTCTGTTTACAAAAAAATGTCAAGAAACCCTTCGGGATATTTAAAGTTCCGTCACTGCTTATCATTTTGTATGTAAAATAGACTGCAACCCAAATCAGTTCGACACCCCTGCTGTTGGATATTGATGTTTACATAAATAATTCCATTATTTGTTGATTAAAAAATGTAATTGTTAATCTATGTATCAAAAACTTTCACTTGATTTTTTCTTCGATAAATACATATTTATTTATATTTTTCGCGGGATATATTTTTGAAGTCTCAATATTTCTCTTACTTATTGTCAGTTCTCTAAATCAGCCGCTTGGCCACAATTTGTACCGAACGAACAGACTCATGTGACGGAATAAGGATTTCTTGATTATACCTACCTACGAAAACCTAAAAATAACATGTAAATATGCATTTTCTGTTAATTTCATCACTAATCATAATAAAATATAGCTCCCCCTCTGAATACTCCACTGTTGTTCAGTACAACTTATATCAGTCCTTTTTGTGTGTAAAACATCATAATTTGAAAAATACCTAAGAAGATATTGATATTCACATTTATCTACAAAATAAAACCAAATACCGATTTTAAGAGCGCGATTGTTTCCAAAACTAGTCTCTTTATTATATTTCTACTATTTCTACTCTATTTCACGTTTGAGGTGTCATTTTAAAATTAGATTCTGAAGGTTATACCGAAGTCAGATTTCCACTTTATCTTATGTCAATCGAGTAATTAGTTGTTTAAAACAGTTTTATCATTTGACTGGGCGAATTTTTTAGTCGATGTGTCAGGGGGAAAAAGGATTAACGCTCCCCTTCATATAATTCGTTGGAGCATATTTGGAAAGTGATGTATTTTCACTTGAACAATAATTATGTCACTTTATCAAGACTAGGCAATCTTAAAAAAATGTTTATTTATACGAAAAAAAAAAAAAATGCCAATATTGTTAACAATGTAAGTAATTTAAAAATTAACTACTGTTGTGGTTAACAAATTTTATCTTTAACTCTCCGAGCAGCGCCGTGTAATCTGCTGGTACTTGGAGGGGCCCAGGCCCGTCGCCTCCCCCTGGCTGCGCCACTGAGATTATGTAACAAACTAATCATCACTATATTGAGTTTTTAGTATTGAATTTTTTAATGTTACGGCGATTTAACGGCCAATCCGTAACATAATTTACACAATTGTATGCTTTCATGCCGGACGGAAAGAGCCAATAAAATTGAGACCAGTATTTGTTCTGTATTCAATTTTAGTTGCAAATCCAAAATAAATATAAAGTGTAATAATTCAGAGCAATCAGAAGAACAGATATATACCCTGATAATCATACGAATTACGATCATACCGAAACCGGAATCGGTTCCAAATAAATTCGTCAAACCAAAGAATTTACTAATATCCATGCTATCAAGTTGTTATAGTTTTCACTTGTGAGAAGTCATCTTGAATACGCCAGCACTATATGGTCCCCTCAGCAAGTTACTTTTTGTGAAAGGCTTAAGCGCGTTCAAAGTAAATTCAGTAAATACGCTCTATTCAAACTGGGCATTCCGTATGGTGACATGAAACGGGAAGAGAGATATGCTACGCTGAATATCATGCCACTAATATACCGACGAAATATATGCGATCTCTGTTTGTTGTACAAAATATTTAATGGAGTAACTTATGCACCTGACATCCTTTCAAGTTTCCACCTGAGAGCTCCTACAAGATCAACGAGGAACCTCAATTTATTGCAAGAACAGCAACATTCAACCAACTACGGATGCAATACTTCTACTAATAGGTTATCTAAATTGTTTAATTCCCTCAATTGTAATAATTTAGATATATTTAATTCATCGTTTAATGTTTTTAAAAATAGAGTAACTCAGTTAGTTTATGTATCGTAAAATTTAATTCTGTATTGTTTTGTTTAAGTATGTATTTTATATTTGTATTATATTGAGCTATTTAAGCTTATTGCTTGTAATGCTTGAAAATTAATAAATAAATAAAAAATAAACAGTTCCGAGTTTACCTGGTTCTGGGGGTTTACCCGGGTATTTGGAACCGAGTATTCGGAAACGGGTATTCGGAACCGGCTATCCGAAACCGGGTATCGGAAACTGGGTATCCGGAACCGCATTACTCAGAAAATACGGTCCTGGTTTTACTCGAAAATCAGAACCGGGTACTCGAAAAACCGGTTTCGGTTCCCAGCGCTACTGGGGACCAAAGCAAATCTTCTATTGGCCTATGCGAATGACATCGAACTCATAGGGAAAAGCCTCCGGGACGTTGAAGAATGTTACATGTCTCTGATCCAAGAAACAAGTAAAATAGGGTTTGAAGTCAATGATACCCTTTTCACACTAGATCTTTAAGACGAGTGAATTTAAAGTTCACCGATGTTTAAGATCGGTATGCTTTCACACTTGATGTTTAAATCTCTGGTGCTGTCATCAGCTATAGTAATTTTGTCCTTAAGTTACCGTCAAGAAATTACCAGTTTTGAACTGTCTGCGCAGACGCACATTTTGAATTATTATAAACAAATATGGATATTTCATTTCATTCTACAGTAAAGACACTACAATAAAGAATATATTACACCTGTATTAACATGTAAGTCGATACATTTTATCTCAATTATTGTAACTCTGTATTTTATTAAACACATTATTAAAATAAATAATTTTATTATAACAATAAGTATAAACTTCTTATAACGTCGATATAATACAGTATTCTTGTTTATGATAATATAAAATGTTGACAGCACAAATTCAAGGAGTATTTTTTTATTATAGAAATTAAGTTGGCAATGCGGACGAAGTTTAAGACGCAGATCTCTGTCTTAAACATCGCTTGTATTTAAACGAGGCCATACTGTTTCACATTAGCGTTTAAAGATACATTCACTTTAACATCCGATCTTAAAGATCTAGTGTGAAAAGTTTATGAGAGCGAAACAAAATATATGACCGTCCCACAAATAGAAATACAAATACAGTTAAGAAAACTTAAATGCGTGGCGGTAACCGAGTTCTCATACCTGGTTTCCCTTAACAACACAAATAATGATATTTTCCGAGGATGAAGAGGTGCAAAAGAGAATATTTATAATTAACAAATGCTATTACGGCTTACAGAATATTTTAAAATCCTAAATACCCACTAGAAAGATAAAATTTAATATATTAAAAACCCTAATATGGCCACTAATTAGGAACGAATCAAAAACGTTCAGCATGAATAAATGCAACAAAAATTGAACCAACATCTTCGAAAAAACAAAAATCTATTGGAATCCTAGGTAGCAAAAATGAAGGAGACACATGGCAAAGATATAACGACGAGTTATACAAAACATAAAAGAGTCCTCCACACACCACCTACAACAAAGCCAACAAACCTAGTTGGATGGAACATATACAACGAATGGACCAACATAGGATTCCCAAGGTGGTTATAGAGCATAAAATCAGTTTAAAACGAAGAAGGGGCAGATCAAGGAGCAGATGAATAGATAGGAGTTGAACAAGCCTAAATACATACACTCAATACCCAGAACTGGTAAACAACAACACGAAACAGGGTCACCTGGAACAAGGAGAGTTCTTGAGACAGCCAAGGTCCACAAAGGGTTTTAGCGCCAAGGATGGAGAAAAGGGAAGAGAGGGAAGGAAAGAATGAAGGGTGAGCTAAGAAGGGTGGGAGGGGACTGAAGGGCGAGAGGGAAGAGAAGGGTGGGAAAGGTGAGAAATAGGGGAGAAAGAGAACAAATCAATCATCACCATCGGCTTAACCAAAAATCTTAAAATCGACACGACTAAACTCCCATTTCTAGTCAATCGATCTTCATAAAAAACAAAAGGGTTCTTTCCACTTAATAGGAGAATTTTTTAGTACCAGAACGAATTCTCTAAGTGGAACCGTTCTTCAGTTATCGTGTATACACACACACAGACACACACACACATACGGACGGGACTTCGAAAATAGGTTTTTTGGATTCCCTGGACCATGAAACGTGGTCATCAGTCAAAATCTCGACATCAAAATTTTCGCGATTAAAATACTTGCCTCTTATATATTAAGGTCGGGCAAGTAAAAACAGCAAAAAACATAAACAAGCTAGGCTAAGCCAGAAAAATCACCGGATGTAAACAGAGTTTCTCTAAATGATTTCAAGCTTGCGAAGTTAACGCGTTCGCGAAGAGTATCATGAACTATCTTTCACTTAACTTAAAAGCAATCTTTCATACCACTAAGCTAGGTAGATCCATGGCAATGAGAACTAAAATTTAAAGGAAGTTCCTAAGATACAGATATGACTGAGAATTTAATATCATATTAATTTTGATTATATTTATCCCTAGCATTAACGAAAAGATTTTTTTTTAAATTTATTTATTGGTTTTAGCTACTCTGGCTATTAACCAGTACATTGTATCTTACATAATAGTTACAGCTTAATTCTATTTTGTACTATAAAGTTAAAAATGGTTAGTAATACTGTTTCTTTATTTAGGTGTAGTAAATGTTGTATGTTTGTGGGTAGTGAGATGTTGAAGGATGTCAGTTTTGTGTGTAGCTGGTTCCTGTTGTTTTCATATTTTTGGCATGCGAATACAATATGGTTCACACGTTATCACACGTACAGTTGGGTGTGGGGCTCATGTTTATTTTATGGAAATGGTGTCTGCAGTATGTGTGTCCAAAGCGCATGCGGCATATGGTGGTTATGTACTTTCTGCTGGTGTCTGAATTAAACCAAGGTTTGTGTGGAAGTTTAGTTTGGATAGTGCCATAGTAAGAACCTTTGGTTTGAATTGATAGCTTATACTCTTGTTCCCATGTGCATATTATTGTGTTCTTATATTTCGTATATACATATATCCGGGACTTCTAGAGGGTTATCTAGGATTGTCCCTGTGGTGATGGCTTCTTTGGCTAGAATATCTGCTTGTTCATTTAGCCTTATGTTAGCATGGCCTTTAATCCAAACGACCTTTAGTACTGTACCGTACTGATTTATATTATTTGCGAGTTCGAGGATTTCGTACAAAGAAGAAGAGTTTTTATGGTTTAATGGCGTCCGTAAAAAGATAGCGTCCATTGGGCCAAAGTTTTTCTATTTTATCCATAAAAAGAATGAAAAGATTATTTTAACCAATAACGTAGGCACTAAAATTAAACTAATTAACTAATTGCTATTTTTTTCCTCTATATTTCTTGTTACTGGAAGTGTAAGTTTTCTATGAGTGATCTAAAAAGTTTCAATATATAGTAAAACATTTCTCTTTGTATAAAAGAAAGACTTCTTCAGTGGATTGAAAACTTTTTTATCAAAAAATCATTTCTCTGCAAAGTAGTTTTCAAGAACTGTCACGTCTAAGATGACTTTTTTATGCTCATTGTTTTTTAAGCCACATTCTTCTAACTTTTCTTTCAAACTTGTTTTTGTTTTCATATATTCCTTGTGTTGAATATCTCGAATTTGACAACAAATAATTACAGATCAATGTCTAAAGAATAATGAAATATTCAGAATAAAATTGCAGGAAAATTATGAAGAATAGTAAATACTGACTTCCGATTGGGTATTGTTCATCGCTCACGATGAGCCCAAGTTTTGTCATGTTAATTCTCTTCTTCATCGCGAACGTCAGAAAACAGCCACAACACCGGAAATGTTGACTAAATTACCACTATTCCATTTTAAACGACCTACAACTAAAGTTGTCAAAGGTTGCAGAAATGGCTGGCATATCGACGGAACTCTATACATTCCGTAGATATGCCAGCGATTTATTTTAACCGACAAATTGGATATGTAGAAGTTATTTTCGTACTTGGTAATCTACTTTGGCGCCACCTCGAATCTGCCGTGCTTCTCAATATAGGTGCTGCGGATAAAAATTATTATAAGATGTAAAGAATACTTGTATCAAGTGATATTTCATTATTTCAAGTAACAGGTGTCTCAAAAGAAATTTTATATTTATTTAGCTTACTGCGTGAATATAACGTATCCGAGGGGCGCGGGAGTTATGTCAATCGGTAGCCTGGCTCTTGGGAATTCAGACGCTATGGAGCGTTTCTCGGGAGCGGACCGCGCGTTATGCGTGCGAGAGTTTTACAAAAACGGTGATTCGGCGACTGTAGCGCTTAGAAAATTCTGAAGTATTCGAGGTTTTCGCCACTTAAATGATGCGCCAAGCATTCCTCTCATTCGACATTGGGTTAAAAAGTTTGAAGAGACTGGTACAACGCTGGATAAATCAAAATCCGGGCGACCTAGGTCATCAAGAACGGTAGAAAACGTGGAGAATGTTAATCAGTCTGTTCGTGACGACCCGAACCTTTCAATTCGGAAGCGCGCAAGTGCTTTAAATGTGCATAGATCATCATTACATCGCATTATGCACAAAGACCTAAAGCTGCACCCCTACAAAATTCAATTGGTGCAAGAATTAAAGCCCCAAGATGCCGGTCAGAGGCTTAATTTCGTAAATCAGGTGATTGAGCGATTTTCAACGTTTAGCAACATTTTGTTTTCGAATGAAGCTCATTTTCATCTTAATGGCCACGTATATAAGCAGAACTGCCGCTACTGGAGTGCAACGAATCCGAAACGCAAACATCAGAAACCCCTACATTCGCCTAAAGTGACCGTATGGGCTGCGATGTCGGCACGAGGAATTATCGGCCCTTACTTTTTTGAAGACGAAAGGGGGCGTGCAGTTACAGTGAATTCAGAGCGTTATGTGGAGATGTTAGACAACTTCTTGGTACCTGAACTGCAAAACTTTCCTGGCTATAACCAAAGAACATGGTTCCAACAGGACGGAGCAACTTCACACACGTCCAATATGTCTCTGCCACGTGTTCGTGAAATTTTCTCAGGCAAATTGATCTCCCGGAGAGGTGACATAAATTGGCCTCCACGCAGATTTAACCCCTATGGACTTTTTCCTATGGGGTTATCTTAAATCTAAAGTTTACGCCAATAAACCGACTTCACTGGCGCATTTGAAAGAAAATATCCGTCACGAAATGTCAGCCATCCCTGAGTCCACCTGCCGAGACGTCATAAGTAATTTTACTGTTCGATTAAATGAGTGCCGAGAACGCGAGGGTCTACATTTAGACGATATTATTTTTAAGAAATAAATCCCCAAAAAGTTTATTTTAATAATTAATAAACATTTTTTCTATATACGGCTTACTTTTTTTTTAATCGATCCACTAAATATAAAATTTCTTTTGAGACACCTTGTATATAAAAATTATGTGCAAAATTTGATGTACAGAGTGTCACTAATTGCATTTCAGTTATTTAGTTTTGTATAAGTAACTAATAATCTCTGGGGCTTGTACGTAGCGTTAAGCCAATTTTTACACTACTTCCTTTTTGGCTTCTTTGATTTTTTAAGTGACACACCAATTAAGGCAATTAACACTGGAAATGGTAAATCACTATTCATTTTTATATTTTATTCAAAATCGGTGACAATTAAACAAACGTCGATCTGTATACTAACCAAAGCTGTGTTCAACCGTCGACTCAAAGTTTTGCATCGAGGCATGCATCAGTAGTGTGTGTACAACAGCCATTGATACCTGTTTCATGATGCCTGCTACATAGTGTATAGGGGTTTTAGTCTTGCAATTTCTTATCCTGTTATTTTAAAGCCGCATTCAGAGCTCTTAAATCATTAGCTTATGCACTGTAGCTTATGGACTGTTCACTGTCACCAGAAGTTTGTCATATGAAAAGACGTGAAACCGTTCAGACCTCCAAATTTAATCAGCTGTTTGTTGTGGATTGTGCGTAATTTTCTAAACTTATAGGTAGTGAGATGTTTTAATGAGACAAAAATATAAACACATTGGCTATCGCATTCTATCAGTGACACCGTAGTTATCGAATGCCTTTACAGAACCTAACATAATGTCATCATTAACAAATCTTGCTTAAAATTACAAAGACGGACAGTAAATATGATCAATGTAGGTAATTAGGTAGTTAAAATCTAAGACAACAGAATTATAAAAACGATAATACATATAAAATATTTTACGAATCTAAATAGTTGGTTTCAAAATTCACAGATGGAGGGCTATTCGTAACGTATTAATTTATAACAGATGTGAACGTTAAAAGAATGCATTAAAACATAAGTCAGAGCGTAACAACGAACAGTCTGTAACTCGTTAATTTAAAGAGGTCTGAATGCGGTTTAACCTATTCTAAATTCAGACGAATCTGGTTCGAATCTAACAATTTGCCTATCATATTTCTGTTTGCTCTGTGAACTGGCATAAATATTTTTTTGGCTCTGGTGCTTGGTCAACTCAGGTCCTAAAGAATTTGTTGAAAAATATGCCGATTAGTAGGGATTTTATTTTATTTTTTCCAACGAATAATAAAAAAGTATCACCATATTTTACACAAATAAAACCTAGAAATAAATTTAAAAGTGTCAGGTAATATTTTTTAAAGAAAACCACATTGGATTTCAGTCTACCTGATCTGATAAAAATCGTTGATCTTCCCTCATGCAACAGTATAGAGTTACGGCAGTCCCAAAAGGCTATAAAATACAAAAATACTATAACCTTACCTGGAAAACAATGGCATCTTTTTCAAGTCGACTCATATTCTTGAAAATAGTGTTGACAATATCGTGATATTTATCTCTTTGTAGAAAACTAGGTCCATCTTTCTCGAAGTAATCAATAAAGTCGTAGAGGATAAAGTAAGTTCCTGAAAAATAAAAAAAAAAATATTTCAGTTGTGAAAAGTTCATGTTGAATAACTGAAATGTAAATATAGGATGGTTTTGTAACATGTGTTATTTGTCATAGTATATTTACATTTTTATTGACAGTACATTACTCCGAGAAAGTTTGAAAAAGGTAGATTAGAATTTAAAATATTTATGAAGTAATTTTAAAAATGTGAATCGTAAATGTGAAAAATTATTAGTGACTTGAAGGAGACAAATTGGATCATATTTATTTTTTCTATTCCACAAAACATTACAATTCTTTCCCGACAAAAATTCTAACAAATAATAAAATTGGTTTCAGTTGTTGAACACAGATCCGGTGCAGATCCGGACAGTTGTACTCGAATCTGAGTGTCCCACAAGATATGTAAAGTGGAAGATTATGATGGAAAGGACACGTCATGAGAGTGAAAAAGGAAGAATGGTTTTATGGATCGAGAGAAGAAAATGAACACCCGTCGAATGGTAAGACCCTTTTCACACTAGATCTTTAAGATCGGATGTTAAAGTGAATGTATCTTTAAACGCTAATGTGAAACCGTATGGCCTCGGTTAAACACGACCGATGTTTAAGACAGAGATCTGCGTCTTAAACTTCGTCCGAATTGCCAACTTAATTTCTATTATAAAAAAATACTCCTTGAATTTGTGCTGTCAACATTTTATATTATCATAAACAAGAATACTGTATTATATCGACGTTATAAGAAGTTTATACTTATTGTTATAATAAAATTATTTATTTTAATAATGTGTTTAATAAAATACAGAGCTACAATAATTGAGATAAAATGTATCGACTTACATGTTAATACAGGTGTAATATATTCTTTATTGTAGAATGAAATAAAATATCCTTAATTGTTTATAATAATTCAAAATGTGCGACTGCGCAGACAGTTCAAAACTGGTAATTTCATGACGGTAACTTAAGGACAAAATTACTGTAGCTGATGACAGCACCAGAGATTTAAACATCAAGTGTGAAAGCATACCGATCTTAAACATCGGTGAACTTTAAGTTCACTCGTCTTAAAGATCTATTGTGAAAAGGGTATAACCGAAGATTCAACCAAGGCTGTGGAGTTATACAGTGGTGTAACAGTGGAGTACAACCCCGCAAGGCGGGGGGGGGGGCTCAGAGGGCCCCGCGGAGATCAAACTAATTTTACTTAGCGAGTCGCTTCGCTCGAGGACTACTATTATCTACGTTTTTTTTATCTTTACACCAGTTTTATTATTTTTTTTTTTTATATATTGTTTGGTTTTATATTGTATTTATTTTAGTATTATTGTAATGTCTTATATTTTGTGACAGTTGCTAGTGCAGAAAGATCCTTCAGTAAACTGAAGTTGATTAAAACATATTTAAGAAATAGCATGTCTCAGGAACGTCTTAGATATTGTTCAATTTTGGCAATGGAGAACGAAAAAGCTCAAAAATTAAAATTGGATGTAATAATTTCGGAATTTGCGAATAAGAAGGCAATATGTCCAATATGTTTCTGCCACGTGTTCGTGAAATTTTCTCAGGCAAATTGATCTCCCGGAGAGGTGACATAAATTGGCCTCCACGCAGTCCAGATTTAACCCCTATGGACTTTTTCCTATGGGGTTATCTTAAATCTAAAGTTTACGCCAGTAAACCGACTTCACTGGCGCATTTGAAAGAAAATATCCGTCACGAAATGGCAGCCATCCCTGAGTCCACCTGCCGAGACGTCATAAGTAATTTTACTGTTCGATTAAATGAGTGCCGAGACTGCGAGGGTCTACATTTAGACGATATTATTTTTAAGAAATAAATCCCCAAAAAGTGTATTTTAATAATTAATAAACATTTTTTCTATATACGGCTTACTTTTTTTTAATCGATCCACTAAATATAAAATTTCTTTTGAGACACCTTGTACTTGTCGATTATATCGTATGTCCTTTTTCGACTTGCAACATAGAGCTTCCCCATATTAAATTTTCCATTGCATATTCTATCCCTACTATGAGTTTTAGACAAAAACTTTATTAATAAAAATTGTTCAGTATTTTAGTCCCAACACATTGTGCCTAATTTTGAATCAAGATTTCTCCAAAAACAAATAAAAGTGGTTCGGAACCAACCTTAAATTGAGGAGGCACAAGCAAAACCGACTTCATCAAATTTTTTCACGTCAAATCGAGATATCACGTGTTTATCATTTCTTACCTTGAAATCTATTCAGAAAACAGAAAAAATATGTAGAAAATCAATGATATCCCTTTATAATGTCGCATCGAATTGTGCAAGACAATACAGAACCAACTTTATCCACAAGCGAGTCTGGTGCAAAATCAACTTATTCCATTTCAACCAATCACATCACTCCATTATTTCGGTTACAAACACATGTAATAAATACAAGTTGACAATAACAAGTCATAACAAGTTCATAACTGCCATTTTTATGTTTAGTTTTGTTATTTTTTATGTGTTTTGTGTGCTTTTATTATATTGTTCTTAAGAAATGAGACTGGAAGCAATTTTGTGCAAAACTAACTTTATCCAGTCAAATCTCAGCACTACCTACTTTATCCAGACAAATTTCAGCAAAACCATCTTTTTCCAAATAAAAAAGTGAATTATCCCACAAACTATTAAATTTTCGATGTGGTTGACTTATTTAATCTTAATCGTATTACCATAAACAGTAGATATATAAAAAAAAAAAAAATTTAGTAAAAAAAAGTGTCAAATGTGTCAATTATAATAATATGAAAAACTCGTATGATTTACAAAAATCAACTCTTATAAAACTCAAAATAACACTCAACAAAAACAAATGGCCATTTATAGAATACTGCGTCTTCACAGATCACCGCGTTTTAGAGCTGGCAACGTCGACAAGCAAGAAAAGGATAATGTCATTGTGTAAACCCATTAGAGAGTATGAAAAAGAACTACTCCATATGCCCTCTACTGCAAACTCACCTTTGAACGCATAATATATGTA